>CM067572.1:1317785-2517785 GCA_034336665.1 Luscinia megarhynchos
TTGATTTCTTTTTTTTTTCCTTTTAAATTTTGGTAGAAACAGCCATGCAAAATGTTACACACCAGCAGACAATGCACAGAAAAGACAAGGTTTCCTGTGTGAGGCACAAAACCACCTCTCCATAGTTTTTCTTTGTGATAACCAATTTGAATTAAACATAATTCCCCAACATCACCTTGAATTTCCATCTGTGTAACCCCCGTGTTCTTAAGCAGTTTGCATTTACCTAATGCTCTGGGCTATTTGTGGATGGCAAACTGTGACTATCTCCAAAGTGGAGATGATATGAATAACAATTGTTGGCTGATCTTCCCCCTGTATCTCCCTGCATAACCTGCAGCCTGCACAGGCTGAGGAAGTGGCAGATAGCTTTTGTCATCCCTTATCCAGGCTGTACACTTGTAAGGAATAGCAGGGATAATCACCTAAATCTAATTAGGGGTTAAAAGAGGCCATGACTGTGATGTGGCAGTGAGACACCTTACTGTAGCAATCCTGTTTGCATCAGAAAAATAAGGTTGTCATATTGATTATTCAAATGAGCTTCTGTTGGCCATGGCTCAATGGCTGAGGCAGCTGAAGCACTGCAAGGTCCCAGCTCTGGAGCTTGTATTATGTGATGTCTTGTTTGCTAATTTAAGGCTTTCAAACTGAGGTTGAGGGAGTTTTCATGGTGAGAATTAAGGGTTTAAGTGACCACTGGAAAATGAAGTTGGGTGATGGTTGTGATTGCTCCAAGCCATTCAGTGAAGGCCAATGAATCTGCTTCCCATCTTTTGTGGAAAAATCAGTATTGGAGTTAACAGATCTTGTTTGTGCATTAATTGATGTTTAGTTCAAAGTCAAGCAGAGCTGAAAAGAATAAAGTAATTGCATTCAGATCAATTCCACATCCAAGAGATAGTGAATTCCCCTGGCTCTGACTTTGGGGGCTGCATTTTAATTTTTTAAAAAAATATTTATCTGGTGCTGGGCTATTACAGCTTCTCAAATATTTCTCAGCACTTGGCTTTTTGTCATTCCCAGTCAGGTCTGTGACATCCTGCAAGTGCAGAAGATTCAGGAGGTGCTGATTTCAGCCTTCCTCTCTACCTCAAGACATAAATGCCAGATATGGAATGGGAAAAAGTGTTTAAAAAATCAATTTATTAACTTTAAAAATTATCTTTGGCCCTTTTGTAGTACACCAAGTTCCACATGCTTTGCTGTGTTGTATGTACAAAACTGGGCATTTTACTGCTGCTTTTACCATTGGTTTGTACAGCTTCTGTCATTACAGACTGACAAGGAAAAGCCCACCTTGAATCCCAGAGATGAAGCAGAGTTTGCAAATTTTACAGTGCAAAATTTCAAATAGTTGAAATGATTTTACCTGCACTTTGAACATAGTTGACTCCAGCTGTTGGCTGGGCTGGATTTCTGCTGCTGGGCCAAAAAAAAAAATTTACATATAGAGACAACTAAATTATTTATCCTCTTGTACATAGGTACAAAGTTTTCAACTTTATTTTTAAATTTCTTCACTTGATTCTTCCAGTTTCTTCCATTCTTTGTGTTTGGTACTGGTGTAAAAGTTACCCTAATGCTGAGCTGGCTGACTGAAGCCATGATGACCAGAGGAAGGGGATTTTTTAACATACATATATTTTATATAATATTTATTTAACTGCTAGAGCATCCTGGCCAGTTTGAAGGGCCTGAAAATTTTTAAAAAACGTTGATGTAACTCTGCAGTATCTTGCTTGGACAGCAAGTTAAGCAGGGCCTGGTCCTGCCCTGCCTTTGTGTGGGAGCTCAGCCTGAGCTTTGTGCTGAGTTTGATTGCCTGGAACAGTTCCAGTGCCACTTTCTGGGGACCCCCTTGGTGGCACTTCTCTGCAAGACACAATAATTTTATATATTGGCATTGCAGCTTTCAGCCCAGACTGGAAATGGGGGGAAGCCAATATGTGAGGCTTCTGTTTTCCAGCAGTATCAAGGTGCTGTTTGTGCAGATCAGTCTCTCATTTTGCACATTCATTCTAAATGATGAAATTGTTCATTGAATTTATTAAATTTTTAATTTTCTCTTAATCCCTCTCAGCCACAAGTGTTCCAATGCTCCCTGTCACATTCTTCCACCAGCAGTTAGCAAAAAATTCAGGTTGTTCTGATTGACATCAGTGAGATTGGATGCATTTCTTACAGAGAGGGAAATCAGACAAATATGAAGAGTGGTGTGATGGGGAAAATCCTTAATCCTGGGAGCATCATAGAGAGGCAGAATTTCCAGCTGACAAAGGAGTTTTGGCTGCTCCTCCTTTCAGAAATTATAAAAACTCAATTCACACACGAGCTCAGCTGACTCTGGGCTGGCTGAGGTCACTACCTTGATATTTGAGGTAAAAATAAATATTTGAGTGTGAACCAGCAGCACTTGGGGCTTGTCTTAGAGCAGCAGCCTGCAGTGCTTCAGGAATGGTTCCCTCAGTGATTTTTTGAGATCTTCTCCAGCCAGGGGAGGTTCAGGTTGGACTTGGGGAGAATTTATTGGTTAAGCACTGGCAGGGGTTTGTTGGATCCCAGAAATCTGGGATTTTTGAATTTCTGTGGTTTCTGACAGTGACCCCCAGGAGAACACTGCTTTTGAAGCCTTGGAGAAACTTCCAAATTTGAGTGATGGAGTTAAAATCATGGGTGTGTAGTTAAATAGGAGTGTGGGATTTCACATGGTGAAGGGCTTGGAATTTGAGGGGTTTATAACATAATAATGGGTATGGGACAAGATGGAGGATTTGGGTTTTGTCTCCTTTGTATCTTCTTCCTTCTCCATGATTTCAGGTGGTTTTTGGTTGGACAGTCAGTGCTGCACTGCAGGTCACAGGAGTTTGGTTATTGGGTTAAAAGTATCAATAATACAGGTGTTAATTCTCTATTTAGCTTTAAAAGACCTTGTACCCAGCTAAATTCAGCTCCATTTCACTCACTTTTAGCTGGTTGCTGGAAATGTTGCAGAACTCTCTGTACTTCATATAAGATTTAATAAACAACCAAGCCCAAACAGGAGAAAATTCATTTTCTTTGTGTTTTGAATCCTGGCTCAGAAGAAAATGAAGACAAGCCACTAATTAAGTGATGCACGTTTACAGGGTGGAGTCACCAGCCCAGGAGTGATCCAAAAATTGGATCTTAAATTTCCTAATCTAATTTAATTGTGGGGTTTGGTCAAAGGCTGGACTTGATAATCTTTGATAACCCTGGAGGTCTTTGCCAGCTTCACTTATTTATATGTGTGTATATATTTTTTTTAATAGAATATTTCACTTCACCTCCCAGATTTGCAGGTACAACAGCAAGTGTTGGTTTTAACCATCAGCCTCCAAATTCCTTAAGATCCAAGTTCCCTTGGACCCTGCCTTGTTTATGGTGCTCAATTCCTTCAGGAATCTCTTCACTCCATACTAAAAAAATAACCTTTGAAGCAAATCTTGGCCGTAGAACGAGACATGTCTTACATTTTTGTCTTTTTCTGGCCACATTTTGGTGGTAAATCAATAATGTGCAACACTAATTATTTTGATTTTGTTGGAGAAATACCAAAACACCAAAAATACTTTTGGGAGCTGGAGTGAGATGGTTTTTGAGCTCCCTTCCTACCCAGACCATGGTCTGGACATTCCTTGGGGTTTGTTCCATCCTGCAGAGCCATTCCTGCTCTGGACACTTTCCCTGGGAAGTGCCAAAGCAAACAGATGGTGCTGGTTTTTCTGGCAGTGAAAGGGTAAAAACAAATTATTAAAGACAAGAGGAAGAAATGAGCAAGAGCAATGTGGTGTGGGAAGAAGTTTAAATTTAATAATTCTGGAAAAGTGGAGCCTGAAGGAGGTTCTGGTGTAACTCAAGGAGCACAAAGAGCTCAGCCAGCTTTGCTTGGTGGTTTGGGGGATTTTTTTTTTCTTTTTTTTAGGCTGTCAAATTTTCTACCAGAAATACAAATTGTGATTTAGGGGAGCTTGCAGAACTTTGCTTGTTCTCACCACGCTGTGTTGGGCACCAGACTCTGTGTTTGCAGCCCTGTTGTGTCTGAATCCTGGGAAAACCAGGGTGGGAATTTCTGGGATCCCTTTAGTGATCCCTGCCCATCTCTCCTCCATCAGCTCCAATTAGCTGGTTTTGAGTTGATTTTTTTTTTTTTTCCCTTCATTTTTTATTAATTTCAAAGCACTTCCAGGTTATTTTTATCACTCTCTCTTAGGCTTGGGTTTGGTCAGATGTGTTTGAGACATGCAATCAGTTTCTGGTTTCATTTAATTTTGATGAAATATTATTTCTTCATATGTGGCCAAGGAACTTGAGGAATTCTCCCTCAAGCTTGAACAACTTCAGCTCTCCCTTAAAAAATTTTATAAATTTGTCTTGCAGCACAGCCCAGCATGGAAGTTGTTAGAAGATAAAATTTCCTTCCTTACTGGAAGTGAGGCTGGGCTGCTTGGAATGACCATCTTGGAGAAACCAAGAGGATTCCAAAGGTTTTCCTTGGGGCTACATTAAGTTGAGATTAAAAAAAAATTAAAAAAAAATTGCAAAAAAACCCCCTGAAACTCAAATCTCTTCTTACCAAAAAAGCTGAGGTGGTTGAGGAGATGAAATATTCTCAGATCAAATAGATTTGCTCTGGAATAGGGAAGTTTTTATTTTGTGTAGGGGTGAAAATCTGAGTTATTCACCTGAGACATTCTGAGATATCAGCCCAGGCTGGCTGGAGGAAAGGAGAGGAATTAAACCAAAGTCTGGGTCAAACCAAAGTGGATTTTTATCCCCTCCCAGCAGGGATGCCTAGAAAAGCACGAGGTTTCAGGGTGCTAAAATCAGATCAAATGCAGTCCCAGTGCTGGAATTTCAGCAAGTTTTGGGAATTTTTGGGGCTCAGCTGAACCTGGCTGTGATTCCCAAAGGGCTGCACTCCTCCTCAGGGATTTTGGAAACCTCTTTTTAGTTTTTGGGCTTAAAATCTGTGCAAGGATGATGCTGGTCCTTCTCCTGAGCTGTGGAAATGAGTTGGTTGTTGGTTGTTATTTTTTAATCAATTGTTTATTTTTCAGCAGTGTTGGTGTCATCCTGCTGCTGGCTCGAGAGGAAAGGAGCACATCCCAAATTTGTCCTGAGTTTTTTGGGACTTTATTTATTTCCCTTAAGGTCCTGACCTGCTGTTTGAAATCTCTCACTTCCTCTTAATTTCTGTTTTAAGTGCAACATCTTGTGCTCTTTCAAAGTCAAAAATTTTAATTGTGTGAATTTTTAATTAAAATTTTTATTTTAGATTCTTTCTTTTTGGGAAGGAGAGGTGGTAGGGCAACAAAACCAGCTGTACCCTGGTACTTCATAGATAGAGGCATTTTGGGGTTGTTAAAGTATTATTTTAATTGTAGGAACATCTCTGTGTTTAGAAGCTTTGAAGAACAAAAATAAATCTGTGACTTGTGGTATTTAGATTTTTCATAAAAGAAAGCCTGAATAGAAAGGAGCAATTTCCATGAAGAATTTGTCTGACTTCTAGTGATGAGCTAGAAAAACAATCAAAAATCTGAGCTCTGCAAATAGAATAAAAGTGATGGCTGAGGTGGGTCCCTGGGTTTGAGGAGAGGGATTTTTGCTGATTAATAAAGTAAATTAAATATATGTACAGCTCTGCATTGGTTATAGGTTGGATAAGCTGAGCTCAGTTCAGATATTTAATATAAATTTAGCTTTGTTCTCTGAACTGAGATCTGTGGAGATTAAAGAAAGAAGGAAAAAAATTGGGGGAAAAAAAGACTAATTTGTTTCTAAAGCTTTGTAGAATCCTTGAGGTTGGAAAAGATCTCCAAGATCAATACAAGTACAAATATGCAGTAATAGAATGAGATCTGTGCAATGGAACCAAGGCTGTGTCTTGTAATGTGAATTTTGAGCACTGAGCAAAAGCTTGAAGAGTTTTATTCACAGGTCTTAGTGGAAAGTTGGGTTGCCAGCAGATAAGTTTAAAATATTTAATAAACTTCTACAAGATTTTCTCCTCTTGGGAAGAAATCATGGCACAGAGTCTTAGAGAAGAATTGCAAATAATGAATTCACATAAACTGGAGGTTGCCTTGTTTCCTAGGCAGAGAGCCTTTAATTGGTAACTTTATTTTTACTGAATATTTAATGAGCAACTGGCAAATGTTTCCCTCAGCACAATTTTCACGAGCATTTACTATTTTTGAGCAGTTTATAATGAATTTAGACCAAGATGGAGCCATTCAAACCCAATGTTTTTTCAGTGTGGTGTGAAGTATTTACCAAAGATTATTGCAGAACTTGTTTAATGAGCATGGATAGTTTAAAAAAACAAAAAAACCCCAAACTAAACAGGCTTGAGGTTTCCTTGTGGGATTTTTTTTTTTATCACCAGACTGAGGGCCTGAAGGAATAGAGGAAGTGAATGGACACCAATGTATCCAAATATCTCATTTTGCCTAAAAGCAAGTGCCGGCAGATAAATGCCCATAAAGGGATTTCTTTCTTAAGCCCCATGGATTTTTTTTTTTTTTTTTCTTTCCCCTGCAACTTTTTGTGTGAGTTTGAAATGAAAACCATTCATCCAGTGCCCCAAAGAAGGGCCTTATTGAATGGAATAACAGTGTAATGTAGCATTGAAGGCAGGATTGAAAGTGATTATCTTGTTAACTCTTGACAGTTACCGCCAGCCTGAAATAGAACTGGCAGGCTTGATTTGCAAATGAATTAGAGCTTTTTCATTTGGTGCCAGGATCATCTTTTTATATTCTGATATGACAGATGCTATGTTCCATGCTTTTGTTTCTCTTCACTCTTCTACTTGCAAATAAAAAACAAAAGATTATGATAGCAATTTTATTTGCATCTTTTCTCTAGGAGTTTATTCTTTGTCTGGAAGTTTTTAATCTTATATTTTTTTTCTCAACAATTTGTTTAAAGAATAGTATTGTTCCCCCAGAATAAAATTTCATTAGGTTAAGTACAGTAGTAATTGGGTGAATGAGGGGGATTTAGAAGCTTTCAGCAAATGGAAAATTGATTGTACTCAAATTGTTTCAGTGCTTAGAACACTGAAATTTCCTCCCTGACTTACACTTGCATTTCATTTTCCTCAGTAGCAGGGCCAGAGGAGAAGCTCAGGTCTCAGATGTTTCTGCTGCTGCCCAGTGTGTGCTCAGTGCTGCTGTGTTGATATTCTGCAGCCATCCCACCACAGATGGGGAGGTGTTGGGTATGATAATTACTCTGCTCTCCTTCTATGTTCCTCATTAACCTGTAACACTCTCTACCAGTCCAGAGAGTTTTTCCCAGAGTTGTGCTTCCCAGCCCTGCAACTGGCTGGGCTTTGTTTAATATTCAGCCCAGCCTTGTGGGCATTTCCACTGCTGGGCTGGCTGCTGCTTTTGGGATCTGCTTTGTACCTGCAGCCTAATTAGCAGCACTCCCAACCTTCACTGATGTCCATGATGGAAATAATTTCCTCCACTTTCACCTACAGGATGTCTTTTAATTGAATATCTACTAAATAATATTGCAGAGATGGTAAACCAGGCCAAAGTTGTCTGATTTGTTGGAGGCTGGTTAACAGAGGCAGTGACACTCCTGATGTTTGGTTGCTGGCAGTGCAAACAGGGAGGAACGAGGTTTTGCTGCTTGTGAATGAACAGGAGGAGAAATCCCACCCAAAAACAGGGAAAAAAACCCAGCCAAACCCAACCCCAAGGACTTGCAGGTGATGGTGTCCTTGGAATTGCCAGGCTGAGCTGAGGAGGGGCTTGAGGCAACCAGGACAGAGAAATCAGCTTTGGACATTTATGGGATTTTCATACCTGATCTGGGTCCTCCATGTGACAAAACCTGCAGATTTTGGGTGGTTATTTTTACCTCTTGTAATTTATGAGATTTCCATACCTGATCTGAGTCCTCCACAAGACAAAACCTGGAGATTTTGAGTGGGTATGTTCATATCTTGTGGTCATTTTTATCTCTTATAATTTATGAGATTTCCATACCTGATCTGAATCCTCCACAAGACAAAAAACCTGGAGATTTTGGGTGGTTATTTTATCTCTTGTAGTTTATGGGATTTTCATACCTGATCTGAATCCTCCATGAGGCAAAACCAGGAGATTTTGGGTGGTTATTTTTACCTCTTGTAATTTATGAGATTTTCATACCTGATCTGAGTCCTCCACAAGACAAAACCTGGAGATTTTGAGTGGTTATTTTCATATCTTGTGGTCATTTTTATCTCTTATAATTTATGAGATTTCCATACCTGATCTGAATCCTCCACAAGACAAAAAACTTGGAGATTTTGGGTGGTTATTTTTAATCTTCTGATTATTTTTCTCTCTTGTAACTTATGGGATTTCCATACCTGACCTTGAATCCTCCATGGACCCAAACCAGAGGATTTTGGGAGGGTATTTTTCTCTCTTGTAACTTATGGAATTTTCATACCTAACCTGAAGCCTCCATGAAAAAAAACCCCACAAGATTTTGGGTGGTTATTTTCATTTCTTGTGGTCATTTTTATCTTTTGTAGTTTAGGGAATTTCCATACCTGATCTGAATCCTCCATGAAACAAAACCAGAAGATTTTGGGAGAGTTTTTTTCTCCTGTAATTTATGGGCTTTTCAAACCTAACCTGAAGTTGCCATGGAACCAAACCAGGAGGTTTTGGGTGGTTATTTTCATCTCTTGTGGTCATTTTTATCTCTTGTAATTTATAGGATTTTCATACCTGATCTGAATCCTCCATGAAACAAAACCAGGAGATTTTGGTTGTTTTGTCTCTTGTTTACCTGAGAAATGCATGCAAAGAAATGCAATATTTTTGTAGGGTCTGTTTGAAAAAACTGCTTTTATCAACACTGTATTTTGGGGTTTTCCTTCTCTTTAGTTTCAGCATTGATATTGAATAAAATCTTAGATTTTACTCTCTGAGGCAGGGTTATTACATATTTCTCGCTCTTGAATATTTGATAAGGTCTCTTGGGTACTGATCTTCCTTCTTTCTAGGATAACAAGTTATGGAAATTGTTTCACCTTGTGTCTTCTTTAAAGTCCCTGGTTTTAGCATGATTCAATTTGGTTTGAATTATTTTCCACTGAGTTCTTGGAAGTTCCAAGTTATTCCAGTGTTTGTGTCTTGGGTTGCATTGAAATTTATCAGTAATTGGCCAAACTTCCTATTGGTTTTTCCTGAGATAAATTATCTGAATGATTGGGAGTGAGGGATCCACTGGGTTTTGAATCTTTCCACTCCAGGATTAGCTCCAGATCATTTGAAGTTGATACTTGGTAAGAACAAAACAACATTGCACATTAAAAAAAAAAAAAATAAAAAAAAAAAATATATATATTTATAATGGGTGTTTTTCCTCTCAGGGTGTAGGATTCCCAAACCATTTGCTCTTCCTGATGAGTTTGTTGTGCAGGAAAGTTTGGAAAGAGCAGCAAAAAAAATGACTAAATGACAGAAAAAGTTCAGCAATGTCTCATCTTGGGATATCCTGAGGTAGAAATAAAGTAGTGGGATCACATGGAAACATAATTTTCTTCTCAGGAACTCTGCACCCTCCAGAGGCTCTTTGACCTGAATTATGCTGTAATGTCCACAAATACATAATAATAATAAATAATAATAAATATATAAGTAACCTGTAGGATTATCCTGCAGCCTATGTCTTGTAACCCAAAATCTGTGGCAAAGACAATTATTAGCTATTAATTAACTATGAATTAGTCCTGCAGTTCTTGGAACTGCTATAAATTTACTAGAAAATATATGTTATGTGAATCTGAAGCTGTTTTTAATACCTAAATGGGAATTGTGAGGATAGTGCACATTTTTCAGCTCCCTTAATTAATGATTACTTTGATACAGGGAGTATTTTTAGGGCCATGAATATGTTCCAGGTTAAAATCATGATTTCAGCAAGTCTTAGGGAATACTTTTAATTTAATTTACTGGCAAAGGAAGTCATACCACCTCAGTTAGTTACTGTGGATTTAAGTAATCCCAAACCTGGCAAAATGTGGAGAATCCCAGAATGGTTTGGGCTGGAAGGGACCTTAAAGCTCCTCCAGTTCCATGGAAATTCCTTAATTGAATTCCCAGCTTCTTGCTACATGTCCCTCATGACCAGGATTCAGATAGAGCTGGAATTTTTTTCCCCTGGCATTTTGGATGAGCCTGAGTGTGATATTTATTTTAAATACATGCATGTCAAGTAGTGTTTTACTGCAAAATCCTTGACTGTAGTGGGGAAAAATTCTGAAGTTTCTCTGATAGAAAAAAAAGGAAATCTCAGGAATAAAATCAAACTTGCCTAGTGAACCAAAGAAATTAAGGTGCTGCACAGGAGATGGTGTGAAAAGCAAAAATACTGGGAACTGTGGGGTATGAAATGGAGTAAAAAATAATTACCTGGTAATTAATACAAATTAATACAAATTTATGGTTTCTTTTGTGTTGTGAGCATTGGAATGTTGGGTGTGCATAAAGGTGCTCCTGGCTTTTATTTGGGGTGTTTAATGGTTCAGAATCCTGCAAGCACTCAGGGCTGTGTGGGAGGCTGAGCTGTGGCCATTGGTCTGATTTTGCCTAAAACAACATAAAAAAAAACCAATGGGAGTCTTATTTTGTATAATTTGATGCAAAAAACTTGATTAAAATATGTGATTATCTTACATAATTATACAAACACAACAAATTTGATAATGCAATTTGCAGTATGTATTTAAAATACATAATTATTAGCTATACTTCTATAAATACAATTATGCAATATAATGTATTGCATTGTATATATAATGTAATACAGACTAGGATACAGAATATAATTGTATGAGATCTCTAATATAATCTATTGCTTAACTAAAAGATAAAACCCTGCCATGGGCTGGCTGATTGATGCCCAGCAGCCTGGGGCTGGGAAGAGGTTTTCATTGGAAGTGACAGGTGCCCCAAGGTTTATTTAGGACAAGCTCAGCCTTGTCCTGGTTAGTTTGATAATGTTTTCCTTATGGATGTTGCAGCACTGCATTTCCTGTGTTGGGGCCTTGTGTTACACCAATATTCCTGTCTGGGCTGCCTCAACTACAAATTGGCTGAACAGCCCATGACACTTTTTCAATATTATTACATTAAACCAAGTGGATTTTGATTGATAACCTAATATTCAACTAATGCAAAACATCAATCATGGCAAGTATATTAATTATTTAATATTGCAGCCTAATTCAGGAATCGATGTGCTGCAGGAGGGGAAGGGAAACTCGCTGTTCCCAGAAGGTTTGACCAGGGGATGATTAAAAAACAGCCCCACCAAACCCTGCTCTGCTCCCGTGTGTTGGTTCGATACAAATCTTTATTCATTTGCCAATAATCTCCTCACATTTTCCACTTCAGGACCTTTTTTATCAGTTTTGAGGCCTGTAATTGAATTAAGGCTGCTTTCAGCACAGGCTGGGCTGAGGTGCACAGATATTGATGGCAGGGACAGGGGGCTCCTCCCAGCCCTGCCCTGCATCCTCTCCCAGAGCATCCCAACCTTTAAATGCCAGGGAGCTCCTCCAGAAGGGATCCTGGAATCCTGGAATGCTTTGGGCTGGAAGGGAGATTAAATCCCACCCATCCCACCTGTCCTGGTTTGAAGGACAGGTGTTTGATAATAAAGGCAGGAGCTTCTCTTTGAAATGGAGAATGGAAACCCCCTCCCTCCAAATTACTATTATAATTTTGAAATTAAGGAGTTCTCAGGCAAAGATATGGGAATTAGGAATAACAGTTAAAATTAAAATAGAAGTGCAGTATTACACAGAACAATCCCAAAGCACTGCCAGAGTCAGAATCCAAGCTGACACCCGTCAGTCAGTCAGGGTGTTGGCAGCAGTCCCATTCAATGGTGGCTGCATCCTCCTGCAGGGGCAGATGTGGTTCAGCTGGAGCAGTGCTCCTGGAGAAGGTGCAGTTTCTTCTGAAGGTCCAGGGATGATGTGGAAAGGTCTGGTTTTCCTCTGGAATCCAGTGGAAAGAAGGTGCCTTGGTGTCCAAAATCTCAGTTTTTATCTGAGTAGGAAAGGCTTGGCTCCTCCCCTGGCTGGAGCATCTCCCAGTGGGATGATGTAATTTTATCAGCCATGCCCTGGGACTCACTGGCCATGAACAGGAGATATCTCCTGGAGTGAGGATGGGCTGTGGGAAGATAAAGATGATTGTCCCAGCTGGTTTTTAACAATGGCCCATTAACAGGAGATATTCCCACAGAGATGAGGATCACTGCCACACCCAGTTTTTAACAATGGCCCATTAACAGGCGATATTTCCACAGAGATGAGGATCAGTGCCACACCCAGTTTTTAACAATGGCCCATTAACAGGAGACGTTACTACAGCGATAAGGATCACTGCCACACCCAGTTTTTAACAATGGTCCATTAACAAGAGATATCTCCTGGAGGGAGGATGGGCTGTGGGAAAGATAAAGATGATTGCCCCAGCTGGTTTTTAACAATGGGCCATTAACAGGAGATATTTCCACAGAGGGAAGGGTCACTGCCACGCCCAGTTTTTAACAATGGCCCATGAACAGGAGATATCTCCTGGAGGGAGGATGGGCTGTGGAAAGATAAAGATGATTGCCCCAGCTGGTTTAAAGCTGGCCCATGAGCAGATAATATGTGCCAGGAGATAAGGGGCACTGCCCCAATGGTTTAACAGATGGGGACCGAATACAGATTTCTGATCACATCCTGCATTGCAGCCCAGGACACCTGGGCACAGGGACACCCCCCACCATCCCAGGCTGCTCCAACCCCAATGTCCAACTCAGCCTTCAGCACTCCCAGAGTTCCAGGGGCAGCCACAGCAAATCTGGGAAATTCCATCCCAGCCAGGAATTCCTTCCCAACATCCCATCCAGCCCTGCCCTTCTCCATTCCCTGTGTCCTGTCCCTCCATCCTTGTTCCCAGTCCCTCCCCAGCTCTCCTGGAGCTCCTTTAGGCTCTGAGCTCTCCCTGGATCCTCCTCCAGGCTCAACAATTTGGGATAAATCCTGAAGGGCTGAGAAGAATCAATTCTTCTTTCAAATTCAAACAGCAAAAGTACATTTTAATTTTTCTTTGACTTCATTAATGTCTTTTAAATTGGAAAAAAGCTGCATAGCAGATTTTTGGTAAAGCTTTAGGAAATGATAAATAACTAGCAATATTAGTACTAGTAATTCACTGTAGTGTTAACTAATTCCCTGCAATCCTCACGGGCTGGTTTCTCCTTTGCCATGGCAGTGACGTCCCTTCCAAGAGGCGATGTTGGAATGAGGTAGAACCTGGAGCTGATGGGAGCAGGGACCATCTCCTTGTTTAATGAGTTGGAATTTGGGGGATTAAAAATCTTTTTTCCGTTGGATTTCATCTTTTTTCCATAGTAGGATGTGTTAAGGATAAATTTTCTCTCTGAATTTTTTTCTTTTCAGAGTTTTTACTTGGATTCTTTTTTTGTTTGTTTGTTTGTTTGTTTGTTTGTTTGTTGCAGCTGTCTTTATGTAAAATTCTTCCCGTTTTTTCTCTGTATATTTGGAGTTTTTGCAGCTTTCTGGAACTGGATGCTGAGCTCCAGCATGGCTGCCACGAGCCATGGAATTAATCACAATTCCTTCTCTCCATCACCCTGGAAAGGGACACAGAATTTCATTGGAATTGGTGGCAAAGCAGAACCAGGAGGCACAAAATGTGGATTTGATAAACAGCCCCTGTCCTGGCCTGGCTGGTTCCTTCCAGTGTAAATAGTGGCATAATTAGATTGCAAATGTTGATTTTAAATGTGCATCCTGTGGCATTGCTGCAGTTTGTAGCAATTTCAGGGCAGGTAATATCTGAGGGTTTAATTCTGTCATTGAGCATTAGGGTAATCAATTTTATTTAGGTGTTGCAGGTAAATATTTGTATTAAAATTAAAAATATGACACACTGGATAAATTACCCATCTTTGCCATTTCAGAGTTAAACAGAAATCGTTGCAGACAAGGGTTTAACAACTATTTAGAACTTTTGTTCTTCTCTTACAGGGACTCTGCAAACATCAAAGCTGGATTAGAACATCTGGTAAGTTTTAATTTTCTCTTGAACATTTGCATCATCTTTGATATCTGCATTCCAAATGAACACTTTTGAATGAGCTTTGAATACCTTGAATTGAGAAAGTCAACCATTTCCCAGAGGGTCAGGCTACTGTTATTATGTGAAGGCACTCACATTTTCATTTATCTCCCCATTTCAAGGGAATTTTAATTTTTTTAAATTACTTTTTTTTGATGTTGAGATGAAATAAACCGGACTACAATCCTTGGATTGATGATTGCCTTAATTATAAACAAAAATTGTTTGGTGTTGGGTTTTTGGCATATCCTGATCTGAAAACAACAAACTTGTGATTAAAAAAAAAAAAACTAAAAAAAAAAAAAGAGAGCCAGGGACACAATCAAATATTGCATGCATAAATATGGTGTGTTTGAGTCATTTGGAGGCTTTGAAAGAAGTGCACAGCTTTGTGTTTTCTCTTGTCTTTGCTTTATGAATAATGGATCGACTTAAATTCCATTCAGGGCTGCAGTAGGAAATAATAATTGAGGTGCAAAATATTTCTGGTTTAAGTAAACATATTAAACCCACAAGTGATGGCAAGCCAGGCTTAGCATTAAAAACTCATCAGTTGATCAAGACTGAGGAAAATAAAATCTTGTCACAAGTCAGAAGCTGGTTGGGCCTCACATGTTGGTACCAGCAATCAGTGGAACATTAAATAGTTGATCTAAAGTGATTATTAAATCCCATTAAATGAAAATATTCACTATTAATGGCACATCCATCCTGAGAAGGGTTTGATTTTTTTCATGGAATATCTAAACAGTCCCTGCTGTTCCACAGAGCTGTTAAAACCATCGTGTGTCATTGGACATAGTTGCTTTTCCTCTTGTTGCTTCCCATTTTGGGAATCACTAGGGAAGGATTGGGAGGAGCTTGGGTGCACCAATATTTCCTTGGAGTGCCTGAGGGATGGAGAGGATGGGGATTGTGGTGGGGTGGAGATCCTGGTGAGATGGAGAGAATGGAGATCCTGGTGGGGTGGAGAGGATGGGGATTGTGGTGGGGTGAAGATCCTGGTGAGATGGAGAGGGTGGAGATCCTTGTGGGGTGGGGATCCTGGTGAGGTGGAGAAGATGGAGATTGTGGTGTGGTGGAGATCCTTGTGGGGTGGAGAGGATGGAGATCCTTGTGGGATGCAGGTCCTGGTGGGATGGAGAGGATGGTTTATCCTGGTGGGGTGGAGATTGTGGTAGCATGGAAAGGATGGAGGTCCTGCTGGGGTGGAGATCCTGCTGGGGTGGATCTGGCACAGTTCTCAGGAGCTCTCCCTTTCTAACAGTGCCCTGTGAAATGTGTTGGGAATCATCAAACAGAATAAAGAGCAGAGTTCCCGGAGCAGCTGGAGAATCCATGCTGTTTGCTGCTCCCAGGGGTGTCTCACCTGTGGGGTGAATCCCTTCAGTAAATCTGGGGAAGGTTTCATTTCCCTAGTGCCAGGGATTATCTAGCAGTTTCCCAGGATTTTTCTCATGCATTATAAAGCTGCTCCCCTCCTGACAGACTGACCGTGGCTGGGGCTGGTTCTAAACTGGGGTTTCTGCCACAGCAGGAGCTGCAGGGCTGATTTATAACAACAAAAAGTGGGAAGGAAGAGGCTCTGTGGGTTTGGAGTAGCCTGGGGAGGTGGGAGGCAGGAAAGAGTTCAGTGGTGTTCAGGGTTTCTCTGGGATTGGGGCAAAAGGTACTGGAAATGTCCCCTGTGGAGTGATGGTGCCTGAAGTGCTTTATGGGTTAACTCTCAATAATTTGGGATAAAATTATCTCTTCATTAAATAAGTTGGCTGCTTTGCATTTAGAATCCCAGAATTGTGCAGGAAGGGACCTTAAAGGTCCCTGGGAAGGGATCTTAAAGATCTCATTCCACCCCCTGCTGTGGACAGGGAACATTTTCCTGAAAGATCTCCAGATCTGAGACTTTTCCCTTTGATGTTACAAAATCTGTCCTGAGAATGTCGGTTCAAGGAAACAAACAGTTTCCCAAGGCACCCACAGGTTGGAATATTTGTGCTGGTATCTGTTCCATACCTCAACATTTTGTATATAAAGACCTTTTGGACTCCAATAAATTATAAGGATATTTCTCCAAAGATTTAAGCCACTATTGTTTAATTTCTACATCTCCAAATGCCCGTAAGGAAGTTTTTCCCACCTTAAGGGTTTTAATCTTGATTTGATGATCTGTTATTGAATCCCTTGTGTAAAAACAGGGTGTTTTACAGTTTGGGATTTATGAGAGTCTGGACTGACAGGATACAGGGAATGGCTTCGAAGTGAAAGGAGTAGGTTTAGGTGGAATACTGGGCAGGAATTCCTGGCTGGGAGGGGTGGCAGGCCCTGGATCCCTGGCAGTGCCCAAGGCCAGGTTGGAGCAGCCTGGGCTGGTGGGAGGTGTCCCTGCCATGGCTCAGCTTTGAGGTCCATGTCTTTCTTTGATCTGGTCAACCAAAAAAAAAAACCCCAAACCCCAACCAAGAGCCCTTCTCCTTTCTTTGGTGTTAATACTTGGTCAGGTGTTTATTTAAATGAAATGTCAATATTTATTTCTGTGGGGTCACAGCTCCGTGGCCACGGGGCAGCGATGTCTGACAGAGTCCTTGGCTTCCCAACGAGCTGTGAACCAAGCAGCCAATTATTTGTGCTCAAAACAATTAATTAACGCCCTTAATATGAGTAATTATGTTTGTCTTGCTGTCCTGGCAAAATTCCATGCTGGTCAATTATGCTCTGCAGGCTGGACTCGTCTCGTGTGTCTCTCTTCAATTTTGTCCTGTTCTGAGAGGAGGAGGAGTGAGGGTGGGGGTGGAGAGGTTTTCCACCCATGGCCAAGGTGACATTTGTGTCCAGGGACATCCCAAATTTCCCTTTGGAGAGGCTGGAGAGCTGCTGAGTGCCCAGTGGAGGCACCAAGATGCTTTTTGAGGAGCAGTGCTGCTCTGGCTGTGTTCCCCACTGAGAGAGTACCCCTGGTGTCCCCAGCTCAACTTTGGCTGTGCCAGGGTCGGCATCCCAAATATTCCTCTTGAAAATCTTTCCTTGGAAATCTTGGGAGCTCTGGATCAGGTTCAGATCAGGTAATCATGCAGAAGATCAATGGCTTATGAATGTCCATGGAAAAATGCATCTTGTTTGGCTCCAGGGGTCTGCTCCTGCAGAGGGGCCTTGTGGATCTGGAGTAATCGTGGGGCACTCAACGTGTATTAAATTCATGTGCATATTCCACTTTTGTTTGTTCTGGTAGCTGCAGGTGTGAATCAAACAACAGTGTGATCAAACCATCAGAGGCAGAACGTTTTCATGGCAGAATATTCAAAGGGTTGCAGCAGTTTGTTGTTCCAGCAGCGACAAATTTTGTGGAAACTTTGTAAGAGAAGCGAGTTTTTCCCTGTCACTTCCCATTACTGGCAGGCTCTGAAACCAGAGCCGCTCCACATAAAACAACACTTTAATGTCCTGTGTCTTTATTAAAAAGTAAACTTTGATCACTCTCATTTACCACCGAGGCAGAGGTGCCCCTGTGACCTTTCATCCCCTTTGTGCCTTTACTTTGCTTTCCCTCGGTGGCCCTGCTCATATTTACCCCATAAACCCATAAATTCGGGAAGGTGATGGGAGCATCCCCGTTCCTCAGGCAGCCATCAGCTGAAGCAACCAAGGCTGTAAAACATCCCGAGTGTGATTTTCCCTGGCACCTGCACGAACCCCCGGCACGTGCGGGTGTTGTTCCCAATCGCGCCGGCGGTTTGTTCGCAATTCCCGTAATTTGATCGCGCCTGATGAAAAGCTGACAAGATTTCCACAGCGCCCCATTAGATGAAAGCAGCGTGAAACCAGAGGTTAATCTGCAAACAGATTTTCCTGCTTATTACTCTAATGATTCCATCAGATTTGATGTAGCAGGCTGCGAGGCGTCTCTCGGCAGCAACAGTGTGCTGGGGTTTGATCTCGGTGCTCATTAAATGATGGAGTAATTTGGGTGACCTCTGCCCAGGTGCACATCTCCTCATAATTGCACGGCATTCTGATGGGGAAATTACTGGCGAGAACCCCGAGTATTCATCCCGCTTTCCGAGTGGGAAAAACTAACAAAAGAAATATTGCATTAATTTTCAAATGATGATATTACATTTAGTGCCTGGGCCCCATATATCAAAATCTGAGAACTGCTCAGTTACTCGCTGCTCTTAATCTTAATGGTATCTGTGGATGTCAAGGGCATGGAGGAAATTAAATCGGAAAGTGCAGATAGACCTAAGAAGACATTATCTCTTGATGATTGCAGTTTTGATAGGTATTTCAGTGAATTTCATTTTCGCAGAATGGTGGAAGATGAGTTAGCCACCAGATTTTCTCATTTTTCTTCCCCGTGATTTATGTGAGTTGAGCATAAAACTTTTTATGGGAGTGCAGTTGCGGCGGCTGAGAGGTAAATTAATGCGCCGGGTTTCCATCTCGGCCCCGCGCCTTTGTCAGGGCTGTACATACCTAATGGGGCCCATCATTATTCAGGGTTGTTTACATTCAAAATATGTAATGAAATCTGTTCAGAATAATGAGGGAAATAAAAGTTTAGAAAATTGTAAAGGTCATGAAGTTTGAGAAATGATGCAATGCTCCCAAAATAACATTTAGGCAATATAAATTACATTATTATGCACCAACTCTGCCTTATAGAGACATGAAGATAAAGTGCTTTCGACGAGTAAAATGCTGTTAGTGCTCTCTGAAGTATGAGAATGTGTAAAATGTTTCTGATTTCATATTCTGGTTTTGTGCATATTGTGGAAAAATATATAAAGGAACTTTATGGAGGGCAGTGGCTGCTTCACCGTGCCCAAGTTTAAATGCATTTCCTGGGAGGGTTTTTCTCCAGCAAACAAACATTTAGGCAGGAATGTAATTGATTTTTAATCTAATTATTGAGGCAACCAGCAAATTTGTCTTTTTAGGGGGGTCTTTCTCCTCTTATGAGGATTTTGCATGGAAATCTTTTGATCTGAAGGTATTTTATTGCAGCTACTGAAGAGGGATCTTGGCATAATACTGAGATGAAGCATAAATTTGCCCAACTCTCTGTGGTCTGCACCTAAAATACAAATCCCTGCGCCCTGATTTTATGCAGGTGCTCCTCAGAATAATTATGGTTTGCCCTGCACATTTTATTTTGTATTTATTTGGCAGAAGCAGCAGCCAAAAGCACGAAGCACAAGTCCTTTTTGGAAAAGTTAAACCAGCAAATCTGTGACAGCCCAAAAAACAAAAATTGGTGCAGAGGGGGTGAGTTCATCATTGAATTTGAGAGCAGAAAATATTCTTTTATTCCAAGTATCTAATCTTGATTAAGTTCAGGTTAATTCCTGTGTAATTAAGGATGATTTGGGGTAGATTATCAGATGATTTTGAAACAGATTGCTAATTTAGAACCCACTGGATTCTTGTGATATTTGAAATGCTTTTCATTTTGAATATTTTTTTTCTATTATTTTTCAATTGCTGCATTTCAATGCAAAGATTCCAAAGGGGATGAGATTCCCTTTTTCTGAAAGCTCTGATTTATTTAGAGAAAACTCCTCTCTTAGTAGAAAAGATAAAGCAGTAATTCAAATATTAACTGCTCCTTTTGTTAATTAATCCCTGTTACCTGTTGGTTTGCTCCTGTTTCTCCAGCCTTGGCTGGAGCTGTTTCCAAAGCAGTTTATGATGTGTTAATTAAAAATTTTCATTTCAGGACCTGCATTTATCTGCTGCTATTTTTATATTCTCCCACGACTTTGTTGCAACATAATGCAGCAGAAATTTGAAATGGTGATAAAAGATAAAAATCCATAATTAAGAGTTAAATATTAATAATTTTACAACTGTGGGGATCATTCTACCTTTAATTTTTGAAGGTTAAGAAATGGATGAATTTACAGAATAATGACCAGATGATGTTGATGCAGAAATCTCTGTTCTGTCAGCTCTTTATCAGAATGTTGGATTTTTGGGTGATTGTGGCTGTATTTCCATGCAAATGTAAATTTAAAGGATGATATTCCAGGGTGTAAGGAAATAGAGGGGAGGTGATTTTTTAGCCTTTAGTGCAATATTATTTATATTTCCTCTGTTGCTAAAGAACTCACACTGAATTTTTATGGCTGTATAAGTTTAACACTTCAGGAATTTTTCCTTTTAAAAAGACCTGGATTTACAGATTATTTTTTTTCAAATCTTATTTACAGCTCTCTTCCTTTCTGCTGAGTGTTTAATCCATTTTGCTGTATCCACTCCCTTTTTCCTTGCTTTTTCTCAGGAATATTAACTGAAATGAATCCATTATTGTTTTCTGGTCCTTTTAAAGGAGCCTTTGCTGCAAAAACTGCTTTGAATTCCCAAAATTTCCAATTTTCATCCATTTTTAAATTTGAAGTTCGATTATTTTCACTAAAAATTGATATCCTTTCTGCAAGTCAAGCATGGAATTATAGTTTCAGGTAGCAGATTTTCCTGAGAATATTGAGGGATGAGTTGGTTTTTATCAAATGCAAAGAGGAAAGATTTGTGTAAAAAACCCCTAAAATTGATCACCATCCCAAGAAGTTTGTTGGGCTTTTATCCAGATGTTTTAAGACAGAAAAGTCCTGTAGGTAAATTTTTCCCCAGGGATGAGCAGGAGGAGTGGAACCTGTCCAGTTGTAGCACATAGCAGACATTTTCCATATGAAATTCCATAATGATAAAAATTCAGGAAGGCAGAATCCCAGCTCAAAATGCTGCAGCATCATGAACTGCTGGAATAAAAAGTTTTTCAGTGCTGCCCCACAATATTCCTAGTGGCTGGGATTTCCCCAGCAGAAATTTGGACTCTTTATAAACATTTTTTCTCAAATAGTTTTCCTCAGTGTTCTCAAGTTTTCACTTTAATATTTCCTATGTCAAGAACGCTTGCCATTCATCCCTAATAGCAGGAATATTTAAAATATTCCTGGATGTATTTAGAAAATGCATTCTAAAGTTGAATTAAAGTGTTTGTTCTAATCTATTAATTAATGGAGAAGCTGATTCTCTCTTGAAATGGAATATTTGGAAAGCCAGCCATGGTCTCCTGGCATTTCTGGAGCTGCCCATCACATCAGCACTGACTTCCTGGAGCTGTGAGTGACAAGCAAGTTGTGTGGGGATTTTTACACAAAACCCCCCAAATTTAGAGTTATCAGGCTGGTTTAGTGTAATTTTACTAAAATAACTATTTATGAAAGGAGCAGTGATGGAATGCAGAGGATGAACTGCAAAGAAATACAAGTTAAGGATGGGCCACATCTTCATAAATCAGCTGCCATTAAAAACTGAATGATCCAATGCAAGTTTTGCTTGAAATGTTGAAAGCAGTTTGGGATCCCAGGGGTGTTCGTGGGTGAGGGTGTCCTGTGCAGCACCATCCTTTTCTGAACTGGGATTCCAGTCCTCACCAGACACTCCTGGGCACATGTAAAATTCATTGCTGGGGATGAGCTCAGGTCATTTTGCAGAGTGCTTGTTAAGGAATTTTAGGGAATTCCTCTCCTTTTACATTTAGTGGGTTCCTTCAGCAGCTGGCACCAGAAATATTTCTATTTTTCCTTTTACTCTCTTTGAATCCTTTTCCTTCTGTGTTATGCCTAAGACCATGAGGGAAGCACAGGGATTTATTTTGCTCCACATCACTCTTGGTAATGTTTCCTCCACCAACCATTTCACCATTTTGAAGTTTCCTGAGGGTCTTGCTGAATTTTTTCCGCTTAATGGTCCCCTAGATCAATACTGACCTGGGGTAGCTGTTCTCACACATTGCTCCTGGCTTGTTTGGGGCTCTAATTGTGGTTTTCAGCTGAAATCCTCTCTTTTCTCCGAGTGCTGGCCTCATCCACCAGTTGGGGAGATGTTTTCTGGGGCCAAGCCAGTCACCTTTATTTCAGAATTCTCCTTTCACTCCTTGGTTAGGGGTTATTGATTGATAAAAAGGTGCCTGGGCTGAGTTCTCTGATGGGGAAATGATGCCCACGGAGTAATTAACACCTGGGGCAAGGGCAAAGGGGAAGATTCCTCCAGAGCAGCTGCCTGGGCTGCTCTTAGTGAGATATTGCTGAGTAAAAGAAGAATTTGAGTTTTCCCTCCCTTATAAACAAGACACATCCATGATTCCATGGGAGGAGTGGGAAAAGGTGTTTGGAGTTCCTCAGAGCAGCAGGATCATGTGTGGAGCTCCTTGTTTAGTGATGCTTGAGCTGCTGCTGCTGCTTCTCCCTCTCTCTTCTCCCTCTCCTCTCTGGAGCCTCCTTCCTCATTGGAATTCCCAAATTCCAAATTTGGGTGTGGTGGTGCTGGGCAGGAATATCCTGAAACTGCCAGTGGAACTTTCTCTAGTCAGTTGTGCTTGTGTGGCCAACAAGGTCCAGGGATTTGAGAGATCCAGGGGGGTTTTGGTTAAATGTCTGAACTGGATAACTGCTGTAGGAATAGGAATTTGTATTTTGGGATGCCAGAGCCCACCTGATGCATGAGGTGCACAAAGGTTTGGGCTGTTCATGTGCAGACATGAGCACAGCTGGTGTTTGACACCAGATACTTTTCCTTCTCTGTTTGTCCTGCAAATTTTTGCCAAATTCAACTAATAGTGGTGGGGTTTTTTTTAAATTTAGAATTGTCATGGAATGGAGCAACCACAAACCCAAGTAAAGCTTCTCTGAAACTGGAGCTGGGCAAGTTTGGTTCAGAATAAAAAGCAGATCCTTCCTCTCCTCTGTGACATACTCAAGCTGCCAGAACAGATTGCAATGATCAGTTCATGGCAAGAAAAAGAAATGGGAAGATAATTTATGATAAATTTAAATATATTTCTTGCTGCCACCAGGATTAGTGGTCAGGTCTGATGGTAGGATCCATATTGAAGCAATAATAATAAATTCTGCCCAGTAATGCTGGGTTTATGCAAACAGCAAAAATCTGAGCTAAAGATAATGGAACTCTGTACACCCCAAATCTGGGTCTTCATTTAAACTGCAGTTTAGTGCAGCATCTCTCCTACTGGAAGGAGCAGTCTGTAAGTTCTTGGAGTAGAAATGGAATTGTTCTGTCATTGTCATGAGGGTGGTGAGGCCATGCAGGGACATTGATTGCAAAGAGCTCTGCCTGATTAAAATCATGGAATCATGGAATGGTTTGGGTTGGAAGGGAGATTAAATCCCATCCAGTGCCACCCCATCCATGGCAGAGGGGAGAAAAGGGTGAAAAACTCCCCACATGAATCGTGTTAAACCCAGTTCTGGAGCGTTTTGTGGGGTTTGGTGTGTTTGTGTGGAATGGGGTCACCCAGGAGCCAGGTGGGATTTGGGGTTGGAGAGTTGGGATTTGGGGGTAGAGGGTTGGGACTTGGAAGGTTGGGATTTGGTGTTGGAGGGCTGGGATTTGGGGTTGGACAGTTGGAATTTGGGATTGGAGGGTTGGGATTTGGAAGGTTGGGATTTGGTGGCTGGGATTTGAGGTTGGAGAGTTGGGACTTGGAAGGTTGGGATTTGGAGTTGAAGAGTCAGGATTTGGGGTTGGACAGTTTGGATTTGGGTTGGAGTGTTGGGATTTGGGATTTGGAAGGCTGGGATTTGAGGTTGGAGGGTTGGGATTTAGGATTTTGAGACTTGGGATTTGAAGTTGGAGGTCTGGGATTTGGGATTGGAATGTTGGGATTTGGAAGTTTGGGATTTGGAAGATTGGGGTTTGGGGTTGGAGATTTGGGATTTGGAAGGTTAGGATTTGGGATTGGAGAGTTGGGATTTGGGATTTGGAAGGTTGGGATTTGGGGTTGGAGGTTTGGGATTTGGAAGGTTGGGATTTGGGATTGGAGTGTGTTGGGATTTGGGATTTGAGCTGGCTTTGGCTCGGTCAGGGTGCCACAGCCACGTTGTGGGATGGGGTTTGGGGTCAGTTCTGGAGGATTCTGTGATGGAATCTTGCAGGTTCCTGTCTGGCAGTTCCTCTGGCTGGGTGGGGCAGGAGCTCTGTGGCAATGGCAGGTGGAGCTGACCCATCCTCTCTTGCAGACTCCTGCTGAGCAGGCCAAGGCCAGGCTGCAGCTGGTGCTGGAGGCAGCTGGTGAGTAAAAGAATTCTCAGAATTTTCCTTCATTTTTGTGCTCTCAAGTGGGATTTTATCCCTTTGTGCTTGGCAGATGCTGATCCCTCTCTCCATCATTTTCTCACCTAAATTTCAGGTTAAGATTAAATTGGTTTGCATCATCGTTGGCATTTAGTACAGCCCTTTAAGGAAATTTTTAAAAGCCAATTTTTTACACTAAAACCTCATGTTTATCCTCTGGCTCTTGCTGCTATCAGACTATATTCTGTGCTCTCAAAAATTTGGTTTTGTTTATTTGCAATTTTCTTTATTTTTTAGCATTGTTCTAAATCAGTATATGTATATATTTATTTTTTCCCCTTTTGAAAACCCTCTTCTGTTTTGAGGAATCTCCTCACATTGCTGATGTACTTTTTTTTCCAAAATCCATCCAGCCTTTTGCATTGTCTCTCTTCCAATACATTCCTTGTTCTCCAGAACTTTTAATAAATCTTTGAAGCATGTAATTATGAAATGGATGTGACAGCCCTGACCTCAAAAGCACAATTTGTGTATTCTGCTGCCATCAATCACATCTCATTTTTTAATTTCACACCTGGGACATGTACAAAAGATAACTGGGGGTTGTATATCATTGTGAACTGGGCTCCAAAATTTTCCAAATTTTATCAAAGGTCTGTGACATTGTTAAATTTAAATATCCACCATTGAGGGCTGGATCTTAGATTGAAGCTGCAAGTTGTTCATAAGGAGCAGGAGAGATTTAATATCTTTGTGTCTCTTACAATCCAAAATACAGAATTAAGCTCCTTCCTGGTTTTATTTAAGTCTTGGTCATGCCAGGCATTTATGGGATCATCCCCCACCTTCTTCCCCAAGTCCTGCATTTAATTCCCCAAGTCCAATACATTTAATTTTTATTTAATTGCTATGAGAAGAGGTTGGAAATGTTGTTTCAGCATATTTTTGTGTGTTTACTCCTTGCAAAATTAGCACCTTTTAGTCTTCAGATTTAAAAATAAATTTATGCTGAACCATTGCCCAGCAGCTTGAGGAGCTGAGGATCAACAGGTTCACTGCTGCTGTGGTGATGTTCTATTTGAATATAATTGAAATGAATTCTGTATTCCCCCATCTAAATTTCCTTTGTGGAGATATTTAGGATCTTGAGAAAATCTGCTTTTAGAGTTTAACCTAGATATTATTTTAGGAAATAGGAACTGCTTTCTCTGAGAGGCAGAAATCAGCAAGTAGTAAAACTGGCTCTTATTATAGAGATTTTTCTTTTCCTGGTGTATTTGGAGATGGGGATTGTGATTCTGGTCTCTCATTAGGAGAGCAGGTAACAAAAAATATTCACCTGTGTCTGTGGGGGAGGAGGGTAAAATGGCCATTTCTATATTTAGGTAATAACTGAGGTAGTAGTGCTGAGAAGGTTTTTCTCCAAGACCTGCATTCACGCTGACTTTGTTAAATAATTTTATTTCTTTTTTAAGTGTGGGTTAATGTCAGTATTTTATTCTCACTGAGCAGGGCGATATCGGAACGTACCAAAACACTTTAATTCTCCAGACAGCTGAGTTTTGATTTCTAAAACCCATCACTCCTCAGCAGTTGTTGCTCCCAGCTACAAATTCATATTTGCACCATTTATTGAATCAGATTTCTTAATACTGAGGTGCCAGGGAACCTTTTTAGGCAGCTCTGACAGCCTCCCACGAGCCGCCGTGCCCGAGCAGATGTTAAGCAGGCAATAGTTGAATGTTAATTTGGGCAGGGTGGGATGTTTAAGCCCATCTGAAGTATGTTCCATGTGGGCCTTCCAGACTGAGCCACAATGCTTTGTCTCTTGGGAGAATTTCCAAGCTAAAGCTCTTTCTTTGCCTGGCTCTATATGGACTCTCTCAAGTCAGTAGAAAGCAGATCATCCCTGGGCTAAAGCTCCGCGCCTTTTGTTGCCGGGGCTCTGCAGGGCTGTAATTAGGCCTCCTGGCAGGCCCTGCCGGCCACTTCATGCTCATATGGAGTTTTTCTGAGGCAGCCTGGCTTTGTGTAAATCCTTGCTCGCCATCTCCTTCTGGGTCACTTCCTACCAGGCCGGGCCTTTGTGCGGCTGCCCCGCGGGCGGACGGGGAGAGCGTCCCCTGACCAGCGCCCGGATAATCCCCAGTGTCAACAGAGGATTTAGCTCAGCTTCTGGCACTTACAGTTGCCAAACCACTTGGGTGTCTGTGATTTCTTTCCCAGACTTCATTACCCAGGGATGGAGAAGATCCGAGCCGGGCGTTTGTGTCTGCACTGATTTTAGGGCAGAAGTTTTCAAATCTTCGATCCCGATCTTAGGGCGAACCTCAGAACCTGAAATCTGCTTAAAGCATCCTGTAAATTATATGGCACTGTGCTTTCTCTCATCAAGATTAAAATGTGGATGAATTTTCCCAAAATGTCAATAAATTCCTATAAAACAGCACGTGGATGTTTCAAACTATCGATAGCGCTGCCCCTTCCAAAAGGCTTAGGGTGAATCTCAGAACCTGAAATCTGCTTAAAGCATTCTGTAAATTATATGGCACCTGTGCTTTCTCTCATCAAGATTAAAATATGGTGGATATTCCCAAAATGTCAATAAATTCCTATGAAACAGCACGTGGATGTTTCAAACCAGGGACACTGCTGCCCCTTCCAAAGGGCTCTGGGAGCTTTTCCATGGTGCTGAGCAGAAATTTCTTACTCTCCATATAAAGACCATGACAAAAGGCAATTGATCTGGATTTTCAAAGGTCTAGAGTTGAAATAAGTGACTGATCTATTTTTGGGATCTGCATTTCAATCTCTGGCTGAAAGAGCAGTCAAGAATGGGGCATTTTGTGCCAGGAATTTATTTAAAGGAAACTTCAGGACCGAGGCACTAAATGTGAGGTGATGAAAATGGGGGAAAAAATCCCAAACAAACCCCAAATATTTACCCTTTATCAGATCCAATTCTGGATATTGGATATTTAACTCATTATCTTTGAATTTTGCTATCAGGTCACTGCCTTTAATTTCGTGCCCTGCATTTTTATTTCATTTTACATATTCCTCAAAGAGAAATTCATGGAATGCAACAAACACATCAGCCTTAACTGTGGTAAATACAAATTTTTTTGCTTTTTTTTGCTTTTTTTTTTTTTTTTTAAATCTATCCTTTCTACCAGAAGTTACTGAGGAGAAAAAGCCTGATTTGCACTCAGTGCCTGATAAATATAGGCAAATATTCTCTGCTTTTGGGTACCAAAATGGCTCATAACAGATGTGGCTGAAAGGACCACATACGTAGACTGTATGATTTTAGTCTGGTGGAACTAATAGGATCACTTGCTACTTTATAGATCCTTGCTTTTCTTTTACTTTAATAAAAACTGTTTAGTTAAATAGGTTGGCCTCTGTTTTGCTCTTTTCTGGCTATGCAAAGCAGTCGGGTGGGCAGGTGGCAACAAGTATGAAAAATTTCCTTTTATTTGGGACTTCTTTTCAACTGCCAAATTTATCAAATGTGTATGGATTTCTCGTTTTGATGATGGTTTTCTTTCAGTTGTTCTTATTTGTGTTCTTTCCACTGAGAACTTGCTGGCTTGAATTTGAATTTCTAATTGTGCAATGAATTTTAGAAGGGTGGATAACATGTGCTGTTATATATGCACAAAGGATGGAATAGTGCTTAAAATATTTTACTTGTTCTGTGGAAATTTAAAGCAGGTGTTAAAAATAATAATAATTCTAAATAATAATTCTTGCCCCAGAAACTGCAAGAATTTGAACTTTTAACAAGCTCAAAAGTTCTGAATATTAAAAAAAGAGATTAATTTAGTTACTATGTAGGTTTGATTTAATGTAAAATTCGAATTTTTATTGGTTTCTAATATTTTTTTTGAATGGTGACAATTGAGACCTTAGATGGAGTTAATGAATCCAGTTTTTAGGTCAACTGCGATTCCTACTCAGCAGATTTTGACACCAAAAACTCATTTCAGTGATGGCATCACTTGAAAAAGCTCTGAGTGACAGAAGAATTAAACAATTAGTTTAAAAATCAAGGAGGTGTACATTAGGAGAAGCAGCTACTTTTTATATTATGTATTTGGTGGGGATTTCAGGCGTTTTCTGACTGAATTTCAGAAAATTCAGGAAGTATTTGAGCTCACCTGGGTGCTCCACACCAATCAGCTTCACAGCCAAGCTGGACAGAGACATTTCTTCAGCCATTCCTTGCCCCTGAGCAAAGCTTCATAATCTCATTAGACTTCCAAAAAAACAACAATTTCTGCACACCAAGTGACAGCTGTAGAAAAAAGTCATTACTCCAATTAATTGCTTTATAAACACATTAACAGTGTTGTCTTTACAAAATCTGTGATTTCTGAAGTGCAGCTGTTTGTGGTATTGGTGAGCAAAGTAAACACTTGGGTAATAGTAATTAATTAATAATTAATTTTAATTTAAATGAATTTGCAGGATTGCTGAAAAAATACAGGCTTTTAATTGAATGTAGGTAGAGAATAAATGTGTTAGAAATGCAATAATTCACTTTTGCAATGTATAATATCATTCTGTTGGTGTCTAAAAGCTGTTCACTGCAGGGACTTCTTTTAGATTCTGACAAGAGACTAAAAAAAAATTGCTTTGAACCATTTGTGTAGAATATCAAACTATTTTTAGAGTAAGAAACCAATGAGGAGTTGTAGGGATGCCATAATATCAACCAGAGCCTATAAGCAGAATTTAGAGGAACTGTATTAGTTAATGAACATTTATTGCCTTCAGAAGTCATTCTAAAGCTTTTAGAATTTCTATTTTTCTGTTAGATTTTTTTCTTCTTGCTGTTTTTTGTTTTTTGGGGTTTTTTTTTGTTGTTGTTTGTTTGTTTTTTGTTTTTGTGTAACACCAAAAGTATCTCAGGCTTCCATGGTGCCTAATGGGTTTCAGTAATATTGCAGCATATGGGATCCAGGATTTTGATGCAAATCTCTGTGCTAATTATGTGCAGATGAATCTTGCAGGCCTGCTATTGATCTGCAGTCAAAGACAATTTTTCAGTTAGCTGAAGTTTTATATCAATTCATATTTAGCAACTTTGCTGTAATTTAATTATCCACTGGTTTGGCTGTGCAAACCATATGTGGTCGTGGGGCTTGTTTGTTTTTTAGCAAGTCTTTGGGGAAATGTTATTTCTTAATATTGATGGGGGAATATTTAATTCTCGTGTTTTGCATGATCTGTCAGAGCCTCCTCTGTGCCCAGCTGCCCTCTCTGGGCTCTGGTCATCCAAGAATCCCAGGAATGGGTGTCCAGGAGCTTTGTTCTTGACAATTCCCCTTGTGCATTTTTGGATGTTGAGGTTTTCCACAAGTGAAAGTGCAGAGTGTTTTTATCCATGGATATAATTCCAATGGTGGATTTTATAGCCTGAATACCCAGAAAAAGGTTTTAAATTGCCCCATCAGCTCTGGCTGGTGCAGTTCTGGTGTTGGGGGAGGCTCTCTAATTTCCACATGGGAAGTGTGCTGGAGTCATCTTGCTGAAAGGAACCTAAAGATTGGATTGGATTAGATTAGATGAATGATAAATCCCAGTGAGGGTGGGAAGCTGTGGCTGCCCCTGGATCCCTGGGAGGTGTCCCTGAATGGCACTGGCTGAGCTTTAGGGCCTCTTCCACCCCAAATAATTTCATCATTTTCTTAAAATATTCCCCAGGGAGTAGAAATGAAGCCCTGCTGGTTTTGTGCTTTTCCCATCCATCCTTCCAGGAAAACCTGGAATGCCAGCACACGAGCTCAGCAGCCCCCAGCCCCTCGTTCTGTGCCTGCACAGAGCTCCTAGATATTAATTTTTTCAGGGGCAGTATTTAATATGGGTAATAACCCCCTTGTTTCAGTTATTGAAAGCCCATTTATCACAACTTTATTAAACATGGAGAACTAAATGTGCCATTTTGGCCAAGTGCTTTCGCTCGCTCGTGTTCTCTTTGTTGCCCCAAATGAATGAAATTAGAACAAACAATCTCCGAGTCATTTGTAATCAAGCCCTGATTAATGGACTTTGGTTTCACAGCCATTATTCATTCAAGAACACCTGATATCTCTCCCATAAACAAATCGTGTTTGTCCAAATTAAGAAATGAAATGAAGCATTTGATGAGTTTATGATTGACCCTTCCAACTGGGAGCCCATTAGTCAACGTCGTTATCATGCAGAACTGCCTGACTAATGTGCTGCCTGAATGTGCTGTGTGGATTTATTATGATTTCTGATTAATGCCTGCTGCAAGGCAAACCACGGGATTGTAATAATTCCTTGATTTTCATTTGAGTGCTCGCTGCAGATTTTCATCTGTGATGAAATGCATTTGTGTCCCATTAGATTTAGGGACGATTATGAGGTGTTGGCTGAATAAATCTTGGTGTGGAGCAGAGGGTGCTTGGCAAGGACTTTTTCAGTCCTGGTGGGTTTTTTATGAGGCTGCTGCCTGTCATTGACAGGGATTTTTGGGTGGTTTAAGGGGAGTTCTCAGGCTTTTATAAATCTGGGGGGTCATAGAGGCTGATAGAAACGAGATTCCAACATTTTTATAAGTGAAGCATTTCATAACTAAAAGACTGATTAGAAAATTTGATTTTGTTTACACACCTTTTTTCTGTGAGTATTTAATATCTGTATTTTCTAAAGCATTTTCTTGGGTGTGTGTGCTAACTTTAGTGACTTGGAGAGGATTTTATACAATGTTTTCTGCTGAAATAACGCTCTTGAAAAGCAGGTGTCAAACTCCTGTAAATAGTAAGTTTTGCCACTCCTCCAACTGTGAAGCAAGGCAAGTTCACACTGAATTAAATCTGCATCAGATGATTTGCCACAAGCCCATTAAAGAATGCACTGGAAAGGGCAGAACAGCATTGTTGGTAAAAGGCAGCAGTAACAGAAACTCGTGTTCTTTGCCAATCCCTCACATTGATCACCCCAGCAAGGAAAAAAGAAGTGTTTCAAAACACAGCTTATGTGAAAAATCAAATTAGGTGCCTTTAAAGCAGGTCCTCCCTTTAATTCCAGTTCTGTTTCTCTTCTCTGTGGCTGCACTGTGATTTATTATTGAAGATTTCTGAGCTGCTTTGTTTAAGCCATCCTGTATCCCCTTATGCTCTTACAACACCCACTAAAACTATTTAATCATGGCAGTTTCTTCAAGGTGTTGAGCATTTTGTGCTGCTGATCTTAAGCCCCTGGGGAGTTTTCCTCTGAGAAATGTGGATGATTTTATAGTGATGAGCCTCTTTGAGCAAAAGGAAATTGTGATTCCACTGGGCAGGGCTTGGAGGAACCTGGGGTGAGGGAGGTCCCTGTCCCCAGAATGGGATGCCCTGGGTGGGATTTAGGGTCCCTTCCAGCCCAGCCCTTTTGGGATTCTCCCTCCCTGCTGCTCTGGGTTTGCCTCCTGTACATTCCCAGCTTGCAGCAGTGCTGGAATTGTGTCTGGATTTTCTGCTCTGAAGTGTGGGTGAAGCTAAGGGGGAAAGGAAATAAATAACCTGGGAAGAGTACATGGAATTCCAGGCTGGTCTGGGTTGGGAGGGACCTTAAAACCCATCTTGTGCCATGGGCAGGGACCTTCCATGGGCCAGCTGCTCCTTGGGCTCCTCCAGGGCTGGGCACTCTGTGCCAGTCCAGTCAGAAATGCATTATTTTTTGGATCAATCTCAATATTATCTTTGCACCTGTACCATTCCCAGGTTTCCCTGCATATGGACTGACTTTTTAAAGTTTATTTTCCAACTCATTCCCAAGGTTTTTGTGCCATTTCTCAGTGTGGTTGTCCCCATCCAACCCCTGCCAACCCCTGGATGTCCCTGGCAGTGTCCAGGGCCAGGCTGGATGGGGCTGGAGCAGCCTGGGACACTGAAAAGTGTCCCTGCCATGGCAGGGGTGGCACTGGATGGGATTTAAGGTCCCTCCCACCCCAAATTTGTTGGCTCTGCCTCGGTGGCTGTGCCTCCTCTGCACCTTTCAGCTGAATTACTGACATTTTATCCCAAAGCTCATCTCTGCTGAGCCAGGCTGTGCTCCCCAGCAGATAAATGTCCCCCTCCAGCTGCTGGGGGTGATTATGTGGGGCTGCCACCAAAGAAACCCTAAAGCATCCTATTAGCAGGGCCTGAGCCTGGGAATAAAGGCCCCAATTAGGTGACATTAATGGTGTCTTTATAACCTTTTTAACTTCTGCTGCCTCTGACAGAGCTCCACAATCACAGCCACAGCTTTGCCCTTGGCAAGCAGAACCTCATTTGGAGAGGATAATAAGTATTTACTATTTAGATGGCTGGCAATAAAATTTCACTGAATGAGATTTTCCCCACAAAACACAAACTGATTCAATTACTTCCTTTAATGGACTGGGGAGACCTGCAATAACAATTTGTGGAAGCTCCAAGTCTCATGTTTAGGTTTTTTTCTTCCCTTTTTGTTTGGTCTTCTTTTTTCTTTTTTTTTTTTTTTTTTGATGTGAAGATGCAAACTGGTTCTTTTTCCAGAATTATATCATGGGATTGTGTCATGAAATTAAATCATGGAATCATTAAGCTTGAAAAAAAAAAAATCATCAAGCCCAACCCTTAACTCAGCATTTTTACTGGAAAACTTAATCCAACTTTTCCCTGCACGTCCCATGATATTTTCTCATCTTAAAAGTGGATAAAAATCTCAAATGTTGATGTTGTTATGGTGGCAAAGAATGTTGGGAACCCCTAAATATTCTTACAGGGAATTCCTGTCACCTGGCCTTAGGGTGTGATGGGATATCAATTTTGTCTTAAAATTAATATTTCTTGTAAATCCATGGAGCATCCACTCCCTCCCAAAGCTTTGTAAAACAACTGCTTTAATAGCTGGGGGTGTGCCAGCAGAAGGGATTTCCCAGGTGATGTGAAATATTTATGTGATTTGGGAAAAAGTAATTTTAAGGACAGGTATGAGAAACAGTTCCTGAAAGTTTTTTAATTTCGTGTATTTCTAAGCAAAAAAGCAGCTCGTGAAACTGATCTAAATAATGCAAATATTTATTTATTCTCTACAGTATCCTAAAGCCAGCTGTATATTAAATCCTGCTCCATGTTTTTAAAGAGTATTTTATTTTATGTCTGGATCCAGGATGGATCTGCAGGAGAACCAAGTACAAATTTTGGAAATCCCTGAATGTGTGTCTGTACCAGACCACCAATTCCATTCTTACAATTCATTCAGAGAATTACAGATAAAATTAATTGAAATGGGATGAATCCATATTATCTTTTTTATTTTAAAATATTTCTGTACATGTGTATCTCACAATTTGCCAATTTTAGTGATTTGTCCCTTTTATCCCCTGGCTTTGATGTGGATTTTTCTCTCTCTTTTTTTGGAGTTTTTAATAATTTCAGGCAATCTGTGTTTGTAGCACTAGGGAGCACCAGGGACACCCCCAAACTTGGTTAGTGCAGCTCTGGAAGAAGATACAGGATAATATTTCCTTCGCTTTTTAACCATCAGTCACTGCACGGGGCCACTGCGCCAACAAATTCATAACCTCCTCTGTATTTGATTTTCAAAAAATAAACCCAACCAACTTTTGCTTTCCCCAGTTCAATAACTCCCTAGAAATGTGCTGTTACACAGTGTAGCTCATCCAGCCTGCACGGGTTTATAAATTGAAATCCCACTTTTTTCGGACGTCCCCGCCTGGATGACTGATGGCTGTGAGCATTTGCCATAAAATTTTAATTATGACAGAGTTATGAATCACTGCTCTCGCTGGTTAAAGTGTTAAAAAATGATGGGTTTGTTGTTTATTAAACTTGGGAAGGTGGAGGGAGGGAATGGGAAAGGTTTGGAGTTGTGTGGATCTCGAGCTCGGGGGTTTGCTCAGGAGCTGATTTTGGATGTGATTTTTGGCTGCTGCTGCCCAGGGTGACAAGTGCCGTGGATTTGGTGCCCAGGGTGACCAGTGCCATGGATTTGGTGCCCAGTGTGACAACTGCCATGGATTTGGTGACCAGTGCCATGGATTTGGTGCCCAGGGTGACAACTGCCATGGATTTGGTGACCAGTGCCAAGAATTTGGTGCCCAGGGTGACCAGTGCCATGGATTTGGTGACCAGGGTGAGCAGTGCCATGGATTTGGTGCCCAGGGTGACCAGTGCCAGGGATTTGGTGCCCAAGGTGACAAGTGCCAGGGATTTGGTGACCAGTGCCATGGATTTGGTGCCCAGTGTGACAAGTGCCATGGATTTGGTGCCCAGTGTGACAAGTGCCATGGATTTGGTGACCTGTGCCATGGATTTGGTGCCCAGGGTGACAAGTGCCAGGGATTTGGTGCCCAAGGTGACCAGTGCCAGGGATTTGGTGCCCAAGGTGACCAGTGCCATGGATTTGGTGCCCAAGGTGACCAGTGCCAAGGATTTGGTGCCCAGTGTGACCAGTGCCATGGATTTGGTGCCCAGGGTGACAACTGCCATGGATTTGGTGACCAGTGCCATGGATTTGGTGCCCAGGGTGACCAGTGCCATGGATTTGGTGCCCAGGGTGACAAGTGCCATGGATTTGGTGACCAGTGCCATGGATTTGGTGCCCAGGGTGACAAGTGCCAAGGATTTGGTGCCCAGGGTGACCAATATCAAGGATTTGGTGCCCAGGGTGACCAATGCCAGGGATTTGGTGCCCAAGGTGACAAGTGCCAGGGATTTGGTGACAAGTGCCATGGATTTGGTGGCTTTAGCCCCCCTGGGTGGCTGTCACCACCCCACCCCTGGGGATGGTGGCTGTTCCTGAGCAGCAGCAGCACAATCCCACTCTTCCCTCGCTGAGCACGGGGAGAAAACCAAGGTGTTCACACAGAAACAGCAAATATTTTAAAAACATTAAGGGGCTAGAACCAGACTTGTGCAGAACTTTCAGTGCAATGTGGTTTTTATTAAAAGTGTCAGGTTTTTTTACCATTTTCAGCACAAATTCCCTTAGAACATCACCACGCTCAGAATTTCCCAATTTTTTTTTTTCACCCTCAAATTTTAGGCAGCAGCACCTGATGCATGTGGCATGTGAGGGATTGCTTTATGTAGATAATATAAATAATATATTTGCCATCTATATTGCAATATATTAACCATATATTATTAACCACTAACATATTAATCATAATATAATATATATTAGATATAGATACATTAATTATAATGTATATATAAGAATATGTATGCAAGCTGAAATGAAATGAAATTATCTGTCCATGCTCCCTGTCCTCCCTGTCACTGACCATGTCCCTTATCCCTCTCCCTTATCCCAGACTCTTCTTCCCATCCCTGTCCCTGCTCCCTGTCCCTTTCACTGTCACTGTCCCTTATCCCAGACCCTGTTCCTTGTTCCCATCCCTGTCCCTTTCACTGTCACTGTACCTTGTCCCAGACCCTGTTCCTTGTTCTTGTCCCTTTCACTGTCACTGTACCTTGTCCCAGACCCTGTTCCTTGTTCCCATCCCTGTCCCTTCTCCTTGTCCCTTTCACTGTCGCTGCCCCTCTCCCTTATCCCAGACCTGTTCCCTGTCCTTTATCCCTGTCCCTTCTCCCTGTTCCTGTTCCCTATCCCTTCTCCCTGTTCCCTATCCTTTATCCCTTCTCCCTGTTCCTTATCCCTTAACCCTAATCCCTGTCCCTTCTCCCTGTTCCCTATCCTTTATCCTTGTCCCTGTTCCCTATCCCTTCTCCCTGTCCCTGTTCCCCTCTTATCCCTACTCCTTTCTCCCTGTCCCTTCTCCCTATCCTTTCTCCCTGTTCCCTGTCCCTTCTCCCTGTTCCCTGTCCCCTTATCCCTGTCCCCTCTCCCTGTCCCCCTTAGGCCAGGCTGGCCGGGCAGGGCTGTTCCAGCAGCCCCAGAGCAGCCTGGAGCTCCTGCAGGGCTCTGCTCCCCGGGGCTGAGCCAGGCTGGGCTGTCAGGGCTGCACACCAGGCTCGGGGCCATGGGCAGAGCAGGGAGAGCCCGGGGATGGGGGGTGGATGGGGGAGCTGGGCCGTTCCTGCTGCCAGGCTGGGGTGGGGCTCACTGAGTTTTAAAGGACAAAGCTGGGGGATAGGAAATCCCTTCTGGTTTGATCCGTGTGGAATTAAATAAGGAACTGGAAGCTAAGGGGAAAAATTCCAAAATTTAAAATACTTGTCATTTATATTGTCATTTCAGGAGTAGCATCTCATTTTTCTTTCTTGTGGACATGAAATGTTTGACAGTACATCATATTTGCAATTATCCATGTTTAAGTGTGTAAGTCGCCTGCTATGGAAAGAAACTTTTAACAACAACATAAATAATTCTTGGAAGTTGGACTGGATGGCCTTGAAGGTCTTTTCCAACCTTAATTATTCTATTAGTTTATTTTTAGTAAATTAAGTTTAAAATCAAAACTCAGCTTCATCATTCATTTCATCTCAGTGAAAATAATAGATGTGTGTGTTCATGATATTTTTTAATTGATTCAGCTGCTAACAAAGTAGTGAATGTTACTGTAACAAAGGAAAATACCAAAATATAAAATATAAAATATTAAAAAAATTAAGGAATCAATGTAAGGAATCAATGGCACTTTTAGGAGTGGGGCAGGATTAAAACCATTAACCTGGCTCGCCTCAACTCCCTCCCTCCCAGCCCAGAGCTCTGCTTTAGAAAGGAGGGTTAGGGATCAATATGAAGATCTGTTGATAATGTTATATTAATTAGAGTAATCAAACCCGGGTTTGGAGCAGGGAGCAGAGCAGGCAGAGCCCCCTGTGTGCCAGGGGCTCTGGCCTGGGACAGTTCCCAGCTGCAGCATCGACTTGGCTTTGGGGGCAGTGGGGTCTCCCCAAAGCTGCTGCTCAATGATTGCTGCCAGCAGGGCTGTAATTAAAGGCTCTGGCTGCTGGTTGTGGGGCTGCCTGGGCATTGATCAGCCCAGGGAGGGGAGGGGATCGATCAGAGGGGGGCAGGAGAGGGGGAGAGTGCTCAGAACATGGATCTGGGGATGGGGATGGGGATGGGATTGGGGAGTGGGGATGTGGGGATGGAATTGGGGAATGGGAATGGGGGGTGAGGATGTGAGTATGGGGCTCGAGGCTGGGGCTGCCTGGGCATTGATCAGCCCAGAGATGGGAGGGGATCAATCAGAGAGGGGGCAGGAGAGGGGGGAGAGTGCTCAGAACACGGGGATATGGGGATGGGATTGGGGAATGGGAATGGGGGTGTGGGGATGGAATTGGGGAATGGGAATGGGGGTGGGGATGTGAGTATGGGGCTCAGGCTGGGGCTGCCTGGGCATTGATCAGCCCAGGGAGGGGAGGGGATCGATCAGAGGGGGGCAGGAGAGGGGGAGAGTGCTCAGAACACGGGGATGGGGATGTGGATGGGAATGGGGAATAGGAATGGGGGTGGGGATGTGGGGATGGAATTGGGGGAATGGGAATGGGGGGGGATGTGAGTATGGGGCTCAGGCTGGGGCTGCCTGGGCATTGATCAGCCCAGAGATGGGAGGGGATCAATCAGAGAGGGGCAGGAGAGGGGAGAGAGTGCTCAGAACATGGATATGGGGATAGGGATGGGATTGGGGATGTGGGGATGGGAATTGGGGATAGGAATGGGAATGGGGGGGATGTGGGAATGGGAATTGGAGAATGGGGTTGGGGATGGGGCTCAGGCTGGGGCTGACTTGTGCCCAGCCCTGCTTCACTGCCTGCTCTTACCACGAGGACTCACACCAGCCTGGCCTGGGTTGTATTGACTGGGAGCTCTTCAAAGCAGTGGGAATCCAGTATTGGCAGAAAATAGGGATTAAAGCAGTTAGATGGATTTTTGGAGGTAGTTACTACCCTGCTCTGCAACATTTGTAGGAACTGTAAAAGTAATCTTTTGATGTTATTTCCGAAAATGGTAAGATGGAAGTTGTCTGAAAAAGGGGATGATTTTTAAAAAAATACTTTTTTATTAAATTGAAGGATTTAAGGTCCTTCTCAACCCAAACCATTCCATGATTCTGTGCTTGAGTGACTGAGCAGCGAAATTAAAAGTGTGATTAACACAATTTTCATTAAAAAGCACAAATTCCATAGAAAGGATGCACGTGCAGCCAGGGGATGTCTGGGTAAGTTCAGCACCGAGTTCCTTCTGATGGGTGAAGGATGATGGTGCTCAGCTGGTGCTCTGCTGCCAGTCCCACACAGTTCTGTGCATTCCCTTCCCTCATGGCTGAAACCATGAAACACCCAATGAGGGTTTAACTTTTCAAATTAGAAATGCCCTCTTGAAGTATTTCCCTCTCCCATCCCAAGTCAAAGCTGGCTGGAAATGAAAACCTAATTGCAGCAAGTCTGTGGTGTTGAATAAGGCTGTTTATTTATTACTTTGCTACAGCTTTATACAAAAATATGGATGCACGTGTGTCTGAGGGAAAATGATGCTCTCCAGACTTATGAGAGCCAGTTGGGATCTCTCAAGGTTGCAGATGAGCTCTGCAAATGCACCTGAGTATTTTCAGCTCCGTGCCCTTGGCACTGACTTCCTCACTGATGACAAATCTTTCTTCACTCCTCTCCTGGAAATCAGCTTTGGTGGTTTTCCCTCTTGGATTTGTCTGTTTTCCCACTTGCTCTAATGGGCTCTAGTGGAACTTTTCAAAAACAAGCATTTATTTGAAATACATTAAGAAGCAGAACGCTTCAGAAAAATGCCTGATACCCCAAATTCCTTCCTGAATTATTGACGTGCCGCTGCAGCAAACTGTTTACTCAGGGCTGTGTGTAGTAGGGGTGTAGTTTTCTTTTAATGCAGTTATTGAATTCCAGCCCACAGAGCCTCTGGCAGGGCTCCAGCAGCGCTGAGCCAAGATAAATTGTTTGTTTTCAGCAGCATTTCTTCATCTTCATCACTTAATCCGCAATGAAATTTTACAGCCAGCCACTGAATATTTAAGCAATATATTTACCTCTTTTATCCTGGGGGAGTATTTAATGATGCTGAGCACAGTAAGTGATTATGGGAGTTAAGGGTACAAGCTGGGAACTGGAGTTTCCCATCCTTTTTTCAGGGCTGGCATCGCCTGCAAGGATCTCAGGTCTTTCCTGGACACTCACTCCCCCTTTTGGTGCCAGATGTCAGCTTCTTTAGGCTGCCTGCCTCATGATTTCTCGGTAAATCCTTGGAGTTCACAGCAACTTCACCCCCAAGTTTTCCACCTCATCCTTTCCTGATTTTCCAGTGGCCTGTTCAGCATCTTTGGGAGTTAACACTCCTTGGTGCTAATATTCTTTCTCTTTAAATTCTTTAATTTCTTTTTCTGTGTCTTAGTGCTTGCACACTTACAGGTTTTAAAGAAAAACTTTTAAAATAGCTTTTTGATCTTTTTTTTGTATTTTGTGGCTTCATGAAGGTTTCTTATTAACATAATGGTCAAAGAGGGAAAGGATCACACATAGGGTCAACAAATTTCTTTAAAAAATCCTCTAAAATGCTTCCTTGCACCACGATTTGCATATTAATTGTGCTCCATTTTTGACTAAGTATGCTGGAACAGGAGCCATTACACATCTTTATTCCTTCTGTTTTCACCCCTGATGTTTTTATTCAGTTGGGAACAGGAGCTGGAAATTCCCAGAGCCCCCCAAGGTGCTGGGGCTGCTTTGGCTCCTCTCAGGGCTGTTCCTGCAGTCAGCTGTGCCTGCTGCCTGCTCTATTGCTTCCTTCCCACAGCCACACCAGTTGTCATCTGCTTGATTTCCACTTAACGTTGGGAAATTGGCAGATGAAAGAAAGGCTCGTTTGGAATCGAAGTTTTGGGAGTGAATTTTTCAAGTTTGCTGACAAGCTGTCAGGCTGAATTCTGCCCTTACCCCAGAAAGAAAAGATGACTGTCATTGCCAATCTACAGCCTGCAATGACAATTGTATTTGAGGCACTGTGCCATTTTTTTTCCCCTCCAGAAATCATTTAAATAATTTGTCTTAGTGGTTATGTTTTAAGTGAGGAAGTGTTTTTTGAATTAAAATGATTTATTTGTGGAGTTAAATGGAGGAGCTGGTATGTTTTCATGGGGAGGTGTGTGGGTAGTCCAAGTTCAAGGTGATTTCTTGTGCAGGTGCAGTGGGTGGCAGATCCCATGAGGATTTGAGTGTTTTTGGGGTGAGGGATGGGACACAATCCCTGGAGTTCTGCTTACAGCAGGGTGCAGAACCAAGGTCGTGGTTTGGGCTGAGGAAAGAGAGCACTGAAGTCACTGAGGAGGATAAAAGCAGCCTCAGTTTATCCTTCAGAATTTGTGTTTTGGTTTTGAAAGCATTTGGTTGTTCCATTTGTTGTTCCCTGGAGGCTGCAGGCTCTGGGCAGAGACAGCTCCCACAAAAACCCAAAAATCCATCCTTCCACCTGCTCACCAAACACAGCCCTGTGTTTTGTCCTCTCCTTTCCCCACCCGTGGGTGCCAGGGGGAAAGAAACAACTCTGGCACAAATACTGGTTTAAAGACAATTTAAATAAATAAATGGAATCCAATTGGAATTTTTCATAGGGATTGCTGCTTGGTTTTCTGGTTGAGCTGGGAATTATTCCTGAAGGATACAGCAGTAAGAGCACTTTTACTCCATCAATTTTTATGTATGGCATGTATGTTTTTGCTCCTTAAATGTTGCTGCTTCTTTTGTCTCAGTAGTTTAAGGGAAGGTTTAACTCCAGCCCATCCTTTTATTTTCCCTAGCTCTTCATTCCTTCAGGAAGAGGAAGCTCTTCCTTCCTCATCCACTGGAGGAAATGGCCTCAAATTGCTCTGGATTAGATTTGAGGAAAAATTTCTTCCTGGAAAAGGTGGTCAGGCTTTGGAAGGAGGTGCCCAGGGCAGTGGTGGAGCCTCCATGCCTGGTGTGTTCAGAAAATGTGTGGATGTGGCACCTGGGGACAGGGCTGGGGGCACCTGGCAGTGCTGGATGATCTCAGAGAGCTTTTCCAGCCTTAATGATCTCCTGATTCCCACCCTAAAAAAACTTCCCCCCTAAAGAATCTCACCTGGAAGGTGCCATTTAAACACTTCTGTTGGAGTTCTTATTGAATTATTGAATTGGAGTTTTTATTGAATTTATTTACTGAATTATTCTGAGAACTGATTTCCTCCCCAAGACTAAATATCCGAGGTGACAAGAGTCACATCCAGTTTTTTCTGCTGCTTTCCTGAGCTGGGGGAGCAGATCTGAGGTGAAACATGGCTTGGTTAGGAGATGTCCAGGTGGATAATATACAACCTTTTCTGGGATGGAGACAAATCCTTGGAATATTTAACAGCAGCCCCTGCAATGAGTCAGGAGCCACAGAAGCCAATTAATCCTCAAGTGTTAAACCCTATTTATTTGGATTTTTCCTCCAGTGTACGTTTGGGGGGGTGAAACTGTAGGAGAAAGAAATTAGGGATGCACTAAATAATGGATGAATGTACCTAGCCAAGATCTGCTGATTAAGTCTTCTTTAGGATTATTATTATAAATAGGGAGTGCCAGATCCTCAGCTGGAGTAAATGGGCTTGGCTCAGCCCGAGTCAGTGGAGATGTGCCAGCTTGAATTCACTGAGGATCTGGCCCTTAATTCTGGAAAAGGAGAATATTTGGGGAGGAGAATGCTGGGGGCTGTGAAGTTTGGTGATGAGAACACTGTTTTCCTGGTAATATCAGGGAAAAAAAATGTAAATGACTATTCTTTTGAATTCTGTAATGAGATTCAAGGAACTACTTGATGTGATTTCATTAGATGGAAATGACTTTTCCTCCAAGTGGCTTCATCTTAACCCCCTGCATGTAGGAAGGGAATGTGCATGGAAAAAGTGGTGCTTTATCTCATTTTGTGGATGGTTGTCTCTTACACCAGCATTTCTGCCATTCCTACCTCAAAATTGCCATCAATAGGAATAAACAGAGTTGTTTGTGGAAATCTGTTTCCCACTCTGCTTTTGCACCAGGAGTGGGCTGTAATTTCAGGCAGCAGCAATTTCAAATCCAGCCTGGGGTCTTGTTTGGCTGCATTTTAGAAAGGGATCAACAAATCACATTGCAAAGCTGCTAATTTGGTAACTGCTTAAAAAAACCCAACCAACAATCTATTTCCATAGCAGAGGAAATGCACGTGGTTCAACAAACCTTAAAATTCAGTGTTTGACTCTCTAGAGTGGGCTAAAAAAATCCAATTCTGAAATAACATTTTTTAAAGTGGAATATCTTGGAAGGACTAAAAATAACAGCACGGACCAAGTTTGTTGTATTCCTAATTGTTCTGATCACAGAATTAATTTTTCATTCAGAGAGGGGCACAGATTTTACATCACTCAGTACCATAATATTGTAAAATCCAGCATTTGACCATTTGGAGTGGCCACATCTATGCTTAAAAACAAAAACCTCCACCTTTAAAAGTGGAATATCTTGGAAGGACTGAAAATAATAGCACAAAACAAGTTTGTTATATTCCTAATTGTTCTGACCACAGAATTAATTTCTTATTCAGAGAGGGGCAGGGCTTTTTCATCATTCTCTAGTACCAGCATTAGGCAATTTGGAGTGGCCACATCTATGATTAAAAAATAAAAAAACACTTTTTAAAGGGGGATATCTTGGAAGGCCTAAAAATAATATCATGAACCAAATTGGTTATATTCCTAATTGTTCTGACCTCAGAATTAATTTCTCATTCAGAGAGGGCACAGATTTTTCATCACTCTCTAGTACCATAAAATGAGAAAATCCAGTGTTTGACCATTTGGAGTGGCCACATCTATGCTTAACAAACACTTTTTAAAGAAGGATATCTTGGAAGGCCTAAAAATAATATCATGGACCAAATTTGTTATATTCCTAATTGTTCTGACCACAGAATTAATTTCTCATTCAGTGAGGGCACAGATTTTTCATCATTCCCCAGTACCAGCGTTAGGCAATTTGGAGTGGCCACATCTATGATTAAAAAAAAGAAAAACACCTTTTAAAGGGGGATATTTTGGAAAGCCTAAAAATAACAGCACGGACCAAGTTTGTTATATTCCTAATTGTTCTGACCACAGAATTAATTTCCCAGCCAAAGGAGGGGCAGGGCTTTTTCATCAGTGCCAGCCTCGGAATATTCAGCGTGTCACAGATGTTCATGAATAATGTCCATTTAGCAGGGCTGGCAGTGAGCTGGCGAGATGAATGAAATGTTGGGGGGATCTGACAGGCAGCACGCTGCTTTGTGATCATTCCAAAGTTCTAATAATCTCCCTCACCTTCCCTGCCTGCCTCTAATGAAAGAGAATAGGTGATTGCACCTCGGGCTATGTTCTGCGCCTAATGACTCCTCCAAAGGCGGATTTATGGAGAAAAAATTAACTTTGAATGAGGATTGAATTGGCCCTGACAGGCTGATAGACTGTGACACAGATTCTGTGGCAAAACAGACGTAGCCCTAATTGATTATCAATATTTTAAGCAAAGTGATGAAAATAAGCATTAAGTGATGAGAAAGGCAGTCTTAATACAGGAGGCAGTCAGCAGGATCCGGGGAGTCTTTGGGGAGGGGGGAGCTGCTCTCCAGAACGGGATTTTAGCTGTCAAAAAATGGGGTTTTGAGCTGCCCAGCACCCCCTGTCTCTCTCCAGCCTCTTCCCCCCCAGATTTCTGCCCATGTTGATATTCCAGCCAGGGATGAAGGTGCCTCCCTCCCTCCAGAGGAGCTGGTTTCACATTGAACCCGTTGGGACTCCAGAGTGGTGCTGGCTGCTGAGTGGGATTTTGGATGTTCTCTCCCTCCTGCTGGGCTTTGTGCCAGCCCTGTGCCATTTCCAGCCAGCAGGTGATCCCCAAACTGCTTCCTGACAATGGCAGCAGTGAGAGGCACTGGGGGGAAATTGCCTGGCTGGTGGGAAAGGGTTTATCTTCATTATTATCTTGGTTGTGCTTGGTATAAACAAATATCTTGGTTACACAGAATGACTACAAATATCTCTGTTATGCTTTGGAATAAAGACAACATTTGTTTTTTGCCTGTGTTTGTTCAGTTGGGTTGCAGATGACTGGATATATCCTCAATCAAAAATTTAATATTTGGGAAAAAACCCTCATGGCTGTGAGCCTCATGCTCCTTAGCTGTGCCACAATGGGGCATTTATCCCAAAGTGAGTATCCCAAAGGAATATTTTCCAAAATGACTCAGGGATGCTGCTGGAGAGGTGAGAAATAACATTGCTACCCCAGGAGGAATCCGTGGGATAACATCTCCCAAGCACTGTGCTCCATCAGGAATTTGGAGAAGTTTAAAATAACCAGATTGGGGTTTCTGGGGAATTTTTAAGTGTGATTGGCAGAGCTGGGGAGGGGCAGGAGCTCCTCCCTCCCCCTCATGCATCTCCAATACCTGTAATTAGAGTCTGGTGTAATTAAATTATGGGGCAGCAAGGGCAGAGCTTCCCATGTTTGGGAGTCTCACGTGTAAGTTTTGGTGAATTTTATATGTAATTTTTGGGAGTTTCACGTGTAATTTTTGGTGAATTTTATATGTAGTTTTTGGGAATTTCATGTGTCATTTTGGGGAGTTTCACGTGTAATTTTGGGGAGTTTCACTTGTAGTTTTTGGTGAATTTTATATGTAATTTTGGGGAGTTTCACGTGTAATTTTTGGGAGTTTCATGTGTAATTTTGGGAATTTCACTGTAACTTTTGGGGAGTTTCATGTGTCATTTTGGGGAGTTTCATGTGTGATTTTGGGTGAATTTTATATGTAATTTTGGAGAGTTTAACATGTAATTTTGGAGAGTTTCACATGTGATTTTTTGTGAATTTTATATGTAATTTTTGGGAGCTCTCACGTGGAATATTTTGGGAGTTTCATGTGTCATTTTGGGTGAATTTTATATGTAATTTTGGGGAGTTTCACGTGGAATATTTGGGAGTTTCATGTGTCATTTTGGGGAGTTTCATGTGTCATTTTGGGGAGTTTCATGTGTCATTTTGTTTCTCATGTAATTTTTGGGGAGTTTCACGTGGAATTTTTGGGAGTTTCACGTGTCATTTTGGGAATTTGACGTATAAGTTTTTGGTGAATTTTATATGTCATTTTTGGGGAGTTTCACGTGTCATTTTTGGGAGGGCTGATGGGAGGTCTCATGGTACTGAGAGCTCCATGGCCATGGACATGATGGGCTGGACAAGTGACCACCCAAACCACAGATTTATGGAATCACAGAATTCCATGGATTTATGGGATCATGGATTAATAGAATTTAGGTTGGAAAAGCCCTCCAAGAATGTTGGTGGTGTTTAAATTTCGGGTGAAACGTTACTAAAGGCAAAAATTCAGAAAACCAGCTTAAATCTGGGGTGATTTAAATTAAAAATGTGTGTGGTGGTGTCACCTTTCCTCTGGAACTCAGAATTCCTGGACTCTGCTCCTGTCAGAGGAATTCTCTGAGCAAGTGGTTGTTTGGAGTTTGTGCTGGAATTTGTCAGGTGGGTAACAGATAATTTCACACGTCAGCCTATGAATATTCAGCAGAGAGGATTTCCACAAGCCTTGATAAATTTAATATACCAGAGAAAAATAGCATGTAAATTAAACAGGGCCTTGTAAATTAATAATGGATTCCACTTGTATTTTTATATGTGAGCTGACTGAATATTTTATAAGTGCAAAAATGTTTGTGTTTTTAAAAAGGTGAAGTCTTTCTGATGAGCACTGTGGATGGTTGGCTGCATTTTAAATGGGATGTCCATGTGTGTTTTTATACTTTCTGGGCTTTTTTTTCCTCAAACACATCTTTGTATTTTCAGCTTTGAGCTGTTGGAAAGTTCACAATTATGTTGAATTAATTTATTTTTCCTGACCTCTGGTGGTTTGCAGTTGTGGGTGTTCTGACACTCCTCTCTCTTTAATTTTGACAGGAAAATGAAATCTTAGTGAAGGGCTGAGTCTTTTCCCAAAACACCCTTTCCATCCCCAAAACATGCCCTGCCTTGTTCCTACCTTGGGATAATTCATGGTTTTCCAGGTTTCTCCTAATTAGCAGCTTTGCCTGGAATAATTTCACCTGGTCAGGGTTAAAGCATCACCCACCCATCAGGGAGTGACTCTGCTTCCCAAACCTCCAGCACTTCCCCCAGCCCAGGGGCTCCCTGGAATCCTGGAATTGTTCAGGTTGGAAAAGCTCTCCCAGGTCCAACCCTCAGGTTGTGAAGATCTTTTAATGTTGTTTGATTGCAGCTTGGTTTGAGAAAAGTGAATCTCTTTTAGGTGCTTTTAATGGTGCTTGGGCAGTGAGCAACAATACATTCACTTAATAATAATAAATAATTAATAATAATAATAGCAGCATTGAGGAGGAGAAGAAGAAAAGAAGAGAGAGGAGGAAGAGGAGAAGATGAAGAGAAGGAGAAGAATGAGAAGAAGTAGGAAGAGGAGGAGGGAGACAAAGGAGAAGAAAAGGAGAAGAGAAGGAGGAGAAGAAAGGAAGAAGAAGAAAAATGAGAAAGGAGAAAAAAATGAGAAGAAAGAAGAAAAAAGGAAGAAGAAGAGGAGAAGGAGAATGAATAAGAAGAAAAGGAGGAGAAGAAAAGGGGGAAGGATAAGAAGAGAAGAAGAAAAGGAGGAGAAAAAGGAAGAGGAGAAGGGAGGAAGAGAAAAGAAGAGGAAGGAGAAGAAAAGGAGAAGGAAGAGAAGAAGAGGAAGGAGAAAAGCAGGAGAAGGAAAAAGAAAAGGAGGAGAAGAAGAGGAAGAAGAAGAAAATGAGAAGGAGAAGGAAGAGAAGAAGAAAATGAGAAGGAGAAGGAAGGAAAGAAAAGAAGAGGAAGAAGAAGAAAATGAGAGAAGAAAACAAGGAAGAGAAGAAGAGAAGGGAGGAGGAGAATAAAAGGAGAAGGAAGAGTAGAAAAGAAAAGGAAGAAGAAAAGGAGGAGAAGGAGAAGGAAAAAGAAAAGGAGAAGAAGAAGAGAAGGAGAAGGAGGAGAAGAAAAGAAGAAAGAGGAGAAGAGAAGAACGGCCACAGTCCTGTGCTGTTCTCCAGGATGACCCTGCTGGAGCAGCGAGGTTGAACCTCTTTGACCACTGTGGCTCCTCCCAGCCTGGCCCATTCTGGAATTCTGCAAAAATAACAGAAAACGTGCAATGTTTGAAGAGCCCTTGGAGCTGAAGCCTGAAAGCAGCTCAGAGCTCCAGAGCCTGTTGGTCAGGGTGGGCAGAGCCCTGCCAGCTCCAGGACTGACTGCTCTGGAGATTTATGGGCTGAGTTAAATTGTTGTTAATGAGCAATTTTGCGTGGAGAATTGTCCTCGTGATACTTCCTAAATTGCCCCATTGTCCCTCCAATTAACCAGGCCCTGAAAGGCCAAGCTCTGCCTGGGCAGCAGTTTAAACTTGACTTAGAAGGGCTGGAAATCAGCGATTTAAAGTTAACAAAGACGAGCTAAAAATTTATCCATTGACCAGCACCATCTTTCCTGTGTGTTTTAATATCTTTTTGCCACTGAGATACCCAATGAATTGTTCCTGTGCAGCAACAAATGGGGCAGGAAGAACAAAGTAGCTCAGTGGAATAGATAAATCAAATTTAGGCCTGGTAGTTTATTGAATCTAAATTGTGCCCAGTTGGCCCACGAGCTATATGAGCAATCCATCTTGTGCTGATAATGGAGGGTCTTGAAATCCACCTGATGTTTGCATTATTAAATTCCAGCCTAATGAGCTCTGCTAATACATATTGAAGACAGTTGTAAGGAGCAGAATGGGAATGGGAGAGGGATAATTTGAGAGGAACATAAGCTGAGCATTTTACATGACTCAAGGGGTAGATCTACAATTACACATATCACCCAAATTGAATTGAAATGGAATTTCTATTATCCCTGTCCTCTTACCAAGGAGAATAAAGTGTAAATGAAGTAAAAGTCTTTAGAGTTACTCGTGGTTTGGTTTTATTATGGGATTTAATAGATTCTTGTAACGATCTTCAGTGGCAGAAAAGTTTTAATATTTCGTGGCTTTAAGTGTTGTGTAAATATGTATAAAAGTGTGGAGAGGGAAGCAGCTTGTGCAGTCACTGGATGACTCTGTAACACCCTGTTCAGGTTGTGCATTTTAAGGTGGACTCCAAAAAGCAACGACCCCTTCACCCCCTCCTGAGCTGAATTTGGTTTTCATAAATTGCTGCTTAATTCAGGAGCTGCTGGGATTAAATATTTGCAAATCTGACTCAGCTCTGACCATCCAGACCACAGTTCATGGTGATTTTCCTCCCTGGTTTAAATGCTGCAATCCTGGTCCTTGTTGGTTCTTTTCTTTCTGGCCTGGTGATACTTTTGAAAACTTAATATTTCATCAAATATAATGTTATTAGAGACTTATTCTCACTTAGTTCACTCATCAGGCAGTGAGATGGCAATAAAAGAGAATGGCTCCTTTGAGACATTAATGCTTTGGAATAAATGATGTGCTAGAACAGAAATTTAATTAATTTACAGAGTATATTGATAGTCCCTTGTTACTGTGCTGTATATTTTTAATCTTCTTTAACATCTGTAGGAAAGTGTTTGAAAACCCCTGCAGTTGAGCAACTGGTAGATAATTAAGTAATAAGGGAAGAGGTTTCTGGAGGGAAAAAGATTCTTTTTAAAGAAGATTGTTGTAACATGGATTAAGTGCTGCTGCTGTGATTTGGAGTGAAGAGAAAATTGTGTACTGCCTAATAGAGTCCTGTCTGACTCCCACTCTGAACAGAAATATTGTTTTGTTTCTGTTTTATCCTCAAAATAGCTCTGATGGATTTCTCACTGTGGCAGCAAATCTGACACCTTTATGAATGTTCCACCTTTGGGTTGTTGAGGTTCAGTCTGGGGGCAGCTGGGCTGGGGAAATTGGGGTTTAGAGAAAGAAAAGCTCTTAAAAGTCTCCTTAGGGCTTTGCTTAACACAAAATGAACGTGGGAATTTGTGTTGGATTAATATTGCCTCTAATATTGACCTCCATGATCCCATTTATGCCATTCTTTAACTGTGGGATTGACTTTAAATTAAATAAATGAAGAACCAAGTTGTGGTCTGCCATGCACGTGGATTTCATTGTGGGGCTGCAGAAAGGAACATGAAACTGGGTTGAAAGCCCAGGAAATTTTTTTTTTGGCAATAAAGTTGTTGCCAGCCCATTTTTGGGAGTGTCCCAGGCTTGGAGCAATCCATGGAGGTGTCCCCATGGCAGGGGTGGCAGTGGCTGGGATTTAATGACCTTCCACCCCAAACCTTTCCATGATTCTAATAGGATAATTGAATTAATTCCAACTCTTGTTCATTCTTTTTAGCTAAAGCAGACGAAGCCTTGAAAGCCAAGGAGAGAAGTGAAGAGGAAGCCAAGAGGAGAAAGGAGGAAGGTGAGGAATTCTCTTTTCTTTCATAACAAACTAACACCTAGGAAGTCAGAAATGATTATTTTTGAGTGTCCAAGCTCCAGTGGGGCTGATGATGGAATTGGGTGCCCTGAGCTGCTCCTCTGCAGATGGAATAATGAAACCACAACAGGCTGAAATGCCAGGGAGTGATGGGCAGAGACATTTCCAACACCCAAACACCCCCAGGAGCCTCAAATCCTCCCCAGGATGGGCTGCAAGGTCCCTTCCAGCCCAAACCATTCTGGGATTCCATGATTTACTTCGAAATTCCCCATTTCTGAAACCACAGCTGCTGAGAATTTCGCTGAAAATTTTACTGAAAATCAAAATGTTTTCATGTTTAATTTGTTTTACCTGGTGGCTGTGGGATGCTGAGGGGAAATTAATTGGTGCTCCCAGTTAATTCAGCTTGGAGAAGGTTCTTGTGATACCAAAGAAGGAAATTTGAGTGGCAAAGTGGGATGGCCCAGATGTGGCAGAAGAGGAAGGGGACACTTCCAAATCTGACTGGAAAAGGGACCAAACCAACCCTGTTGTGGTTCCTGGATTTTGGAACCATATTAAATTAAATCTTAAAAAAAAAAAAAAAATCTAAATTACAATTTTAAAAGAATTTTTATTTCTGTAATATTCCTTATTGCATTTCCCTAACTAGAACCCACCAGAAGGAAATCCCAGCCTGTGCAGACAGCCCAGGAGCTGCAATAAAAATAATTCTACAAATAAACCAATCCTTTCCCAACTCATAAAAACTGGTTATTGCCCACCCCATAGCAAGGCTGTCTTAACATTCCTTTTATTGTCATTTTATTGCCAAATCAGGTGTGAGATTAGACCTTGGATGTTCCATGTAATCTGCTCAGAAATCAAATTATTTGACCTCCCAGGCCAGCGCTGCCCCTTCCTGCTGGTTTCCTGTTAAATATGCAGCATTTCCCCAGCATGAATAAAAAATTGAGGACAAATTAGAATTTACAGACAGCTGACCCCAGCTCCAGATTAGAGACTGGGGGCTTGTGCTGGTTTAAATGTTTTAATTACCACAGTCCCTCCAGCCTGGTGAAGGACACACAGCAAAATGCTGATTTTTAAATTTTTTTTAAGTGACTAAAAAGCAAAGAAAGAAAGGAAAAAAGCTGCCCCCTGCCTCATTTGAATTTTTCAGTTTGATTACATTTGCACTTCCATTGGAGCTATGCTAATTTGCTGCATGAAATTAGGTCTATTAGCAAAAAAACCCACTGTTCTTCCAGGAGTATTTTCAGAGATTGGATTTTCATAGTTTGGTTTTTGTTTACTTGCTTTGGGTCTGCCTAAAAAGTGACAAAATCCCAAGGGGGGGGAAATTGGAGCATGTTGGATGATATTGGAGAGGTTTTGGGCTCGTTTCTCTTAATCTACCATGAATAATAATATTTTTAAATGTTGAGTTTTAAATAGTTTTAAATCATGGCAGGGCCATGTGTGGTGAGCAGGAGCTGGGGATCAATCAGAAAATCAGGAAAAGAAGTTCTAAAATACAGCAGAATAGAAAAGATGGATTTTGGCAATCAGTCACTCCATAGGTGGATGGGATGGATGTTATCCCAGTGCCTTTATGCTGAAATTTGCATTTCCTGCTGCCTTTATCCTGGGATTTGCATTTCCTGCTGCCTTTATCCTGGAATTTGCATTTCCTGCTGCCTTTATCCTGGAATTTGCATTTCCTGGTTCTTTTAACCTGAAATTTGCATTTCCTTGTGCCTTTATCCTGGAATTTGCATTTCCTTGTGCCTTCATCCTGGAATTCGCATTTCCTTGTTCCTTTATCCTGAAATTTGCATTTCCTGCTGCCTTTATCCTGGAATTTGCATTTCCCATTGCCTTTATCCGAGATTTGCATTTGCTGATGCCTTTTTCCTGCAATTTGCATTTCCCATTGCCTTCATCCCAGAATTTGCATTTCCTGGTTTCTTTATCCCAGAATTTACATTTCCTGGTTGCTTTATCCCAGAATTTGCATTTCCAGTGCCTTGGTGCTGAATTGATTCGTTCTCCCCCCACCCTTCCCTCAGTAAACACTCCTACATTTTGATATGCTCAGGGGAAATAAATTTGGCAGCAAATCAGCACGAGTAGATTTAATTATCACTCCCAGACCTTTCCCTTTTGTGGCTTGGTGATCCCTCAAACTCCTTTCCCTGGAATCCTCACCCTCTCCCCAGTTCGTCCCCTCCACGCCGTGATAAGCCAAGCAATTACTGGTTTATTGATTTTTCATCAGGGCAAATTTAAAGTTGATTTTTTTCCCCCCCTGCAGAGGCAGGGGTGATTAAGTGTTTCCCGTTGGTTTGGTCCCACAGAGCTCCGTGGCAGAATCCAATATCCTGAGGTCAACCTCTGCAGGGAGATAATTCGGTGTCGTGGCCACGTGTGAGGGAGAGGAATCAGGGCTACAAATGCATGGGGATATCTGTGGAGACAGTTTAATTTGTTCCATTTATATGAACAAGTCGTGTGGCACATGCTTGGGAAATATCATTTGGGAATGGGCTTGGAAATGAGGCCCACGTGGGAGGGGATGTGCCTGGGAGGCAGCTGGTCCTTGAGCAGGGAATAAACCCCATCCCTGAGGGGCATTCCTGGGTTTTACTGAGCTCTCTGTGCTGCTGGGGTGACTCTGAAATTCTACAAGTCTTCAGGTCCCTCCATTCCATGGTTCTGTGATTTTGAGTGATGGAGGTGTCATGGAAGTAGAAACCTGAAGGACTCAACTTTTAGAAAACCCCTTCATTATAAACTCTACAAACCCAAATTAAAACTTTTTAATTTTTTTTTTAAATACTCAACTTTAACCTGCTGGCCAGGAGTTCTCACATGAAAAATCTCATCCCTGGCCAGCACAGAATATCCTGAGCTGGCAGAGACCCCCAGGGATCGTGAGTCCAGCCCTGCCCAGGACACCCCAACCCACTGATTTCCCTTCCCACTTCCTTTGGAGGGAGTTAAAAGCCTTTCCTGGGTGTAATGGATATTAAACCACAGCTTGCACGTGCCAGGAGAAGATTTGCTGGGGTGAGGTCAGTCTGTAATAAGTTAAAGTGCTTTACTCAGCCCTAGATTGGGATGCCCTTAAGTTCATCAGTTACTGCCTGAGCCCCTCGTTTATCTTCAGTAAATTTTCCTGCAGTTCATTGTGGTGGCAAAGACCAAACTCAATCTGTTTAACCCCCCTCAAATTATTTAATACAGATAATACATTTCTATGAAGACACAGATTATTTTTTCAGCCTTCTCCAAGGTGGAATTTCCAGTATTGCTGATTTTTTCCTGGATAGTGGCAGCTCTGGAGCCCCGCCCTGGGTGTCCCTGGTGTGCCAGTGTCACTCCACGAGGCTGACACCAACACCTGGTGCTGTGCTGCTGCTCCCAGGAGGCTGCTCCAGCATCTGGCACACACTGCCATCTCCTTTTATCTCTGTTTCATCTGTAGATTGCTGGGTTGGGATTGAAAAGGGGGCAGGAATGGATCAAGGGGAAAATCAAAAATGCCAAGTTTTGGTGCAGTGGCAGAGTGTGGCTTGTCAGGAGGAGCAGCCACGTGAGGATAATGAGAGATGGGAAGGGCAACTGGAATTTGGGGTCTTGGCCACTCTGTGTGTCCAGAGCTGAGGGAAAGGGAATTGGGAATTGGATGGATGTCCCCCATGGATAGTGGATGTTGCAGGAATCATTTCTGGGTTTTTATTAAAGCTGCTGTAATTAATAATCACTTCTAAACACCTTCCTTAAATTTCACCCTGCTTTGTGCCTGCCCATCCTCTCCTGTCCCTTTGTATTCCAGACTTGCCTCTTTTGCTTCCCTGCTTTCCCTGAAGGGCCCCTGATCCCAAAGTCCAGGCTGGGAAATCTGGGAATGTTCCCCTGGAGAGGAGAAGGATCCAGGGAGAGCTCAGAGCCCTGCCAGGACCTAAAGGGGCTCCAGGAGAGCTGGGGAGGGTCTGGGGACAAGGATGGAGGGACAGGACACAGGGAGTGGATCCCACTGCCACAGGGCAGGGATGGGTGGGATTTTGGGAACTGGGAATTCCCAGGTTTGCTGTGGCTGCCTCTGGATCCCTGGAGTGCCCAAGGTTGGACATTGGGATTTGGAGCAGCCTGGGACAGTGGGATGTGTCCCTGCCATGGCAGGGATGGGAATTAAATGATCTTTAAGTTTTTTCCCCACCCAAACTATTCCATGAATCTTTAAAAATATCGAAGTACATTTGAAGCTGATATTTTATTTTATTTTAGCAATCACAGCTTGGTGTCATTAAAGTTTTACTGTCTTACAAGTGAAACAGAAAAATTTATGATCTCCTGAATAGAGAAATTTATGATTTATTTTTACAAATTCAAAGTCTTGAAGTAGTCTTCAAATTTCAAGATGAGAAACAAATCAGATTTCTGTACTTCATTAATGTTGTGTGTTTCCCTGTCATCTCCGTGGCATTTATTTGTGCTAAAGGAGAAGTCACTTAAGGGAATGGGGTTGTAAAAACCATCATGGAATTGGTTATTGGACTTCAGTCAGTTGAAACACAAATTTATAGCTATGAATTGAAAAGCTGTTTCTAAAGGGCAAATAAACAGGGGTGTATGGGAAATAAACAGGGGCTTATGGGGAAAATAAACATGGATATATGGGAAATAAACAGGGATGTATGGGGAAAATGAACATGGATTTCTGGGAAATAAACAAGGGATGTGTAGGGAAAATGAACATGGATATATGGGAAATAACCAGGGTGTATATATGGAATATAAATAGGGGATGTATGGGAAATAAATATGGGTATATGGGGAAAATAAATAGGGGTGTATGGGGAAAAATAAATACGGATGTATGGGGAAATAAATAGGAGTGTCTGGGGAAAATAGACAGGGATGTATGGGAAATAACCAGGGCTATGTGGAGAAAATAAATAGTGGTGTATGGAACAAATTCCAGATCCATTTGCCCAAACCACACTCCCTGGTGTGGGGATTTTATCTGGATAAAAATGAAGATAAAAACTGTGGATCTGGGCCTATCACACAGGTACCTGCAGAGGGGTGTTTTTCTGGGAATTTATGGGATGAGCATGAGGCTTCACTGAGAATTCTCCTTTTTAGGCTGGGTAAGGCCTGGATAACTTGGGAATTTAGAGGAGGATGGTATTTTATTGGTGCTGGGCAGACCTTTAATTGGAGTGAGTGACTTTACTCCATATCCCCAGCCTAAAGGCTGGAAAGAAACAGAAAAATAATTTGAACCAAGCAACATTTCCTAATGTGCATTTTCCTTTTCCCTGCTACCAGCCCAAGATGTTTGGGGGCAGCCAGAGGTGGTTGGGGCTGCTGTGCCTTTTCCCTGCTGGGGTTCTCAGGGTCAGTGCATGGAGTGGGAATAAAGGGCTGGAAATTCCTCGCTCAGGGCCCCACAGGGCACAGGATCCCTTGAGAGGGCTCTGCAGGGTCATGTCCTGGTTTGGAGGACAGGTCAATAAAGGCAGGAGCTTCTCTTTGAAATGGAGAATGGAAACCCCCCTCCTCTTCCAAATTATTATTATAATTCTGAAATTAAGGGGCTCTCAGGCAAAGATATGGGAATTAGGAATAACAGTTAAAATTAAAATAGAAATGCAGTATTACACAGAACAATCCCAAAGCACTGCCAGAGTCACAATCCAAACTGACACCTGTCAGTCAGTCAGGGTGTTGGCAGCAGTCCCCTTCAATGGTGGCTGCATCCTCCTGCAGTGGCAGATGTGGTTCAGCTGGAGCAGTGCTCCTGGAGAAGGTGCAGTTTCCTCTGAAGCTCCAGGGATGATGTGGAAAGGTCTGCTTTTCCTCTGGAAGCCAGTGGAAAGAAGGTGCCTTGGTGTCCAAACTCTCAGTTTTTCTCTGGGTAGGAAAGGCTTGGCTCCTCCCCTGGCTGGAGCATCTCCCAGTGGGATGATGGAATTTTATCAGCCATGCCCTGGGACTCACTGGCCATGAACAGGAGATATCTCCTGGAGGGAGGACGGGCTGTGGGAAGATAAAGATGATTGCCCCAGCTGGTTTTTAACAATGGCCCATTAACAGGAGATATTCCCACAGAGATGAGGATCACTGCCACACCCAGTTTTTAACAATGGCCTATTAACGGGAGATATCTCCTGGAGGGAGGATGGGCTGTGGAAAGATAAAGATGATTGCCCTGGCTGGTTTAAAGATGGCCCATTAGCAGATAATATGTGCCAGGAGATAAGGGTCACTGCCCCCATGGTTTAGCAGATGGGGACAGAATCCACATTTCTGGCCACACCAACCCAAGACAGGTCACCACACCCTGCCGGGGGAGGAAGGAGCACTGTGCACGTGCCAGCATCACTTTCTGAAGTGACAACACAAAGTGATCCCTGGAAAAGCTGCAGAGCCTCCAAGCTGCAGCTCTCCCACACCCATTTTTCCCCCTGTATCCATTGCACCATCCCATTTTCCTGCCATTTCTCTGCTGGTGGGATGCAGCAGCAAAAGCAGGAATTCTTGCTCTGCCTGTGTCAGCGTGTTGAGGGATCCCCACTGGTGAGTCTGCACCTCCAGCACAGAGGTTATTTGGGATAGGGGTATGGAAAAGATAGAAGCAGGCAGTAATTGCCTTTAAGATCAGAGCACAAAGCATTACCTTGGATTTTACAAGGCCAGCGAGCAACAAAAGAGCAGTAATTTATGAGCTCAGCGTAAAAGAAGAGCATAATTGCATTAAAAATTAATGCTAATGAACACTAAAATGGGGAAGGTGGTTATGATGAAAGTTTGGATTCATCTTCCCCGGGTTGAATGATGGCTGGTGCCTTGATTAATGGCTTAATTTCTATCAATTAGCGGGGAGAAATCTCCACTGAGACAAGGGTAAATTGAGCATTGAATTACAGCCCTGGCTTTGTGTGCCCAGGAAGGAGCACGGCAGTGACAAACCTGGGCTGGCCACAAATCCAGAAAAATTTACTGAGCCAGGGCTGTCCCCACCCCTCTGCTGGCTGAGCTCAAAAACACCCCAAACAACCAAAAAAAAAATCCCAAAAAAACCCCCCAAGAAATAGCCCCAAAAAGCCCCCAAAAATTACCCCAAAAATACCCCCAAAAATGCCCCAAAATACTCCAGAAAAAGCCCCAAAATACCCCCAAAAATACCACAAAAAAACCCCCAAAAATACCACAAACCAAAATACCCCAAAAAAAGCCCCAAAAACACCCCAAAAATACCCCAAAAAGCCCCAAAAATACCCCAAAAAGGGGGTGCAGGAGTAAGCAGGGCTGTGAGGAGGGCAGTGCTGAAGGAGACCAGAAAATTCAGGCAGAAATTCCACCTTCTTAAATTCCAAGTACTTAAATTCCATCTTCTTAAACTGTGTTTTCCTCAATTTAGGGTTCTTACATTCACAGCTTGCTTGCTGAACTTTCCCCTCCTGTTTTCTGCTGTGGTTTGTACCTAATGCTCCCAGGTTTTTTAGTGTCCAGACTTGTTTAAAGTCCTACAAAAATGAGGTTATTATCACTGTAGTGTATCAAAATAGCAAACTTAGGTTCTCTCTGTAGTATTCTCTCCAGTAAGTACCACAGTGTTCACAAAATGTGATTTTTAATACATTTTAATGGTAACCTCACTTTGACAGGATTTTAAAACAAGCCTGGAGAAAGTTTTTCTCATTAATTTGCATTTTTTAGTTGTAAATCCTGTGTGCTCCCCGTAGTAAATAATTACTGGGGTACTCCCAACTTGCTAATTTACTGAATTTAATTGTGTTTTTCAAGTGCTTGCAGTGAAGTTGGGAGCAGGCAAAGATTTCTGTGCCCAGTTTCTCTTTTTGGAGTTTATTTGTTGTTCCTGTGACTCTGGCTGGGAAAAGTTCCTTCCCTGGAAATCCCAACAGCTGGGAAAGAGTGGGGAGCTCTGCTGGAGCTCAGGGATGGGAAGGGGAAGTGGGAAACCTTGTCCTGGAAATCTGGGATGGGTCCTGGCAGGGATGGATGGATGGATGGATGGATGGATGGATGGATGGATGGATGGATGGATGGATGGATGGATGGATGGATGGATGGATGGTGCAGGGATGGATGGGTCCTGGCAGGAATGGATGGATGGGTCCTGGCAGGGATGGATCCCGCAGGGATGGATGGATGGATGGATCCTGGCAGGGATGGATGGATCCCACAGGGATGGATGGATGGGTCCTGGCAGGGATGGATCCCACAGGGATGGATGGATGGATGGATCGATCCTGCAGGAATGGATGGGTCCTGGCAGGGATGGATCCCGCAGGGATGGATCCTGGCAGGATGGATAGATGGGTCCTGGCAGGGATGGATAGATAGGTCCTGGCAGGGATGGATCCCGCAGGGATGGGTGGGTAGGTCCTGGCAGGGATGGATCCCGCAGGGATGGGTGGGTAGGTCCTGGCAGGGATGGATCCCGCAGGGATGGGTGGGTGGGTCCTGGCAGGGATGGATGGATCCCACAGGGATGGATAGATGGGTCCTGGCAGGGATGGATAGATGGGTCCTGGCAGGGATGGATCCCACAGGGATGGATGGATGGGTCCTGGCAGGGATGGATCCCACAGGGATGGATGGATGGATCCTGGCAGGATGGATAGATAGGTCCTGGCAGGGATGGATGGATCCCACAGGGATGGATAGATGGGTCCTGGCAGGGTGCTGCTCTCGCAGCCTCCTCGGGCTCGGCCCCGCGGCTCCAGCGCTGATGAGTGAGGCGGTGCCTCCCTCTAACGGCGGGATCGGCTGCGGGAGATCCCGGGAAATGTCCCGGGAAATGTCCCGGGACAGCCCCGCTCCCGCTGGGCAGGGCCGGGATGCCGGGAATGCTGAGCTCAGAGTGCGGGAGCGGGAATTCCTGGGCTGATTCCCTGGGTTTGCTCGGGTTGCTGGGCGGTCTCACCTCTGGAGTGGCTGCTGGGGCTCCAGGGAGGATCCCCAGGGAGTTTTTCTAGGGAGGATTTCCAGGCATGATTTCCAGGTAGGATTTCTAGGGATAATCTCCAGGATTGGTCTTTCAGGGGAAGATTTTCCAGGGGGATCTCCAGGAGGGATCTCCAGGAATGATCTGCAGGGAAGATTTCCAGGGATGATTTCTAGGGATTATCTCCAGGGTTGATCTTTCAGGGAAGTTTTCCAGGGGGAATCCCCAGGGATGATTTCCAGGGGACATCTCCAGGGAAGATTTCCAGGGATGATCCCCAGGGAGGTTTTCCAGGGATGGTTTTTCAGAGTTTTCCAGGGAGGTTTTCCAGGGGTGATTTCCAGGGATGATCTCCAGGGATGGTTTTCCAGGGTTGGTTTTTCAGGGATGGTTTTCCAGGGATGGTTTTCCAGGGAGGATTTCCAGGGGGAATCTCCAGGAAGGATTTCCAGGCAGCTCCCACTGGCCCTGGGATTCCAGCCCAGGGAAGGGGATCAGGACCCTGTGGGATCAGGTTTGGGACAGCTCATCTCTCCTCTCCAGAAAGGGTTTGAGGCAGGAGCATTCCCTGAAAAGCAGAGCCCCAAGGCTGCTGCAGCCCAGAGGTGACACAGCCACGTGGGTCCCACTGTCCTGCTGGACTTTTCCTCCTTTTCCCTCCTGTTTAGTGCAGAATCCAGGATTTCCCACAGCTTCTCGTGTCATCACTTCAAATCATCCAGGGAAAACTTTGTTTTTCTTCCATTTGTCGGTTTGTGCAGCTTGAGTAAAACTGGGATCAATTAGAAACCATGGGATGTGTGAAAACCCAGTTCTGTTGGAAAACACACAGCTGGATAAAAATATCACTTCCAATAACCCCAAATAAAATGGGATCAAAGGGGAAATATTTTCTGCTGTAGCTGTTTGTTTAGTCTGGGATCTGGGGGTGTTTCTTTCTTTTAATCCTCAACTCAAAAGAGCAAGAAAAAATAGCAGCTTTTTTCTGTATTTCAAAGCTTTTTATGTAAAATGTGTTATATTTTTAAATTAAATTAACCCCTTAAATCTAATTAGTGAAATAGGAAAAAAAAACAGATTCTGAGGAATATTTGAGGTTTATTGTCATTGCTTTGATTCTGGAGTTAGACCTGCTTGAAAAAATCTCTTTAAGTTCATGTTCATGGTCAGGATTATGGATAAGCAATGAATCCATAAAAATTTGCACTCAAAGATTATCCAAGAAATATTTAAAACATGTTTTTGCTTAATGGATCATTCACAAGATGTTATTGGTCATTTAATGCTTCTATTTCAGTGATTTTAAAACTCTTAGAGGAATAAATTTTGTCTTTAAGGAAAAAAATGAGAATATTTTGGGCTGAGCTCACAGGGAAGTTTTTTTTTCACTTGATTTGTAGAATCATAGAATTTTGTGTTTATTTTACTTTTATCTGATTCTCTGCTGTTTCTAATTATTGTGTGTGTAAGGTTTTGGGGTGGCATCAAAAGAAGTTCTCAAGTGACATTCCAGATTATTGCTGATAAATTCCACAGGAATTTCCAGCTACAGAGCTGTGTGCATTCAGTAAGGGAGGAAAGCAATAGATGGAAATAGAGAATTGTGAATTATCCCTGAAGGATGTGATGATCCCAGTTAAACTGGGAAAGCTCCCCCCTGCCAAGGTGACAGGGCTGGAAATTGTTCCTGCTGCTGGAATCACCTTTTTATTAAAACCCAGCCCTAATCCAAGATTTAGTTCCTTTTTTTCCACCCTGACTCATCGTGCACTGAGTTAGTATTGATTTTTTTTTTTTTTTGTCTGAAGCCTCGGAGCTTTCTGACTCCATTATTTTTGATTTTCCTATGAAATACAAATCCCTGGCCCTGACAGCTGACAAACAACAGCTGGAAGTCGTTTTATCTCCCAATAATGTGTTTGTCAACCCCCCTGCACTAATGGGCTCTGCTTCCTCCAGTCCATTCTCCCTGTTAATGTCACTGATGTCATTGGCAGCACTGAGGCATTCCTGCCCTTTCCTGATTTGTCATTCCCATCAGTTTCTGCAGGATCTGGGTGGGATTTTGTGGGTTTGAAATCTGCTTTTCCATCCCTTTCTTTTTTAATCAGGGTCCTTTATTTACCTTCAGACCAGGTTTATCCAAACCCTCAGTGAATTCTGATTCCCTCTCCCCAGCAGGCATTGGGGTATTTGATTTATCCCAAAAATCCTTGGGAATCTGTTTTAAAGATTTCAGCACCAAGGCAGCAGGACTTGCAAACACAAGTTTAAATGTAGAAAATTCCTTTTTTTTTTTCCCCTTCCAAATCCCCCCAAAAATCAGGCTTGCAGTTGAATTTATGGACTTTGCTGTAGTGCAGCTCCTGTCACTTTAGAATTATGGAATGTTTTGGGATGGAAGGAGCTTAAATCCCACCCAGGGGCAGGGCAGGGACACCTCCCACTGTCCCAGAGATCCACAGCAAATCTGGGAATTCCCAATTCCCAACATCCCATCCAGCCCTGCCCTTCTCCATCCCTGTGTCTGTCCCTCCCTCCCTGTGCCCAGTCCCTCCCCAGCTCTCCTGGAGCCCTTTGGGCTCTGAGCTCTCCCTGGATCCTTCTCCTCTTCTGGCCCCATAGATTTATCCTGGCCTTGAACACCAGCTAATTTAGGAAATCCATCTAATTATGGAGTTAATGAACCCTGGTTTTAGGTCAACTGCTGATTCCTACTCAGCAGGTCTTGGTGTCAAAACTCATTTCAGTGACGGCATCACTTGAAAAAGCTCTGAGTGACAGAAGAATTAAACAATTAGTTGTTTTTTAATTCCCAATATCCCATCCATCCCTGCCCTGTGGCAGTGGGAGCCATTCCCTGTGTCCTGTCCCTCCATCCCTGTCCCCAGACCCTCCCCAGCTCTCCTGGAGCCCCTTTAGCTCCTGGCAGGTCTCTGAGCTCTCCCTGGATCCTTCCCGTTCTCCATTTACCCCACAAATCCTTAGGGCAGCATTTGCAACGTTCCCACCTGTTGGGAAAGATGAAACAGAGAAATCTTGCAAATATGAATGCTCAGATTCTGAAAGCATGGACGAGTTTAAAATGAAAGCCACTTTTGAGATGCCAAGCCTCAGTTACTGAATTGCCATGAAGCAATGGGATGGCCCCTGAATATTGATGGAACAATGCCCTCTGCCAGAGAGCAACTCCAAAGGGCACAGAAGGACTGGCCAGGGTCCAAAGAGCAGTTTTTAGAGTTTAAAGTATAACACATTATGGTAATATAAGAATTCCTAAAGGCTGTATGTAAATGCTGCAGAATTTGTATCTTGTATTACATTGGTTAGTGGGAATTAGAATATTCATCATGGGAGAGATTTATTGTATTGTAAATGGGAAATTGCTCTGCTCTTCTCTCTTCTCTCTTCTCCTTCTCTTCTTCTCTCTTCTCTCTTCTCTCTTCTCTCTTCTCTCTTCTCTCTTCTCTCTTCTCTCTTCTCTCTTCTCTCTTCCCTTACCCCATAACCCTTTTAATCCCATTGCTCCTCTTCCCCCCTTTTATCCCTTTTACAATAAACTGCAGCTGTAACTTTGAGCTTACACAGAGCTCTTGAGTTTTGTCCCTGACCACCCATCCATCCCTACACAGACTCCCACACCCTCCCTCCCTGGTGTTATTTTTACTCAGATTTTTCCTTTCTCACAGAACATTTGGGGCATTTTTGTGTCCCAAAATCCCCTCCAGGCGTGGCTGGGGCAGGTCCTGGCTGCCAGGATTTCCCATCAATAAATAAATCCCATCAATGAATCCCATTAATGAATCCCATCAATAAATAAATCCCAAAATGAATGAATCAATGCCATCACTGTGCAGAGCAGGCCACCCTGCTGGACCAGGTGAGGCGAGTGAAGGAGATCGAGGCCATCGAGAGCGACGCCTTCGTCCCACAGAGCTTCAGGTCCAGCAAGGAAGGCAAGAAGGTAAAAATCCATTTCCAAAAAGGGAAAAATTCATTTCCAAAAAGGGAAAAATTCATTAAAAAAAAAAAAAAAAGATATTCTCATTTCCAAAAAGAACATTTTCATTTAAAAAAAAAAAAAAGATATTTTATTTTAAAAAAGGACATTTTCATGTCCAAAAAGGGACATTTTCATTAAAAAAAAAAAAGATATTATATTTTAAAAAAGGACATTTTCATTTAAAAAGAAAAAAAAGATATTTTATTTTAAAAAAGGACATTTTCATGTCCAAAAAGGGACATTTCATTTCCAAAAAGGGACATTTTCATTAAAAAAAAAAAAAGATATTATATTTTAAAAAAGGACATTTTCATTTAAAAAAAAAAAAAGATATTTTATTTTAAAAAAAGGACATTTTCATGTCCAAAAAGGGACATTTCATTTCCAAAAAGGGACATTTTCATTAAAAACAAAAATAAAAAAGATATTATATTTTAAAAAAGGACATTTTCATGTCCAAAAAGGGACATTTCATTTCCAAAAAGGGACATTTTCATTAAAAAACAAAAAAAAAAAAAAGATATTATATTTTAAAAAAGGACATTTTCATGTCCAAAAAGGGACATTTCATTTCCAAAAAGGGATATTTCATTTAAAAAAAAAAACAAACAAAAAAAAATCAAACGAAAGGATATTTTCATTTAAAAAAAAGACATTCTCATTTCCAAAAAGGGAACTTTTCATTTCCAAAACGGGACATTTTCATTAAAAAAAAAAATAAAAAAAAACAAGGATATTTTCATTTCCAAAAAAGGACATTTTCATTTAAAAAAAGGATATTTTCATTTAAAAAAAGGATATTTTCATTTCAAAAAAGGTAACTTTTCATTTCAAAAAAGGTAACTTTTCGTTTCCAAAAAGGGACTTTTCATTTAAAAAAAAAAGATATTTTCATTTAAAAAAAGGATATTTTCATTTTCAAAAAGGTAACTTTTCATTTCCAAAAAGGGACATTTTCATTTCAAAAAGTGTGTTTTCCTTCCAAAAGGTGCATTTTCCTTTCAAAAAGGGACATTTTCCTTCCAAAAAGGGACATTTTCATTCAGAAGGGACATTTTTCTTCCAAAAGGTGTATTTTTTTTCCCCCAAAAGATGAATTTTCCTTCCAAAAAGTGAACATTTTCCTCCCAAAAAGGTGCATTTTCCTTCCAAAAAGGTACATTTTCCCTACAAAAAAATACATTTTCCTTTCAAAATGGACTTTTTTTTTTTCCAAAAAGGGACATTTTCCTTACAAAGTGACATTTTCCTTACAAAGTGACATTTTCCTCCCTTCCTTGCTGCATTGTCCCCTCAGAGCAGGTGGATTTTCCATCCCTGGAGGAGCTCTGCCAACCTTAAATCCACCTGAAATCCCACCTGGGACTCCCTGGTGGGCTCAGGGTGGGTCCAGGGAATTTAAATGTGGCAGAATTTAAGGAAATCACTTGCAGACTTTTTTTTAGGGGAAGCAGAAGAATTAAAATCCCAAAGTAATCAGCCATTGACTTTGTAATTAGAGTGGAGATGATTTTAGTCCTGCTTAACTAAAGCCAGACTTTAGGTCTGCATTTATTCCCTGGCAAGAAGCAGTTTGGTTTTTTTTCAATCAGCTTTCCAGAAACCCAGCAGGACACAACCAGATCCCAGAATTTCCCTGAATTTTGGCCCCAAAAATCCCAGTGCTGCAGTTTTTCAAGTTCTCTCCCTATAACTTTTTTTTTTTGGTCACTTCCTATCCTTTGTCCTGCTGAGGATGCTGAGAAATCTTTCCATGAGCATCCTTTCAGGCATGGGTTAAAATACTTTTTATTTTAACTTTAATTTGGCCAGATTTGGGAATTTTTGGAGATAAAACACATCCAGTTTTGTGTGTTTGTTCCTTTTCCAGTCAACAGAAGCTGCTGAACTCCAGCAGGAGCCTGTGAATGTGGGAGCAGGAGCCACTGAGGCAGAAAAAGAGAAAGAGCCTCCAGCTGCCAACATCCCCACTGCCATCAAATACCAGGATGACAATTCCCTAGCACATCCAAATGTGAGTTTTTATCCCATTTTAAAATTTTTTTTTAGCCAGAATGGATCCCATCTTTAGCTTGAGAGCTGCTCCTCACCAAACCCCTGCTCTGGGACACAGCAGAACAATCCCTCAGGGAGCTCACCAGGAGTTTTGGAGTTATAAATTAATTTTATAGCAAAAAATATAATTATTGTTATAATTAATATTGGGGAATTAATGTTATAATAATGGTATAATCACTGGGGAATTTAAGAGAAATAAAAATTCAGGACAAACTGGTTTCTGTAATTTGAAACCTGGTGAAAAATCAGACCTTGCCCATTTTGCCAACTTGCAAAGTTTTAAACATGGGACAGACTTGAGATAATTTAAAATCCTTGTGGCTAAACTTGAGCAAATCCCTTTGGGAGAGCTTGAGTTGGAAATAAAAGGTTGGAAATAAATTTTTAAGAATTAGCAAGCTAAAAACGCCTTGCAGGGAAGAACTGAGTGTGAGTTCTGCAGAATGGACAGAGAGCAGGGATCAGGACATGTCCATGAATTTCCAATCATTATCATCTTTAATACCTCCCAAGCCAAATCATTTCAGGACTCCCTGAAAAATCTCTGTTTTTATTGCTGGTTTTAGATGCCTTTGCCTGTAACCCCCTGAGCTTTCCCTGTGTGCCCTGGGCAGGTGTGGGTGTTGCAGGAGGTGGTTCCAGAGCTCACTGTGTGTTTTTTCCTGGCAGCTGCTCCTGGAGGGAGGCAGAGGCAGAGCAGAGATGGTTCCAGAGCTCACTGTGTGTTTTTCCCTGGCAGCTGTTCCTGGAGAAGGCAGAGCAGAGGTGGTTCCAGAGCTCACTGTGTGTTTTATCCCTGGCAGTTGTTCCTGGAGAGGGCAGAGCAGAGGTGGTTCCAGAGCTCACTGTGTGTTTTTCCCTGGCAGCTGTTCCTGGAGAAGGCAGAGGTGGTTCCAGAGCTCACTGTGTGTTTTTCCCTGGCAGCTGTTCCTGGAGAAGGCAGAGGCAGAGCAGAGGTGGTTCCAGAGCTCACTGTGTGTTTTTTCCCTGGCAGCTGTTCCTGGAGAAGGCAGAGGCAGAGCAGAGGTGGTTCCAGAGCTCACTGTGTGTTTTTTCCCTGGCAGCTGCTCCTGGAGAAGGCAGAGCAGAGGTGGTTCCAGAGCTCACTGTGTGTTTTTCCTGGCAGCTGTTCCTGGAGAAGGCAGGGGCAGAGCAGAGGTGGTTCCAGAGCTCACTGTGTGTTTTTCCCTGGCAGCTGTTCCTGGAGAAGGCAGAGGCAGAGCAGAGGTGGTTCCAGAGGCTGCTGGCCCTGCGCCAGGAGCGGCTGATGGGGAGCCCCGTGGCCTGACAGCTCCAGCCCCTGCCACAGCCATCCTGCTCTCTGGGCTCTTCTTGTCTCCCCAGAGATCTGGATGGGCTGTGCAGGCAGGGAGGGGTTCAACTGGATAACCAGGAGTGTTCTGTCCTGTTCCACCTTTCCTGTGTCCATTCCTGGATAACCAGGGCATGTCCTGCCCTGTTCCACCTGGATAACCAGAGACTTCTGTCCTGTTCCACCTGGATAACCAGGGATGTCCTGCCCTGTTCCACTGGGATAACCAGGAATTTCCTGCCCTGGTTCCATCTGGATAGCCAGAAATGTTCTGTCCTGTTCAACCGTGACAACCAGGGATGTCCTGTCCTGTTCCACCTGGATAACCAGAGATTTCTGTCCTGTTCCACTTGGATAACCAAAAATGTTCTGTCCTGTTCCACCTGGATAACCAGGGATGTCCTGTCCTGTTCCACCTGGATAACTAAAAATGTTCTGCCCTGTTCCACCTGGATAACCAGGGATGTCCTGTCCTGTTCCACCTGGATAACCAAAAATGTTCTGTCCTGTTCCACCTGGATAACCAGGGATGTCCTGTCCTGTTCCACCTGGATAACTAAAAATGTTCTGCCCTGTTCCACCTGGATAACCAGGAATTTCCTGCCCTGGTTCCATCTGGATAACCAGAGATTTCTGTCCTGTTCCACCTGAATAACCAGGGATGTCCTGTCCTGATTCCCCTGAATAACCAGGAATGTTCTATCCTGTTCCACCTGGATAAACAGGAATGTTCTGTCCTTTTCCACCTGGATGACCATGGATGTTCTGCCCTGTTCCACCTTTCCTGTGTCCATTCCTGGATGACCATGGATGTTCTGCCCTGTTCCACCTTTCCTGTGTCCATTCCTGGATGACCATGACTGTCCTGCCCTGGTTCTCTCCAGGCTCAGTGCTGCAGATGGGCAGGGCAGCACAGCCAGGGGCATTTCCTTTTTTTTTTTTGGAGGGAATTCCTCAGGTGCAGAACACCTGGCAGCCCATGAAACATCATTTAATCCCTCCTAATCCAAAATATTGTATAGAGCCAGGTGGGGGTTGGGAGATAAATGGGAAACTGAGGCTCAGGGCTGGGACAGTCAGGGGTGGGTTACCAAATGATGGAATTCTCTCACACCTGACTCTGGGCTGTGGCTGTTCCCAGCCCATGGAGTTCCCTTTGGTCAGGGACTTCCAAATAATAAAAGTTTAGTCTGAACATCTGAATTTAGCCTGGATAAACTTCCACAGAAATCTGCCCATCATCCATCTAAGTGCAGGAAATCTTCCAAATCAAATCAATAAAATGCAGAAGTATTTCTGCAGCAAAGCTGGAGGGAATTGTCCCATCAGGAGAGAGAACTGAGCCCCACCTCTGGCTGTGCCTCACTGGAGCTGCCCTGCATCAGCATCCCCTGGGGAAGCTGCTTTTGGCATTGTTTCTCCTGGTTCTCAGGTCTGGGGTGATAAAAAGTGGAGGCTGATTCTGGAAATGGACTTTGGTTGTGTTATTTTTTGTTTTAGATCCCAGATGTAAAAGGCAAATGTACTGAATTTGTATTCTGACACATTTTTACTTCCTTTATGAAGTGTTAGTTTGAATTTATCCTGCATCAAAATATTCCAAGACCTTTTCTGCAGGAAAAAGTGGGAAAAAAATTTGTTTCCCTTGTTTCATTTCAGCATTTTCAGATGGTAAATATTTGTCATTGCTGTGTTTTCTAATCACCTTTTATGTTTTTTTTCTTAGAAAATAAAATCTGTTTGATGTCCATGGAATGTCCAGGTGTAAATTCCTCTTTTCACACATTGTGTTGGATAATTTTGGTGATTTTATTGGATGTAAAGTGATTCCTTTCATTTGCAGCCCTGTAGAATGTCAGAAAATTTTACAATAGGCTGTGAATAGATTTAAGGTATAGTTTGTTTATTTATTATTTATTGTTTGTTAATCAGCATCTAAATTTGCTGGACTAGAGTTGGGAGCAAGAGCTGGAAAGAAAATGAAAATAACATTTAGATAATCCCAGCTGAATGGAAAATGTACTGAAATTTTTCAAACACCCCAGAAAACCCTGCTCCTCCTTCCTCCCTGTCTGCTTGGGCTGGAAGGAGCTGGGGCTGGTTTTTCAGTGATTCTTGGTACAATGTTTGGGAAGGTTTTGCTGCCCCAGTGATGCTGTCACAGGGAGCTCTCCCAGCCAGGGGATCAGGTGTTGCTCCTGCTGCTGCAGTCACTCCAGGAGGGCAGCACTGGGTGATCCCAAAGCCTCTGTCCCTGCAGAAACCCAAAACCAGCCCCCTTGCATGGTGACAGCTTTCCATTTGTCACGTTACAAGGAGGGAGTTATTTTTAGTGGGGATCCTTGAACTCCAGAAACCTTTGTGAGCTGGAACCTGGGGCTGAACCCAGGGCTGGGGAGACTCCTCAGCTGAAAGTGATACAAAACCCTAAACCCACAATTAACCAGCACTGAAAATGGAAATGAAAATGGAAAATCATTCCATGATTCTCTGTTTCTGTACCAGTGACTTTAACAGCATTTTGTTATAAATTCTTGTAGTCTTATTTCAGGCCTTGTACAAATTCCTGAACTGGGCAACTGGGAGCTGAAGAGATATTTAAATCAAATATTAATTTCCATGTTCTTACACATCTCCCTCCAGTCCTTGCTTTTATCTGACATTTACCAAGGATTTATCACCAAGTGCCTTGGCAGAAGCTGATGCCACCTCTGGAGCAGCACAACCCAAAATGACTGAAAATATTCTTCAAGCTCTGGAAATGGCAGAGCAGCTCTGAGCCCACCTGGACAGGAGCCCTGCAGGGAGGAACTGAGGACAGCTCAACCCTGCCAGTCCATGGGAAATGAAACAGGAGCTGCTGGGGATGGAGCCTCTCAGGTTTCCTTCAGCCTTGCTCCTGACAGTGCTGGGCAGAGAACAGAGCAGGGCTCCCAGGTGCTCCCATTTTTCCCCAAAATTGTTGGAAAACCCCTATTTTTACTAAATCTGCTGTTTCTCATTAGCTGGGTAAGCAGAGTTAAATGTTTCGAAGTTGGAGGCTGCAAGAAATGTAATTAAGAAGTAATTGTGTAATAAAAGCTGGGGGTTTTTTTTGTTTTGTTTTTTTTTCTCAAGTAAGCAGTGAAGCCTCTCCTGGCTGATGAGAAGTGACAATTAATCCCTGCCCTCCTGTGAAATCAGCCAGAACCTGAGCTGGTAACTCGATGTTGTGATAACTTGTGCACTGAGTACACTCAGTTTGTCCAGGACTAATTGGAACATGGAATTAATGAGATCTGCTGAAGTAGCAGGAGGCATTTTTAGCTGCAGCCTGAGGCAGGAGAGCCTTTGGAACAAACACAGCTTGGCCTGAACTGGGCACAGGTTTTAAACAGGGGCTGGAAGTGCCTTCAGGTGGTGCCAGCCCCAGGAAAACTTGGATTTGGATCCCTATGGAAAAGGGCTCTAAATAAACCAAGGAGCCCTAAATAAACCAAGCAGCTCCTGCTGCCCAGGTGAGATTTTTTTTTCTTTTTTTTTAAATTTTTTATTTTTAATCTGATTTTCCAGCTTGAGGCTGTGCCAAACTGGGCTCACTTTTGATGACCTTCACCATTAACCTGAGACAGATTTTCCCTGGGCAAAACCTCCAAAATTCCCCCCAAAAAATCCCAGATTTCTGCTCCTGTCTCTCTCCAGTTTTGGAGAGGAATCTGTGGCTTCCCACAGGTGCTGCTGTGCTGCTGAAGGAGGCACCAAAATCCAGGTGGGTTTTCCTTCTCCTCACTCCCCTGCTGGAGCTGAGCCTGGAGCAGGAATTTTCTCTCTCACTTCCAGAGCCACAGAGAAGTTTCCAGGATTTCAGGAATAACTCTGTCATCAGATGTCCAAGCACCTTCAGTGGGTATTTTTTGGTATTTTTGGGGGGGTTTTTTGGTAATTTTTGGTAATTTTGGGGTTTTTTGGGGGGTTTTGGTTTTTTCTTTTTGGTTTGTTTTTTTTTGGTGACTTGGGAATGAGCTGCAGCTCAGGATCAGAATTCTCTGTGCTTCCAAAGGTTTTATCCATCACCAGCTACTGCCCACGATGGCAGCAGAGCCAATAAATCTCAATAAATTTCAATAAATCTCAGTTTGGATCAAATCCTGGAAGCAGGGATGGAGCTCTTGGTCACAGTGTTTTTAAAGAATATTTCTGTGCCTCAGTTTTCACTCTGCTAAACAAAACCAAGAGGAGAAGATAAAGGTCACAAAATTAGGGCTGATTAAAGGAAATGCTGGAAAATTAAAGTCAGGAATTCATTAAAGCCCAAACCTTGGGAATTCTCCAGTGGGTCATTGCTGTAGAGATGATTTGAAAAGCAACATCCCAAAAAAATTAAAAGGGTTTTAAAAACCCCAAGAGTTTGTTTTGGGAATGGGTTGGGATGCCAGTGATGTGCCAGGCTCTGTATCACATCAGCTCTTGGGGACACTCTGGCAGTTCCTTACCAGAACCCAGCCTGGGTAAATCCCAAAGGAGAAATCCCAGCAGATCCAGCTCAGATTGGTGTTTCACATTGGGATTTGTCACCAATTCCCAGCAAAAAATCCAAATTTCCCACTTTGCTGAGATGTTCTGGACACAGAAATCTCAGAACACCCAAAGCACAACCCCAGGATTGCTCTCAGAGGACATTTGCTGCCCTGCCAGCATTAATTATTAGCTCATCCCTAATTGATAATCTCTAATTTGGGTGGGCTGGAGGAAGCTGGCCTGCAGGGAGCTATAAAAGGAAAATCATCAGCAGCCTGCAGGAGTTGGTGACAGCTCTATTTATAGCCCAGCCCAGGCCCCAAAATGTGTTTCTTCCCCTTTTTTGGTGCTGCAAGTTCAGGGTTAGGAGTTCCTGCAGTCAGGAGTTCCTCCTGCAGCCTCTAAGTGACTCCTTTTATCAGCTGCAGACACACAAGGGTAATTTTTAGGGATATTTCCTAATTATACACAAAGAGAGGACATGGGGAGGTTTTCTGTCACAAGTTGTTGGGTGGGAAATGGAAAAAATTGGAATAATAGTAAAAATAAATTGATTTTTTTCCTATAGAAAGGAGGAATTGTCTTTCCCTGGTTTGCACCTTATATAAAATAGGGTTCAGTTTATCCAGGTAAGGCTGACAGCATAATTCTGAGCAGATACTTCCTACTTCATCAACAAAACCACCTCTGCCCAACAGCTGGCTCTGATTGCTCCATTCCCTCATTAGGGTAATTAATTACCCAACTTTTAAAGCTTGTCAGACCCAGCATCTTCAGAGGAGACTCACAGGATTCAGATTGGGCTTGAACAGAAAAATCTGCTGACAACAAGCTAAGGAGAATTAATTCTTTCTTTTCTCTTGGTTTCTTTGTGTGTACAAACCAGGTATTTCCTTTGAAATTCACTGTTTAATTCCCATCTGTGTTTATGTTTAAAAGAGATAACCTTGTTCTCTTGTTGTTTAATTAATTAATTAATTGAAATCTGGCCAGCAGCATTGTGCTCATCCTCAGGAAAGGTTCTGGCTCCAGTTCTCCCAGCCCAGTTTGGCACTTTGCCCATTCAAAGTGCAGGAATGCAATTTTCACCTCCAAGTGTTAAAGCATCCCTGCTGCTTCCAAATAATCCTTGGAGAGGAGTTAGAGTGGATGATTTCCCAGAAAGGCAGAAATATTCCAGTGTCTTTTAGCAGCTGCACCAATGTTTCCCCCAGATTTTAGTGTGTTTTATATAAAAACCTGATCACAATCAGAGGCTTTTTCAGTATCACCAGAATGGATTTTTACTCTGGAGGGAACAGAAAACACAAATCCAAAGGGAAATGGCTGTGGAAATAAAAACTCTCAGTTCAGAGGAACTCAGGGGTTGGAAGGAAATGTTTGGGGCAGGAACCTGAACAGGGATCTTTGGGATGGAGAGAGAACAAGGGAATTACAAATACCAACAAAACATCAATGTGGCAAAATGACCTTTTGTTCTGGCTCAATGTGCTCAACAAAGCTCTGAAGTCTGGAGCAGATTTAAATAGTCCTATCACCAAAATGAATAAGAATTAAGAAGGTAAATTAATTCCTAAGGGAAATCACTGTAGATCTCATTAGCTCAGGAACAAGATACCTTAAAACTTTTAATTAAAGATAATATTTACTGCAAATGAATAAGAGTTGGCAGGTTTCAGCAGAAGCCATAATCTCATTTATGCAAAGTTTTCTTCTATTAAGGCAGACATCATTAATCTCATTGGAGATGCCCTCCAGCCTGGCAGAGCTGCAGCACGAGGAGTTCCTTCCAGAACTCTTTTAATCTGCACAAAGGAGCTGCAGCTGCACGGCCCCAGACCTGGAGAAGGGCTGAGCAATTAAAGAGATGCCTGTGCAAACACAGCCCTGCATCCCTGGCACCCAGCATCCCATAATGAGCTCTGCCAACAGCTGCAAAAGGAAGAGCTGCAGCCCTCATCCCTGGGTTCCTGCACAGCATCCAAAAAATGGGAGAGGAACAAGCACTGACATCTCATCCCTGGGTTCCTGCACAGCATCCAAAAAATGGGAGAGGAACAAGCACTGACATCTCATCCCTGGGTTCCTGCACAGGATCCAAGAAAATGGGAGAGGAACAAGAGCTGCAGCCCTCGCTCCTCAAATCCTGCACAGGATCCAGGAAAAACAGAAATTGAAAAACCATTGCAGCCCTCATCCCTGGGTTCCTGCACAGCATCCAAAAAAATGGAAAATGAGAAATCACTGCAGCCCTCATGCCTCAGATCCTGCTCAGGAGCCAGGAAAAATGGAAAAGGAACAACCACTAGCATCTCATCCCTGGGTTCCTGCACAGGATCCAGGAAAAATGGGAAAGTGAAAAATCACTGCAGCCCTCATCCCTCAGATCCTGCTCAGGAGCCAGGAAAAGTGGGAAATGAAAAACCATTGCAGCCCTCACTCCTCAAATCCTGCACAGGATCCAAAAAAATGGGAAAAGAACAACCAGTGACATTTCATCCCTCAGGTCCTGCACAGGATCCAAAAAAATGGGAAAGTGGAAAACCAGTGCAGCCCTCATCCTGCACAGGATCCAATGCTGGAGCTGCTCTGGCTGGCAGATTTTATCCTTGGGGCACAAAATGCCCCAGGGAAGTGTGGGTGATGTGGGGAAGTTCTGCATCCCTGTCTCAGGGTTAGAAATCATTTGTTTTACAGGGAATCACTGAATGGTTTGGGACTCATTCCCTGAGTCCTGTCCCTCCTTAGATTCCCTAGGGAAAAAAAAACCAAACTGCCTGGGATAACCAGGTGGGAGTAGGAGAGCCTGGAATATTTCTATGGCAGCCAGGAAAGGAGATCCTTGATCCATCAGGATCCACCATCTCCACTGTGGCTTGGCCCAAAGTGGAGAAGAGACATTTATTTATTTATTTATTTATTTATTTATTTATTTATTTATTTATTTATTTATGGGTTTTATTGCTCACACACAGAATATCACAAATATTTTAGTAATCTCAACCTCTGCACTGCACTTACTCCAACATTTTAGAACTGCTTAAAACTGCTCTGAAGGTAAAGTCTATTTACACTAAAAACAGCACAAGCAGCATGTTTAGTGTAGTGATTAAATAATTTACAGTGGTCATTTATTAATTACTTGTCAATATTCTGATTAGCAGAGATGCTCTGGTTGGTTTTAGGGCAGCCATTCCAGGCTGGAATGTTCACTTGGCACAAACCAGGCAGGTGGATTTTCTTTAACATAATTTCTGTGTCAAACAGAAAATCCTGCCACTTGTCCTGCTCCTGAAATATCATCTTCCCAAAAATGTTCCATGAGATGAAGGCTGGGAAAGATCTCCCAAAACGTCCCTCTGATGATTATTCCAAACGTTTGCTGGGGGTTTTGCCATTATTTGCTTCTTCATGCTAAAACCAAGAGCTCTTTTTACCTTTTCCCAACCCAGAGCAGGTCAGGGAAGCTGCCACAGAGTCTTGGGAAGGGGATATTCCCTGGAATCCTGAACCTCTGCCTGAAGCATCCCTGTCCCTGCTCCATCCCTGTCCCTGCTCCATCCCTGTCCCTGTCCCTGTTCCCTGTCCCTGCTCCATCCGTGTCCCTGTTCCCTGTCCCTGTTCCCTGTCCCTTTCCCATCCCTGTCCTTGTCCCATCCCTGTCCCTGCTCCATCCCTGTCCCTTTCCCATCCCTGTTCCCTGTCCCTTTCCCATCCCTGTCCTTCTTTCATCCCTGTCCCTTTCCTATCCCTGTCCTTGTCCCATCCCTGTCCCTTTCCCATCCCTGTCCCTTTCCCATCCCTGTCCCTTTCCTATCCCTGTCCCTGCTCCATCCCTTTTCCCCATCCCTGTCCCTGTTCCCTGTCCCTGCTCCATCCCTGTCCCTTTCTCCCATCCCTGTCCCTTTCCCTATCCCTGTCCTTGTCCCATCCCTGTCCCTTTCCCATCCCTGTCCTTGTCCCATCCCTGTCCTTGTCTCCATCCCTGTCCCTTTCCCATCCCTGTCCCTGTCCCATCCCTGTCCCTTTCCCATCCCTGTCCCTGTCCCATCCCTGTCCCTGCTCCCTCCCTCCCTCTCTGCTCTTTCCCAGGAATAGCTGGTCACGGGATACTTCACTCCAGCCTCTCGCTGCTTTTTCACGGTCCGCCAGCTCCCGGGGAGAAGCCGCAGCTTTATTTTACTGCCATCTACTGGAAAAAAACCAGAATTATTTCTAAAATCGCCGAGCAGCGGGACGCGCCGGGGCTGTCCCCGCCTCACGCTGCCCAGCACCGGGACGCAGAGCGGGGCCAAGGGAGGGGCAGCGGGGCCGCAATTCCCGAATTCCAAAATTTCCAAATTCCCAAATTCCGGGAGTTTCCCGATTCAATTCCCAAATTCCCGGAGTTTCCCAAATTCCCGGGAACCTTCTGGAGCGGCGGCCCCGCGGTCACCATGGCAACGGCGGCGCGCGGGAAGCCCCGCCCCTCAGGGCGCGCCAGCCAATGGGAGCGGGCGGCGGCGGTCACGTGCGCGGGCGGGGCGCGCGGCGCGGTGAGGAGGGGCCGTGCGGGGCCGGGGGCGCGCAGAGCGCAGCAGCTGCCGCCATGTTCGGGGGGTTCGGGAGGTGCTTTGAGGACGATCCCTTCTTCAGGTGAGGGGCGGGAGGCTGCGGGGCATGGCGGTGAGGCTGAGGGGGCGCTGAGGCGGCGGTGGGCTCCGGTGGGCCGGGGCTGTGAACGGACGGGCGGGGTGCGTGTGGGGAGCGGCCGTTGGCTGAGGGGGGTCCGGGTGTGGGTGGGAGGAGATGGGGCCGGTGATGGCTGAAGGGGTTGGGGAGGGGGGAAGGAGATGATCGGTGATGGTTAAAGGGATCGGTGCAGGAGGAAGGACCGTGTCGGATTAAAGGGGTCAGTGCAGGTGGCAGGACCGGGACCGGGCCGGGTTAAAGGGATCGGTGCAGGGGGCAGGACCGGGCCTGACCCGGGTTAAAGGGATCGGTGCAGGGGGCAGGACCGGGCCTGACCCGGGTTAAAGGGGTCGGTGCAGTTGCCAGGACCGGGCCTGACCCGGGTTAAAGGGATCGGTGCAAGTGCCAGGACCGGGACTGACCCGGGTTAAAGGGATCGGTGCAGTTGCCAGGACCGGGCCTGACCCGGGTTAAAGGGATCGGTGCAGGTGGCAGGACCGGGCCAGGTTAAAAGGGTCGGGCTGGGTTAAAGGGGTCTATGCAAGTGTTAGGGCCGGAATTGGGCCGGGTTAAAGAGATCGATGTAGGAGCGGGTTCAGTGCGGGTTAAAGGGGTGGGTGCGGGTTAAAGGGACCAGGACCTGGTTAAAGGGCTCAGTGCCGGTGTCAGGACCGGGACTGACCCGGGTCAAAGGGCTCGTGCCAGTGTCAGGACCGGGACTGACCCGGGTTAAAGGGCTCGGTGCCGGTGTCAGGACCAGGACCGGGACTGACCCGGGTTAAAGGGCTCGGTGCCGGTGTCAGGACCGGGACTGACCCGGGTTAAAGGGCTTTGGGGCCGTTTAACCGCCCCGTGTCCGCACCCGGCCCCTCCCGAGCCCCCAGAGCCGTGCAGGTTAAACATCCTCAGCCAGGTTCAGTAGCGGACACTGAGTCTGCCTCCCCTCTGAGCGGGGAAGAGTTCAATCCGCGTTTGTACAGAGCAGAGCTTCACCTCCTTGGCTGCAGATTCTGGAGTTCCTTTGCACTGAGTTTCCTAAGTGCAGGTTGTGAGCAGTGTAACTCATCTGGCTTTATGTGTGTGTTTAATTAATCACTCAGCCACGGGCTGGCCCTGAACTCTTCTCGGTGCCAGCCCTGCCTAGAACACCGGGTGTTCTTCAGTTAAAGCTTTGCTGGCACGTGTGAGAGCGCTGATGGCACGTTGTGCTCAGCTCAGCTTGTCCAGGGGAGCTGTGGCTGCCACATCCCTGGAGCTGTTCGAGGTTGGAGCAGCCTGGGCTGGGGGAAGGTGGAACAGGCTCATCTTTAAGGTCCTTCCCAGCCCAAACCATTCTGTGATTCCATTTCCACAGCACAGTGGTGGCTCCTGTCTGTGTATTCGAGTCTGAGCCCAGTTTATTTATTATTTGCCACTGGTTTCTAAACTTAAGCAATGAGTGGTGCAAAGGCTTCTCCCCTCAGCCAGAACTGCTGAATTACCTGGTCTGGCCCCATTTCGTGTCTTTGGTTAGAAACTGTGATTTGTAGTGGATGAAAATGGGATCAGAGCACTCTGAGGAGCCTCGATTATTGTTTTAAATCTTTGAAAAAACTCTCAGGGATTTAATTAGCAGCCAAGATAAGGGGTGGGTGAGGAAGGGAGCAGCAGGGCCTGTGATGTGGTTTGTTGTCTGCATCTCCTGGTTACCAGGAGCTCTGGCTGAGCTTAAAGGAGAATCTGCTGCTGAGCCCCAGCACATTCCAGGAGAATTCCCAAAGCTGGGCCACATCCATTAGCACTCTTGGTTTCTAGGAATATTCTTGCTTTTATAACAACTTGTGAGTTCTATGCAGGAAACTCCCTGTGCAGATCCTCTGCATGAAATTAAAGTAATAGAAATTAGAACTTGTTTGAATTAACAATTGCTTGTTTATTAATTTATCCCTTGTTATTGTAGCCAGTGGTGTAGGGAAAAAAGGGTTGCAGGAGGTGGGGGCAGGGAGTGTGTGTGAAAGATGAGCTGGAAATTGAGACACTTTTTCTCAGCACTGTCCTGTCAGTCTGCTTTGCATACAGAGAGGGAGATGAGCTGATTAGCTTCCAAAATAATGTCATAATAGGCTCCAGCTGCCTCATAAGGCCAGGGTTTGGTGCTGGACTGGAAATAGTGCCTGGGTTGGAGCCTGGGTGAGCAGCTGTCCCAGGGGAGCAGCAGTCACTCACCCAAGGGTGCTGGGATCCATCCCTGCAGCTGTGCTTCCCTGCCAACTGCACACTCTGACTGAATTCTCTCCGTTTATTGTGCCAGGTGTTCTCTCCAGAGGGAATCTGCAGCTGTAGCCTTACATAACTTCCTGAGTGGGGGAAAAAAAATCTAATATTTCCATCTAATATCTAATCAAAATAGTCACATCTAATCCAAAGTACAGCTTACAGAGTAATAAGTGGAATTTATTGTTCTAGGACTGATTTTTCATGCATTGAAGTGAGCAGTAACATTATACCTGCATGTTTAGTGTCAGGTGAGGGTCAGATTAATACATGTTAGACAAAATTCTGTTGCTGCAGAGTGCTGGAACAATAAATGTATAAATTGTTTGTCTCCATTCAGAATTTAGTTTTAAAAATAATTTAGTGTTTAACACGTGAAGGGCACAGATTTGGTGTGCAAACCCTCACTTTCTCCTCATCACTGTTAGGCTGTAACAGAAATCACATCCTTCTCACCAAAAGTATCTTCCCTCCCAAAAAAGGTCATATTTTAAGTCAATAATTGCTAAATTAGAGTGTCCTACACCTGCTGGCATCCCATAAAATGTGTGCTTGGAGCAAGGATCTTAAAATCCTGCAGGGATTTAAAATCCCCTGCAGAGGCTTTGCCTGGTTCAGTGCATGTGTTTGTCAGGGTGAGCTCCTCCTCCTGGGATTCTGGTTTGAATTCAGTCATTGGAACCATCAAGGTTTAATTCCTTGGGAACTTTGTCTTCCAGATGGATTTTCTGTTCCCTTTCCATTGGTTTTACCCTGCTCCAGATAATACCAAAATTGGGATGTTTCTTTTGAGGCTTGACAGCATTAGTTCTTTTTATTAATGACTCCCTAGCATTGGGAACTGGGAGCCTCCCTTCTGTTCCTAACCTGGAACTCCTCAGTTTGGATCTGATTTCCCTGTCCCTGGTACTGAGGAGATCTCAGTTTCAGGGACAAACTCTGGTTTGGTACCCAGACCTCTCTGGGGTTTGGGTTCTGCTGGGATTGTGCACATCCTGAGCTGGTGCCAGTGATTCCCTGCCCTTGGCTCCTGCCAGGACTTTTTCCATCTGCTCTTCATCCTGCAGTGAGGGAACACAGCTCCTTATCACCCCAGGGCTGCAGCCATCACTAAAATACTTCAAAAGTCTCTTTTGGGCTGAGTTTAAGTCTGGGCATAGCTTAAAGGGATATTTTGTGTTAAAAAAAATCTTACTTCAAAATGAATCCAACCTCATGTTTGTCTTTTTCATTTGAAAAAGGAAAAAAATAAATGCTAAGTGTGACTTTGGCACAAGATCAAAGTGGCCACGTGATGTGGGGCTGCAGATAAGGGTGGGGAGCAGAAAAGCTGGGCAGAGATAACTGGGCAGGGAAAAGTCAGGAAGAGCTGAAGCTTTTCCCCTGAGATGTCCTGGGACAGGCTGAGGTGTCCTGGAGGGTGTGGGGAGGGCCAGGAATTGAGAGGAAGGAGGATGAGGTGTATTAAAGCTAAATCAACATAGCTGGGAAATGAGTGTTACAGTAATGAAGTGGTTTTCAGTGGGATGGCAAAGAGGAAAATGAGATGGAAGGAAGTGAACCAGGGTAATTTGTGGGGGAAGTGTTTTGGTTGTTGGGGTTTTTTTGTTTTTTGTTTTTGTTTTTTTTATGGAGAAGTGTTCCTTTGTGGGTGGAAAGTATTCCTTTGGGTGGGAAGTGTTTGTTTTGTTGTTTTTGGTTTTTTTTGTGGAGGAAGTGTTCCTTTGCAGCCTGGCCCTCAGGCAGCAGCACTGCTCATACCTTGTACTTCTGAAAATTCCTGCTTTGTTCCTCTTTTGGCCTTAATTAGGAATATCAAGTCTTGTCCAACTTAGGCAGTTGGGAAGTTGAGTAATGTTTTCCTTGCAAGCCAAGCTTTGGGATTACCAGTGGGGTTCTGTAGGTTTTTGGCCAAGGAGAGGAGGAGGAAGATAAGAAAACAATCCAGTGAGAATCTCCTTCCTAACACAGGAAAGGGATTTGTGCAGAGGGAAGGCAGAGATGCAGCAGTGGGTGATGGGAGATGGAAGTGGCCTGAATTTACAGGATAATGGGTATTTCTAAGCATAGGAACAGGGAGAAGGAAAAGTAGGATGGGAACTGCCAGCAGAATAAATTGGAGGGATGAGGGAGAGTTCAGTGAATAGGGCTGTGCTGAGCTTTGGAAGATAAAGGGGGGAAATTTAAAAGAAATTATTTTAATGTCAGGAGGTGGAAATAGTGATAAAATGTGGGTCAGTTTATGGTTCTGGCAGGTATGAAACACAGGCTGGAGTGAAAGGTGCAGCCAAGGAAGGATAAGGATATTTTTGGGGAAGATGAGGAAGAGGAATAGGGACACCCAGGAGAGCAGTGAGGGCAGCTGAGAGAAAATAGATCTCAAACACCCAACCTGAGAGATGGGAAGGGAAGAGAAAATCCAAGTTTATTAGAGATGGGAGGTTGCCCAGCTGGGTCCTATTAAAGTAAAAATTTTGGCTAAAGAACCTTACAGAATATGAAAAGCTGGAGTTTGAAATCTGCTGAGCTGCAGTAACCCCGTGTCTCTGAACGCAGGGATCCCTTCGCTGCCCACCATGAGCACATGAGGCAGATGATGAGGAGCTTCTCGGAGCCCTTCGGGCGGGAGCCCTTCCTGGGCCTGCCCGAGGGCAGGGAGAGACCCAGAGCGGAGGGCAGAGCCCAGCCGGGATCCCAGGTGGCGCTGAGGGGCCCTGCCAGGGTGAGTGCCCCGAGCCAGCCCTGCTCCAGCCCTGGGCACTTTTGCTCTCATGTTCCCTTCCCCATTTCCCTTCCCCATTTCCCTTCCCCATTTCCCTTCCCCATTTCCCTTCCCCATTTCCCTTCCCCATTTCCCTTCCCCATTTCCCTTCCCCCATTTCCCCTTCCCCATTTCCCTTCCCCCATTTCCCTTCCCCATTTCCCTTCCCCATTTCCCTTCCCCCATTTCCCCTTCCCCATTTCTTCCCCATTTCCCTTCCCCATTTCCCTTCCCCATTTCCCTTCCCCATTTCATTCCATTCCACCTTCCCTTCCCTTCCCTTCCCTTCCCTCCTTGGCTTTTCACAGATATTCAGTGCTGTATGTATAACATTGGGAAACTCTGCTGTATGTATATACTTTCTTTGAGTTCTGCTATTTACAAAACAGAAAAGTAGTGTGATAAATATATTTTTTTGGATTATAACATGGTGATGTAAAAAGCTTTTGTTCATGTGACTAACTCAGAGAATGGTAAAAAGATAATCAGGAAATTTTTCATATTCTTGGATTATCCTATATGGACGAAGACAGGGGTGACACCGGAAGTCCAGGGAAAGGATTTATTGATCTCTGTTATCACCAGCAAGAAGGAGCCACAAGGAAAAAAAAGAAAACTGTTGATTTACAGGTTGGGGGGTGATTTTGAATAATTAATGAAAGGTCTATGAATATGCAACAGGTTGATGCATTTAAGGAAGTGTCCTCTGAGTTAAGGAGTGCTCTTGGTGGAAGGCCCTTGTAACCTTTTGCTTTATTATTCTCTTTTATTAAACTTTTTTAATCTACCAGGAAACTGAACCTAATTTTTCACACTGGGAAACAAGCCTGGCTCTGCTCTTGGACCTACCTCCTTCCAGCTGTTTCCTCACTCAGGAGAAGGGGAATGATTCCTCTGTTGGTTTCTGGCACATTCCTTATCTCTGCTGAACATCTGTCAGGGCTGCTCAGAGCCTGGGTGTTACTGATCACTGAACAGATAATATTTAATGAACAAACTGATCACTTACCCAATGCTTGCTTCCATAAATATCCTACATTCAATGTCTGTGTTAGAGAAAGGCACTGAAAATGGCCCACCTTCTCTGCACATGTTCTCCTTTTATTGACTTTAAAAGGAGCCTGGATGTGGCTGCCCTATCCCCCTTCCAACCCATTCCAAAATCCCATGATGTGTTTGTGCCCTCCCTGTGCACTTCAGTCCCTTGTGTGCAGCTGTTTCAGTTTGATTTCCACATGCCTGGGTTTCACCACCTCAGGAATATCCATCCATGGATTTTAAACCCTGTGTCAGCTTTGCAGCTGGGAATGAACACTTCAAGCTCTGAATTTGGGCTGATTGTTAATATTCCCTTAGATACAAAACTGTAAGAATTAAAGCTCAGGGAAATTGGTGTGAAATGTAGTATTTCTGTGTGTTACCATGTGAAACTGATGTTCTCTGTTTAATTAAAGTGTTTTTCAGCTCTGGGCATGCAGGACAGTCTTATCTCTCCCTTATCTAGAGCTGTATTTATAGAGGGTAAACGTTGGGAGCTCCTTTCCCTGCTGATACTGAGCAGCTGCTTTAGTGAATCCCCTGGATTTTCAGGGGCAGGTGACAGGGGCTGGTGGCCAGGCCAGAGCTGGAACAGAGCCTGTCACCTGCAGCTGCAGAGGGGAACTGGCACATTCCTTCCCCTGCCCATCCAATTCCTGCCAAGGACAGGAGCTGCATCCAGTTAGGGCAGGAGCTTCCCTCTGCTGGTCCTTAGGCCTTGCATCAGTGCTGCCTAAAGCCAGGTCAGTTTTTTCTTCTAGAAGAGCCTGTCAGAGCTCACCTTTAAAGCTCAGGGGTTGTGTCCCTGTTCCTGCAGTGAGGGACAAATGTGAGGCCCAAACTCTTTATCTGTGGCTGCAGCAAAAGTTCAAGGTGCAGGAGCTCTGTGTTAGCCTGACAGGCACAAAAGAATTCCACAGCTGCCAGGCCCCTGCCAGGATCTTCTGCTGCTGCACTGAAGAGCTGTCAGATGTCACACCAGACTCAGCCCTGAGTGCTTTGCCTTGTCATCTCAAGCTGCTGCTCCACCGAGGATTTAAACCCCTGAAATTGCATTTTTTATGTAGGAAAAGGTGGAGCTTTGCCACCATGTCAAATACACTTCCTTCACATAACTCACACTGATTATTAGTGTTGAAATTCTGTGTTTAATTAAATTGCAGCAGGCCTAAAACTGCTTTAAAAGGAATCAGAGTAGTTGGGACAACTCCATGAGTGCCACTGAGGATTCAAATTTAAACTGCTTTTCCTTTCTCCAGCAGGTTTGCAGTTCAGTTTTTGGGAAGGAGGAATGAGCTAAAGTATATTAAGAGATGCTGTTAATTGGGTTTTTTGGATATATGATTATCCTGAATATCAGGCTTTTAGTGGCTTTTTAGTGTTAAAAAACCAGAGTATGCCTAATAATTCTTACTGGTGAGGACTTGATACTGAGAGAAAAAAAATATGTATTATTATTTGCAGTTCTGCCTAATCTGTCCTGACAGAAACCTGAAGAGTCCCTAAAGCTGTTCCAGAACTGGAGAATTCTTTCTTTTTCCATTAAAGTTCCTGCAGAGGTTTGGTCTTATCTGGCTCTGAGTCTGCCTTTCCTGGAAACACCTCAGTGTTTGCCAGCATCTCAGTGCCCTGCCATGCAGGAATACTCCATCTCCTGGGATAATTGGTTGATCTGTTGATTGGAATCAGCTTTCAGTGCTGCCTGACTGGAACGGAGCATTGCAGGGTGGGGCCTGAAGTGTGGAATCAGCAAAAGCTTCTTGTGGGGTTCAGATGTTTGCCAACCTCCAAGTGCTTTTCACACACACTGATCAATGTTTGTTAGATGTGGTGGCACTTGGCACTTTCTCATATCATCACTACAAATATATTAGTTCCACATACCCAGGGATTAATTAATGAACTACCAAGTCCCTCCTGAGTGATTTTGATTAGATGGGAAATGTTTCATGTAATCTGCTGTGTATAAAAATAATTTCTGCTGTGCTTGATAATAATTCCAGATGTTGCTGCTTTTTTCCCCAGGCCACCAGCTTTTCCCTCATGCCCTTTGCAGGTTTTGGGAGAGGGGTTAGTATCCCTGGAGTAGCTCCTGTGTAAGCTGTGTGTAACCAAAGCATGGCAGAGGCTGAGCTCTGGGCTTGCATTGCTTTTGGTGCTCTTTGCAATGTTTCCCATTTTTTGGGAATGAGAAAATCCAGGAAAAAATCCTTCCTGGGGCATTAACCTTTGGATATGGATGGAATGATCCCTGGGGAAACTGCAAACTTTGAGAATGTTTTTGTGGGGGTAACAAAACCACTGCTCCCATTAAGGCAGAACAGCCCCTAAAAATAAAATTACCCTAAAAATGGGATTGAAATGTTTTCAGCTGTGCTTTGGGAATATCCTGTAAAATACCCATCATCTGTCCAGAGTTCTTCCAGGAAGATTCCAATTTCTTGTACTCCAAAAATAACTTGAAGATTTTTGTCCTTTAATTTGACTTCATTTTGGGCTTAAATGCAGCTTTAAGTTTGCAATGCTGAAATACATAACTGTGGAAATGAATTTATTTAGATTTAAACCCTGAAGGGTCATGCAGGACTCTCAGAGCAGAAGCTGATGAGGTCAGAAGGTTTATGAACACATTTGTGAAATAATTGGATATTTGAATATCCAGTGAACATTTTGGTTAAATAAACTCATTTTGTGGTCAGTGTGACATCTGAGTGACAAATCTTCCACTTTCATCTTCCCAATATCTCCATCTTAATCAGCTCCCTCAATTTCCTTTTGAAAAGATGCATTTTGGCTTGTCTGTGTGTGAAGTGCAGTCTGAAAAGCTTTTTGAGTAAAACATGCATGTGAAAACCAACTTCAGGACTGGGAGAGTTGAGACTGGTTTAATAATTTTTTTCCCTTTTTTTAGCAGGATGTAGATTTTGGGGATCCATTTTCTGCAATGGACAGGATGATGTCAAACATGAGGAACAGCATGCTGGAAATGCACAGGAAATTTGTGAGTTCTTTGAAAAATTATTTTCAAATTTATCACACTGGAGAGTGCCAGTTATTTCAAATATTCCTCAGAAAATAATGCCAAGAAAAATATGACTAATCTCAAGGAGATGATAAGAATTGAGGGGGTTTTGCCCAGATTATAATTTTTTTTTAATTCTTTGAAGATAAAACTGATAAAACTGAAGTTTGACGTGGTGCCAGGAGGGTTAATTTTGTGAAGGGGTATTTTCCATAATAAAATAATAAGGAATAATTTAGCCACAAGTTTTAAGTTGCATTACTGAGCCTGCCTTGCTTTGTAGGATGACCTGTCCATGCAGCCTGATGGAGGACACAGTTTCAGCTCCTCCTCCATGATGTCCTATTCCAAAGTGGGGGATGAACCCCCCAAAATTTTCCAAGCCTCGGCCCAGACACGCACGGCTCCAGGAGGGGTGAGTGATGCTGGACCCAGCACAGGAGCCCCACCAGGGCAGTGTCCCCACCCCCACCCCAGGGCAGTGTCCCCAGCCCCAGCCCAGCAGTGTCCCCAGCTCCACCAGAGCAGTGTCCCCAGGGCAGTGTCCCCACCCCCACCCCAGGGCAGTGTCCCCACCCCCCCACCCCAGGGCAGTGTCCCCAGCCCCACCTGGGCAGTGTCCCCAGCTCCCACCAGAGCAGTGTCCCCAGCAGTGTCCCAGCCCCAGCCCAGCAGTGTCCCCAGGGCAGTGTCCCCAGCCCCACCAGAGCAGTGTCCCAGCCCCAGCCCGGCAGTGGCCCCAGCTGGTTTGCTGCAGTCACTGCTGGGATTTACACAGTCCTGGCATTGCTGGGGTTGGATTGAGTCCAGGCTGTGCCCGACCCCCACCTTGGCACTGAGTGCCACATCCAGGAATTCCTTGGACACCTCCCTCCTCCCTGGGAGCCCCTTCCAGAGTTTAACAATCCTTTCCATGGCCAAATTCCTGCTGATGGCCTCCCCTGGCCCAACCTGAGGCTGTTCCATCTCCTATCCCTGTGCTCTGGGAGCAGAGCCCAACACCCCCCGACTGCACAAAGAGAATTTAGGAGTTGAGGAAAACACAGGGCTCTCAACCCCTGCTCTGTATTAAAGGTCTGATTTCCTCTCTGTCATTTTGTGCTTTAAGTACACCCCAGAATAAATTAGAGGCCCATCCAAGGCTGGGAAAATGAAGCACAGAGCAGCAATTTTCCAATGCCCTTCTCTTTGCTGTAATGAATCCTTTTCCTGCCCACTCAAACTCCAGGAGAGGCTCTGATTTATGCAACCCCTGCCTTCAAAGCACCCCTTTGGCCAGGCACTTACATAACCCTGAGCTGGAGCTGCCTTGCAGCTGTTGTGTCTAATCCTGCTGGGAACTGGGAGTGGGAATGTGAACCTGGCACAGGCCATGAAAGCCTAGACAGGATCCTAAAGGCCAGGGCAGGATTGGCTGGGAATGTGTCCCAGCTCCAGCACACCCTGTTATCACAGGGTTCTAAAAATACCCAGCACACTGATAAGGGGCAGCCTGCCATCCAAGCCACTCAACACCACAGCCCAAAAACTGGTTGTTCCTCACACTGGGAATTTTGGCAAGGAGAATATTGGAAACTTGGCTCTGCAGCATTTTCAAACTGAGGGCTTTTCCCCCAATAATTAATACCCAGTTTAAAAACTTCAGGTGTTGTTTCATTTTCCTCTCTGGTGGCTGAAAGAAAACAGGCTTGATTTGTGTTTTGTTGATTTGTTTGCAGCCAACACAGGAAATGAGAGAATTGGGAAAGCCTGGAAAACCTGACTTTTTTTAAAGGAAAGATACAAAACTCTTGGGGGAGGAAATAACCCTTTGCATGGGCCTGGAGTGCCAGGACAAGGGGGAATGGCTTCCCACTGCAGAGGGCAGGGCAGGATGGGATATTGGAAGGAAATTCTTCCCAGAGCAGCTGTGGCTGCCCCTGGGTCCCTGGAAGTGCCCCAGGCCAGGCAGGGCTTGGGACAGTGGGAGGTGTCCCTGTGCCCATGGCACTGCATGGGCTTTAAATCCTTCCAACCCAAACCATCCTGGCATTCTGTGAGCCTTGGCCTCATTTTTACCTGGAAGGACACTCATTCCCTTGTTTTTTTAACAGATTAAGGAAACAAGAAGAGCACTGAAGGATTCTGAAAGCGGCGTGGAGAAAATAGCCATTGGTCACCACATTCAGGATCGGGCTCACGTCGTCAAAAAATCCAGGAACTCCAAGACTGGGGATGAGGAGATGAACCAAGAATTCATCAACCTGGATGAATGTAGGTCTTTTCAGGCAGTTAATGGGCTTTATATATTTCACACTCTTGATTTGCAAGTTCCAGCTTGAGATCTTAAAATGCACTTTTAAGACTGAAAGTCTCTAAATCCAAATTCTCTTTCACAGATCCCAAAAAAACAGTTGCAGGACATGTGGAGGGTTGTGGACCACAAAGTTTAAAACCATTGCTCAACCCCCTAAGATTCATTAGATGTTTTTTCCTCTCTATTAACATTTCAAATAAATGAATCTGTTTTTCAGCTGAGGCTGACACCTTTGATGAGGAGTGGCAGAAAGAGATCATGAAGTTCAGGCCTTGCCGAAGCAGGGAAACTGTGGAAAATCCAAGACAAAATCCAAGAAGTATCCAATACAGCCCCAGGGAAAGTGGATCAAGAAGGTAAAAATGCAGGATGAGGAAATTCCAGCAGCAGAAGGAAAATCCAGTTCTGGAGCAAAGTTCCAAAGGGAACTGCAGGTTTTATTCCTCCTTTTTTCATGGAGATTGTGATCGTTGTTGTTCTTTTTCCAGAGAGAAGCCACTTGGAGCTCCAGGATCCAGAATGCCCAGGGATTCCTTGGAGACTCTCAGTGTGAAAGGAACACAGCTCCCCCTGAAGGGCTCCAAGAAGTAACTGTCCCATTCCCTGGGATGGAGATTGCCCGGAGCAGTGCTGGTGCTCAGTGCTCGTGTCCATACAAATACACCCGGATTTGTGACCAATCTCTGTTCTGTGTTGTGCCTTTGCTCCTCCTGCTTCTGAATGTCCTTCAGACCTCAGCTCCCCACTCAGTTCAAACCCAACAGCTTTCTGCCTAAAAGCACTTTATGGAATGTCTCTAATCCTGGTAAAACCAGCTTGGATGTGCAGAGTTGTTCTGCTCCAGCTGCACCAATCTCAGGCTTTACTAAGCCTGCTACTGCAGCTCCTCCTTCCCACTCTGAGTGGCACAGAAAGTAAATTTCCTTTATTTTGGGTTGCTGAAATAATTACTGATTTTCTAGGACTTAAATACACTATAAAGCACTATTATCTGTACCTTTAAAATCATACTGTAAATTGTTACAGAACCCCCACACTCACCTTGGAGAGGAAATGCTGAAATAGGGCAATACTTTAAATTTATCAGAGTTTTTATGTTGATAAGCTGTGCTTGCACCTCATTTCCTGTGCCTGAACTGTCTTTGTATTCCTGATCCTTTGTTTGTTTTCTGTGGAGTTGGCCCAAAATTTCCATTTTGAGGATTGTCTGTAGTATTTAATTACTTTAATTATCCTGTAGTAGTAACAGTGTCCTGAGATCAGCTGCTACTAGAAATTCCTCATGGGAAAAATTTGTGGGAGAAATTAGTTAAACTGGAATGATTTCACCATTTCTTGTGTTCTGAGAGCCCTCCTCTCCTTTCTGTGTTCTTTGTGTTTTACTGAGGGTAGAATGACCCCAAATCTACATTTGCTAGGAGTTTAGAAGAGCCAGCAGTGTCTGAGAGCAGGAAAATCCTGGGATTCCAGGTGTTCAGAATTATCCCTGTGGTGTAGCAGAAAGAATTTCTGTAAATTAAATAACATTAAATAATATAAATTAAATTAATAACATTAAAGAATTACATAAATTCAAGGCTCCATTATAATGTAGTCTTTAAAAGTACTGTTTGTATGATAAAATAGGGTTTAGTCAGTTGAGAGTAATATTTGTTTGGCCAGAAAGCCTCTAAATCATATTTAATCTTCCTGCAGTTTCCCAGAATATTTAATTTTAATGAATGAATGTTCATTAATGTGCAAACCCCATTAGCAGCACTTTTGTTGAGCTCTGAAAAGGAAAGGACAATTATTTGGTTTTGGTCTCTTCCTGAATTAGAGAAGTATCAGTGGCAATAAGTTGATGTGATCAATATAAATGGCAATAATTGAACCATTTAATGAGCAGTGAAGGTTTGGACACCCCTTAAAGTCAGAGCTCAACCCTGGGCTCATCTTCCATCCACTGGAGACACTGTGGATTCTGCAATTAATTTATTAGATAATCTCAGTAATTAACAGCAGCAGTGTTTGCTATGCTGGAATTGGAACAGGGATCTTGGAGAGCTGCTGCTGTTAAACGGAAAATTCACCTGACAACTCGGATTTTTGTGTGAAATAAAACGAGGATTTTGAAATGACAGTGGGAAGAGGTGAATATTCCCTCCAGATCCCCGTGCTACACCAAGACTGTTCTCCAGTGTAAGGCACAAGTTGTGCTCTGTGAAAGCATCTGGAACTGCAATTCTTTAATAAAGTTATTTATTATTTATGAGGTTTGTTGGTTTATTCTGCACCACAGAGGGACTCGAGCATTATTTAGTTTGGGCTGCTTTGAAACAATTCAGTGAAGGAAACCTGGGCTCTGGGAGGTGTCCCTGCCCGTGGAGGGGTGGAATGGGATGAGATTTAGCAGAACCACTCTGGGATTCTCTGGAAATCCCTTCGTTTCTGGAGGTAAGCATGTATTTTCCACAAAAAATAAAGTTTGATGGAACCAGAGTATGGAGAGGCCCTCTTTATTTCAGAGCCGCTCCTGGAGCCGTTGCAGGTATAAAAGGCAGTTCCCAGGGGATCATTTTATATCGAGAATATATTTTGACACTTAACCACTTGTTCCAAACGGGTCTCTGTGCCCCGCCCACCCTCTCCGCCTTTCCCTGGGCCAGTTGTTTGTAATTCCTCATTCCCAAACTCGGGGATGTGACCCCGCCGCCCATCCCGGGCTCCGTGGTTTGGCTGAAATGGGAGAATTGCGTGTGTGCAGCCCGGGACGCCCGGGGGTGGGGGCTCCCGGCAAGGGCCCGGCCCAGGGAGCTCCGGGATGGGCTCGGGGGGAGCCTCCCGTTCCTCATTCCTGCACCGGGGCTGCTGCCCGGAGCCGCCGCTCCGTGAGGGGCCCTGAGGAGCCGGGATGGGCTCGGGGGAGCCTCTTCTCCCTCACTCCTTCCCCGGGGCTCCTGCCCGGCGCTGCCGCCCCTCCGTGAGGGGCCGCTGGGAACCTCCCGTCCCTCACTCCTTCCCCGGGGCTCCCGCCCGGTGCCGCCGCTCCGTGAGGGGCTGTGAGGGGACAGTGGGAGCCTCCCCTCCCTCACTCCTGCACCGAAGTCCCGCCCGGTGCCGCCGCTCCGTGAGGAGCCGGGATGGGCTCGGTGGGAGCCTCCCCTCCCTCATTCCCTCCCTGGGGCTCCTGCCCGGCGCCACCGCTTCCTGAGGGGCTGTGAGGAGCCGGGATGGGCTCGGTGGGCAGCTCCTCTCCCTCACTCCTTCCCCGGGGCTCCTGCCCGGCGCCACTGCTTCCTGAGGGGCTGTGAGGGGCCGGGATGGGCTCGGTGGGCAGCTCCTCTCCCTCACTCCCTCCCCGGGGCTCCTGCCCGGCGCCACCGCTCCGTGAGGGGCTGTGAGGAGCCGGGATGGGCTCGCTGGGCAGCTCCTCTCCCTCACTCCCTCCCCGGGGCTCCTGCCCGGCGCCACCGCTCCGTGAGGGGCCAGAGGGGCCGGGCGGGATCGCGGCGCCTGCGCGGGGCCCCGGAAGAGGCGGGAGCGACCCGGGGCCGGAGCCGGAGCCGGAGCCGGAGCGGGGCCGCAGCCGCAGCCGGGGCCATGCTCAGCGTGTTACGGGCCGGGCTGGCCCCGGGCCGCCCGCGGCACATCCAGGTACCGGCAGCGGCACCGCCCCGCCCTGAGGGGACGGCGCTGAGGGAGGGCAGGGAGCCGGAGCGATGGCGGGAGCGGGGACAGCCCCGGACGGGCCGCAGCAGCTGCGGGAGCGAGCAGGCAGCGGTCACATGGATGGGGACAGGGAAACCGGGAGTGAGCAGCGGGCCGGGCGTGAGGGGCGCGGGCTGAGCTGGGAGCTCCCAGGTGACCCTGGAGAGTTCGCTCGGATTGAGGTGAGCGGGTCGCTCCGATTGACAGGAAGCCGTAGGGAAGCGCTTTGGCAGCTTAGCCATGGGCACTGAATGCCGGGATAAATCACCTTGGAAAAGCCTTCCACGACCATCGAGTCCAAGCCGTGCCTGATCCCCACCTTGTCCCTAGCCCTGAGTGCCACGTCCAGGAATTCCGTGGACACCTCCAGGGATCGGCACTCCAAACCTGCCTGGGCAGCCCCTTCCAGAGCCTGACCACCGTTTCCATGGGGAAATTCCTCCTGGTGTCCAGCCGCTCCTGGCCCAGTCCGAGGTCGTTTCCCCTTGTCCTGTGAGCTGTGGGATCCATTCCTGCCTGACCAGTGCCCTTCTCCTTGCAGCTCCTGCTGACCTCCTGCAGGCGCTGCTCCTCGGGGATCCTTCCCAACGAGAGGATCAGGAACATCGGCATCTCGGCTCACATCGACTCCGGCAAGACGACGCTGACGGAGCGGATCCTGTTCTACACGGGCAGGATCGCCCAGATGCACGAGGTCAGCCTGAGCCCAGCCAGGACTGTGCACCTCCACACTGTGCTGCTGTTCCTCTCTGCAGCAGGGATGGTGCTCAGTCCATAAGCATTGCTTTTCCATGGATTCACAGAACTATAGAATAGGCTGGGTGGGAGCAGAATTAAAGTTTTTCCATCTCACCCCTGCCATGGTTGGAGCAACTTTCCATTGATTAGGTTGCTCCAAGCCCCGTCCAGGGACACTTCCAGGGATGGGATATGAATTCTTAGCAAACTCCTTGAACAAATTTTGGTTTTTTTCTTCTGCTAAGGTGAAAGGTAAGGATGGAGTTGGAGCTGTCATGGATTCCATGGAGCTGGAGCGACAGAGGGCATCACCATCCAGTCTGCAGCCACCTACACCATGTGGAAGGACACCAACATCAACATCATCGACACACCAGGTCAGGGCAGGGCAGCTGGGAACCCCTGGGAGTGCTGTTCTCATGGCTAAGGGCATGTGGGGCATCTCTGTGTCCCTGGTTGGGACAGAACATGGAGGATGGGTTCAAACTGACAGAGGGTTAGATGGGATATTGGGAAGGGAACACAGCAGCTGTGCCCTGGATCCCTGGCAGTGTCCAAGGCCAGGCTGGACATTGGGGCTTGGAGCAGCCTGGGATGGTGGGAGGTGTCCCTACCCGTGGCAGGGGTGGGATGAGGTTTAAGGTCCCTTCCCAAACCATTCCATCCTCCATCACTTGAGCTGATGGGACTCAGTGTGATTCTCTTGGCTGTTGCTCCTTTCCAATGCCCTCATCATTTTTATTTGTATTTGTTATCCAGGCCATGTGGACTTCACCATTGAGGTGGAGAGGTCTCTGAGGGTGCTGGATGGAGCCATCCTGGTTCTCTGTGCTGTGGGAGGTGTGCAGTGCCAGACCATCACTGTCAACAGGCAGATGAAGCGTTACAACGTCCCCTTCCTCACCTTCATCAACAAACTGGACAGGATGGGCTCCAACCCGGCCAGAGCAGTGCAGCAGCTCAGGTTTTTGGCATTTACAACAATTCCTGAAATTCTATTCCCATGTCAGGTCATTAGGAACAATATTGGAAAGGCTTCTCTTGGGAGTTGCAGTTTGGAGAATTCCTGACTAGAAATTAAATCCTGATCTGACCCAGGACAAATCCCCATTGTCCCAAACCTCCCCAGATACTGGTGTCAGCCAAGACTTGCAGTGACCAAGGGATGGGCTTTGATCTTTAATTTTGCTGCTGGAACTGTATCAGGACCAGCTTTGAGAGCAGCCTCAGCTTTCCCTAGATCCTGGTGCTGCTGGAATTCCAGCAGGGAGGTGACATGGGGTTGGTTTGGATTTCTGGAGGTCCTGCTTGCTCCCTGCCTAATTTGATCCATGAGATAAACTCATTAATACTCATTAAGGGAGAAGCTACTCCCTTAATCAAGCAATCAGTCTCAGACTGGTTTCCCCTGCTGCCTTTCCCGTGGGAGTTGCTCCCTGGGCCTGCTGGGATACAAAAGGTGGGACACAAAGCCCTAAACCACAGCTGGGTGGTTTTTTATCCCTATTGGCAGATTTGGGCACCTCCAAAGGACAAGACACAGGGATTTGGTGGGAGGGGGATGTTGCTCAAGGACCATCTGGAGCACACACATAGAAATTATGCTTTTCTGCAGTAATTCCTGTTTTCCCCTTTTTCAGATCCAAGCTGAAACACAATGCAGCTTTTGTTCAGATTCCAATTGGGCTGGAGGGAAACTTTAAAGGAATTATAGATCTCATTGAAGAAAAAGCAATCTATTTTGATGGGGAACTTGGGTAAGTCCTGGAGATTGCTTCTTTTCCTGCTGGAGCTGCTCTTTGCAGGAGGAATTCCTGCAGTTCCTCTTCAGAGATGAAACCCAGCTCTTCTGGAAATTTGGGAACGGGCTTGTGCTGGGGCTGAGGGTCCTGCACTGTTGGGGGTGGCTGCTGTGAAGGGGTGGTGGCTGCACTTCCCAGCTGCTCCATGATGGGATCCTGCAGTGTGTGTGGCTCCCTGGGATGCAGATAAGCTGTGGGTGAGGCTGTTGGGGGTTTTCCTGATCCCGGGAGTGGGAAGGACTCCAGGACTCCCCCACAGCAGAGACAACACGCTGGTGTTGACAGAGGGTTTTTCCCAGGACGCAGGTGAGGGGGCAGTCCCAGGCTGTCCCCGGGCAGGGGGTGCTGTGGGGCTCCTGCAGTCCCTGTGTCACTGTCCTGCAGGCAGGCCCTGAGGCTGGAGGAGATCCCGGCCCAGCTGCGGGCGGAGGCGGCCGAGCGGCGCCGGGAGCTCATCGAGTGCGTGGCCAACGCTGACGAGCTGCTGGGGGAGCTCTTCCTGGAGGAGAAGGTTCCCACAGCTGCACAGCTAAAGGTACCCTCCTTGTGCTGCCTGCTCCCTCACCTGTGGCCTGTCCCCTCAATAAATGTATCAGGAATTCTGTTTGCTGGAGTTGTCTCACCTCAGCTGAACTCCAGTTCCCCATCTGGTTTTGCTTTCATTGGAAAGAACTCTGGTTTTATGGGAAGCTCTTATGTTGGGGGCTGTCCAGGGGGCTATGGGAGCAGCTCTTTGCTGCCCAGGAAAGCCAGGGAATGACTTGGGCTGTGCTGCAGCAGGAACTCACAGGGGTATTTTTCAGCTGGCCATCCGGAGGGCGACGCTGCAGAAATCCTTCACCCCTGTCCTCGTGGGGAGTGCTCTGAAGAACAAAGGGGTGCAGCCACTGCTGGATGCTGTCCTGGAATACCTTCCCAATCCTGCTGAGGTGGAGAACTATGCTCTCCTCAACCAGGGGTGAGTGCACCAGCAGCAGCAGGAGTGTCCAGGGGCAGGCTGTGCAGTGACCCTGCCCATGGCACTGCACAGGACCCAAACCAGTCTGAGATTCCATGGAATAGCTTCAAAGCAGGAAGCATTCCTAACAAGATCCACAATCCCTTACCACTGGTATCAAACAATGCCAGCAGAATTTGGCACAAAGTCCCAAAGCTCCTCTCTCATTCAGGGTTATTCCCTGGACTGGGATTTTACCCATTCCATGTTACATTTGGACAATGATTGTCAGATAATTCTTCAGAACTGATGGCAGCCCTTAAAGCCAGGCCTGCCTAGAGGAGGGAGCACAAGTGTGTAAATAGTGTTTTATTCTTCTGGACATGAATCCCAGAATCCCTGAGGCTGCAAAAGAGCTCCAGGATCATTGAGTCCAAGCTGTGCCCAATCCTCCCTTTGTCACCCAGCCCAGAGCCCTGAGTGCCACATCCAGGAATTCCTTGGACACTTCCAGGGATGAGCACACCAAACCTCCCTGGGCAGCCCCTTCCAAGACCTCACACCCTTTCCATGGAGAAATTCCTCCTGATTCCAACCTGACCTTTCCTGGCTCAGCCTGAGGCTGTTCCCTCTTTTCCTGTCCCTGTTCCCTGGGAGCAGAGCCCACCCAGACATGTGAACCCCAACAGCAGAGCCTGTACATGTTCAGAGGAGACTCCTGTGTTGGTTCCTAACCTCTCCTCCCTCTGATCCCTGTTTTTAAGGGATTCTCAGGACCAGACCAAGTTCCTGTTGAACTCTGCTCGTGATGATTCCCAGCCTTTTATTGGCCTTGCCTTCAAACTGGAGGTGAGTCACTCTGCTCCTTCCCACAGCTCATGGAGACAGTCCAGGTGGTGCTACCAAAACTTACCTACAGCAGACTTTGAAATCACTTCATACTGAAAATCAGTTTGTATTTGACTTCAATTGAAATTTAATTTATTTTTTAGAAAAGGCTTCAACCATAAAATGCACAAACACTGCCAATTTGGAACTTTAGGGTGGGTTCTGGACCTCAGGTATTTCCTGATTTTTTTCTTGGTTAAACCTTGAACATTTGGGGGGTTGTTGGCTTAATTGAAATCTTTTCAGGGGAAAATACTGCATTTGGAAACAATAGGATGAGAGAGAGTCAGAGAGGAAAAAATTGCAGAGATTTAAGCAAATAAATTGCTATTTAGAGGATACTTCAGGATTTGTTTGGAATGTGGAAAATGGCTGGTAATTCCATGATAATGTGTGTCTCTGTTGGGAATGTTTGGCAGTGAAAAACTGATTCAGAAAATTGCTAAATTCCATCACAGAGCAAGTCAAAAACCCCTCCATTTCCATTTGTAGCAGTGCAGCTGGTGCTTGGAGCTGGTGCTGGTTCCCAGAATGATGAGATTTTGGTATATTTTGCTTGCAGGCTGGCAGGTTTGGGCAGTTAACCTATGTCAGGGTGTACCAGGGGATGCTGAAGAAGTCAGATTACATCTACAACACCCGCACGGGGAAGAAGGTCAGAGTGCAGAGACTCGTCCGGATGCACTCGGACAACATGGAGGTGAGGGCAGCCCTGGGGATGGCTCAGCTCTGCCTGAGCCCTGGGTGCCCCTGGCTGGGTCAGCCCAATCCTGGCTGGGTCATTCCTGCCCCCTGGGTGCCCCTGGCTGGGTCAGCAGTGCCCCTGGGTCATCCTGGCTGGGTCATTTCTGACCCTGGGTGATCCTTGGTGGGTCATTCCTACCCCTGGGTGATCCTGGCTGGATCAGGAGTGCCCCTGGCTGGGTCATTCCTGCCCCCTGGGTGCCCCTTGCTGGGTCATTCCTGCCCCCTGGGTGATCCTGGCTGGATCAGGAGTGATCCTGGCTGGGTCATTTCTGACCCTGGGTGATCCTGGGTGGGTCATTCCTACCCCTGAGTGATCCTGGCTGGATCAGGAGTGCCCCTGGCTGGGTCATTCCTGCCCCCTGGGTCATCCTGGCTGGGTCATTCCTGCCCCCTGGGTGATCCTGGGTGGCTCAGCCCAATCCTGGATGGGTCAGCAGTGCCCCTGGGTGATCCTGGCTGGGTCATTTCCTGCCTGGGTGGCTCAGCCCAATCCTGGATGGGTCAGCAGTGCCCCTGGGTGATCCTGGCTGGGTCATTTTTGCCCCTGGGTGATCCTGGCTGGGTCATTCCTGCCCCCTGGGTCATCCTGGAGGGGTCAGCCCTGCCTGAAGCACAGGATGGTGTTTGCTTCTTAACACCTTTGCTTCTTGTTTGATCCTGAATTAATCCAAGCTGAGCCCTGCCTTTTGTCCTTTGAATAAAAAGGGAGATTGGCAGGGGTTTTTTTTCCAGGCTGGGGTTTTTAAAGGAGCTCAGTGCCAAGCTTTAAAACACTGTTTATGGATCTTTTATAATCCAGTGGAGTTTGGATGTGAGGGAAGGACAGAATCGATCCTGGGATGGTTTGGGATGGAAGGGATCACCCACTGGCATGGGCTCACCTCCCACTGTGCCAGGGTGATCCAGGCCCTGTCCAGCCTGGCCCTGGACACTTGCAGGGGCAGCCACAGCTCCTCTTGTCCCAGCCCAGTCTGACCAGGAGTTCTCCTCCCCCCAGGATGTCAATGAAGTTTATGCAGGAGACATCTGTGCCCTGTTTGGGATCGACTGTGCCAGCGGGGACACGTTCACAGACAAAACCAGCACTGACATCTCCATGGTGAGCCCCCTGCCCTGCTGCCTCAGGCACTGGGAGCACCAGTGCATCAGTCCAGGGTTTTGCTGGAATTTGTAATCATCCCCTTTTCCTTGCTGCAGGAATCCATCCACATCCCTGATCCTGTCATTTCTGTGGCTATGAAGCCTTCCAACAAGGTAGGAGCCTCTTCTCCCTGAGTTCCCTCCCTTTGCTGCCTTGTGATTTTATGGGACAGTCTAAGCACTGACTGGAAGTGTTTTATCCCAAATATCCAAGCCTTTACCCCTTGGATAAGCCAGGGCTGAGCTGGATGCTGTCACTCAGCCAGAAACATGAACTTGAAAGAAATAACACTTTAATCAAGAGTTATAAAATCCATAAAATAACCCCAAAGAGCAGAAATGCTCAGCAGTGGGGGGGAAAACTTGAGGCTTTTTTCTTGGAATGACTCCTGGATGTTGAGTAAATGTTGCCTTGTGTTTCAGAATGACCTGGATAAGTTTTCCAAGGGCCTGGGTCGCTTCACCAGGGAAGATCCCACCTTCAGGATCCACTTTGATGAGGAGAGCAAGGAGACCATTGTCTCTGGGATGGGGGAGCTGCACCTGGAAATCTATGCCCAGGTAATTTGGGAAGCACATTCCATGGGCTCTGCTTTTCCCATCTCCTCTTCCTCCTCCCTGTTCCTTCCTGCTGCTTTGGGAAAAGCTGAATTTTTAAATTAACTTTTGAAGGTTCTTTCTCTCCAGTGCTGCCATTCTGAAGGCTTCTAAAAGGAAATTTTTCCTGGAATATTTTTAAGATTTGGTTCAAATCCATAACAAACATATTAAACACTACACTTTGCTCTAGCAGCCTTTGCTTATTAATAATACCCAATTATAATTCATTTCTACAGAAAAATCCTCTGTTTCTGTATCATTCCCCAGTAAAAAGGTGGTGTAGGGAGAAAGGAGTGGTTGCAGGGATTTGTTTTATTCCAGTTGGTGTCTGTATTTTAATCTTGACACAAAAGATGTATCTTAAATATTGACAAAATGAAGAAAAAGTGATTTTTGCATTGAAAAACTTGAATTTTAATAACACAATTAATGCTGTTTCCATTTCCTGCATCTGAAGCTGCAGGTCTTGATGTGGAAAAAATTGTTAATTTAAAAATAACAACGAAAAGCTCCCAAAATCAATCCAACCCCCAACCAAAAAAGTGATGAATCCTGATGAAGTCAGTAAATAATTCCCAGTGGAATCACCCTAATCACTGTGTTTTTTTCCTGCAGAGAATGGAGAGGGAATATGGTTGTCCTTGCACCATGGGGAAACCCAAAGTTGCCTTCAGGGAGAACATCTCTGCCCCTGTGCCGTGAGTATTCATTGCAAAAGTTCTTTGGAGTTCTCAGAAACACCCAGCAAAGTTTCATTTCGTGTCTTGCACCGTGGTAGATCCTCACTGCCATCACCTCCTGGCAGCTCTGGGGGTGCTCAGGTGTCCCCTGCTGCTGGCCCCTGGCACTGGGACACCCTGGCCCCACGCTGGGGGTGCCACAGCAGGGTCACCTCCCAGGGCAGCACCTCCTGTGGGACACACAGCACGTGAACAACCCCCTCTAACCAGCCTGGAGCTCTCTTCATGGAAAACTGGGAAATAACCCAAGGCAGTGCTGGGGATCGGGAGCAGCAGAGCTGGGACTGGGAGGGAGATCCTGGATTGTTACAGTCAAGAGCTTCTCTTCCCAATTTTCTGGGGTTTTGCTGTGAAAACACCTGCTCAGACCCCAAAATTGTGATGGAGAGTAGCCCAGGGTGTAAATGCTGTTCTGGGAGCCAGTCTCTGCTGGGGGTTACTGGAGTTGCTGAGGTCTCTGTGCTGGGCCATGGAGGCATCCAGAGCCCAGCTGGAACTCAGCTTCTTTTCCCTGCCCACTCTGGCACTGGGATCTGCCAAGGGAGAGCTGGGAGGGACCAGTTTTGAACCTCAGCCATTCCCCAGAAAGCCCCAAACCAGCTGGAAATTGCTGCTGCTGTTCCTGGAATGCTGAGACAGGCAGGGATGGGGACCCTGAGCTCACCCTGCAGGATCAGATCTGTGTCTGAGCTGGTTAAAACACCCAAAAAAAGCTTTTTAGGAATAAAATTACTTTACCTGGGACACCATTTCATGGAGTAGAAGCACGTAGTCAAACTGAAGGTCTTCATCACTTCTTTTCTGGAAAGACAGGAGGAAAAGAGATGGATTTGGGGATTCTCCCACCTCAGGAAAAAAAGTGATTTAGTTCTCTGTGGTTATCACAAAAATTCCCTGATGGATTTCAGATAAATCAGGATCACAAATGAAGCAAGTGGAGCTCAGGCACTGTAACAGAATTACAGCTCCTGGTTTGAATTTCTGTGCACTCCAAAACTGCACTGGAGACACTGAATGTAAAGCTTTAAACTTCTAATTCCTGCCTTACAGACACCAGATCTGCCAGGAGTTCTTTGGGATGGGAACACCTCATCCTAGAAGGTGTCAGTTTAACCCAAACAATCCCAAATAAAATTGTCAAGAGGATCAGGACAGTCCAGAGGCCTTACAGTGAGTGACAGTCAGGGGTTCTGAGGGACAAAACAAACCCTGGCCTTTGGAAGAGAGACTTTTTCTGTGTTTTTCAGGGAAAAGGGGACAAAATTACCCAGGAGAGATGGCAGCTGGGTTAGTTAATAGTTTATTTGTCTCCTTCAAATTTTGTTAGAGAGGGGTTGAAAATCTTTAAATTCTTGCTGCAGATGCTGTGAATTCTCTAAAACGCCATCAGAGGGAGCAAAACACTCACAAATCCTGCTCCCACAAGGAATTCCTGTCTTTCCTTCAGACCCAGAACTTCTGAGAATTCACTGTCTGTCCAGAGGGGCAAAACTTTGGGAGCTTTTGGTTTTCTAAATCCTAAATCCTGCTGCTTTTTCGTGGCTCCTGTGAGAAATTGCCTTGAATTTGAAGCTGATGATCACTGCAGGTTTATTTATAGCTCAGAATTTCTCTAATAGAACACAGCAAAACTGGGAGGATCTGTAGAATTCTGTTAATTTAATGAATTCTCCTTGCCACAACTGCTTGTGGCAACAGGTTGGATGAGCCTGGAGCAGCCTGGGCTGTGGAAGGTGTTCCTGCCCATGCAGGGGGAAATATGGGATGAGCTTTAAGGTCCCTGCAGCCCAAACCAGTCTGGGATTCTGTTCCTGCTGGGAACTCACCACTTGCTTCACGTCTTTCACTTGGGCAAGGTGGAACTTGGTGTTTTCAGTGGAATTCTGCCAGATGACATAGCCAGAGGCTGCCCAGGCCAGCAGGTGGATGGGCTCCAGCTCTGGGGGAACGTTCCCATGGCTGTCTGCAACCAAAATAAACACTGGATGTTAAAGAGAGCCCTTAACAGAACATTATCACCTCACACGGGCCTTGTGCTAAATCACATCAAAGAATTTTCCTCCCATTTCACACAATCCTGGGATGGTTTGGGGTGGAAATGACCTTAAATGCCATCCAGTGCCACCCCTGCCATGGGCAGGGACACCTGCCACTGTCCCAGGCTGCTCCAAGCTCCATCCAGCCTGGCCTGGGACACGGCCAGGGTGTTCTCCTCCACTTTTTTCTCTTAATAGAAATTCCAGGTCTGGAAGGCAGGGCTTGCTCTGAGGTGAGAGCAGCCCCTGGCTGTGCATTTGGGGTGTTGGGTGTGCTGTGCCAGGACACAGAGGGAGCAGGAAGAGCTGACAGTGCCAGCTGCTTTTCCAGAACACTCAGAATCAGGAATAAATGCAGTGGCTGTGATTGCAGAGCCCCAGAAAGGGAAAGGGGAGGCAGCAGGGGGCGGCCTGAGCCCTGTCCCAGCCCTGGGATGTACCTGGGATGTTCTCAGCCACCAGCTCCTTTTCCAGGCTCCTGATCCAAGTGTAGAACTCCTTGTCTGCTTCCTCTGTGCTCCTGAGCTCGCCTTGCACTGTGAGCTGCACATCTGGAGCAGAGCTTTTGCTGCCCAGGTGATAGAGAACCTCAGCAGTGCAGTTCACAGTCCTGTCCTGTTGCAGAGTTAATGATGTGCATTATTATCTGATGGAATATGTGTATAACAGGGTAATCTGCTCCTCTGAAAATGGGATTTTTATGTAGTTGCTGTTGTCTCTGAGTCTGGTCCTGGAGAGATTGGTGATTATTTAAGACAAGGTTAAACTCCTGGCATTCCTGTGAATGTTTAAGGGGGGATTTGCTTTCTGCAGGGATGGAAGGGGCAGTGGTTGGGGTGCAGAATGTCCCTTGTGCTGTTGAAATGTCCTTGTCATCCCTGCAGCACTGTCTGCTGGTGTAGTGCAAGGTACCACGTGCTCAGTGGGTTCCTTTGGCTTAAAATTCAGCCTTTTTGGGGCCTGACTGGCAGTACAGAAAAACTCAGGAGCAGGATTCAAGTATGAAGTGCTGTGTCCACAGAGTGTGGAATTAAAGCAGTCTGACTCACTTTGTCCAGCACATCTTCCAGCTCCAGCTCCAGGTAGTACTTGTGCCCAACATCATCAATGTCCTAAAAAAGGGAAAATATTAATAACATTTATTTTTGGCTAATGTTGAATAGGCTGCAGGGACATCTCCCACTAACCCAGGCTGCTCCAAGCCCCACCCAGCCTGGCCTGGGACACTTGCAGGGATGGGCACTCTGTGCCAGGGCCTGCCCACCCTCACCTCTATCCTCCACCCCTGAATAGCCAGTTTTGGGCCTCCTGGGTGATTCTATGCCAGAATTTGCTGCTTGGTTAAATACTCACCTGAAAGCCTCCAGCACTTCCTTCTATTAATTCCATTTTGCAGGTTATTATGAATTGGATCATGCTCTGTATTTTTCTGGCTATAAAGAAGGGAGCAGCTGGGGTTTGTTGTGCTCTTGTTTTGGGAGGGGGTTTGCTGTGCCCTTCTTGTGCCAGGTTTGCAGTGCCCCTGTTTTGGGAGGGAGGTTGCTGTGCCCTTCTTTGTGCCAAGGGGTTTGCTGTGTCCCTGCAGTGCCAGCTGTCCCTGCAGACCCAGGGCAGGCTTTGCTGTGTGCTGGCACCCACAGGAGCACCCAGCCTCCTCCTCCTGCCTGGGAGGTTCCTCCTGGCCCGGTGCCGGTGCCGTGCCCGGGCAGGGCTCTCTCTGCCCCGCTGTCACCAGGTGACACACACGGGGTGTGTCTGACATCGCTGACCCGCCCACGGTGACCCTGAGCTCCTGCCAGGACCCCCAAAGGACACGGCCTGGAAAGGACGGTGGGACATCACCCAGCCCAGGCGGGGTCACCTGGAGCACCCGGGTGGGTTGGGGATGTCCCAGAGGGGACACTCCAAACTCTGGGCGGCTCCCTGTGCTCTGCCCTCTCCCTGGGAAAAAGCCGGGGCCGGTCCCGGTTCCCGTGCTGGGTTCTGGTCCCGGTTCCTGTGTTGGGTCCCAGGCTGGGTTCTGGTCCCGGTTCCCAGCCCGGTCCCCGTCCTGGGTCCCGATCCCGGTCCCGTGCTGGGTCCTGGTTCCCGTGCCGGTTCCCGTTCCTATCCCGGTTCCCGGTCCCGATCCCGTTCCCGTGCCGGGTCCCGTGCCGTGCCGGTGCCGCTCACCTGGCGCCGGGCGCTCCGCAGCTCCCGCAGCTGCAGCCCGCGGCCGGGCCCGCCCCGCAGGTACCGCAGGTAGCCCACGGCCACGGCCGCGGCCCGGGCGGCGGGGAAGTGGCTCGGGGGCAGCTCCATGGCCCGGGCAGCCGGGAGGTGGCTCGGGGCAGCTCCGCGGCCCGGGAGCCGCTTCCTCCTCCCGCAGGAAGCGCCGGGCGGGGCCGGAGCGGCGGGGCGGGATCCGAGCCGGGACGGGCAGCGCATCCCTCCCGGCGGCGCTCGCAGCAGCGCCGGGTTATGTTATATAGACAGATATTACATATTATACTGATGTATAGGTTATATTGGTAATAAATCCTTCCCCGGAGGGTGGGCAGGCCGTGGCACAGGTTTTCCAGGGAATTTGTGGCTGCCCTATGCCTGGAAGTGTCCGGGTTGGACGGGGCTTGCAGCAGCCTCGGATAGCAGGAAGTGTCCCTGCCCTTGGAGCTGTAAATTTAAATTCCTTTCCGGCCCAAGCCAGCCTGTGGTTGTCTGAAACGCAGAATGGGTTTCTGTGCTTGTCTGAAATGCAGAATGGGGATGTTTTCCATGGAAAGCTGTGTTTGTGTCAGTAGTAACGTGGTGTTTGGGCATTGCTGGGTTTAGGTTTGAGTTCACCCACAAGAAGCAGTCGGGAGGAGCAGGCCAGTACGGCAAAGTGATCGGAGTGCTGGAGCCCCTGCAGCCAGAGGACTTCACCAAACTGGAATTTGAGGACAGAACCATTGGCACAAATATTCCCAAGCAGTTTGTGCCCGCTGTGGAAAAGGTACAGACCTTTCTCTGTGACACAGAAAATCCTGATTCCTGTTCTTTTCCTGCAGTGCCACCCATTTGCTGTGCCTGCCTTGCCCCAGGAAAGGAGGTTTCTCCTGTAGCTTCAGTGGCAGCAGGATCACAGCTGTGTGGTTTTATTCCATGTCTTGCATTCCTGGGGTTTCCAGTTCATTCAGGAGCTGCTGTTTCTTTGGTGGTGTGTGCTGGTTCTGTTCCCTTGTCAGAGCCTCCTTCTCAAGCTGCTCTTTCCTGGCCTCTTCTGCTTCTGCTTGTGGCCCCACAGTTCTCCCCTCAACCCCAAAATATGTAACTTCTCTGAGGCCAGTTATGGAGGAAACTGTAATTAGGTTCTATTTCCTGCCTCAGTTCCCAAATTCTCTTTCTTTATCTCCTCTGTGACTGCCTCATTGTATAATTTATCACACACAGCTTTAATTGGAATTCCTGTAATAACCTGTAATAACCTGCAATAATTCCTTCATTTTTCCATGGTGCAACACTTAAAGATTTTTACCAAATCCTAAAAAAACAAGTTCTTAAAGGAATCTTGTTCTCCAGGCAAGAGCTCTTTCCACACTGAGCATTCTTTTGAGGTTTGGCCATGGAATCCCTTAAAAAGGCAAATCCCGAGGCCAGGATTTTTCCTTGTTCTGTGATTTTTGTTTGTGAAATCAAACTGAGGTGCCAAGGCCTGGCAGTGCAGAGGCTGCAGATTGTGGAGGTGGCTCTGGGTGTCTTTCAGGGGTTCAGGGATGCCTGTGAGAAGGGCCTGGTGTCAGGACACCGCATCTCCGGGGTGCGCTTCGTGCTGGAGGACGGCGCCCATCACATGGTGGACTCCAACGAGATCTCCTTCATCAGGGCAGGAGAGGGGGCCCTGAAACAAGGTACAGCTCCTCCTTGGGGGCCTTCTGCTGCCTGCTATCCCTCCATCCACCCATCAACCCAATCCTTCCCTTCGCCCAGTTTTATGGAGCAGAACATGTACAAGAGTTTCTAGAATTCCTGGAGGAAGCACAATAATTCCTTTGGCTGTACAAAGGAAATCCTGTTTTCCTAGAATTCAGTACAGCAACACCACCAGCTTCATCTTTACAGGAGCACATTTGGTCAAACTGAGCCTTTTTTAGGAAAAATTCCTTCACTGAAAGAGAGGTTAAACATGGAAGGGGCTGCCTTGGAAGTGGTGGGGTCACAATCCCTGAGACAACGTGTGGATGTGGCATTTCACAGTTTAGTGAGCACAGTGCTGTCAGCCAAAGGTTGGCCTTGATGATCCTGGAGGTCCTTTCCATCCTTAATGATTCTGTGGTGGTGGCTCCAGGAGCTGGAATTCCATGTGCTGCTCATGGTTTTTCCCTGGCATTAACCATAAACCATTTTAACATCAACTGGTGCCAGGTCTGAGACAGACACAGCACTCTGATCCATGTGACAAAAACCTTTTTATTGTTCTCAACTTCACCTTAAATACCTTTCTTAATATTTGTCCTGGTTTGAAGGACAGGTGTCTGCCAATACAGGCAGGAGCTTCTCTTTGAAATGGAGAATGTAAACACTCTCCCTCCAAATTATTATAATAATTTTGAAATTAAGGGGCTTTCAGGCAAAGATACGGGAGTTAGGAATAACAGTTCTTTACTAGGAAAATTAAAATAGAAATGCAGTATTACACAGAACAATCCCAAACCCTGCCAGAGTCAGAATCCAAACTGACACCCGTCAGTCAGTCAGGGTGTTGGCAGCAGTCCCATTCAATGGTGGCTGCATCCTCCTGCAGGGGCAGGTGTGGTTCAGCTGGAGCAGTGCTCCTGGAGAAGGGGCAGTTTCCTCTGAAGCTCCAGGGATGATGTGGAAAGGTCTGGTTTTCCTCTGGAATCCAGTGGGAAGAAGGTACCTTGGTGTCCAAAACTCTCAGTTTTTATCTGGGTAGGAAAGGCTTGGCTCCTCCCCTGGCTGGAGCATCTCCCAGTGGGATGATGGAATTTTATCAGCCATGCCCTGGGACTCACTGGCCATGAACAGGAGATATCTCCTGGAGGGAGGATGGGCTGTGGGAAGATAAAGATGATTGCCCCAGCTGGTTTAAAGCTGGCCCATGAGCAGATAATATGTGCCAGGAGATAAGGGGCACTGCCCCAATGGTTTAACAGATGGGGACAGAATTCACATTTGTGGCCACACCAACCCAACACAATGTTCCTGGGCAAGCACTTAGGATTGGTTAGAAGTTCAGGCTGACCAACAGCTCCTGCAGCTGAGGCTGGAACTCAGTGGGTGAGATCCCTGTGTGGTTCCAGCTCTGTCCCATCATGTTCCCTGTCTGTCAGACCAGACTGCCTCTCCCACCCTGCGCTGACAAGCCCTGTGCTGCTGGCTGTGGGAGCAGCTTGCTGCCCCAGGCTCACTGCTGCTGGTTCTGTGTCCCTCCCCAGCCATGGAGAACGCTGCCGTGCGCATCCTGGAGCCCGTCATGGCCGTGGAGGTGATGGCTCCCAGCGAGTTCCAGGGCGCCGTCATCGCGGGGATCAACCGGCGCCACGGGCTCATCACGGGCCAGGACGGCTCCGAGGGCTACTTCACCCTCTATGCTGAGGTCTGTGCCTCTGCTCGGCCTGGTTTGGAGGGCAGTGTCTGCCAGTAAAGGCAGGAGCTTCTCTTTGGAATGGAGAATGGAAACCCTTCTCCCTCCAAATTATCATAATTTTGAAATTAAGGGGCTCTCAGGCAAAGATATGGGAGTTAGGAATAACAGTTCTTTAGTAGGAAAATTAAAATAGAAATGCAGTATTACACAGAACAATCCCAAAGCACTGCCAGAGTCACAATCCAAGCTGACACCCTGTCAGGCAGTCAGGGTGCTGGCAGCAGTCCCATTCAATGGTGGCTGCATCCTCCTGCAGTGGCAGGTGTGGTTCAGCTGGAGCAGTGCTCCTGGAGAAGGTGCAGTTTCCTCTGAAGCTCCAGGGATGATGTGGAAAGGTCTGGTTTTCCTCTGGAATCCAGTGGGAAGAAGGTGCCTTGGTGTCCAAACTCTCAGTTTTTATCTGGGTAGGAAAGGCTTGGCTCCTCCCCTGGCTGGAGCATCTCCCAGTGGGATGATGGAATTTTATCAGCCATGCCCTGGGACTCACTGGCCATGAACAGGAGATATCTCCTGGAGGGAGGATGGGCTGTGGGAAAGATAAAGATGATTGCCCCAGCTGGTTTAAAGCTGGCCCATTAACAGATAATATGTACCAGGAGATAAGGGTCACTGCCCCACTGGTTTAACAGATGGGGACAGAATACAGATTTCTGGCCACATCAACCCCACACACTGCTCCTCACTGTCCTTCCCCTGGGTTGTGTCCTGCTTTAGGGCAAATTTGGGTGGAAACCTCAGAATGGGATCTCTTTAGGACGGATTCAAGCAGTCCCTCCCCCAGCACTTCGGGGAAATATTTCCTCAGAGAGAAATGGAAAAAAAACTCTTTATTTAACAGGCAAAGCACTTCCCAGCACAAGAATGAACAAGACTAAACAGCAAAACCTCTCTCTGCTCTGAAGAGATGACAAATTCAGGAGAGTCCCTTCTGTGGGTCACAGCCCAGCTCACTCAGCTGTTTTTAGTTTTTTTGGCCCTGGGAAATGTCACAGGTCAGGCCTGGTGGGCCACAGGTATGAGCTCCCTGTGCTCCTCTGGGTTTTCAGTCCAGAGCAGGTTCCAACAATTGCAAGAAAAAGGCAAAAAACACAGCCCAGGAGTTTTTTTGCCTCAGCTAGTTAAAAACTAACCAAGGGCAAAGGAGAGCTCTGTCCTGCTGCCCAGTGCAGACAGCTCAGGCTGTGTGAAGGATGGGGGGGAGCGAGGGCAGCCTCTGATAACAAACTCTGCACCTCTGCTCTCCCCCTTCACTCCTGGAACCAGGCTGAAGCTGAAATTCAACATTCAGCACCAACAGAACAGACCATGGGGGATACAAGCATTAGAAAGTCACCCCAAGACAGTTTGATTCCCTTGTTTCCCTCAGTTTTTTTGGATACAGTTGTAGGTGACTCAGTTTCAATGTTCCTTCTTTTATCTCCCTCCTAAAAATGACTGGAAAGGATCACTGGGTATTTTCCTGCTGGGTGGGGGGCTCAGGATAACCACACCCCTCTGCTTCCCAAATTTTCCTTGGAGGAATGTCTGGAGATACCTCAAACCTTGCTGGTTGACTCATCACTGAATATTAGTGACATGTTAGGATATCCTAATTCCTGGTGCACTCAAACTCTCAGATTTTTGAGGTTCCCTGCTGAAAACGCACTGCAAATATAAATTAATTAAAATAACAGATATCTCACAACAGCAGACCATTAAATCAGAGCTGTTTACACACAGCACTGACTCTTTATGTCATAATGGGGATTAAGTAGCTGATAGCCCAAAAGTGATGGGAAAAAACCTCATCATGAGCAAATCTGTTTGGATTTTAGGTGCCACTGAACGACATGTTTGGATATGCCACTGAGCTGAGGTCTTGCACAGAGGTGAGTCCTGGTCCTTCTTGCTAAAATGTGTTTAATTCTGTCAGTTTTGGCTCATTGGATCATCCAACCCATGGCAGCTGCAGCAGGGAATGGGATCAAATAAACCAGAGCTGTGCAATTCTGGCCAAACAATTCCTCTGCACCTGAGTTTTGTTTGGGTGGGATTGGAGAGGATCCCTGGGTGTTGTGACTTCACAGGATGTTGCCCATGGCCCATCCTCACTTTGTTTTCCCAACTCTGCAGGGAAAAGGGGAATACACCATGGAATACTCCAAATACCAGCCCTGTTCAGCCAGCACTCAGGAGGAAATCATCAACAAATACCTGGAAGCAACAGGGAGACTTCCAGCCAAAAAGGGCAAAGCCAAGAACTGAAGGGATTCCTCTGAACAGTTTGTCCCAGGCTTCTCCAACACTCAGTGGGAGTGGCTGGGTAAGGTGGGATTTGGAGTTTTAGCATCAAACCTGTCCTCTGGGTGCTGGCAGCAGCACCAGGGGATCACCAGGGATTGCTCATGTGTAAATGCTCTGTAACAAAGGTGTTAAAACACAGCTGATGATGTGCTTGAGATTTGTCTTAATTAAGATCTATTAAAATAATTTTATTTTTTATTTGATACATCTTTATTTGGACATGTTAAGCTAGGAGACTGAGGTAAGAGCTGCTGGACAGGTATGAAGAGTGGGACATCACTGGAGCTTCCCTCCAGGGAACAGATGGGATTTTCCCTCCAAATCCTTTGGAAATGGCACAGGATCCTCCAAAGTCTGAAGCTGCTGGGCCAAGGCCATCAGTCAGTGCTTGCCACCAAATCCACTTTCACTGGTGGCACAAGGATGGAGCTGAGTTGCCTCTTCCCAAAGCTGGGAACAACATGGAATTACTGTGTATGGCTTGGGGATGGGCTTTAATGGGCTTGGGCAGTGGATTCATGGTATGGACTTGGCTTTTGGCTCTTGGTTAGAAATCCAAACCAAAGATCCCTTTCCCCAGAATCTCACAATCCAGAGAGTGTTAGAAACCCAAAGATCCCTTTTCCCAGAATCTCCCAGTCCAGAGAGTGTTAGAAACCCAAAGATCCCTTTTCCCAGAATCTCTCAATCCAGAGGCTGAGCTGCAGCTGATGTTCAGTCAGGAACCACTTGACTTTGCTGACTCCAAGCAAAGACAAAACCAAGGGGTTAGGTGAGAAGATGCTCCCATAATTCTGTATTTTTAATTATTCCCAGAATGTCCACGTTGAATTTTCTTCCCTTCTTTCTGCCCTACTCAGCTGAAAAGTGTTTTTGCAGATTCCAGTAAACAGGGAGTGAAGTTCAGTTCAAACCCAGCAACATTCCTGGCACTGCTCTGGGGCTGCTGCTTCCCAGACAGAAACAACTGGAGCAGCCAGGCTGCTCCTCCTCACAGGAGGATGGAAAATGATTTCTGGAAACCTTGGGAAAGGATTTTTCAGGGCCTGGAGCTGCTCAGGAATCCCAGGAGAGATGTGGAGTGTCCATGTGGTGCTGCCCTGGGACAAATCCATGATTCCTGCACATCCATGGCTTTGTTTTTGGAAATGCTCAGCTGGAATTCATTTCCAGAAAAGCCCTGCAGGTTCTCAGACATTTGGAAGTTTGCTAAAACAAGCAAATCTAGCCCTTTTCCCAAAATTTGGAGATGTCTGATAAAAGCGAACACAGGACAAGAAACAGGGTGGGTATGATTTTATCTGTATTTCTGGAGTTTATATTTGTGTTTCTGGGGTTTATATCTCTGAGGTTTACATTTGTATTTCTGGGGTTTATATTTATGGGTTTATATTATGTTTAGAGCAGTTGTGATGTGAATTCCTGGCTGATGAGTTCTGCTAGATGTGCTGGTTCTCCACAAACCTGGAAAAGAAACAAACCCCAAGAATTTTCTGTATGATTTGAGGTTTTAGGCTGAAACCTGGCCTAAAAGCAGCTGGGGGAGACTTTCCCTTAGAATTCCAACAGCTTTGTAACTTATCCAGAAGTTCCTGCTGAGTTCCTTAACTACTGTGAGTTTGTGAGCAGCCAGTTGCAGCAGCCTGGAAGTGCCTGATCCTCTATTCCAGCCCTGCAGCAATAGAGCAGGTGGCAAAAACAAGGTAAGGAGACAAAAGCAGAACCCTCTAGTGCCAAATCCATCCTATTTCCTTGGCTTAATTCTAAAAAAATATTTTAATCACCAGCTTCTTTAAGGAATGTTGGAGTTTTTCTGGTGATGAGAAGTGCTCTCCCAGCAGGAGGTTGTGGAATGCTGCTGCCCTGAGTTTATTGGGTGCTGAGGGAAAAGCTTCAGTCAGGAAATCAGACTGACTTGTGTAAAATGCTGGAATTTGAGAAGCTGACATCACCCAGCCTAAAAACATCCAGGGAAAGCTGTTGTGTGACATCCTTGAGTTGTTGTTCCCAAGTACAGCTCAAGGATTGTGAAAACCACCCCAGGTTAAAGAGAGCAGCCACCCCAGAGCCTCTGTTCCTCTGGAACATGGTGTTCTTGGGAAGGAGATACTTACCCTGCCAAGCTGGCTGATGGGGAAAAAGGTGAGTTTGGGCCAGTCTGGCACAAGCCCAGTGAGCAGAGGTGGGACAGGGATGGAGCTGCTGGGAACCCAGCTGGGGCATTTGCTGGCAAAGGACAAAGCCATGAGTGTGGTGGAACAGGAGCAACAGCAGCTGTTCCCAAACATGGGGATTCATCCTCAGAGAGCCCCCCTGGCTCTGCAGCTGTGCCTGGGCTTGAGGTGACAGAGAAATTTGGAAATTTGGGCTCCACAGCAGCAGAAAGAAAACCCAGCCTCGACCCTGAGTGATGGCATTTGGTTTATTGGAGATGTGAGTTAAAAATCAGCAGGATTCTAGCCCAAAACATGACAAAAAATTAGCAGGCAGATCTTTCCTAGTGACAGATTAACACTTTGTTCATGATTTTTATCCAAATATATTAATTTTGTTTACAAACTCTTAAGTAACAGTTAATCAGTGACATCAAATCAACTGCTGTATGTTCATCTGTGTATATATGGAGTAGCAGAGGGCTGAGGCAGAGCTGCAGAACTTGAATCTTGCAGTTGAAGAAGTGACAGGAATGAATTTTGGCACAGAACAGATCAGTGAAATCACTGACTTGCATGGAAGGATGATCCCAGCTCCGGGTCTGGCAGCACGAGGATTTGCTGACTGGATCCATTCCCACAGAACTGAGGATTTCACTTAAAAAATGGCTCCTTTTTCAGCTGCAGGCCCAGCAGCTGATCCAGATCCTGCCCCAGATCCCTTGTCCCCAGCGTGGCTCTGGGCAGCACAGACGTGTTTCACTTTCAGGGGGCGCCCAGGGAGCCACGTCAGGCGCATGTGGCAGGAAATGATTTCCTGGAAAAGGGTTGAAACAGATTTTATCACTTGGTGCAGTTCATCTCCTGCTGCCAGGAGGGGCTGTTCACCTGCACTGCCTTACCTGGGTTGGGATTTCATGCAGTAGCACAGTGTAGTCAAACTCAACAAAATCATCTTTCCTGATCTGGGCACGTGTGAAAAAAAAGAGAATTATCAGGAACACAGGTTAGTGTTGAAATTCGTGCTGTGATTTCCTGGAGCTCAGGGAGGGAGGTGAGCAGGGCCCCGTGGCTGTGGTGGCTGTGGCTGCAGTGAGAGGGGGTTTGACTGTGAAGGATGGAATTGGGAGCACTTCCTGCATGGAATGTTTGAGGACACCAAGAGCTGTGTGCCTCTGCAGCCTGCCTGCACTGAAACCAGGTGCTAATTACTGAATTTAACCCTCAGTTAAACCTGACAATTATCTGACCCTCTCTCGCAGAGAGATGCTGAGTGGCTGAGGGCCTCAGGGCTCTGCAGGAGCTGCAGCTGCTCCCCAGCCAGGGGCAGAGGCTGCAGCAGCCACTCCTGCAGATCCAGCTAAGGACAATTTTCCCAGCCAAACCTGGGCCAAGTGCTGGTGCAGAGGTGGAGCTGCTGCTGAGGAGCAGCCCTGGGGTGTGGGGAATGTCCCTCAGAGCAGGGCTCTGTGCTGCCCCTGCCCCACTCACCCACTGCCTCACGGACTTCACTTGGGCCAGGAAGTATCCCAAGGTCTCCGTGGACTTTTCCCACATGATGGAGCTGCTGCCAGCCACAGCCAGAGCCCACACTGGCTCCAGGGCAGGCTCAATGTTGCCATAGCTGTCTGCAAGGCAAGGAGAAAGAGAAAATAATATTAATTCTGGCTGGGCAGCAGAACAATGATGAAGCTCAGAGAGTTTTGCCTGGATGGGGCTCTTCCCTCTGACGTGTCACAGGGAGGGGAATGATGCTGAACCTGCAGCTCCAGGGAAGTGTGAAGTGTGACAGAGGCATCCCCAAGAGGAGGTGAGACCTCAAAAACCCACAGCAATGGAGTCCTTACCTAGCTGGGAGAAAAGATGGCATTTTTCCAGGATGGTCATTCTCAGTGAATGTGTGTGGGTTTGGGCACTTGTTATTCCTGGAGGAATCTGCACTGACTGCACTCAGTGGTGCAGAGCTGCTTTTAACCCAAACCACCCTCACAGGATGTGCTGAGTGCCTCTGGAAACCCAGAGGGGCTCTGTTCTCCCAAAATCCCTGGGAGCTGGGATGGCTCAGGGAGCTGCTGCCAGTGATGTGGCTCCTTTGCAAACGCCTGTGTCCTTCATCCCCTGGAGATCAAATGGATTTGGGAATACCTGGAATGTTGTTTCCAGTTATTGGCCTGCTTTGGTGCCTGATCCTTTGGTAAAGTATGTTGTCCTCTTCCTGGATTTCTGTCTGGTCTTTGGTGTGGGAGCACCTGATGCTGACAACAGGAGGAGACTTTTTCTTTGGATACAGCACTGTAGCCAGGCAGTTCCCAGCATCTTCCTGCCAAGGGGGAGTTTAAAACTGTTATTTTTAATCAAGGTTTTATTTACCAGCAACTCACTCTTTGCATGAAGCTGTTCAGGGTTAGGAAATTGTCAAGAAAGATTTCATTTTTCTCTTTTTCCAGGAAAGAGGTTAAAACCACAAGGCTAGAGGGATTTAACAGATGCTTTTAATTAATGCTTGTCCTGCTTTCAGGACATGACAATGCTCTAAGTCATCCTGGAAACATGTGAGAGCTCAAGAAACAATATTAATTGATAACAGGGACCTTCATTGTGCCAGCCTTGAAACAAAAATAATCTTAAGGCTTCACAGTAAGTTCTGAAAATCATTGGAATTCCACAAAATGTGTGTGAAGGAAGAGCACAGCAAAATGCTGCTGACAGCTGGGACAGGGGGAGTGGAGAGGGGTGGGATTGGGAAGAACAGGGAGCTGTCAACTCCTGACTGCCAGTCTGGGGTGTGGACAGCAGAGGAATGGGGAGCAGAGAGGGGGAATGGGGGAGCAGAGAGGGGGGAATGGGGAGCAGAGAGGGGGGGAATGGGGGGAGCAGAGAGGGGGGAATGGGGGAGCAGAGAGGGGGGGAATGGGGGGAGCAGAGAGGGGGAATGGGGGAGCAGAGAGGGGGGAATGGGGAGCAGAGAGGGGGAATGGGGAGCAGAGAGGGGGGGAATGGGGGAGCAGAGAAGGGGGAATGGGGGAGCAGAGAGGGGGAATGGGGGGAGCAGAGAGGGGGGAACGGGGGAGCAGAGAGGGGGGAACGGGGAGCAGAGAAGGGGGGAATGGGGGAGCAGAGAAGGGGGAATGGGGAGCAGAGAAGGGGGAATGGGGGAGCAGAGAGGGGGGAATGGGGGAGCAGAGAGGGGGGAACGGGGAGCAGAGAGGGGGAACGGGGAGCAGAGAGGGGGGGAACGGGGAGCAGAGAGGGGGGAACGGGGAGCAGAGAGGGGGAACGGGGAGCAGAGAGGGGGGAACGGGGGAGCAGAGAGGGGGAATGGGGGAGCAGAGAGGGGGAATGGGGGAGCAGAGAGGGGGGAATGGGGAGCAGAGAGGGGGGAATGGGGAGCAGAGAGGCCTTTCCATTGTGGCAGATCCATTCAGGACACAATGTCCCACTTTGGAGCTGCTGAGGAGTTGATTCAGTGCCCAGGTGAGGAGAAGAGCAGGAACTCACCCCAGTCCTGTAGTCCTCAGTGCTGAACTGCAGGTAATACTTGTGGCCAGACTCTGGGATGTTCTGGAAGAGAGAAGATGGTGCCAGCACTGGAATTAGAGCCAAAATTACAGTTTTTCTTGGGTTTTAGCTACAATTCTGGCTGTTTTCAGGACCCAAAGCAAACCTTTGTGTGTTATTTATCTAACCCTGAGCCCTCCTGTTCCCAGCACAATTTTTCCAGGAAATTTTGAATGGTATAAGGTGAGTGGAGTTTCACACCCACAGCAGATCCTCAGCTCAACACTTGCCTGTGGCACCTACACAGAGCTGGAAAATGGAGATAAAAATTGCTTTAGTCCTTCTGTTTTTATAAAATCCCCTCCTGGAGCTTTAGGATGAGGCAAGTCCAGTGTGGAGCCAAATCTCACCATGAAGGAGGTGCAGGAAACAAAGGATGAGCTCAGACTTTTTGATAATTCCTTTCTTCTCTGCATCCTCCTTCTCCCCTCCTGCCCTTTCTGTGTATTGCCCCAAATGGGGCATGGGCAGAGCAGTGAAAAGTGACTTTCTGAAATGCAGGATCACCAAAGGAGGAGTGAGTGCAATGAAATTGAGTTTAAAGGGTCTCATCTCATGCAATAACCACATTTTAAGTTTAAGATTCTAAAGCCACCCAAGAGGTGCTATTGCTGTGGTTTACAACAGCCTTAATCTGATTAAATTTGGGGATTTTTACAGGGACTCCTGTATGTGCTCAGTCCTGCAGGTGAGAGAAGCTGCAGTAGTCAGCAGGGCTTTTAAAAGAGCACAGAATTCTGTGTTTCTGGGGGTTTTGAAGCAGATATTCCCTCACAGTGCTGCTAGGAGGTATCACCACCCTCCTGCTGCTGCCTGCACAGCTTTCAAATGATGCTAAAACAAATATTTAGTCTGGTGTGAACACCTGAGGCTTCCTGAGCTCACCAGGGACAAGGGGGAAGCTCTGTTGGGCACTAAATAATTGTACAAAAATCTCTGTAGTCCTGAAGGAAAACTTTTATTTCCACTGTTTTTCCCACTCTCATCTCAAAATTGTTACCCAATCCCAGAGTGTGAGCTGAGCAGAGCTCAGGGATGTCTGGCAACCCCCAGGGAAGCAGCCAAAGATAAAAGTGTCCAAAAAGAGAAGAAAACAAGTGAGTAATTCATTTTTCCACTCAATATCTGGGTCACTGGATTCTTTTACTGCTGGGCTCCAAATTGCTGCAACTTTCCTGACAGATTTTTAGCCAGAAACAGCAATTTCAGGTCCCCAGGGAATCAGTTTAAATCAGTTTAAATCAGTTTGCACTTCCCTCACTCCCCAAGGCACGGAAAGGGAGGATCCCTCTCTCCCCACATCCTGCAGGTTTCCATCTCTTCCCCTCTGTTTTCCCACCAGGATTCCCCCCTGGAATCAGATTTGAGCAGGGAGAGAAGCTCAAGGGAAGGGAAAAGGAGTCAGAGCTGCTCCTGCCATGGGTTCTGCCTTTCCCACCTGCTGGAAATCAACAGAACATTTTTAATTGACTTCCAATATTAGGCAGCAGAGCTGTGGTGTTGCACTGTTTGTGTGCAAATGTCCACGTGGAAATTTAAAAATGGCATTTTCCAGTCCAATTTAAGCAATGTTGCACAAGGTCACCTGGCTTTTCCCTTTCCCCTTCACCTCCCTACTCCTAAATTAGGATTTCCACAACAGCTTGGGAGGGGAAACTGCTCCCAAAAGCTTCCCTTTAAATTCTGGGATCTTCAGCCTGCACAAACCAATGCTTCATTATCAAAAGTGGATTTTAGAGTGCAGGACAACCTCCAGGAGCTGCTGTTTCCTAGAAGTTCATCAGTCAAGAAAAAAAAAAAGGGACAACAAAAACCATCTGCATCCAACAGCAAGGTAAGAATTATTCCAGGTTTGGCATTTTGTTGCCAGGAAAGAAAGTCTCATTTTACCTGAACTTGAAAGATCTTTCCCATCTAAGAGACATCCCCAGTTCTGTTTCCAATTACCAGTTTCACCAGCTCTTGGGCTAATAAAGGTAATATTAAATCACAATGCTCATTACTAAACTCTACCAAAAAATTATCCTGATTTGATGAGATCCAGTAATAGAGTAACTAATAGGAAAATAGCCCACTTTCAAAAATAATTAAAAACCAGACAAACCTTAAAAAAAAACCCAATCCAAACATTTCTGCCCTTGCCTTCACGTAATACAGCAAATTCCTTCCAGGAAATTCTTTTCATTTTTTTTCCAGGGGAGGACAGGAAAGAAGGAAGTGCCCACTTTTAGTGCATTTCTCCTCTTGTTTTCACAGAGTGTGCAAAAAAAAAAAAAAAAACCTAAAAGGGAAATGAACTGCAGAAAGTGGTTCCAGGGAGCTCACAGCACCCAGCACTGAGGAAATAAGGAGCAATTTCACTTCTCTATAATGAGCCAAATATTTTCCTTCCTGCATCAGAAGGCAGGTGGCTGATAGAGGGTGGAAAAATCCCTTTCCCTCCCCACAAATATTCACTTTTTCTTCAGCCAGGAGCAGGTGTTTATATATGGAAATATTTACATGTAGACATATGCAAAGTGCTCAGGAAATACAGAAGGAGCAGTTTTGGAGAGTATAAATAACAGAGGATTCCTGTCCTAGGTGTTTGTGAGAAAACTTGAATTTCACAGGAAAACTTGAATATCCCAGGAGCACTTCCATGCTCAGCACCCAGTGATCTCTGTAACACAAGGCTGCATTAATGAGTGCACCCTAGATATTTCTTGGTCTGGAATATCTTTTTTTGAAAGGGGAGATTTAACACTACACCCTCTGACTCATTTTTAGGAGTTGCACAGGACAAGTGGTGGAAGATCTCCAGATCCTGGAAAGGATCCCGTGGAACCCAGTGCTGCCTTTGGCACCTCAGACTGGGAATTCAGAACCAGCAGCCCTTGCTCTCAGGAGCTGCTCAGCAGGATCCAGAATTTGTCCTGGGAATTCAGAACCAGCAGCCCTTGCTCTCAGGAGCTGCTCAGCAGAATCCAGGATCCAGAATTTGTTCTGGGAATTCAGAATAAACAGCCTTTGCTCTCAGGAGCTGCTCAGCAGAATCCAGAACTTGTTCTAAGAATTCAGAATAAACAACCCTTGCTCTCAGGAGCTGCCCAGCAGCAGTACACGGCAGGATTTAAATCCCATCCCTCGGCTCTGCAGGAAGATGATGAATTCCCTCCAGGATCTACAGCCCGGGACAAACATTCCCCAGAAGTTTTTGCCTGATCCTGTACTTTCAGAAAAATTGAATAAGCTGTAAAAAAACCCCAAACCTGGAGGAGGAGAAGGGCTGTACCCGAGCACCGCCTCAAGCATCCCCGTGATAGGAAGACTCCTCTCTGGGACTCCTGTCCCGTCCTGTCCCCTCAATTCCATGTGATTTGTGGAAGATTAAGGTATATTTATTTTCTGATGGGAACTGCATCACTTCTAGATGAAGTTCGTGGTGTGAGGGAGGGATTGCAGCTCCTGAGGAGGGGCAGAGGAAGGGAGAAGGGACAGCGGTCCCTGAGGGGAGCCGGGAGTCCCTGAGGAGATCCAGGGGTCCCTGAGGGAGGGAGGTGGGACAGCGGTCCCTGAGGAGATCCAGCGGTCCCTGAGGAGATCCAGGTCCCTGAGGAAGGTGGGACAGCGGTCCCTGAGGGAGGGAGGTGGGACAGCGGTCCCGGCTGTCCCCGAGGATGGGGCAGCAGCTCCGAGGGACGCCGGCAGGCGCCCGGAGCGCTGCGTGGGAACGCTCTGAACTCGGCTCCATAGAACACCACCAATGTAATAATCACTGTTAATTACACTTTCCCAGCCTCCCTGTACACCCCGCCGGCTCCCCGCTTACCTTCCGCGTAGCCTTGAGGACGTGCCCGAGCGCCCGGAGCGCGCCGGGGGATCCCGCCTGGAAGTTGCGGTAGTGCAGGGCCAGGCGCGCCGCCGCCGCGGCCGAGCGGCTGCCGGGCTGCAGCTGCTGCACCGCGGGGCAGCCGCGGGGGAACAGCAGCACCGACAGCAGCAGGAGGGCGGGCGGCGAGGCGCGGAGCCGCGGCAGGGCGCGGAGCCCCGGCATGGTGCGGGCAGCGGCGGGCACTGGGGCGGGCTCGGCCCCGCCGCTGTACAAATAGCGGCGCCCGGCCCGCTGCTCCCGCCCGCCCTCCGCCCGCTGGCAGCGCCCGGCCCGGCCCGGGAGCGGCTCCTGCCCTCAGCTCAGCCCTCCCGCCCCAGAGCCCCGCGGGCCGGGCGCTGAGGGGAACCGGGGGGCTTGAGGGGAGCCAGGACCTTATGGGCACCCGGAGGCTTGAAGATGCTGGGGGGACTTGAGGGGACCCAGGTATGGAGGGGAGCCAAGGGGATTTGAGGGGGTTTGAGGCTTTTGAGGGGTGTCAGGAACTGAGAGGAGCCAGGGGAATTTGAGGGGTGCCTGGTATTGAGGGGAGCCAGGGGCACTTGATGGGCACCAGGGGTCTGAGAGGAACCAGGAGGATTTGAGGGTGACCAGGGGTTCTGAGAGGAACCAGGAGGATTTGAGGGTGACCAGGGGCTCTGAGAGGAACCAGGAGGATTTGAGGGGGACCAGGGGTTCTGAGAGGAACCAGGAGGATTTGAGGGTGACCAGGGGCTCTGAGAGGAACCAGGAGGATTTGAGGGAAGCCAGGGCTTTTTGGGGGTCAGAGGGATTTGAGGGAAGCCAGGGGGGCTCAAGGGGTTCTGAGAGGAGGTGAGGGGACTGGGGATACTCGAGGAGGGCTGGGAGCCAGGGGGACTCGAAAGATGCTGGAACTTGAGCAGGACTGGGGGTTCTGAGGGGAGCCAGGGACATCGAGGTCACAGGATTTGTCTGCAGGGAGCCTGCAGCTCGAGCCAGGTGTGTAATCCTGACACAGCTCAGAGCAAACACAGGTAATGGCTGGAAAAACGCAGTTAGCTCCTTCTCAGTGTTACCACAACTCAACACCTCCCAAACCCCAGAGCCTCGCTCAGACCATGACACCCTGCCTGGGACACAGCTGAAATATTCCAAATATAATGCAGAAGAAGCATTCATCTCTGGAATAAATCTCAGTGAAGTTTTTGGAACCAGTACAATCATGTCTTAGTAACATGAAGAAAATCAGCAGGGAAAGCAGCCAGATTGCCTTAAAATGATTTTTGGGATATGTGGGCTTGTTGCCTTGCTCCTCCTGGAAGCATCTCTTTTGGAGAGACTGAATGTGGTAAAATGTAAAAGGCTGCAGCACTTCCTGTGTTAAAAAAGCTGATTTTTAATGACCTGCTCTATTGCCTTCCAAGCAGACAGGGGTTTGTGTGTGCAGCTGGGAATCTGTTTTTGTGCTCTGCATGAGTATTGGGGCAGGTTTCTGGGCTGGGACCTCAGAGAAGTAAATCAAAACGAAATCAAAACTCTGGTTAAGGACTCAAACTGTCTCCTGTGGAGCTTTAAGTCTCTTTTTATTACTGGAATGCTTTTTCACAGAACTGAAAATTCAGTGTTTCAGAGGCATTGCTAAGTGAGGGAAAGAATTATTACAGCAAAGGTATAATACCATTCTTTACTAGTTTTTTATACCACCCAGCTAATTTCCCTGATTTTTTTTTTCCCTCCTGAAATAGACTCTGTAATTAACAGTTTGTATCTCTACATTCACATTTCACACAGGCTGGGCTGGAGGGGGCTTGGAGCAACCTGGACTAGTGGAAGGTGTCCCTGCTTGGTGTCAAGGTTAGCTGAAAAATCATTTTTTCCTTATTGGGACACGTGTCAGGTTTGTCTCCAGTATTTTTCTGGAAGAAGCCAACATTTTCTCGTGGTGACAGCGCTGATGTCCCTTCCCAGCTGAAATCCAGGCTGACTGCCGTGCGCTGGCACAGGGGGGTTTGGGCAGTGCCAGCTGTGCCCTGCTGTCCCCTCCCTGCCCTTCCCTGGCGGTGGGATGAGTCCCGTGGGAGCGCAGGGAGCGCAGATCCTTGGAAAGGCGAGCGGGGATGGCCGGGGAGGGAATGCGGTGCGGGATGTCCTTTGGGGCAGGGTGGGGTGGGCTGGGAGGGAGCGGCTTCTGCTGCTCGGGGAAGGAGTGAAACCCACCCTGAGCAGGGATTTCACACTCTGTGCTGCTCAGGGATGGAGTGAAACCCACCCTGAGCAGGGATTTCACACTCTGCTGCTCGGGGAAGGAGTGAAACCCACCCTGAGCAGGGGTTTCACACTCTGTGATACTCAGGGATGGAGTGAAACCCACCCTGAGCAGGGGTTTCACACTCTGCTGCTCGGGGATGGAGTGAAACCCACCCTGAGCAGGGGTTTCACACTCGGTGATGCTCGGGGATGGAGTGAAACCCACCCTGAGCAGGGGTTTCACACTCTGCTGCTCAGAGAAGGAGTCAAACCCACCCTGAGCAGGGATTTCACACTCTGCTGCTCAGAGAAGGAGTGAAACCCACCCTGAGCAGGGATTTCACACTCTGCTGCTCAGAGAAGGAGTGAAACCCACCCTGAGCAGGGGTTTCACACTCTGCTGCTCGGGGAAGGAGTGAAACCCACCCGGTGCAGGGATTTCACACTCTGTGATACTCGGGGATGGAGTGAAACCCACCCTGAGCAGGGATTTCACGTTCTCAGCTTCGGTGCCTTGGATGGGGGAGTTGCTTAAAAAGAGGTGAAAGCCCTAAAAGCGGCTGTGTCACAAAAAGCCGAGCCCTGAGCGCTGCCCCCATCCCTGGCTTTGGATTAATTTCCTTTCCCCTGGCGTTCTCCTCCTTTTCCTGCTGTCCCAGCCCTAGGGCAGTGTCCTTCCTCCCAGGCTGTGAGTAACCCAGAGTCAGTGTGACAAGGGCTCTGAGCCCCTGCGACAGAGCAGGGACAATCCCAGGGCACTTCCCTACACTTCGCTGCTGGAATTTGCTGTTGATCTGAATTTACAAAACAATTTGACCTGGGAAAAAACCAAAAGCTCAGATACTGAACAGGTCCAGGTCAAGGCTGGGGGATGTTTGTAAATGTGCACAAGCACGAGGTTTTGTGCTTCCACAACATTTAGGAAATGTATTTATTTTAAGCTCTGAGGATTTTGGGCCCTTAAAAGCTGGAAATGCATCCTCCAAGAGCCAAGGTTGCTTCAGGCTGTTTGGTGAGGCTGAGATGAAGCTCTGCAGTGTCAGAGCTGACCTGAAGGGATGCAGCCACTGCAGTGAGTCCAGAGGAGGCACCAGGATGGTCAGAGGGATGGAGCAGCTCTGCTGGGAGGAGAGGCTGGAGAATGGGATTGCTCAGCCTGGAGAAGCTCTGGGGTGACCTCATCTGAATAAGGGGGACTATTGACAAGGGATGGGGGGACAGGACACAGGGAATGGCTTCCCCCTGCCAGAGAGCAGGGATGGGTGGGATATTGGGAAGGAATTCCTGGCTGGGAGGGGCTGGGATGGAATTCCCAGAGCAGCTGTGGCTGCCCCTGGATCCCTGGCAGTGTCCAGTTGGACACTGGGGTTTGGAGCAGCCTGGGACAGTGGGAGGTGTCCCTGCCCTGGCAGGGGGGGCTGGATGGGCTTTAGGGTCCTTTCCAACCCAAACCATTCCCTAATCCCATGATTCTGTATATTCTGCTTAATTGGAATGTGGTGCAGGGAGCTTTTGTCCTTTCCAGTATTTTCACCTCTCATCCCACATAATTTTCTCCATCCTAAGAGGGCCCTGCTGGTGTCAGCTCCACCTCAGAGCCTCTCTCCCTCTCCCCTTCTCTGTTCCCCTTCAGGAACCAGGATATTCTGGGAAAATCCTCAGTGTGATTTGCACCACACTTGTGTCACAGCTGACTTGGACCCTCTGGAACTGGAAATGAGGCTTGGTTCAGGCAGTGGCTCTAAAAATCATTCTGAGGTTTGCATTTTCCTTTTTCATACATCAAGTGCTTGTTTAGAGGCCAATTATTCCTAATTAGTTTCATATTTCTATATCCCCTGCATGCACCAGACCTCATTGCCTCACAATCATTACCAGCTGGTTGTAATTTAATAAAGTGAATTTGGACAAAATTCACTTCATTTGGTTGTGCAACTTTTCCAGTTTTAACTTAACCATCTTGCTGTAATTAAGAACAAGTTCTGTTGCTTGATTTTAACTGATTTGGGATTTATTCTCAATAATTAATCCCAAGAATTTATTTTTAATTAATCTCCAAATATTTTGCTGGCTAAACCAAGAATGAGTCACCTTTTAATGCATTTCTTGACTGACCTTACCTATAGGAATAAAATATGGGTATTGATTTAGAGTGGCTCACTTTTTCCAGGAAAATTTGGATTTGAAGGCTCCTGATTATTATTAAATCATAGGTAGGATTTTTTTTTTTAAGAAATATTTGTATTTTGTGTCAGCAGCAGTTCTGTCACTTTAGGACCTTACAAATTGTTTTTCTCCATCTTTCTTGTAGCTCCTTTCAGGTACTGGAAGGCCTTAACTAGGTCATCCCAGCACTTAACGTTTTAAGGGACAATATTTAAATCAGCCAAGAAGATCTGACTTGGCCTTCTGACCAAAACCAAAGCTCATTGATGCTGTTTCCATTATTTTGTGTGTTTTTATGTTGGGTTTAAAATGTGTGCCAAGGTCCTGTACAATTGAAATGGCACCAAGAAGTGTCAGAGCTCCCTTAGCTGCTGCTCCCACTTTTCCAGTGAATTTTCCTGCAGCACTTCTGCTCCTGCTGCTTGAGGCTCCTCCAGCCTGAAGGTTGTTGGTGTAGTCACCTTTAATGCCCCATTTCACTCAGTTTGGTGTTTTTACTGTATCAAATCAATGCTTTTGCAGTGTCAGACATTCCCAGGCAGAACTAACCCCTTGTGAACCCAGTGAACAGAGAAGCACAGAAACTCCCAAGCATGTGAGCATTTACAGGATCCTCTTTGAGCACTTCCCCAAATGTTGTTTTGCAAGGAAATTGGAATCAATCTGCCATGATCTAATCCCAGGCAAGTGAAAGGACATGGATTATAAACAGGGAGTCAGTCACTGCAGATGATCACTGTGATTCTGGGTTGGACAGAGACACAGAGCATTTGGCAAACTTCTTTTGGATCCTTTCCTTCTCATTCTGGAGCTGCTATGCAACAGAGAAACCTTCCCAAACAAATCCCTTCCATGGCCAGGGAGATCCCAACACCCAGAGCCTGGAATAAGCACAGGCAGTAAATAATCCCTGTTAATTACCTGAAATCACCTCGTGAAGCTGTAACAAATGCATGTGGGATCATGCTCAGGCCTGTTTCAAAACAAACAGCAGTTAAAGCAGCCCTTTGGAGCTGAGCTGTGAGGGCAGTGTTTGCTTTGTGCAGTGCTTGATGGCTGTCACAGGGGAGCTCAGCTGGGATCTTGGCTTGTTGGACAGCTCTCCAGAGATGTTTGGGCAGATCCCTAAAAGATGGGAGTGGGAAATGAAACCTCTGAGGCAGATCATGGATGTGGAGACACAACCCCTCACCCCATAAAACTTTCATTTCTTTGAGGCTAACATTTACTTACCTGAAAGCAACAAAAACCCCCTTGTAAAGGTGACTTTTTGACACTGATTCTGTAATTAAATGAAAAAGATTCAGTGCATGTCCCTGGGAAATGAAGGTTGCAACAGCACAATAACTTGGGAGGTGTTTGGTTGCACAATGTTTGGAGAAGACATTAAATATTTGCACAACCAGGGGCTGATGGCTCAGGGATGTTTGAAATAAGGTGAGGACAGGAGAGGGTTTCTCACCAAAATTCCTCAGCATTGTCTCACAGCCACCCCTCTCTGCCAGGTGGCAGTGGCCCCTAGAGAGGAAGCAATTTTCCATGTCCTGCTCACTGGATCCCCCTCTCTGCCCCCTCTCTGTGCCCTTTTCCAGGAGCTGGGGATGCTGAGCTCTGAGGTTCCTCCCATCCAAACCCCAGAGGGACAGAAAGCCCCGTGGGACAGCCCTGCACTCCCACTGCTCTGGGCACACCTCAAAGGTGATCCCAACATCATTTATTCCATCGTTTTTAACATCTCTTAGACACAACACAAAAATACTCCTCACTGAGACCTTCCTTGAGTAGCTGGGGATGATATTTAGAGTGGGAAACAGGCAGAATTTATTGTTAATTCTGTTCTGTGAAGAATTTGTGTTGCAGGGAGATTCATTCACTTAAATGCAGCGTTTTCTCTTCACACATGAATTTTGTACTTAGGTTTTTTAAAGGTTTGCTCAAAGTTGCACACTTATAGCCTGCATTTATGTCAGTAGATAAATTAATTACTCATGGAATTATTCATTGAACTTGATGATGTTGGAGATTTTTTCCAGCCTTAATGATTCTGGGATTCTATTTCCCAATTTTCAGCTCACCCTGTGAAATGTGTGATGACAATTTGCAGGTTTTCAATTTTACTCTTCTGCAGGGTTTCCAGTAACCAGGTGATTGAAACAGATTGAGCACCCTGACAGCAGGAAAGGCAGGTTAATCTTCAGTAACCCCTACAGTTATTTCAAAGAACAAATCAAAATCCACATTGTGATCTGTTTGTATTTCAAAGTTCATGTCTGGTTCCTGTAGGCACCTGTTGGATTTAAAAATAACTGGGATTGCATTTTAATCTGAGTATTAGATGGACATGGAATTAAAACATCAGAGCAGCCATGCCCAGTTCTTTAAGTAATTAATGTATATAAAATCTCATTTCTATATTGATAAATGGTTTGGTTCTCTCATCTCTCATTGGTCAGTGAATTATCTCACAATAATCTCGTTTTCTTGGTTGTGATCAGCAAGAACTGCTCCTTTGTTCTTTTCTGCATCACTGTGTGTTCCCAGAACTTGTGAGAAAATGATCTTTTTCCCCTGGATTAGTCACGGTGTTTGACAAGCTGGCCTTGTTTCCTCCTGAAATGTATCAGCACCTCTGTGTTTATTTCCCCAGGGTTTAACCAGCAGGAGGATGGGGGAGTCCTACTGAACTTTGGGTTTAAAAACCTGGTGAAAGACCAGCTTTTCCAAGGTTCAGTGTGGTGCTTTTCGTGGCTAGTGCAGTGCCTGAGCTGTTTATCCTGTCCCAGCTCCAAGGACAGAGCTGTGAGCTCAGCCCAAAGCACTTGCAGACATTTGGAGCTCCAGGAGCAGCTCATGGAGAGCAGGAGAGGGGCACAGCCATCCCCTGGATTCACTTAGAGGGTACCAGGTGCAAACTCTTCCCCTGGGACAGGGAAGGGGGTTGGTGTGACCTGGCAGAGCTCCCCCAATCCACACTCCCATCCCAGAGAGGGATTCCCTGGCTTCCACTGGGAAAATGGATCTGAAGTGCTGGGATCACTAATGTTCAGGTTTTCCTAAAGACTGAGAGTTTTTAGGAGAAATAGGAAAAAGTTTCATGTCTAAATGTCTATCTAATGTCTAAATGGTGCTTCTGTCTTTGAAAAGGCACCTTTGGTACCGTCAGATGTTCACAGAACCATGGAATTCCAGACTGGATGGGCTTCAAGGAACCTTAAACGTCTCATTCCATGGGCAGGGACACCTCCCACTGTCCCAGGCTGCTCTGGGAATTCCATCCCAGCCCCTCCCACGGAGGAATTTGGGTTATAAAATTTGGGTTTGGCTTAGAACAAAAAACCATGTCCAGGGTGGGTTTGTTCGTTTATTTTTTTTCCTTCAGAGTTGTCGAATTTTATTCTACCAGGTATTGGTGTTCTAGAATGTGCTGAACTATTTCTATGGATGAAATGAATGAATTTATCCCAGATTAAATAATTTGCTGCCAGTTAAGAGCCTGGTGCTATCATTTTTATTAAGTATAGATCTCTTTAGATAGGTGATGTGTTCACAAACAACACAGTGCCATATGTATATAAATTATAAATAAATATATATATATAGTGAGAGAGGTGTAACCCATGATTGAAGAGATTTTGTGGCTGATCTCTGATATCATCCACCTTCCCCTCTGAAAGGATTTTTAATTGAGTATTTAATTGTCTAAACAAATATAGAAAGTTTAAGGGAAATTCTTACATCAAGGAAAAGGGAGAACTTTCCCTTTTTTCTGTGTCAGCCATTGCAGTTTCCCTGCAGAAAGCTCCAACCTGTATTGACATTTTGGTTTCCTTTTTTTCCCTAATCCTGGCTGCCCTTGATCCCAGAGGAGAACAATGGGAGGGGAGTGAGTGCTGAGAGTATTTAAAGCACAATCATGGGAAATGCTCCCATCACCTTTTCCTTCCCTGGTCAATCCTCTGGCTGTGCTCCAGCCAGATCCACGAGCCTGTTCCTGAGGGAATTGCTAACAACAGGGAAAAACTCCTGTGTTCCAGTGGGAATCTGTTCTGAGGGAATAGTTACCACAAAAACTCCTGTATTCCAGTGGGATCCTGTTCCTGAGGGAATTGTTACCATCAAAAATTCCTGTGTTCCAGTGGGAATCTGTTCTGAGGGAATTGTTACCCTAAAAATCTCCTGTGTTCCAGTGGGATTCTGTTCTGAGGGAATTGTTACCACAGAAATCTCCTGTATTCCAGTGGGAATCTGTTCTGAGGGAATAGTTACCACAAAAATTCCTGTGTTCCAGTGGGATTCTGTTCCTGAGGGAATAGTTACCCTAAAAATCTCCTGTATTCCAGTGGGAATCTGTTCTGAGGGAATTGTTACCACAGAAATCTCCTATATTCCAGTGGGATCCTGTTCCTGAGGGAATTGTTAACAACGTCAAAAACTCCTGTGTTCCAGTGGGAATCTGTTCTGAGGGAATAGTTACCACAAAAACTCCTGTGTTCCAGTGGGATCCTGTTCCTGAGGGAATTGTTAACAACATGCAAAAACTCCTGTGTACCAGTGACAGCCTTGGAATGGCACAAGCAGACCTCATCCAGGGCCCAGGATCCTCTCCTGGTGCATTCAGAAGGTGCTGCTGGAGGAATTACACTGATTTGAACAGCTCAAAAGGTCAGAGATTTATTTTTTTTAATGAATTATTTTTCCCAGCTTTCTTAAATCTAATGATCAACTTTCCATATTTGTAGTGGTTGCAGGGTTTGAGAGGCAGCAGAGTAAACTTGGTTTAGGTATAAATTGCAATTTTTTAACAAGACTCTTAACTGGAGGGGAGTGATATTAATATTTCACATGATTGGGAGAGGAAAGGCCTGGAATTCCCAGGGGAAGAGTCACAGCACCTGTGCTGAACTCACCCAGATTTTTGGCAGGAATGATCTGATTGCTCATCATGAATGGAACAGAAAACAGTTCTGACACCAAGCAAGAGAAGCCTGGCTCAGGAGGTGCCATCACTGCAATCAGAGAAGGTTTCAGTGAGCTGGACAAGGGTAACAGAAATGGGTTGTATGTTTAAAGAAATGTGAGGGGGTAGAAGATCAATTCCAAAAATCAAGCCAAATTAATTCTTCCTTCTTTTATTTTTGCTGTGTTCCCATCTTTCCCTTTGCTGTGTTTCCTTTCCAAAGCAAGGAAGGGGCAGGAGTTCAGGAGAGTCTGGTTCAGGTCAGTCTTGCTGGAAAAGCAGTTTGGGTTTCCCTAATCAATCTGTTTAATTAACTAAAAATACAGAATTGAAGAAGTTGTTGGATATTTTTGCTTTTTTTCTGCAGTTGGCTGCAGGAGACTTTTCTCAGACTGTTGGCTGAGGGTTGGGGGATGTCCAGCCTGGAGAAGAGAAAGTTCTGGGGAGATTTAATTGAGGCTTTGCAAGACCTGAAAGGAGCCAGAAGGAGCTGGAGAGGGACCTGGACAAGGAGCTGGAGTGCCAGGACAAGGTTTGAACTAAAGGAGGAGAGATTTAACTGGATATTGGGAAGGAATTCCTGGCTGGGATGGAATTCCCAGAGCAGCTGTGGATCACTGGCAGTGTCCAGGGCCAGGCTGGGACAGTGGGAGTGTCCCCATGGCAGGGGAGGCACTGGGTGGGATTTAGGGTCCTTCCATCCCAAACCATTCCACAATTCCAACCCAAAGAGAACCTGGTTCTGGGGCCAGCAGTGTCTGGGGCTAAAGCACCTTCCCAGCTGCTGATCAGAACAGAATTTCAGACATTTTATCCCTGGTTTTTCTTGCTCATCCCTTAGCTGAGAGGTGATGGGAACAAGCAGCAGGAGCATCCCCAAGCCCTGGCAGTGGGACATTTTGGGAGTGGCACTTTTACAACCATCATTTATCCTGAGACAACAGAACCAACAGTAAATTGTCCCTTCAGGGCCAGCATTTAGTGCCAGCTCAGAGAAATGCAGGATGGCTGTGGCAGGTGAATAAATCCTGCAGGAGGATCCCAGGGGAACAATGCCTGCTTGCCAAATCTGTTTGCAGAGTGCACAAAGCAAGGAGGGAAACATTGCAACAGCACAAAGGTTTTCTGACAGACCCAGCCCAGGCTGCTGCCTCAGCAAAGCTCTTTGTTGGTGCTTTTCTTCCAGCCCCAAACTGGGATTGAGCCAGGCACTGCATCCACTGGGATGCTGTGGCTGCAGGATAAATCCCCAGTTCTGCTTGTGGAACCCATTTCTTTTTCCTCATTTCCTTGAAGATGTGTGTGGGGAGCAGTGATTCATCCACTCCTATGGGATGTGTGCTTTTTTTCCATTTCCTGGAAGCACTCTGTGTTTGGGGAAGGTTGCTGGACACCATCCACAGCCACTATCAGGCATTTTCTGCTGGGTGGAACTGCCTGAAAATCCCTTCAGCTTTGTAAGGAAATCACTTTTCCTATGGGACAAGCAGGGTGTGAGGCTGGCTCTGGGAAATATTCCCAGGGAAGAAAGGCTGGGAATGTGCTGACAGCAGCACTGCTCTTTCAGGTGTCAGTGTAAGAAGCTTATAAAAAGCTCTGGTTGTGCTTGGTGAGCAGAAAGTGCAGGAGAATGGGCTGGGAATGTGTGGAGCAGAAGCTGCAGTGATGTTGGGACAGGAATGCTCAGCAGGGAAGTCACAGGCAGCCTTAAAAGGAAGAGAAAACTCCAACATGTGAATTCTAGACAAACAAATTACACAAAGCTGATGAATTATGACCAAGTTGTGGCCTGACTTTGATGAAGTGAATTTGGAAAAGAAGGGTTTGGACTCCTGAGGATGCAGATTTGCCCCTGGCTATCAGAGCTGTGATCTGAGTTTTGGTGTTGGTGCCAGCCCTCCTCCCCAGCAGCCCCAGAGCAGGGCTCGGATGTGCCTGTCCCTCCCCTTATCTGCAGTGCAGCTGCTGGCTCTGATTCCCTGCACTAATCAGATTTGAAGGAGTTCTAAAAGCCCTCCTCGGCTGTTTCTCCTCTTTTGGTGGGGATGCAAAGTCAGAGAAGCCAAGTACAACAGCCCGGTGGCTGCCAGGGCTTGGCCAGAGCTGGGCTGCATTCCCCAAGGAATGAGGAGTGTTCCCCAGCAGCTCCATGGGAACTGGATCCAGGGAATTCAGCTGGAGACCTGCAGCCAAGGCCTGCCCAAAGCTCTTATTGTTGGGGTGGAACACAAGAAGTGTGAGCTCATGGTTTGCCAGCAAACTCAAACAAGGAAGCAAACACTCCAGCTGCAGGATGGGATGTTCTTCCTTGGCATGGCTCCCCAAAGCAGGGTTTTTATCTGTTCCCTTTCCTCAGTTCAGTTTCTCTCCCCATTTTCCATTCCTTATCACTTTCCAGAGCCCTGCCCTTGGCACTTCTTGTCAGATGTCAGATATTTAAACTTGGAGCTGTATTTTCTATGAGTGCTTTGTGGTTGTGGATCTCAAATTTCCAGGAAAAAAAATAAAATTGTATTTTCCTTCCAGATAAGAGAAAAAAAAAAAAAAAACCAACAAAACTTAATTTAGATTCTCTTCAATTCCTTCTAATCTGACTTCACCTCCTGGTTACCATGCAGGGAGTGGTAGAATCCCCATCCCTGGAAGAGTTTAAAAATCCTGAGGATGGGGTTTAGTGCTGGGTTAACAGCTGGACTGATGCTCTTGGACGTTTTTTCCAACTTTAGGCATTCTGGGATGTTTCTAAAAGGACAAAGAACTCGTGGTTCAAAAGGGTTTCACTCCTCTGGGTGTCACCAAAACAGCTTCCACAGATGTCCATGGCCAGGTCAGCAAGGTGGGATTTCCTTCCCCATCCAAGGAGAAATGGGTTGGTATATGCAATTAGTCATTTAAATATTAATAAAATTGGGAATGTTGTTCCCAGTGGAAGCAGGGAGAGGGAGAATCCCACGTGGCCTTCCCATTCCTTGTGATGGAATTTGGGATTTTTCTACATGGGAGAGGAAAATACAGAAATAAACCAAGTTGTGAGGGAAAGCTTCTCCAAGCACAGCACAGTTCCCACTAAAACCACCTGAGAACTTGCTTTACTCATTTCCTCCTGCTCCAACCAAAGAATTCTGTTCTTTTCCTCCTTTTCAAGGACCATGTGGAGCCCAGGCCCAGCTCTGACTCAGGTGGTGAAGGCACAGCACCATTTTTCATTTGTGGCAAGAAGGTGAGTCCTGGAGGGTCCCAAAAAAAGACAAAATTTTCCAAGCCAAGGAAGCTGGAATGACCTTTCCCTGAAACCTTGGCTAGGAATAATTCCTTTCACATTTCCTGAGTGGGGATGAGTTGGCTGTGGTGCCAGGAAAGGTGAGGGGAATATTTCAGTTCTTCACCTGTAGGACTTGTATTTATTCACTTGTCATTTATGGGGAACAAGGTGAACCCACTCATTTCCTTCTCTCAGGCCATGAATAATATTGAGGAAATTGTTTGCACTTGGAAACCACCAGGTGGGGAGCTCAGGGATATAAAAATGCAAAGAATTGTAATCTGAAGCTGTGACATCAAGTGTTGAGCAAGACGCTTCTAAAGGAAACAACATATTTTCAGAATTAGATTACAAATGTTTTTTTTTTCTGTGCAGAATAATTTCTCATTCACTATTTGAAGGAAGTAAAAAGGAAGTTTGCATTTCATCTCCCTCTCCAGCCCCTCACTTGAACAAATGCTTAGGCAGAATTTCTTGTCCTCTAATTTGAATTATCAGTTTGTGAAATGGTTTCTTCCTGCCCTCTCCAGCTTGTTTCCAATTCTTTGCCTATAAGGAAATTATTATTATGCTCCCCCTTTCCCAGCCTTTTCTCTTTTCCTCAAAATCAGAGCTTTTTGTAATTTTTTTTCCCCCATGGTATCACTTTCTTGGGTTATGAAGCAAAGCCTCATACTCAGAGATAAAGCTGGATATGTGGAGATGACTCAGGATTACTGGAATAATTCTGATTTTTCATTTTTGGTTTTGTTTTAAATGATTTCAAACCCAATGAGAATATTAAACAGAACCATGGCAACTACAGGGCTAGAATTTAATTGCATTTCCTCAGATCCAAGGCGTGGGAGAGCTGGTGAGAAGGAATTCCAGAGAGGGGAGGAATTAATTTACAAGTGAGGGATCAGGTGTATCAGCAAAGGAATTCCAGCTCAGGGAACAACAGGACCACTGAATCAAGTTGTTTGCTTGGAAAGTTCTCCAGGCTGCAGCAGAGAGAAGGAAAGAAATCCACCCCACCTCAGGCAGGTCTTGGAAGGTCTCCAGCAAAGTTCAGCCACTCCAGGGCAGAGGAAATGCCTGGGGAGGAACTGCTGGGTGTGCAGAAAATGCTCAGGGCAGGAGATCTTTGGGGTAGAGGAGCAGAGGGAGAGCACAGGGAGCTGAGAGGGGCAGCAGGAGGAGGTGCTGGATCCTTGGAGTGTCCCACAGGGAGCAGCCCTGCATTTGGGAACAGGCTCCCAAATCCAAACTTTCTGTTCACAGGGACACCACGGGGACACTGCAGCCCTGGCACGGGCTCAGAGGGAAGAGTTCCCTCTCCCATTCCCTCCCTCTGCAGAGGGTGAGGAGCCCTGGGCCAATGAGTGAGTGTCAATGAGCTCTCCTGGCCCTCAGCCAGAGGAGGGAAGCAGAGCCCTTGTCCAGGGTGGGAACTTCCTTCCTTCCCAGGGCACTGAGGCTGCATGGCACCAGCCTCCAGCATCTGCTTCAGGATCAGAGCTTCCTGCTGAAATCCTTCATGTCCATCCTGCTGGAAGAAGCAGGAGAGTTTTAAGAAGTTCAAATGTTTTGGGAATGCATCTTTTCAAAGTTTTGCTTCAGTGGCTCTCAGGCTGCTGCTGTTGTTCAGTATTTCCACCAAATAACTTGAGGATTTTTAAAACTTAGCACTGGTAAGATCCACCAGGAGTTTGTGTATCCTGAGGAAAACAGGCACAAAGGGAAAGTCGTGCATGGAGCCAAGTTCAAGTGTTACCTACAAATTCATTGCCACTTGAGGGAGCTCAAAGATCATTGGCCTTGCAGAGCCACCTCCAGTTTCCCAATTCCAGGGAGACAATTTCTACCCACAGATAAAACTGATAACTTTGGGAAGCAAAGCTAAATCGAGCCTGAGGTTGGATTTATCCTGCTCTGTGTAACACCAGGCTCTTTAGGAGCTTTGCTCTCAGGCAGATTTATGAGGCAGAAAAGCTTCCTCAGCCTCTTCCCAGCACTTTGAAGAAATCAAACTTGCCTGAGGATGGTGCATAAACACCCAACAGCATTGGAGTGAGACAGAGAGGTTTGTAATCAGCCATTCCTCAGCACGTGGAGTGGTTAAAAACTGTTGGCATGCCTGTGGGTGACAGATCCTTCATCCTTTGGGGGGGAAAGGAGGAGATTTTTCCTTCAGAAAGTGGATAATGGGGTAGTGATGGTGGAGCCAATTTAATGTGAAATACATTGAGATCATGTGAATAATTTATTCATGTGAAATACATTTGGATCATGTGAACAATTTAATAATGTGAAATACATTGGCATCATGTGAATATTTTAATAATGTGAAATACATTGGGATCATGTGAATATTTTAATAATATGAAATACATTGAGATCATGTGAATAATTTATTCATGTGAAATGCATTGGGATCATGTGAATAATTTAATCATGTGAAATACATTGAGATCATGTGAATAATTTATTCATGTGAAATACATTGGGATCATGTGAATATTTTAATAATGTGAAATACATTGAGATCATGTGAATAATTTATTCATGTGAAATACATTGGGATCATGTGAATAATTTAATCATGTGAAATACATTGAGATCATGTGAATCTTTTAATCATGTGAAATACATTGGGATCATGTGAACAATTTAATAATGTGAAATACATTGGCATCATGTGAATATTTTAATAATGTGAAATACATGAGATCATGTGAATAATTTATTCATGTGAAATACATTGGGATCATGTGAATAATTTAATAATGTGAAATACATTGAGATCATGTGAATAATTTATTCATGTGAAATACATTGGGATCATGTGAATAATTTAATAATGTGAAATACATTGGGATCATGTGAATAATTTATTCATGTGAAATACCTTGGGATCATGTGAATAATTTGATCATGTGAATTACAGCTCTTGCTTTGTTGCAGTTTTGAAGCATCTTCCCAAAGACAGCAGTAACTGTGAGGAGCTGCAGCCTGAAGCTCATCCTTGTTTCCTGGGAGTGTTTACTGTCCTGAGCACTGACTGATCTGAGCAGTGCAAGGAGGAGAGGCCACAGGCACAAGGATTTTATGGCCCCCATAAAAGCTGCACACAGCTTTTCCTCCATTTGCTGCTGTTAAATGCAGCATTTGGGATCATATGGCACTTTGAGTGCTCTGATTTATGGGGAGGCAGCAACTGCATCTGTAATAAACATTCTGAAGGCTGAGTTGAAGAGCAATGCACTGCATTTATTTGGGATATAAACTCTCCCCTGCAATGCATGTGGGAGTCAGCCCGGGCTGAGCTCACAGCCAGAGCTTCAAGGTCACAGCCAAGCTGGAAGTGACTGGGGAGAAAGGTAAATATTGGGAATTAGCAAATGGAAAACTGTCTTTCTGTCCTGTTAAATACTCTGGATGCATGGCTGTAATTTCTTACTCTCTGATAAAGAGCCTGGTGTTCCACAGAGTAGGATAAATCCAACCCCAGGCTCCATTTAGCTTTTCCTCCCAAAGTTTTATCTGGATAGAAATTGTCTCCCTGGAATTAGGGAACTGCAGGTGGCTCTGCAAGGTCAATTATCTCTGAGCTCCCTCAAGTGGCAATGAAACCTTGGAGTTTGGCTCTGGAACCCTGGAATTTGTAATAGAAATCCTTGAGGTTTTTTACAAAACTCCTGGAGTTTGTCACTGAAATCCTGGAAGTGGTCACAGAAATCCTCGAGTTTGTCACTGCAATCCTTGAGTTTGTCACTGAAATAATCGAGTTTTTTATGAAACCCCTGGAGATTGTCACTGAAACCCTACAATTATTCACTGAAACCCTCGAGTTTGTAATAGAAATCCTCGAGTTTGTCACTCGACTTTGTCTGAGAATCCCTCGAGCTTTTTACAAAACCCCTTGAGTTTGTCACTGAAATCCTTGATTTTTTTACAAAACCCCTTGAGTTTGTCACTGAAACTCTCGAATTTCTTACAAAAACACTGGAGTTTGTCACTGAAATCCTTTGTTTGCCACTGAAAGTCTCCAATTTGTTGCACAACTGCTTTTCCAAGGAAGCCGTGTAACTTGAGACCGTGTTTTTCTCAGGGGCTGTAGTAAACTGAGATGCTCGGATTTCAAGGAATGGACACCAGCTCAGTGAACATGACTCATTTAGTAACAGCATTTCTTTTGGCAGCTCTCTGAAAAGACGAGTATCAAGTGAAATGAAGCGTTTGATGTGCAAGAGGAGTTTGCAGCTGATCCACAACATGATACCTGCATGTGTTCACAAGTTGTTTTGACTTTCTTCTGTGGTTCCTTATCAAATTCACGGCAAAGTGAACGGGTAAAACTCAGCCCTTTGCTTTCTACACCTTGAAAAGGTAAATAAATCCTTTGGCTTGAATCACAAGTGGGTTTGCCTCATTAAGAGCATATTTTATTCAAAAAGAGTACATTTGAATCAGAAAGCAGTTGATGTGCACACAGGATTTGGGTCATTTTTGGTGCAAGAAGGTGAAATTCGATGGAAGACTGGAGCTTTTGACAGTAAAAAAGCAGCTTTTTACATCACCACGTTATAGTCCAAAAAATACATATTTATCACAGTACTTTTCAAAGTTTTGTAAACAGCAGAACTCAAACTGTATTCATACAGCACAGTCTACATCCAGCATTCATCTGAATATTTGCATAAAGCCAGTAATACACTATATAGTTATAACAGCAGGGTAACAACAGCTCTAACAGCAGCAGTTACAACAACAGCTGCCTGCGGGCTGCTTGCAGCCTGGCCCCCAAACTTCACTTACACTTACACTTACACTTGCATTTTACTTAAAATTACATTTGCACTTACACTCGCACTCACATTTATACTTACATTTACATTTACACTTACATTTACACTTACACTTGCATTTTACTTACAATTATATTTACACTTACAATTGCACTCACATACATTTACACTTACATTTTACTTACAATTATATTTACACTTACAATTGCACTCACATACATTTACACTTACTTACAATTACACTTACATTTACACTTACACTCACATTTTTACACTTAAATTTTTACACTTACATTTACATTTACACTTACACTTTTTACACTTTTTACACTTTTTACGCTTACATTTACAATTACACTTACACGTACTTATACTTTTTACACTTACATTTACAGTTACATTTATACTTGCAATTCCATTTACACTTACAATTACACTTACACTTTTTACACTTACAATTACACTAACATTTACACTTACATTTACACTTACACTTTTCACACTTATATTTACACTTACACTTACTTTGACACTTACACTTTTCACACTTATACTTACATTTACACTTACACTTTTTACACTTACTTACATTTACACTTACACTTACTTTTACACTTACACTTTTTCACACTTACATTTACACTTATATTTCCATTTTTCTATTTATTTCGCGTTCCCATTTCCCGCCCCCTCGCAGCCCAGCCCGGGCGCTGCCATGGCATCGCGGTCACGTGCCGGGCGTGCCCGCCACGTGAGGGGCGGTCACGTGGCCGGGCTCACGTGAGGCGGGCGCGATGGCGGACGAGGAGCGCGCTCTGCTCGGCGCTGAGGGCGGCGATGGCGGCGGCGGCTCCCCGGGCCCTCCCCGCGGCCTGGCCGCCGCCTGCGACCCGCGGCGCCTCCCGCACCGCCTGCTGGTGCTGGCGCTGATGTGCTTCCTGGGATTCGGTGCGGGCCGGGGCCGCGGGGCTGCGGGGGGAGGTGCGGGTGCCGGGCACAGCCCTGAGGCCTCCCCTTCTCCCCGCAGGCAGCTACTTCTGCTACGACAACCCCGCCGCGCTGCAGACCCAGGTGCAGCGGGTGAGTGTGGGACCGCGAGAGCGACGTTGCTGTGGGCAGGAATTGCTCCCTGCGGGTGGAGAGCCTGGCACAGGCTGCCCAGAGCAGCCGCATTGTCCTGGATCCCTGAGGTGTCCGGCTGGGATACGGGGAAGGCGGCCCTGGGCTTGCAACAAAAAGGATTTTAAGTCCTGTCCATCCCACCCCATCTAGGAATTCTGTGATTTACAGAAAATTGTTTCTACTTAATTCTTCCTGAGAACTTAGTCGGTGTCTCTGCAATTAGCTCAGGAATAATCATTTTTTACTGTTCCACATGTGCTGTGTAGGACAGGTGAGCACAGCCCAGTTCTTGGGCTTGGACCAAAAAGGATTTTAAGTCCTGTCCATCCCACCCCATCTAGGAATTCTGTTATTTACAGAAAATTGTTTCTACTTGATTCTTCTTGAGTACTTATTCAGTGTCTCTGCAATTAGCTCAGGAATAATCATATTTTTACAGTTCCACATGTGCTCTGTAGGACAGGTGAGCACAGCCCAGTTCTTGGGCTTGGAACAAAAATGGGCTTTAAGTCCTGTCCATCCCAACCCATCTAGGAATTCTGTGATTTACACAAAATGCACGTGTTTCTACTCAGTTCTTCCTGAATACTCAGGAATAATCACTTTTCCCAATTCCCCATGTGCTGTGTAGGACATGAAGGTGAACACAGCCCAGGAAAAAAAATGGGCTTTAAGTCTTTTCCATCCCAACCCATCTAGGAATTCTGTGATTTACAGAAAATTGTTTCTTCTTGATTCTTCCTGAGTACTTACTCAGTGTCCCTGCAATAAGCTCAGGAATAATCACTTCTTACAATTCTTCTATGCTGTGTAGGACATGAAGGTGAGTACAGCCCAGTTCTTGGGCTTGGAACAAAAATGGATTTTTAAGTCCTTTCCATCCCACCCCATGTAGGAACTCTGTGAATTACAGAAAATGCACTTGTTTTTACTCAGTTCTGAGTACTCAGGAATAATCACTTTTCCCAATTCCCCTGTGCTGTGTAGGACATGAAGGTGAACACAGCCCAGTTCATGGCTCTCTATGCCTGGTACTCCTGGCCCAACGTGGTGCTGTGCTTCTTTGGAGGGTTCCTGATAGACAGAGTCTTTGGAATCCGGTGAGTTCCATGTTTGTGTGCCAGGAATGATGAGCTCAACCTGCAGGTGAAGTTTAGACTTTATATTATAAAGTTTTCAAGGTTGTAATCAACTTTTTCAGTATTTTTTTCCCATGCAGTTTAGGCTTTTTTAAAAGCTTCCTTTCCTTTATAATTTAAACAAATTTATTTCAGGAACACCACCTTGCTTTCTATGGGAATTGTTGAGCTGCACAATTTAAAGGAGACCTTTTAATTGCCCATCCCCTCCCCTTATTTCCCTATAATAATATCCCTGTAATAATAATATCCCTGTAATAATGATAAAAACCCCATGGTGCAGGTCTAAAATATTGTTTTGTAGGAGGAAAAAAAAGATTCTGGTTATGCATGAAGTGATTTTATTTTCTCTCCAGGTTGGGCACTATCATATTCAGCATCTTTGTGTGTGCTGGGCAGGTGAGTGCAGGGCAGGGAGTGAGGGATGGTGTGGGTCTGCAGTTTGTGTTTCACTTCAGACAGCTGAGAAGTGGAACAGGAGAACCCTGGGTTGTATTGGGAAAGGGAACCTTGGAATGTGCCTGGAACTCTGGGAAAGATCCACGTTTTTTGTGTGTTTGATGTGAAATTGGTTGAGGATGACACAGTCCCAGATGAACAGCAGAGAGAGCAGAAACCAGAAAGAGCAGGAATTGGATGTGAAGTGTTTCTGGGGAGGGAAAAGCATTTTTGTTCCTGTTTTTCAGTCAGTTCCACACCTGAAATGCACAATTCTCATTTCCCTTCACTCTGTTGGCAGGTGGTGTTTGCTCTGGGAGCTCTGTTCAACACCTTCTGGCTGATGGAAGTGGGCAGGTTCATATTTGGGTGAGTCTGGAAGGGCACATTTGTGGTCTTGGAGGTAAGGCCATCTAGAAAATACAAAAACTAACTCCAGAAAACTCTCCTAGAAAAGTGCTGCCACTTGGAGCCAAAATTGGTGGATTCTGAGATCTCTGAAGTGAAAATGTAGGAATGCAAGATCACTTCTTTTCCTTGTGTAACTTAGAAAACAAAACCCAGGATTTTGCAGGTGTTAATGGAAGATCTCCACTTCTTTTCCTTGTGTAACTTAGAAAATGAAAATCCAGGACTTTGCAGGTGTTGCTGAATCAAAAACCATGGCACCAACAATTCTTCTTCAATCACTGCAGTTCCATTTTTGAATCTTTGCTTTGTATATATAAATATGTATTCAATCTGCCTGTCCACAGCCAGATTTCTCTGAAATTCTGCTTTGCTCTTTGCCTGCTGCATTTGGGATGTTGTGTTTTATCCCCAGGATTGGTGGTGAGTCCTTGGCTGTGGCCCAGAACACCTATGCAGTGAGCTGGTTCAAGGGCAAGGAGCTAAACCTGGTGTTTGGATTGCAGCTGAGCATGGCCAGAATTGTGAGTTGGAGAGAGGAGCTGTGCTGCCCTTTTTGGGGCTCCTTTGGGGTGCTTTTATCACTGCAGCTCTTTCCTGCTGGAGCTGGGGCTGTTCACCAGTGCTGGCAGCCCTGGGATTGCAGCTGTGGATCCTTCTCAGTCAAACAGCTGGGAATCCTGCTGGATTGAATAGATTTAATATCATTAAACAGCTGGGAATCCTGCTGGATCAAATAGATTTAATATCATTAAACAGCTGGGAATCCTGCTGGATTAAATAGATTCAATATCAATCAAACAGCTGGGAATCCTGCTGGATCAAATAGATTTAATATCATTAAACAGCTGGGAATCCTGCTGGATTGAATAGATTTAATGTCATTAAACAGCTGGGAATCCTGCTGGATTAAATAGATTTAATGTCCATTAAACAGCTGGGAATCCTGCTGGATCAAATAGATTTAATATCATTAAACAGCTGGGAATCCTGCTGGATTAAATAGATTCAATATCAATCAAACAGCTGGGAATCCTGCTGGATCAAATAGATTTAATATCATTAAACAGCTGGGAATCCTGCTGGATTGAATAGATTTAATATCATTAAACAGCTGGGAATCCTGCTGGATCAAATCGATTTAATGTCCATTAAACAGCTGGGAATCCTGCTGGATCAAATAGATTTAATATCATTAAACAGCTGGGAATCCTGCTGGATTAAATAGATTTAATGTCAGTCAAACAGCTGGGAATCCTGCTGGATTAAATAGATTTAATATCATTAAACAGCTGGGAATCCTGCTGGATTAAATAGATTTAATATCACTAAACAGCTGGGAATCCTGCTGGATTAAATAGATTTAATATCAATCAAACAGCTGGGAATCCTGCTGGATTGAATAGATTTAATATCATTAAACAGCTGGGAATCCTGCTGGATTAAATAGATTTAATGTCAATCAAACAGCTGGGAATCCTGCTGGATTAAATAGATTTAATATCAATCAAACAGCTGGGAATCCTGCTGGATTAAATAGATTTAATGTCAATCAAACAGCTGGGAATCCTGTTTGATCAAACAGATTCAATATCAGTCAAAGAGCTGGGAATCTTGTTTGATCAAATAGATTCAATATCATTAAATATCTGGGAATTCTGTTTGATCAAATAGATTCAATATCAATCAAACAGCTGGGAATCCTGCTGGATCAGATAGATTTAATATCAATCAAACAGCTGGGAATCCTGTTTGATGAGATAGATTCAATCCCAATCAAATATCTGGGAATCCTGGTTGATCAAATAGATTAAATGTCAATCAAACAGCTGGGAATCCTGCTGGATCAGATAGATTCAGTATCAATCAAACAGCTGGGAATCCTGTTTGACCAAACAGATTGAATTCAGCTCAGTTTATGAGCTCCTGCACGTGGGTTTATCACTGCTCAGAAGAGAGAACCCTTCCAGATATGTATAAAATTCCAATTAGTGATCTTATTTCCTTGATTAATGATTTTCAGTGATTAATTTATTCCCAAATTTGGATCCTTTTCCCTGCTGGTTTAAGTTCCCTGGGTAACATTTGAATAACAAACACTCCTGCTGATGTTGCTGTGAATTCCTGGGGCTGGGAAATGCTGGGTACTTCACATGGCTCTGTTGTGCCTAGGGGAGCACAGTGAACATGAACATTATGGGATGGATCTACTCCAGAGTTCAGGATCTCCTGGGCTCTGCTGGTCCCAGCACCCTCGGCCTGGCTCTGCTCATAGGTCAGTGATGTTTTGGGTTGGTGTCACCTGTGTGTGTTCATGGTTTATTAACCACTTAAAAACATTTATTAACCATTTAAGAACATTCATTAGCCACTTTAGACCATTTATTAACCACTTTAGAGCATTTATTCACCATTAAGGAACATTTATTAGCCACTTTAGAGGATTTATTTATCACTTAAAAGCAGCACAAATCTGTTTGAGCCTAGGAGGAGCAATTCCAACACTTTTTGTATCATATTCTCATTTCCTTTCAGCTCACTGCAGCTTCTGAAATGCTGTGGCATTTTTGGGGTTGCCCAATTCGAGTTTGTTTCTTGTGGAGATTAAATATTCCACATCCTCTGAGCAAGGGACAAGCTTGAAAATTTTTCTGAGAAGGGTCAAAGCTTGCCTGTGGTTATGTGATTGTAAAAGTGAAATTTGAACAGTTCTGGGGTGTGTTTCCTCAGAGCCATGGCTGTGGAGATTTTGATGCTGGGAATAAATTCAGATTTGTTTCTGTTCCTGCAGGGTGCAGATGAGGAGCTGGGCTGTGCTGAGGGGGAGTGGTGCTGATGTTTTAAATAAAATAAATTCATGTACATGTTTGTGTGCCACTTGCCAGGCTTCAGGTTTACACCTGAATCTTTGAGCTCTGCAGCTTCTGAGCCTTAAAGCTGGTGGTAAACTTGGGGTACTTTTACATGTCCAACAAAAAAACCAATTTTTGGGCTGAAAAACCAAATTACTGCTGGAGTTGTTAGCTGAACATGTGGTGTTGCTTCTTCAGGTGGAGTCACTTGTGTGTTCTCACTGAGCTGTGCTTTAATCCTGGCTTACCTGGACAGGAGAGCAGAGAAGCTGCTTTGTAAGGAGCAGGGGAAAACAGGTGAGTGCTGGGGCTGGGGCAGGAGCACACCTGCCCTGAGCTTTGCCTTTCACCAATTCACTAATTCAGTGCCTGCTGCTCAGCACCTTCACAGCTCCAGCCAGAATTTTAGCTCATTTTTACACAGTTTTACCTTTAAACACAGGCAGATGCACTGTCACCTGTTTTATTTATAACAATTAAAGTCTGCACCAGTTTGTGCTGTTGCCTCTGGTTCTGTGGTTCCTTGATCTCCTTTAGGAAAATGGCAAATGTAGCAAAACCAGGGAGCTCTTCCCTCTCAGTGTGGGGGGGTTGAGTTTTCCATGTGGGAGAACTCAAACCAATTAAAAATAAACTACTACATGAAAACGAATTTAAAATTTTATAAAATTAAATTTTATTAAAATAAACTATTTGAGATGCAGTGGAATCCCAGCCTGGTTTGATCTGGGAAGCAGTGCTTTGGGAGGGATTTGGGATGTTCTCCATGGGAATAAATCCCAGATTTTTATCCTGACTGATTCCTGTGTCTCACCCCTGCAGGAGAAGTGATCAAGCTGACAGATGTGAAGGATTTCTCCTTGTCCCTGTGGCTCATCTTTGCCATCTGTGTCTGTTACTATGCTGCAGTCTTCCCTTTCATTGGCCTGGGCAAGTAAGTGCCCAGCAATTCCCTTGGAATTTGGGCAAGCTTTTCACCAAAATGATTAAAAACTTCACATTTATCAGCTGAGCCTTGTGGGAATTGCCACTCTGAGTTGGATTTTCTGGTTAAAACTGGGCACAGGTTTAAAACACAGGGAGGGATTTGGTGTCCTGTAGGATTCCTTCTGTATTTACAACCCAGTATCTCATGATTTGGGTTAAATGTTTCCATGGACTTTTCATGTTTTCCCCAAAGTATAACTTGAATTATTTAAATTAAAACCTGTAGAGTCTGATAACAGGCTCCTAAATTAATTACAAATGAGAATCTGGGATATTTATGTCAAGGCTCTATTTTTTTAAATTTTATTTTGTAAATTAGATTCTCATGTCTTTGTCTAACTTAATTTTGATTTAATGTCTTTCAACTCTGCATTTTCCTAAATAGCTTTTTTTCTTTCCTTCCCTCAGGGTTTTCTTTATTGAAAAATTCCGATTTTCCCCTCAAGAAGCCAGTGCAATTAACAGGTACCTTGTGATTAATTTAATAAGGAACACTGCCAGGTTTTAGGATCTGGTTTTAGGCTCTGGGCAGGTGGGAAGAGATTTGGGATCTGCTGTGAGCTGCATTTAAATGAAGAAATAATTTCACATAACCCAAGGAAATAACTGGGAAACATGGATGTGTTTTTTATTAAAAACAGATGTTCACACTGGAAGGAAAAAGCTCTGAAGGGGTTTATTTTAGTATTCAGTTTTATTTTAGTATTCAGTTTTATTTTAGTATTTAGTTCTATTTTATTTCAGTATTTTATTTTTATTTTAGTATTTAGTGTTACTTTTCTGAGTGATAAAAGCAGTTTATGAACAACACTAAAGGAACTCAGTTTTGGTAGTTTGAGGATGAATTTGTGATGTGGCCATAGCAATAAAACCCCACAAGAAAAAACCTGCTGGGCTCTGTCACTGCTTCAAACCTTCTGGGAATTTTGAATTACTGGGATTTTCTGGGGTTTGTTTTTATTTCCTCTGCCCTCAGAGTTCCCAGAGGACTCTGGGAGTGCTAATCTTGGATTTCCCTCTGGTGCAGCATCGTGTACATCATCTCAGCCCCCATGTCCCCAGTGTTTGGCCTCCTGGTGGATAAAGTTGGCAAGAACATCATCTGGGTGCTGTGTGCTGTGCTCACCACGCTGGGGTCACACATCCTGCTGGCCTTCACCTTCTGGAACCCCTGGATAGCCATGGTAACCAAATGTCAAACATCTGGAACCCCTGGACAGCCATGGTAACCTCTGCTGGGGTTTAGAACTAAATATGGATAAAATATAAACATCTGGAACCCCTGGACAGCCATGGTAACCTCTGCTAACTAATCACCTGTGGAATTCTTTATCTAATTATAAAAGTACCACTTAGACCTGTGAAGAGGAAGATAAAGAAACCTCATCCCTAAACCCTTCATTTTGATATTTATGTATTTATTTATTATATATTATTTTATTTGTATATTAATATTTTGTCTATATATTATTTTAGTTTTATTTTTATATATGCATATTTTTATATGTTCATATATGTTTATATATATTTATATATTAATATATTTATATATATATGTGTGTGTGTGTATAATTTAGCATATTCTAAAACTTGGAATTCTAACTTTTCCACCATGTGATGACACACTTCTATTCAAACTGCACACTTGTAATTCCAGTTTTATTATTCAGTTTTGGAATCTTTCTCCACATTCCTCATGTTAAAAGCAGTGGTTTTTGGGGGATCAGCACAGAAACTCTGAGTTTCCAGGGAGGAATATCTGCATTATTTGGGCTTTGGCTGAGGTGGCTCTGCTGTGACCTGTGTGTGTCCCTTGTCCCCAGTGCCTGCTGGGCGTGGCCTATTCCCTGCTGGCCTGTGCCCTGTGGCCCATGGTGGCCTTTGTTGTGCCTGAGCACCAGCTGGGAACTGCCTATGGCTTGTGAGTATGGCAGGGGTGTGCACAGCAGGGCTGGGGGTCCTGGGGGCAGGGAGGGTGGGGTACTGGGCTGTTGGGGTGTTGGGATGTTGGGCTATTTGGATGTTGGGATATTGGGGTGTTGGGATATTTGGATATTGGGGTGTTGGGATGTTGGGGTATTGGGATGTTGGGGTATTGGGATGTTGGGGTATTGGGATGTTGGGGTATTGGGATGTTGGGGTATTGGGATGTTGGGGTATTGGGATGTTGGGGTATTGGGATGTTGGGGTATTGGGATGTTGGGGTATTGGGATGTTGGGGTATTGGGATGTTGGGGGTATTGGGATGTTGGGGTATTGGAGTGTTGGGATATTTGGATATTGGGAGTGTTGGGATATTTGGATATTGGGGTGTTGGGATATTTGGATATTGGAGTGTTGGGCTATTTGGTTATTGGGATGTTGGGGTATTTGGATATTGGGATGTTGGGGTATTTGGATGTTCGAGTGTTGGGATGTTCGGAGTGTTGGGATGTTGGGGTATTTGGATGTTGGGGTATTTGGATGTTGGGGTATTTGGATGTTGGGGTATTTGGATGTTGGGGTATTTGGATGTTGGGGTATTTGGATGTTGGGGTATTTGGATGTTGGGGTATTTGGATGTTGGGGTATTTGGATGTTGGGGTGTTGGGATGTTGGGGTATTTGGATGTTGGGGTGGAATTCCTGGCTGAAAGAGGCTGGGATGGGATTCCAATGAATTGAGCCTCAGAGAGCAGGGATGGATGGGATACTGAGGTATTGGGTATGGGGATATTGGGGTGTTGGGGTGTTGGGGTACTGGGGTACCGAGGTGTTGTGATGTTGGGATATTGGGATATTGGGATGGAATTCCTGGCTGGAAGGGGCTGGGATGGGATTCCAATGAAGGGAGCCTCAAAGAGCAGGAGTGGATGGGATGTTGGGATATTGGGGTGTTGGATTGTTGGAGTATTGGGATATTGGGATGGAATTCCTGGCTGGGATGGGATTCCAATGAAGGGAGCCTCCAAAAGCTGGAGAGGGACCTTGGCCAAGAAGTGCCAGGACAAGGGGCAATGGTTTAAACTAAAGCAGAGATTTAGCTGGGACATTGGGAAGGAATTCCTGCCTGGGAGGGTGGGAGGGGCTGGGATGGAATTCCCAGAGCAGCTGTGGATCCCTGGATCCCTGGCAGTGTCCAAGGCCAGGCTGGAGCAGCTGGCACAGTGGGAGGGAAAAGCTTTAAGGTCCTTTGCACCCCAAATCACTCCCTGGCTCCTGGCACTCCTGAGGCACTGAGCACATCCAGCCCATTCCTGTTCAGCTCCTCCAGGCCTGGGCAGGAATTCCTGCCTGCTTTGGGGTGTGGGTTTGGGACAGAGGCTTGGGGGAGGCACAGGAACAGAACAGGGGGGAGGTGCATCTCCCATCAGCTCAAGTGCCCCTGAGGAGTTTGTTGTGGGGAAATCAAAAGGCATTTTGCTGAGAAAAGAGCTGAGTGCTGTTGCTGCTGTGTCCCAGCATGCAGTCCATCCAGAACCTGGGCCTGGCAGTGATTGCCATAGCAGCTGGCATGATCCTGGACACCAGGGGCTACCTGTTCCTCGAGGTCTTCTTCAGTGCCTGTGTCTGCTGTGAGTGTGGGACACTCTGGGCTGCCTTCAGCAAACTTCTGGGGGGTTTTGGCCTCATATTTCCTGGGAAACAGAAATCATTCCTCTTCTAGAGGTGTCAGTGGTGGGGTGAACTCACAGCTTTGAGGTGTGAAGAGTTTCAGTTTAAAAAATGCATTGAAAGTAGACAAATACTGCTTTTCAAGTGTAAATTACAAGTTTAAAATGAAAATCCTTTCTGAATTCCCACGTGCTGTGAGCACAGGGAGGTTCACAAAAGCAGAAAACTGCTCTGAGTTACATCTAAAAAAATGCAAATCTTGGCTGTGGGTTAAACCTGTTCATTTATTGTCAAATAAATGTACAACTGTCCCTTTCCTTTTGCAGTGTCACTCATAGCTGTGGTCATGCTGTACTTTGTGAATCACCTCTCAGGTGAGTCTTTGCAGCTTCTCTTATTTCTATTTGTGTAAAATCATTCTCATTTCTCACTGCTCTGGGAGCTCCTGTGGGGGGTTCTGATCCCAAAGGCACAAAAATCCCAGTTTTAAAGATCTCCCATTGCTGCTTTACAGGTGGTGACCTCAACTGGTCTGCAAAGAAAAGGGCAAAACTGCAGAAAGCAGCTGCCTCAGAGTAAGTACAGAGCAGGGAATGTCCTGCAGGGATTCAGGAGATCATCTCCCAGTCTGCTTTCTAGTGGATTTATTTTCTTCCCAGTCTGTTTGAGGATTTCACATCCCTGCCTCCAGTGAATCAATATGTGAGGCAGCATTAGCCAGGTGTCCTCTCCTGGCAGTTCCCTCTCTGTTTGCCTTCATTTCAGTGGCCTCACAGCTGAAATGGGGTAGAAAATGTGGTGGAGTCTAAATCACAACTTGGGGTCAGATCTGTCACAAATGCTCCTGGTGACAGCCAGAAGTTTTAATTTTTAATAAGAAAATGGGGCAGGATTTCTCAAAAAAAATGGAATTCACTTCCTTAAAAAGGAAAGGAGCACTTGAGGTGGCAGGAATGGTTGGAATAAGGAAATTTTGGCTGTTCATGGAATAATTTAGGTTGGGAGAGACCTTAAAGTTCATCCATGCCACTGACCAGGTTGGTTTAATCCAATTAAAATCTGGTTAAGTATTCTTAATTTAACATTTTTCTGTGGAAAAAATAAATCCATGTGTAGCAAATCACAACTTTCAAAACCACACCTGCAGAACTCCAGCTGCTGCTGTGTGAAGAACAGGGAATTTTTCCTTTGGAATGTTCTGACCTAATTCAGCTCAGCAGCTCCCTCACATCTGGGAGGGATTGAATTTTCCTTTAATTGTGTTGGAATTCTTAATTTTTTAATAGGTAATTACATCTCACCTGCAGATGTACATCACATACCTTATACATGGAATTTAGAGAATTCTATAAGTTTATAGAATTATATATTTTATAATATGTTTGATCCGGGGAAATCACTTCTAATAAGAGATTTCTTACAAATGGATTTATTTTATTTATCCATATGGTGCCTACTTAAATTAAAATCCCAAGGCACCTGTGAGCAGAGTATCCAGTGACTTGTGGGGTTTAATATGATTTTTTTTGTTATTTCCATACATTAATTCAGGAAAACTCAAGGAAATCAAAACCTGACTTAATTGTGATGAGTCTCCTTGAGCCAAAAGGATTTTTAATCAATTTTTTTAAATACAAACACCCCAAACCTCTCAGAATTCTGTGTCCAGACAGAGCTGCTCCTCACCCATGAGTAACAATTCCAGGGATTCTGTGGGGTTTGGGATATCCCAGCCCTGTGTAACAGTTCAGGAATTCCATGAGATTCTGTGGGATTTGGGATGCCCAGTCCCATTTTTGTCACCCCTGTGTAACAATTCCATGAATTCTGTGGGGTTTGGGATATCCCAGTCCCATTTTTGTCACCCCTGTGTAACAATTCCAGGGATCCTGTGGGGTTTGGGATGCCCAGTCCCATTTTTGTCACCCCTGTGTAACAATTCCAGGGATCCTGTGGGATTTGGGATGCCCAGTCCCATTTTTGTCACCCCTGTGTAACAATTCCATGGATCCTGTGGGATTTGGGATATCCCAGCCCTGTGTAACAATTCAGGATTCCATGAATTCCGTGGGATTTGGGATGCCCAGTCCCATTTTTGTCACCCCTATGTAACAATTCCATGGATCCTGTGGGGTTTGGGATATCCCAGCCCTGTGTAACAATTCAGGGAATTCCAGGGGTCCTGTGGGGTTTGGGATATCCCAGCCCAGTGTTTGCAGTAATTCTTGTCCCCTGTTTCTTTCAGAAAGGAAAGTTGAGTAGCAAAGCCCATCCTGAGGTGGGAGCCTCCAGCACCTCCCAGCAGCTCCAAGGAGAGTTTGGCTTTCTCTGTCATTCCCTGCAAGATCCATTCCCTGGGCTCAGCTCCTGCTTTGTTTTAACACCACCAAAATTCCATTTTTTTGCTGGGGTAGGGCCCTGCCTGAGCTCTGCCCCACAGAGCCCTGGACTAAAGCCTGACTCAGACCTGTGCTCACAGGGTGGAACTTTCTGATCCAAAATCATTTTTCTGTTCTCACCCAGAGCTCACTGCTGCTGCTTCTGTCACTGTCTTCATGCAAAAAAACCACTTTTGAAATGTATTTCCAGCTTTGGGTTTGTTTCCTTTCAGCACAATGGAAAAAGAGCCACAGGTGCTCAAATGGACTTTTTTTTGTAGGAGATTTCTGAATTCTGAGACTGTTGAGCAGTCTTTTATTGCCTTCTCCATTCTCTTTGTATTGTGATGTTTATTTTAAGGGATGAAAGTTTGTTTAATAGATATCAAAGCTGTTACAGGAGCTCCCTGAGCACGTTGTAATCTGCAAAACCAAAAGGTTTCTCTTTCTGAAATCTTGGAATGAAATAAAAGGAACCTGCAGAAATCAGCCTCTCTCTTTCTTTACACTGAATTATTGAGCCCTGCACAGCTCAGGGTCACTCACCTGGTACCCCAGAACATTTCCTGGGTATTAAAACAACAATATTAAAATACTAAATAATATTCAAAAGCAATAATCCCCTGCTTGGCAGGTTTCCCTCAGGGCAAACAGCTTTTGCCACTTTTCTTTTGCAGAGCAGAAGAGCAGGAGAGGCTCAGAAGGCAGAATGAAGATGATTTGGCAAAACTGCTGCCAAAAGCTGATGCCTTTAGTTTAAGGAATAAATACCTGTCCAAACTGGGAGCTCAGGTATCACTCACAGGGGTTCTTAGTTAAAAACCAGAATCATGAGGGGTTTGTTTAAAGAATTTGGCTGCTTTTAACAGCTCCACCTCTGAGTGAAACTCCTGGGATTTGTTCTCAGAGAGAAATCTCTCATTAATTAAAAGTCTAATGAAGGAAAAGAATCAAAAGCTGGCCCAGCTCAGAAGTTGAGGAATGTCTTGATTTTATTTTTTTTGCAGCTCCCAGCTCATTACTGCTCCTGTTTCTCAACCCTGGCTCACAGAAGTGTGTTGAAATAGCAGCTTGGCCCTGTGGAAAAGCAGGAATACACTGAATTTCAGCATGCTCCATGCTTAGCTGCAAGCCTAGATCCTAGATTTCAAATATTGCCTGCAACTCCTCCCCGGGCAGCTCAGAGATCCTGGTGGGGAATTCTGGGCTGGTGGAACCTCTGAGTGCCTGCTCCTGCCTCCTGTCCTCTCCTCTGGGGCAGGGCCAGGGATGTGAGCTGGGAAAATCCAACACTGAAACTGCTGGGATGAGCCTGGATGGAGTCAAGCTTTTCCAGCCTCTCCTCTTGGACACTTCTCTGGGAGAAAAAGGTGAGGAAAAGCTCCCAAGTGAATATTTCAGAGGAATCTGCAATTCCAGAATACAAAAAGTTCTCACCCTGGGATTTATCCCACTCAGGAACAGCAATAACCTCTCCAAGCCTGAATAATGTGAAAACTGATTTATTTTTTAACAGTTAGTGACTAAAAACTGTAAAAAGAGTTAAAGCAATAACTGAATTTTGCTTCCAGAGGGAAATCCTTGAATTCCATGGTGGAACTCATCATTTTCCCATTGTTTCAGTTCCCAGAGCTCCTGCAGAGGGCATTTTGCTTTGGTTTAATTACTCCTCAAGGTAATTGGATAAATCATCCCTGCACTGAGCTTTAAATGAGATTTTGGAGCCCCAGGAGCTGGGGAAGGTTCCTGGGATGGCTCCAGGGAATCCTCAAAAAGCTCAGGAGCCTCTGACATGTTTGGCTGCAGAGAGAGGAATCTGTTAAATCAAAATATTGCATTTGATGTAGAATATTCCTAATTTAATATTTTTAATTCAAGCAGAACTCCCAAAGTTGGTTTGAAAAAGAGACTTTGCAGTGGAGATTTCTTTGATATTGTGGAAAACTCTGATCTTCCTGAAGGACTTTTTGGGTGAGAGTTGTGGGTTCTGAAGGACAATGTGGGAAACAAAGCAGCACTTTGGGAGCTCTGCTGGTTTTTATTGCTCCTTCCTGGGCTCAGAACCAGCACTGGGGGCTTTCCTTGTAGGATTGTGAATTTGGGGTGTTTTTAAATAAAACCTCTGTTGGACACTGGCACCTGTGGTTTTGAGGGTTCTGGTGTTGCCTTTGGGGATTGTTGGGGTGGTTTTTTTCCCTGAGAAGGGTGGAGAGTTTGGGGGAAGTTTCTCTTTGAGGATCCAAAGGCAAAGCTGCCCCCACTGCTGGGTTGATGGTTTTTTTTCCTTGGGGGAGGGAGAGAATTAAATTGAATTTTGCTCTTCATCTTCTGCTTCTCTTGAACTTTGACACATTTTGGTTGAAGAAGCTCCTGTGCTGTTCCCCCATTTCTTGTGTGAAAAACATGAAACCAAGCCTGCAGTTCCTCTTTTCCCTGAGCTGGAGTTTCAGTTCTGAATTCTCTGCACCCTGCAGATCCTGCTGCAGTCACTGGGTAGTGATGGATTTACTGAAAATCTCTCCAAGTCAGGAATTTACTGGGCCCAAATTCCTCAGAATCTGCTTTGTGCCCCTGCCTGAGGATGCTGGTCATCACAAAATGAGAGAGCTCCCATGAAATTCTGAATTGTAAACTCAGGGCTTTGTATGTCTGAGGGAAAGCTGTGGGTTTGTGACAATTTTTAGAGTTTGAATATGTTGATTTTATATACAGTAAAGCTTCAGGTTCTTAAAACTATTTTCAACCAACTGCAACTTGTTTAATAATTATGTGAACCAGAAACTACTCAGTTTGTCATTAATTCCTCAAACCTAACCCAGGTTAGGAGGTGAGGCAGGGGATGAAAAGGGAGCAGGGGGGAGGGATTTTGTCCCCAGAAATCCTCCCTTTCCCAGGGAGCTCTCACTAGAGGTCAGCACTGCCATGCTGCTGCCTCAGGGATGTTGGAAAATGGGGATAAAAACCTGCCAGGCTGCAGCTGGGCTTGGCTCGGTGCCTGATTTACACCAGGAGCACCCTGGGGTGGGGGGCAGGGGGATTTTTTAAGGTGCTTTGACTCCACGGAACAGAGCCCAGTCTTTGGGAAAAGCACCTCAATCCTTCACTGCTCCTCGACTGGATTTGTGCCCGAGGTGGGTAAAGCCTTGGGGGTCTCAGTTTGCTTTTACCAGGGGAAGGTCAGGGTGGAATCAGGAGGAATTTCCTCATGGAAAGGGTGGAAGGGGCTGGAATTCCTGGTGTGTCCCAGCCCCAGTGACCCTGGGGTCTGTGATTATTCCAGAGTTCCTGAGTGGCCTTGGGGAGGTTTTGGTGCATGAGCTTTGTCTGAGGGATCTGCACCTGCCCTTTGGAAGAAAACTTCCTCATCCCTTTGGGATTTGGGGCTGGAATCTCTCTGTCCTCCAAGACAAAGGTGGGGCCTCCCAGGGAACAGAAATAAAAAATTCCTGCTGTGATTCCCCTGCCCAAGCTGCTTTTCCTGGGGTTTTGATTTTGCAGCTGTGGATCTGTGAAGGAGGGGCTGCTCCTCAAATGATCCCCATCAAGGTCAGCCCTTAATTAATGGAGGTGTTGAGGTGCTCCCAGAGCTGGGAATGGCAGGAATGGAGCCCTGGTGGAGCTGGCACATCCCAAATTCCTGCTGGCAGCTGGAACGGGGAGGGAACATCAAATAATCACTTTAGGGCTGGGGCAAACCCAGAGGGACATCTCAGGTGTCTCCTAAATCCTGATGGAAATTTCCTTCAACTCCAGACTTCAGGACTTTGTTAAAGATCTGACTTCGATTCCCAGAACATCTGCAGGTGAGCATTACTTAATTTCTAACATTATTTGCTATTTTTAGATGTTCATTTTGGGATTTATTTTATAGTGCAGCAGCAGGAACAAATCAGCTTTGGTTTGTTGGAGCAGAGGAGGTTTTTGGGGTGTCTCTCATTGCCCATCCTGCATTCCAGACCCCCATTCATGAAGATGAAATGCAGAGCAAACCTTGATTTTTCCACTCTAGCAGAAAATGCATTGCTTAAACAGCTCCTAAAACAAATCCCCAGGACCTGAGATGAAACAAATCCCTCCAAGCAGTTTGTGGTGAGACTGGAGGTGAGATCCCAGCTCATGGAACGTGTCAGGGAGATGGAGGCACAGCTGGAGGGGAAATGTGCCATCCACATCCACATCTGCACTGACACAGCATGGACTGGCCATCCTGTCAGTGCTGTTTCAGAGCTGACTCCAGGAAAAATCTCTCCCCGCTGGAATTTGGGATTCCAGGCTTTGTTCTGCCGGAGGGGAAGCAGACCCAGCCCTTTCCTCTGGTGAGGGCTCTGTAAATGAGGGCTGAGAGCAGAGTGAGCTGGCTCAGGCTCCCTGCCCTGGGATTGTTCCTGGGATGTTCAGGGCAGTAGGAGCAGAGCAGGGAGCACCTCCTGTGCTTGGAGCCCTTGGGTTGGAGCAGGGGCAGGGCTGGATGGCATTTTGGGATGGATCTTCCCTGGGAGGGATTTCCCAGGGGTGTCTGGATCCCAAGGCCAGGCTGGGCACTGGGAGGGGTCCCTGCCATGGGCTGGATGAGCTCTGAGCTCCCTCCAAACCATCCCAGGTCCTGTAGGATTTCTCCCACTAAATTCTGAATTGTAAACTCAGGGCTTTGTATGTCTGAGGGAAAGCTGTGGGGTTTGTGACAATTTTTAGAGCTTGAATATGTTGATTTTATATACAGTAAAGCTTCAGGTTCTTAAAACTATTTCCAACCAACTGCAACTTGTTTAATAATTATGTGAACCAGAAACTACTCAGTTTGTCATTAATTCCTCAAACCTAACCCAGGTTAGGAGGTGAGGCAGGGGATGAAAAGGGAGCAGGGGGGAGGGATTTTGTCCCCAGACCCACACCCATCGTTTTGTGCCATTCCTGCTCCCACTGATCCTTTTAAAAGTGTCACATGAAGAGCACAATCCACAGACTCCAATTTTCCCCTTTGCACAGAATAATTTTTTTTCCCTTCTCCTTTCCTGCTGCATTTCCTGCTCTCCCTTTGCCCAGGGTTTGCTCATGAGTTTAACCCAATTACTGGCCTGGGGAGCAGGGGCTGATTACCCTGCACATCCTCCTGACATCCATCATGCAGCATTGCTGACACAGTTTGCAACTGGCCTCCCAGTGAAGCACGAGGATTCAGGAGCCCATTCCAGCCAGGAAGGTTTCACATCCTCAGAGTGCCTTTTCTGGGGGGTTCATCTGCATCTTTCTGTCTTGAGGTAGAAAACACAGCTTGGGTTCAACGCAGCACTTGCAGAATTTCTGCTGTGACCCTGTCTGAGCTTTTTCTGGACCCATCAGAGAAATTCCCTCTGGGGAGCTGCAGGAATCAGGAACTCAAAGGCATTCCTGGAGCTGCAGGGCTGAAAGGCAGGGGAGCTCAGAGCCTGGAGCAGCCCGTGGGCTCTGGGAAGCGCCTGGATCCAAGTCCTGTGCTGCTTTTCCTGCCCCTGGTGACTCCAGCATGTCCCCTCTGCGATGCAAGGAGGGGAAATGGAGAGTTGCAAACGTGCAAAATCCTGATTTTATTTGCTTTTAGCTGGTGGGCAATGCTCAGATAACAGAGATGTGGTGGAAGCAGCTCTGAGAGAACTTTGCTGGATTTTTCCTGAGCTGAAACTCCCAGGGAGAAGCTGGGATTGAGGGGAGACTCGATTTATCTCCTGATTGCTGGGGGGATTCTCACTGGGTAAAACCTGCTCTGAATTTATTGGGGAGATTCTCACTGGGTAAAATCAACTCTGAATTTATTGCTGGGGAGATTTTCACTGGGTAAAATCAACTCTGAATTTATTGCTGGGGGGATTCTCACTGGGTAAAACCAGCTCTGAATTTATTTTTGGGGGAGATTCTCACTGGGGTAAAACCAGCTCTGAATTTATTTTTGGGGGGGATTTTCACTGGGGTAAAATCAACTCTGAATTTATTTTTGGGGGAGATTTTCACTGGGCTAAAACCAACTCTGAATTTATTTTTGAGGGAGATTCTCACTGGGGTAAAATCAACTCTGAATTTATTTTTGGGGGAGATTTTCACTGGGCTAAAACCAACTCTGAATTTATTTTTGGGGGAGATTCTCACTGGGGTAAAACCAGCTCTGAATTTATTTTTGGGGGGGATTTTCACTGGGGTAAAATCAACTCTGAATTTATTTTTGGGGGAGATTTTCACTGGGCTAAAACCAACTCTGAATTTATTTTTGGGGGAGATTCTCACTGGGGTAAAATCAACTCTGAATTTATTTTTGGGGGAGATTTTCACTGGGCTAAAACCAACTCTGAATTTATTTTTGGGGGAGATTCTCACTGGGGTAAAACCAGCTCTGAATTTATTTTTGGGGGAGATTCTCACTGGCTAAAACCAACTCTGAATTTATTTTTGGGAGAGATTCTCACTGGGGTAAAACCAGCTCTGAATTTATTGCTGGGGAGATTTTCACTGGCTAAAACCAACTCTGAATTTATTTTTGGGAGAGATTCTCACTGGGGTAAAACCAGCTCTGAATTTATTTTGGGGGAGATTTTCACTGGGTAAAATCAACTCTGAATTTATTGCTGGGGGAATTTTCACTGGGTAAAACCAGCTCTGAATTTATTTTTGGGGGAGATTCTCACTGGGGTAAAACCAGCTCTGAATTTATTTTGGGGGAGAATTTTCACTGGGTAAAACCAGCTCTGAATTTATTGCTGGGGAGATTCTCACTGGGGTAAAACCAAAACCAGCTCTGAATTTATTTTTGGGGGAGAATTTCACTGGGTAAAACCAGCTCTGAATTTATCTCAGTGCACAAAATCTCCCCATTGTCCCCCTGGGCCATCCTTTTCTATTTTTATCCTCTTTTATTTTTTTCTCTTTTAAAAAGTTTTTTTTTTTTTTAATTTTATTTTTTTATTCCTCCTGGGAGATGCAGCTGAAATCTTCCAGTTCAGGAGAATTTGGGGAGGGAGGATCTGGGGGTTCAGCAGCCCTGGGGCCCTTCAAAGGGCGACAAAGTGGGATATTTTAAAAAATTTATTTACTTTATATTAAATAAAATTTATATTATTTAAAGTGATATCATTTAAGGTGGTGATATTTAATGTTGTATTTTTAGGTGATTTTTTAAAGGTGCTATTTTTGATATTACATTATTGAAGGTCATTTTTCTTTGAAGTCATATAATTTCAGGTGATTTTTTTAAAGTGTTTTTGAGGTAATATTTTTTTGAGATCACATTGTTTAAGGTGATTTTTTTGCAGTGATATTATTTCAGCTGATTATTTTGAGGTGATATAATTTCAGGTGCTGTTTTTTGGAGGTGATATTTTTTGGGATTGTATTATTTAAGGTAATTTTTTTAAAGTGATATTATTTAAAGTGATTTTTTTTGAGGTTGTTACATACGTGATTTGTGCTAATTAAATAAGATATTAAATAATATATTAACAGTATTAACAAAATTGTTGCTTCATAATTAACAGAAAAATTGCATTTATTGTTCTAAAGGAAATGGTTAACAAAGCACAGGAAATTTTCTGGTTGCTCAATATGATATTTTTGATTGCATTTATTTATATGCAATTCCTGTCATTAATAAACTGCTGGAAGAATTTATTGGAATTCCAAAAATTGGAGCAATCCCAATCCCTATCCATTTATAACACCGTGGTGCTTTTGAGGTGGTTTTTTTTAACTGATTTTTTTTTTTGAGGTGATTTTTTTGAAGTGAGATTTTTTTGAAATGATTTTTTTTTGAGGTGATTTTTTGGGGGGTGATTTTTTTGAAGTGTTTTTTTGGGGAGTGATATTTTTTTTAAGTGATATTTTTTGAGGTGATTTTTTTTAAGTGATTTTTTTTTGGGGTGATTTTTTGAAGTGATGTTTTTGACGTGATTTTTTTAAAATTATTTTTTTGAGGTGATATTTTTTGAGGGGTTTTTTTAAGTTATTTTTTTGGGGGTGATTTTTTGAGGTGATTTTTTTGAAGTGATTTTTTTTTTGAGGTGATTATTTTTGAAGTGATTTTTTTGAAATGAGATCGTTTGAGGTGATTTTTTGAGGTGATTTTTTTGAGATGATTTTTTGACGTGATTTTTTTTGAAATGATTTTTTTAATGATTTTTTTGAAGTGAGATTGAGGTGATTTTTTTGGAGTGAGTTTTTGGGGGTGACTTTTTTTAAGTGATTTTTTTTAGAGGTGATATTTTTTTGAGGTGATTTTTTGAGGTGATTTTTTTGAAGTAATATTTTTTGAAGTGATATTTTTTGAAGTGAAATTGTTTGAGGTGATGTTTTTGGAGGTGATATTTTTTGAGGTGATTTTTTTTAAAGTGATATTGTTTCAGGTAATTTTTTGCAGTGATATTTTTTGAGGTGATTTCTTTTTTGGGATGATTTTTTGAGGTGATTTTTTGAAGTGACTTTTTTTGGAGTGATTTTTTTGGGGGTGATTTTTTTGAGGTGATTTTTTGAGGTGATATTGTTTGAGGTGATTTTTTTTGAGGTGATATTTTTTTTAGTGATATTTTTTGAGGTGATTTTTTAAGTGATATTTTTTGAGGTGATATTATTTGAGTTGATTTTTTTGAGGTTATTTTTTTGGAAGTGATTTTTTTTTGAGGTGATTTTTTGGGGGGTGATTTTTTTGAAGTAATATTTTTTTAGAGGTGATATTTATTAGAATTGATTTTTTTAGAGGTGATTTTTTTTGAGGGGTTTTTTTTTAAGTGATTTTTTTTGAGGTGATTTTTTTTGAGGGGATTTTTTTGGGGGATGATTTTTTTGAGGTGATTTTTTTTTAAATGATATTTTTTGAGGTGATTTTTTTGCAAGTTATATTGTTTGAGGTGATGTTTTTGAAGTGATATTTTTTCGAGGTGATATTTTTGAGGTGATTTTTTTTTAAGTGATTTTTTTTTTGAGATTATTTTTTAGATGATATTTTTTTGAGGTGATTTTTTTGAGATGATTTTTTGAGGTTATATTTTTTGAAGTGGTCTTATTTAAGGTGATGTTATTTCAAGGGGGGCAGGAATTCTGTGGCTGTAAATCCCTGGAATTTTCCAGGATGGGGCTTGGAGCAGCCTGGGATGGGGAAATTCCCTGCACAGGGGATGGGATGGGATGGGCTCCAAAATCCCAAAACACTCCATGATTGTCATTCCTCTCTGCAGAAAAATAATCATAATAAAAAAGGAATTAGTGTGGCCTGGAGCTTCCTGGGAGCCCTGGAAAAGCAGCAGCCCCTGACTGGAATAATCCCATAAATCACAATAATTGTGCCTGGCAGCACGTGCTAATTCCAAATGGATTCACCTAACAAGCCTTAAAGAGGAATAAATAATGCACAGAATAAACAGCCCCTGGCAGGGGATGCTGCTCTCCCCCATCCTGCCCGGATGTTCATTAATTACTGCTGATAAAGCACTGCACAGACCAGCCTGGCATGGGGATTTTTTACTGCATGTGGAATTTTTTTTTACTGGATGTGGATTTTATTTTTACTCTGGATGTGGATTTTATTTTTACTCTGGATGTGGATTTTATTTTTTTTACTGGATGTGGATTTTTTTTTTTTTTTTTTTTTTTTACTGGATGTGTGGTTTTTTACTGGATGTGAATTTTTTTAACTGCACATTTATTTTTTTAGGATTTCCTGGGGTTGGCTCTGCCCCAGGGGGAGTTGGATGTGCCCTGATCCACCCCGTGCCAGGAATTCCAGGCTGATCCAGGGAAATTCCCAATATTCCAGCTGGGATGGTTTGAATTAATAAACCATTCTAATCATTAATACACCATTCTAATAATTAGTATACCATTCTAATAATTAATATACTGTTTTAATAATTAATACACCATTCTAATCATTAATACACAATTCTAATAATGAATACAGCATTATAATAATTAGTATACCATTCTAATAATTAATATACCATTCTAATAATTATTATACCATTCTAATAATGAGTACACCATTCTAATAATGAATATACCATTCTAATAATTTAGAATTGTTTCTTATCATTAATATACAATTCTAATAATGAATACACCATTCTAATAATGAATATCCAATTCTAATCATTAATACACCATTCTAATAATGAACATACAATTCTAATAATGAATATACCATTTTAATAATTAATAAATAATTCTAATCGTTAATATACCATTCTAATAAGGAATATACCATTCTAATCATTAATACATAATTCTAATAATGAATATATCATTCTAATAATTACTATACAATTCTAATAAGGAATATACCATTCTAATAATTTAGAATTTTTTCTTATCATTAATATACAATTCTAATAATGAATTTACCATTCTAATAATGCATACACCATTCTAATAATGAATATACCATTCTAATCATTAATACACCATTCTAATAACTATTATACAATTGTAATAATGAATACACCATTCTAATAATTATTATACAATTCTAATAATAAATGCACCATTCTAATAATTAATAAATAATTCTAATCGTTAATACACAATTCTAATAATTATTAGAATTGGATATTCCAGCAGCAGTTTGATCCTTTCAGGAGGGAATTGTTCTCCCAGGGAGCAGCTGAGTTTAAGGTTGGGTTGGTTTCAAGTGATTCTTTTGTTAAAGTTCACAGGTTGTGTTAATGTTAATAATTTTATTAACGTGGATAAAATCATCAAATCAAATCAATGATTTCAAAATGTTAATTGTGTAAGATTAGGACATTTAATAAAACTAAAAATACTAATAAAAATGATATTGTTTAGGAATTGTTCCAGAGCTGCCCTGGTTGGAGTTTCACCTCTGTGTCAGTGAGAAAGAAAATAAACTAAAATCAAAAATAAATAATTTTCTTTATTTTCTGAAATAAAATTTCCTTTGCTGGAACTTGGGCTCTGTGTGTTCTTCTCCTCTTTTAAAAAAAACCTTTCAGGATTTCAGGCTCGTGGTGGATTTTGGGGCTGGTTTCGGAATTATTTGGGAATTTTCTGGTGAATTGCAGGGCCAGGTTCCAAATGCTGAAACATTTCCTGGATCAGGAATAAAAACTCTGATCCAAGGGGAGGGACGGGGGGGGGAACCCGGGGGATCCAGGGGCTGCTCTGCAGAACCTCAGGGAAATCCCAGGGGAAAAATGTTTTCAAAACGAATTTATCCATTTATTTCATTTTCTATCTTTTGTTTTATTGCTCTAGTGACACTTCTATTGAATTGTGGAATTAAATTCAGGGGAGCCAGGGGGGGGTCAGAGGAGGGGATTGAGATAAATGAGGGCACGGGGGGCACTCGAGGTCACTCTGGGGTCACTTCAAGGTCACTCGAGGTCATTTGAGGTCATTTCAAGGTCACTGGGGTTACTTGGGGTCATTGTTGGATTCCTGAGTTTTTCAGCTCCCTGGCCTGGGTCATTCAGGGTCACTTCAAGGTCACTCGGGGTCACTCCAAGGTCATTTGGGGTCACTTCAAGGTCATTTTGGGGTCACAGGGGTTACTTGAGGTCACTTTTGATTTTTCGAGTCCCTGACCGGGTCACTTGAGGTCATTTCAAGGTCACTTCAAGGTCACCCGGGGTCATTTCAAAGTCATTCAAGGTCATTCGGGGTCACAGGGGGTTACTCGAGGTCATTTGAAACTTTTTGAATCTCTGACCAGGTCACTTGAGGTCATTTCAAGGTCACTTGGGGTCACTTGAAGGTCATTCGGGGTCACTTCAAGGTCATGGGGTTACTTGAGGTCGTTTTAAACTTTTTAGTATCTGACCAGGTCACTTCAAGGTCACTTCAAGGTCATTTGAGGTCACTTCAAGGACATTTGGGGTCATTTCAAGGTCATGGGGTTTACTTGAGGTCATTTTTTACTTTTTGATTCTCTGACCGGGTCACTTGAGGTCAGTTGGGGGTCACTTGAAGGTCATTTGGGGTCACTTCAAGGTCATTTGGGGTCATTTAAAGGTCGTGGGGTTACTTGAGGTCACTTTTGATTTTTTGAATGTCTGACCAGGTCACTTCAAGGTAATTTCAGGTCATTTGGGGTCATTTCAAGGTCATGAGGTTACTTGAGGTAATTTTTTACTTTTTGAGTCTCTGACCAGGTCACTTGAAGGTCATTTGGGGTCACTTGAAGGTCATATGGGGTCACTTGAAGGTCATATGGGGTCACTTGAAGGTCATGGGGTTACTTGAGGTCACTTTTGGTTTTTTTAGTATCTGGCCAAATCATTTCAAGGTCATTTGGGGTCATTTCAAGGTCATTTGGGGTCATTTCAAGGTCATTTGGGGTCATTTCAAGGTCATGGGGTTACTTGAGGTAATTTTTTACTTTTTGATTCTCTGAATGGGGTCACTTGAGGTCACTTGAAGGTCATTTGGGGTCACTTCAAGGTCATTCTGGGGTCACTTGAAGGTCATTTGGGGTCACTTGAAGGTCATGGGGTTACTTGAGGTCACTTTTGATTTTTGGAGTATCTGGCCAGGTCATTTCAAGGTCATTTGGGGTCATTTCAAGGTCATTTGGGGTCATTTTAAGGTCAGTTGGGGTCATTTCAAGGTCATGGGGTTACTCGCGGTCATTCTTTACTTTTTGATTCTCTGACCAAGACACTTCAAGGTCATTTCAAGATCATTTGGGGTCATTTCAAGGTCATTCGGGGTCACTTCAAGGTCATTTGGGGTCACTGGAGGTCACAGGGGTTACTTGAGGTCATTTGAGTCCCTAATAAATTGATCAAGGGCTCGGAGCTTGACTTGGGGTGTTCATTTCCATTTTTTCAATCTCCTGTCAGAAATTGGGGTGGGGCTTGAAAAGCCTTTAAAATCCAGAGGGGGGAAATTCCTGGGGGTGTCTGGGGATCCCTTTTTGGGATGGAAATGGATTTCCCACCCCTGTTCCAGCGTTTGTGGTTCCAGCAGGAGCCCCTTTGGGGTCCCCTCCTTGCATCTCCCAAACGCGGGAAAAAATGGAAAAAAAAAGGGGGGGGGAAAGTGGGGAAAAGAATGAGGGGAAAATATGAAATAAAAAAAATAAAATTAAAAAAATTAAAATAAAATAAATTTTTCCCTAAAAATAAGGAAAAAATGCAGGGTGGGGGGAATGGGGGAAAAATAAAGGAAAATAGGGGAAATGGGGAAGGATTGGGGAAAAGAATGTGGGAAGGGGGAAATGGAGGGAAATGGGGAAGAATTGGGGAAATGAGGGAAAGAATGGGGGGGAAGGGGGAAAAAGGAGGGGAAGGGGAAATGGGACAAAAAAGGGACAAAAAAGGGACAAAAAAGGGACAAAAAAGGGACAAAAAAGGGACAAAAAAAGGGGAGAAAAGGAGGGGGAGAAGAAAGTGGAAAAAATGGGGGAAAATGAGGGAGAGAAAAAAGGAGAAAAGGGGGGAATGGGGGAGGAGAAGGAGGGAAGGGGGAAATTGGGGGATGGGGGACAAGGAATGGGATGCACTGGGATGTGTGTCCGGGTGGATGGGGGGGGGTCGGGTTAAAATTTTGGGGTTAAAAACGCCAAAGCAGCAGCAGGAAGCAGCGGGGGAGGGGAGGCTCCGGGAAGAGGGAGGAGGGGGAGGAGAAAGGGAATTGTTGGGGGTTTTCCTCGGGTCTCACCTGTCCCGAGGGATGTCCTGGGGTGGAGAGGCAGCCGGGAGAGGGGTCGGGGATTGGGGTCCGGGGTTCCCCTAAAGCACCGAGCAGAGGGTGAGAAATCAGAGATTGGGGTCCTGGGGTGAGGGGTCAGGGATTGGGGTCCTGGGTTTCCCTTAAATCACCAGACAGAGGATAAAAGATCAGGATTGGGGTTCTGGGGTGAGGGATCAGGGATTTGGGTCCTGGATTTTCCCTAAAGCATCGATCAGAGGGTGAGAAATCAGGGATTGGGGTCCTGGGTTCTCCCAAGCAGAGGGTGAGGGTCCCTCTGGAGAGGGGATTGGGGTCCCAAGATTTCCCCTAAAGCACCGAGCAGAGGGTCAGAAATCGGGATTGGTGTCCTGGGGTGAGGGGTCAGGGATTGGGATCCTGTGTTTCCCCTAAAGCACCAAACAGAGGATAAAAGATTTGGGATTGGGGTCCTGGGGTGAGAAATCAGGGACTGGGGTCCTGGGTTCCCCTAAAGCGCCAAGAAGAAGGTGAGGGATCAGGAATTGGGTCCTGGAGTGAGAAATCAGGGATTGGGTTCTGGATTTCCCCTAAATCACCAGACAGAGGATAAAAGGTCAGGATTGGGGTCCTGGATTTCCCCTAAATCACCAAATAGAGGGTGAGGGATCGGGGACTGGGTTTGGATTTTCCCTAAATCACCAGACAGAGGATAAAAGATCAGGATTGGGGTGCTGGGGTGAGAAATCAGGGATTGGGTTCTGGATTTCCCTAAATCACCAGACAGAGGATAAAAAATCAGGTTTGGGGCTCCGGGGTGAGGGGTCGGGACTGGGGTCCCAGAGCAGAGGGTGAGGGTCCCCCCAGTGGGGTCAGGGCTGGAAAAACCCCAAATCCTTGCGAGCACAGACTCACCCGGGCAGGAGCAGCAGCGCAGGACAGAACTCCGCCAATTCCGGATTCCCCCGGCCCCAAAACCAGCCCTGACCCCGCGGGAGGAGCCAGCCCAGCCCCAAAACTCGCCAAAATCCCCAAAACCCGCCCGGCACCCAGCTCAGCCCCAAACTCCAGCTGCGCCCCCGCCCCAGGCTTTTGTCTCCGGAGCCCGTTCCCATCCCCGGGCAGCAAAAAGGGAGAAAAGGTCCCTGGGAGAAAGAAATTAAAAATAAAAAAAAAAAAAAAGAAAATGGTAACTTTCCCCAGCTGTGTCCCGATGGGAGCCGCGTCCGCGCAGGTGGGATCCGGGTCCTGGGCAAGGAGCACCAAAAATGCAGAAACAAGGGAGAGAAACACCTCGTTTAAATTAAAATATAAAGTATTGAAGGAGTCACCAACATGTCCTTTGATGAAGGAATTAATCTGTTATTTAACATTTATTTTGTACCAAAAATACAGCACCAAGGGAGAGAAACACCTCATTTAAATTAAAATATAAAGTAACTGAAGAAGCCACCAAAATTTCCTTTGACGTAGGAATTAATCTGTTATTTATCAGTAGTTTTTGACCAAAAATTCAGTACTAAGGGAGAGACAAATCTCATTTAAATTAAAATATAAAGTATTAAAGAAGTCACCAAAATTTCCTCAGATACAGGAATTGATTTGTTGTTTAATATTTTTTGTACAAAATTGCAGCACCAAAGCAGAGCAGCACCTCATGTAAATTAAGACAAAGTGTTGAGGATGCCACCAAAATGTGCTTTGATACAGGAATTAACTTGTTATTTAACATTTCTTTTGAATCAAAAATGCAGCACCAAAGCACATCAGCACCTCATTTAAATTAAAATACAAAATATGAAAGAAGTCACCAAATTGTGCTTTGATATAGGAATTAATCTGTTATTTATCAGTGCTTTTGTACCAAAAACACAGTACCAAAGGTAATCAGCACCTCATTTAAATTAAAATATAAAATATTAAAGAAGTCACCAAAATTTCCTTAGATACAGCAATTGATTTGTTATTTAACATTTTTTGTACCATAAGTGCAGCACCAAGGGAAAGCAGCACCTCATTTAAATTAAGACATAAAGTATTGAAAATGCCACCAAAATACCCTTTGATACAGGAATAAATCTGTTAAACAGCAGTTCTGTACCAAAAATGCAGCACCAAAGGAGAGCAACACCTCATTTAAATTAAAATACAAAGTATTAAGAAGACACCAAAATATCCTTTGATACAGGAATTAACTTGTTATTTAACATTGCTTTTTAATCAAAAATGCAGCACTGAAACACAGCAGCTCCTCATATAAATTAAAATATAAAGTATTAAAGAAGTCACCAAAATGGGCTTTAGATACAGGAATTAATCTGTTATTTAACATTTATTTTGTACCAAAATTGCAGCACCAAAGGAGAGAAACACCTCATCTAAATTAAAATATAAAATATTAAAGAAGTCACCAAAATTTCCTTAGATACAGGAATTGATTTGTTATTTAACATTTTTTGTACCAGAAGTGCAGCACCAAGGGAAACCAGCACCTCATTTAAATTAAGATATGAAGTACTGAATAAGCCACACCAAAATATCCTTTTAATACAATAATTAATTTATTATTTATCAGTGCTTCTGTGTCTGCCCAGCTCCAGCCCTTTTCATGCAGCCCCATCCCCAACTTGCTCTGAGCAGAATAAAATGTCTATTTAAAATTAAATAAATTTGAATAAATAAATTTGAATAAATAAATTTGAATAAATAAATTTTGAATAAATAAATTTTTACATAAACTTTCCATTTAAAGCCTGGCAATATTTGGCAGAGCCACAGGTTGTCTGTGATGACAGATTTCAATCCCAAACCAATCCTGCCTCAGGATTTCTGTGCTCTGGGCTTGGCTTGGGAGGATTTTTGGTGTCACTGTGGCTTTTATCAAACCCTGCAAGTGCTGATTGCATCTCTAATTTGGCCTCAATAATCCAGGCTTATTAAATAAAAATAAATCAATCAATCCTTTAAATAAAAGGATTAAAGCCTTATGAAGTAAAGCAGGGGAAAGGGTAACTCAGCTCTGAGGGTGGAAATAACAACAATAATCATCCAAGAGCAGCCAGGACTCATCAGGGAGCAGTGTCTGAACTGGGGAAGGGCAAATTCCTCCCTGGGAATAGCAGAGCTGGCAGAAAATTTTGTGGATAATAAGGAATTTCATAAGGAATTTCATGCCCAGGGTTCATTCTGGGCTGGTGGTGCTGAGGCCAAACTGGGCAGCCCTGGAGGCTCCTGCCTGCCCAGAATTTTATTTTTATTTCCTTTTGTGGGAAGGTAAAAATCAGAATAAACATGAGGGGCTGGGGCTTTAACTCCATTCTTTAAAATTTAATTTAATTTCAGAATAAACATGAGAGGCTGAGGCTTTAATTTCATTTTTCAAATTTAATTGAGTTTCAGAATTAACTCGAGGATCTGAGGCTTTGGGGGTCGAGCTCTGCTGGGTGTCCTGGGATGATGGAACATCCTGAGCTGAAGGGATCCACAACCAGGATCCCAGCTCTGCACTGGAAAGTGCTCCAGGAAATTTCCCCTGCTCCTTATTTTTGGGCTTCCCACGCCCTGAATTCTGTGCTGGCAGCAGAACTCCTGTCCTGGGCTGGTTTTAATTCCCCCAGATCCCAGCCAGGCTCCTCCATCACTGGTAATTCCCAATTTTTCTTTGTTTGGACTGGTGCAATCTCTGAAATTTATAAATCTGGAGGGAGCACTTCCCTTATTCCCCAGGCACCACTCCTGACTAATTAAAACCCTGATTAACTGGAGCAGCCCATGAGCAGCAGCAGGAACAAGGGCAAGAGAATTTCCTGCTGGATTTGCATCCTGAGGGCTGAGCAGGAGTAAATTAAATTGATATTTTTTTACTATTTTCTCTCCAACATAAAGATTTCATATTGAAATACTATTCATATTTTTTTCTAGGTGAATTCTGGCTCAGAATTCCATTGGTTTTCCCAAAGCACCAATGGATACACTCAATTTTCCCAGGGATTTTTCTCTCAACGTCACCAAAAGCCCCAAATATTTTATGAATGAGCCCTGAATGTTCAGCTCCAGATAATCCCTCATGTTCCCTCACAAATATTTTGAGTTTCAGCTGCTAAACCCTCTGCTCCTGCAGGGAAAGGCTGGAAAGGGAATTTTAAACAAGTCCTGTCCATGGAAGCAGGATGGGATTTGGGAGTTTTTCCATTTATTCCTCCTTCAGGCTGATGGATGCAATCCCTGGATTTCATTTTAGCTCTGTGAGAGTCAGGATTGGGTTTTAAGAGAGCCAGGACAGCTCCTTGTAAAAAAAAAAACCAGATTTTCCAAGAGTTCCACTCATCCTGCACAGCACAAGGACAAAAATTAACATTTTGGAGAGATTAGAGACCTAAAATCCATCACTCACAGCAAGAGCTGCTGGTTCTTGCTCTGGGAAGCCTCTGGAATGGGGAAAAAAAAAATAAAAGCAGTGGGAAGCTTTAAATGGAGCAAAATGCACAATAAAATTGGGAATGAACAGGCACAAGAGGTGCAGGGCAATTAATTAGGGATGATAAAGGGGAGGGAATGACAGCATCCAGTCTGAGGAGAAATTAATGGGAATCTGCCCAATTGCTGCTGCTTTTCCCAGGGAAGGTGTGCTCTGCATCCCACAGCTCTGCTGGGACTGGGACAGGGGCTTGTGCCTTAAATTTTTGGGGTTTGGAAGAGAGGCATGGAAAATCCATCATTAATTCAAAAACTGGAATTCAAATCAATGTTTTGCAGCCTGAAGCAGGGACAGTATCCAGCGAAATGCCTCTAAATTAGCCATGGAATGAGAAGAATAATTAAGAAATATTTACTTCTAATTATATCCAATCCCTTTTTTTTAATGCTGTGATTAATTAAATTCCCAGATTCCCTCGTAGTCTCAGAATACATTACACATGGAAATTAATTTTCTCCACCAACTCATTAAGGGCCCCAAATGCTGCAGATCCCACTTCAATCAGTTTTTCCTTGCTTTGCATTGGAAATCTTTCCTTGCACATCCCTCAGGCCCAGCTCCCACATGGAGCCATTTCCTGGGAATTCCAGGAATTTATAGCAGAGAAAGTTCCTTTGGGGACATTGGGAGTTTATTAATTAACCAGGCAGGGCAGAAGGGGGAATTTCCAAAAGCCACCCAAAGCCATCTCCAGGTGTTTCCAAGGATAAATCCAGTATTTTCCAAGTGTTTCCATGGGGTTTGATTTTAAAATAAATTAATCATATAGAATTCTTGAAATTATATAATTTGAAAGCAAACAGGTGATTTGAAACCATTTAAATAATAATTAATAAGAATATTTTTGCTTTTATCTGGTGCATGAAATGGGGAATTCTCCATTTTCATCCAGACCAAGAATCCAAGGAAAAAGTTGGAAAGTTGGGGTGGGGTCTCTGCTGCCTGGGCCTGTTGTGTCCTGTCAGGAAAGGTGGGGTTGGGATGGATCCCCCTCAATCCCATGGAAAAATTGGAGATGGGATCCCCACCTTAAATCCCATCCCATTATCCCATCCCATTATCCCATCCCTGCCTTTGGGAATTTCCATTTTCCCAATGTCCAGCCTGGCCTTGGACATTTCAGGGGTCCAGGGGCAGCCACAGCTACTCTGGGAATTCCATCCCATCCATCCCCACCCTCCCAGCCAGGAATTCCTTCCCAAAATCCCAGGAAATCCCACCTCCACATACAGGTCCTTCTGCAGCTCCCTGGATTTTCCTTTCTTCCCCTTCTGAAAGTAGGAATGATGTTTTTAGGCTTCATTTTGCAAGGAATTTGAGGTTCCCACAGATACTCACAGGGAGCCACATCCAGGATTTCATTTTCTCCTGGATAAATCCATCTGGAAATGACCCAGCATGGGCAGGATGAGACAACTCCAGCTTAGTCCAATACTGGACAGAGGCAGTTCAAGAATCTCGTTTTTAAATATCTGGGAATGTGTTCCTTGACGTTTGGGGGAGGCTGTGGGAGTCATCCAGGAGCACCCAGGAGTGGGAATCCCAAGCAGAGCAGAGCTGGAAATTCCCAGCAGGTGTTTCCACCTGGAGCAGGGGGAGCCAGCTCAGCTCTGCCTGTGCATGGGCATTCCAGGAGAGCAGAGCCTCAAATCCTGGGGCTGCTCTCCACCAGTGATTCATGTGCTATTCACAGGGGCCAGCTCTTGTGTGGGCTTAGTCAGAAAATCAGGGTTTAGTGCCAGACCCCTGCTAGGCCCAGCCTTAGCCAAAATCCTTGAACCCCTCAGCACCTGGGCGTGGTTTGGTGTCAGGGCACAGCACCCACAGCACAGCTCCCTGGTGGAGCATGAGGAGCTTAGGCCTGGCCTAAGGACACACAAGGACTGGCTTAAACCCCCTTGGCCTTGATAGGAGACAGATGTGGCTCAGGAGGAGCTGCAGGTGTGCCCTGGAGAGCAGGGAGGGATGTGACTGGGAGTTGGGAATGATGAGGAGCAGCGGGGGTGGGATGGAGCACCCTGCTCCAGAGAGATCATCCTGCTCCAGAGGGATCATCCTGTTTCAGAGAGATCATCCTGCTCCAGAGGGATCATCCTGTTCCAGAGAGATCATCCTGTTCTACATGGATCATCCTGTTCTACATGGACCATCCTGCTCCAGAGGGATCATCCTGCTCCAGAGGGATCATCCTGTTCCACATGGATCATCCTGTTCCACATGGATCATCCTGTTCCACATGGATCATCCTGCTCCAGAGGGATCATCCTGCTCCAGAGGGATCATCCTGTTCCAGAGAGATCATCCTGCTCCACATGGATCATCCTGTTCCACATGGATCATCCTGTCCCACATGGATCACCTTGTTCCACATGGATCACCTTGTTCCACAGGGATCATCCTGCTCCAAAGGAATCACCTTACTCCACATGGATCATCCTGTTCCACATGGGATCATCCTGTCCCACATGGATCACCTTGTTCCACATGGACCATCCTGCCCCTCCTGCTTTGTCTGGATCACCCCACCCCAGCCCTGACAGACCCAAGATCCAACCCCCAGAGCTCCCAAAACCACAAACCCACGTTGAGTCCAGCGGTGGGAACACCCTCTGGAACAGTGCGGTTACAGCACCCAGCCTGCTGCCTTCCAGCTGCGGGTGTGTGAGCCGGCTGGGTGCTCACTGCAGCTCACACATCACGCTGCAATCTCAGACCCCACTAATGAGCAGGGTGAGGAAAATTACCCCTTTGGCTTCGTGGATTTAGTTCCTGATCTAATTCCTGGGTTTAAAGCTGCTTTCAAGAGGGTTCCCAGGCAGTTCTGGGAATGCAGGAACTCCTGGATTTTGGCTGCTTTGAAATCTTTGCACACGTTTTGGGCTCAGAGCACTGACACTTTACCACGTGCTTGAAATCCTCGGAATTCCCTCTGGAAAATGGATTTTTGGCAATGTTAGGGAAAAACCCCTTAAGAAATTTATTGATGTGCCTGAAGAGCACCATAAACCCCAGTGAAGCCACTTGGATGCAGATTTGGGGTTGGAATTGTGTCTAACAAAATTCCATCGAGGATGGAACGAGCTGTTTGGAGTTTGTGCAGACACCTGGGTTTATTTATATAAAATATAAAACAGAACATAGAAAATAGAATATAGAATCTATAAAATAAAATATAGAAAATAGAGTCTATAAAATAGAATATATAATATATAAGATATAATATATAATATAGAATATAGAATATAGAATATAGAATATAATATAGAATATAGAAGATATATATAAGATATAAGATTTAAGATAGAAGATAGAAGATAGATATAAATTATAAGATATAAGATAGATATAAGATGATATAAGATAGAAGATAGAAGATAGAAGATGATATAAGATAGAAGATAGAAGATAGAAGATAGAACTAGAATATAGAAGACAGAATATAGAATATATAAAATAGAATATAAAAAATAGAAAATAGAATCTATAAAATAAAATATAGAAAATAGAGTCTATAAAATAGAATATATAAGATAGAATATAGACAATAAAATATAGAATATAGAAGACAGAATGTAGAATATAGAATATATAAGATAGAACATAGAATATAGAAAACAGGATATAGGATATAGAATGTAGAATATAAAACACAGAAAGTAGAGTACATAAAGTAAAATATATAAGATAGAATGCAGAATATAGGATATATAAGATACAATATATTCTATATATTCTATATATAGAATATATAGAATATATAGAATATATAGAATATATAGAACATAGAAAATAAAATCTAGAAAATGTTCTACAGAGGATCCCTCCTGCGCTGGAGCCGCGCCAGAAGTTTCTCATCTCGCTGCCTGTGGGCTGCTCGCTCTCTCTCTCTGGCTCTTCCCATTTTTTTTTTCCCTCCCCTCTCTCGGAGGTTTTTTTCCTGGTGCCTTTCCAGTGAGCCGGACTCCAAGGTTTGCAGCCTGCTGCTGTTCCGCGTTCCTGCCTCCTTTTCCCGGGAAACTTCAGCATGCGGCTGGTAAGGGATGGAATTCCCGCAGGAGCGCCCCGGGCTCGCTCCGTGCATCCCTGGGATGGAGCAGCTCCCCCGGGGATCGCTCCGGGAGGGGATGGGGGGCTGCGGGATCCCCTGCGGGACGGGGATGCGCCGGCAGAATTCCCCAGGGAATCCGGGATCCGCCGCTTTTAGCGGGGAGAAGGAGGCTGGAGCGGGCGCGGTGCGATTCCTGTAAGTTCATGAAGGGGATTTGAGGCTGGGGAATCACCTCCGGGTGACAACAATTCCAAACAGCGCTTGGAAAAGATGCCTGAGCATTCGCAGCGATTCTCGGGCAGTGGCCGCGGCAGAATTTCCTCGGATTTCATTTCGTTTTTCTTTCGATTGTACAATTGTACAATTACTGGGGGTGGCTGTGCTTCCCCGGGGCTCGGAATTCCGCAGGGATTTCAGCTCCCGGAGCCGGGAGTTCGCTGTTTGCCAGCACGGAGAAGCTGCCGGCTCGGGGCTGATCCCGATGAAGTCATCCCGGGAATGCTGCGGGACCAATCCGGGCTCTGGCAGTGGGCAGAGGGCTGAGATAATTCCTCGGGGCCGGATTGATTGGTTATTTTTGGCGCTCCTGCCGGAGCGGATGGAGCGGGGCTGCGTTGGGCATCCAGGATCTTTTCCCAGCGCGCTGGAGCGGAATTCCCTCGGGAACAGCTTCCAGAGGGTTCCTGCCATCCCAAACTCCATCCCATTCCCAGAGCACAGACATCCCACGAAGCTTTTCCAAACCTCCTTCTTAAGGCACAGAATTCCCACGAGGCTTTTCCAAACCTGGTTCCCAAAGGCTCAGAGAGCCCACGAGGCTTTTCCAAACCCCATTCCCAGGGAAATCCATGGGAATGTGATGGATGAGAGTGATACAAGCACCAGAAGGTGGAAATGAAACAGGGAGAGACACTCTGGAGGCGATGCAGGGAGCTGGGAATGGCTGCTCAGGAATTCCAGGGGCAGGGAGCTGACCTCAGGTGAGGATCCATCCTGCACATCCCATTCCTCACGGGAGGAGGAGGCTGAACACGTTGGGATTGATGGATCCTCCACAGCTCTGAGTGGGTGGCTGGAAATCAGCAAATACTGAATTCTCGTTTCTCCCAAGCTGGGATTAATCTGAGCTTCTCTGTTTTCCAGGATAACCTGTCAGGAAATGGAAATTCATTTGTTAAATTGCACAGGGAGAAAAAAGGCTTGTTAGGAATATCTTGCTTACCCAGAGCTGAATTTATTTGGATTCCCTTTGCTGGTTCAAGTTTTTCAGCTTCCCAAAAGGTTGGAGAAGCTCTAGAGGAGTCTTATAAATAAAATGAATCCAGAAGAATTTCCCTGAGCTGTAGGTGCTGGGGTTCACTTCATGTTCCCAATGCAGCACTCGTTAAATATCTGGAATTATGTCCAACACTTTTGTCCCCTGCTTTCCCTGAGCATTCCAAGGCACAGACAGAATTTGAGTCATTTCCCTTGCTTTAAATCTCTTAAAACTCGGATTTTTTGTCCTGCAGGTTCCTGCTCTGGCAGTTTGGGGATTCCTGGAGTCCCAATAAAACCAGGGAGACTCTCTATGTGCCCAAGGGCTAAAACCTGGCTTTGTGTGCAAAGCTTGTCCAGACCTGAAATACAGGGAAGAGATCAAATGCCAGGGAATGTTTGTACTTCCAGCAATTTCCCTGGATGCCACAGAAAACCCAGGAATAAAGCAACAAACTGGTTGGGATGAGCTCTCTGAAGGGGAAATTCTCCTCTTTCAGGGGACCTGTAACTATTTCAAAGACCTGTGGCTCTCAGTGTCCTGATTCCAGCTGGGAAAACACAGCAAAGCCAATATTCCATATTTTCTACAGCTGGAAAACCTGACTGCAGCATCCTGGGATTCAGGTGGGCAGGAGAAGTGGGACAGCTCCAGGTGCTGCCCCAGATTTCTGTGCTGTCCCCTGGGAGCAGGGGCTGGACCTGAGCTCCAACTCACTCCTCTACAACAGGTTGGATGAGTAAATACTGGGTGTAAATTAATTACAGAGTAAAATCACCCAGAGAAAATATGGAAATGGCTCCTGAAACAAGGATCTTGGCTGGGGTTTAACTGGAGTTTGGGCAGCTCTGCTCATCCCAGGTTTTCAGCAGGATCTTGCTGTGGGGACATTTCCATTTAGCAGGGACAGAGCCTTTGAAGAGTCTAAAGAGTGAATTTGGGGGAAAAAAAGCAAAGCTAGGAAAATATCCACAAGGAAAAGGAATCCTCAGCTCTTCTTGTGTGTGGGACCTGGAGATGGAAGTGGGACAATCCCTTCATTTAAAGGGATGCCAAGGAAGTGGAAACAGAGCTGGTGCCAGAGTGGGAACAGGAAAACGGGAAAAATGGGAATTTGAGAATCAATCTGATACTGAACTGAACTGTTGGGAACAAAGCAGAAAGGAGCTCCCATCCCTCAGGAATAGGAGATGAAATCCCAGCTCTGTGGGATTTAGGAACACCCTTGAGGCCTTTCTCAAATTTAATAATTCCATTATTCCTGCTGAAGGACGCTGGTTCTGCTCTCCCAGCTGCAGGAGTGCTGCCATTAGTTTTGTGTGTAAATCCAATTACACCCTCCAAGTGTTTTTTTTTTAATTTCCCTTGCTCATTATTAATTTATTTGCTCTCAGTTTCACCAAAAATCCAGCGTTTTCTGTCAGGTTCCACTGAATCCTGGTGTCACCTGCAGATCTTCCCCCTTGCTGCTCCTCTGCTTTTCCCACATAAATAATGAAAGGGATTTTTGGGAGCTCTGGGAAGCTCCTTTCAAGCTGTGCAAGTTGGGCTGATTTAATTCCTGAAGGCTGCACATCCACATCCTGATATCCAGGCAGAAAATTCATTTACATGCCATGGATGGCTCAGCCACCCCTCAACTGCTGGCATTTCGTCCCTGCTTTGGAATATTATTTACATTTATTAAAAAGCAGTTGGAGAATGTTCAACTTGGTGCCTTTTACAACAATGTGGAGCAGCTGCTTTCAGAAAGACACAGACAAGGGTGGTTTATTAATTAATTCCCTGGTAATCCTTTAAATTCCTTCAATTATCAAGTATTTAAAGTGGTTTTTATGTGCTAATAACTGAATGAGAAGTATGGAGTGTTCCATTTTCCCAGGTGTTGGAGCTTGAGGGGGATTTTAAATCATCTCCTGTCTTGTTTTCCCTCTGCACAAAACATCCCAGCTTTTATTCCACCCCTTTCCTCCTCTCCCTGAGCAGTCTGGTGAGGCCAGCAGTGCCTGGCAGGAATTTTCCATGGACAGTGACACTGCTGTGGTGCTCATTGATTGGAATCCTGATGGAAAATGTCAGAACATGTTGCAAAGGGAGAGATGCCAAAGGAATCTGGGAATGCTGGTGGGGTTTAGGCTCAGCCTAAATGGGGAAGGTGTCTGGGTGAGCTCCTCTCAGGATTATTTTGGGTCACTATTCCAGCAGCAGATTTGTGTCAAACTCCTCATCCCAAAGTTCTGCCTACATCTAAAAATAAAGCCCCAAATTTGGTACAATTAAAATTAAATCAGTGTTCAAAGTGCAATATATCCTAGACAAAACAAACCTGAATTATCCATTTACAACCAAAGTTTAAGTTTTTTATTTTGTGATATCATATGGTTTTATTTAAACTAAATATTTATAATTTTAGTTTTATTATTTAATTTTGGAAGGGTTTTTTTATGGTTTTAGGTTAAATGTAGTGATTTTGGGGGGATTAATGTTTGTTAGCACAGAAAGTTTAAAATTTTTAGTGACTGGGGTTCTAACAGGATTGCCAGCACATTTCTGCTTTCATCTCTCAGTTGTTCCTGGGTGTATTTGGGGACAGAAACACGTGTTTGATAAAAACTGGAGCCTCTGGAATGTGAATAATTCATTTTTGGCAGGAGGCTCCTGTTGCATCCCAAATGACCAGGACATTTGGGATCAATGTCTGTGCTGGGAATCCCAAAGAGGGAATTCTGGGTCTCAGCCCAGCTTCTGGGGCTGGAAAGTCAGGAAAAAGAGATTCACTCACCATGGATTTGTTTCAACCTTCTTGGAACACCCCAAAGTTGTGTGGGAAAATCCAATTTTGTCACCAGGATTTCTCCTTGACCTCCTCACTCCAGAGCAGCCACTGGAGTTCACTGGAATGGAGCTGCTTGGAGCACATTCCCCTGGGAATTACTATTTCCATGAGGAAATATTTCTGGTTTCAGCTCTTCCCTGTGCCATGGCTGAGCCAGGGTTTTCCAGAGTCAGCTGCAACTCCTGGCACTGCCCAGCCCTGGCTGTGAGGAGCTGGAAATCAAAGCCCCTGGTGTGTTGTGCTATAATTCATGCCAGGAAGCAGATTTAAATTATGCAAACTGCTGTCTGCACCAAATCTGCCATCTGGAAAAAGTTCTGCATGCAAAAATCTGTCGGGGCAAGGCAGGGGATGTGGGATCATTGGGAAGGGAATAAAAACAAGATATTCCCAGAAAATTGATTCCCCTGCTCCAGTCCAGTGGCAAAGCTGCTGCTCTGTAGGAGCCAGATTGATACAGTAGGGATAAAATAATTCTTTAAAACTGCTTTGGAGCTGGCAGAATTCCTTGTCAAGATGGATAAAATGCAGGTTAGGAGGGAAAGGAGGAGCCCAAGGGAAGGGGGAACATCCAGAGCTGGAGACAAGCAGGGATCAGCAGTGAGAGGGTGGGGCTGAGAGATCTGGCCTGGAAATTTTGGGGCACAGGAAAAGTCCTGGAGCCATCCAACATGGAATATTTCTGTAATAAATGGGATTTGGAGAGGTTGAAGGATGCAGGATTTGCTGCCCCTCTGGTGCTGGAGATCAGGGGAAGGTTCTTCCCCAGAGGGTGCTGGGCACATTCCCAAACCTGCCCGAGCTCCAGGAGCCTTGGGACACTCCCAGGATGGCCAGGGTGGGGCTGTTGAGGTGTCTGTGTAGGGCAGGGCTGGGCTGGATGATCCCTCTGGTCCCTTCCAGCTGAGGATATTCCATTCTTTATTTTCCATCAGAGCAGAGCTGTGTGAGTCTCCCAGAACTCCTGTGGCAGGAGGAATGTGCACCTTGGAGTTACACATCACCCCCTGGGCTGAAATTTCGGGGCAATCCCTCCCTTGATGAGCAGGAATTTCCTTTCCTTGTGCCCCCAGGATGTCCCCATGCCAAACTCTGCAGAGCCCTCTCCAGAAATCAGTGTTGGGACTGTGGGACTCCTTGGAAAGGCAGGGGCTGGTTCTGCACACCCTCACAAATACAAAACCTCTTGGCTCACCAGGCCCCTTCCCAGGTGTGCTCTGAGCCCTGTTTGTGCTCAGTTTGTGTCCTTTGTCACCAGAGTGGCACAGGGAGGGTTTGGTGACATCCTGTGAAGCAGAGCAGTAATTACAGAAAGCTTTGTCAGGTTTTATTCTCTGCTCCTGCAAAGGATGCTGAGCACGATGCCAGGGCTGTGAGAGACTCCCATTAACTCCATAGGCACGGCCTTCATTTGGAAAAAGAACAGTTGGAGGCTGTCAGGGATGCTCCACAAAAACCCTGCCAGCTCCTGCTGCAATGCAGACAGAAAACAAATGGTTCCCATTTCAGCTTGGCACGCTGTAACCCCACTGAGCTGACTTCCCAGGATAAACTATTGCCATGGAACTGCATTCCCTAAGCAGCACGAGATCCTGTTTAAAAAGCATCACACAACCCTGTGTATTCCTAATTATTTGTGTGATGAAGGAAGAAACACTTCAGTGCTGGGTTAGTTTTGTTCACCATCCTCATAACTGAGCTGCTTTTCCTCTTTCCATGCAGTTGTTCTGGTGGATGGGATACTGGGAAGGAATTTCTGCCTGGGAGGGTGAGGATGGATGGGATGGAATTCCCAGAGAAGCTGTGGCTGCCCCTGGACCCCTGGGAGTGCTCAAGGCCAGGCTGGACAGGGCTGGAGCAGCCTGGGACAGTGGGAGGTGTCCTGGGGGGAATTGGGTGGGTTTTAAATCCTTCCAGCACAAACCATCCTGGGATTCTCCAGCAGGAGAGTTTGGCTCTCAGGAGTTCCTCGGATTGGGATGGCACAGCTTTGCAGTCCTGGTGCTTTGGTGTTTTGTCCATTCATCTGTCCATAAAAATGGATTTTCCAACAAGGAAGAGGTCACTGAACCAGGGACCCACTTGATACTCCTTAAGTTTAGGGCTTGTGTTTTATGTGGCTTTAATGCTTTACATGGCATGGAGAGCCATGTGCTTCAAATTCCCCCACTGCAGCTTTGTGTCCCAGCACGGGATGGAAGGGATGGGATTCCTTCCTGTGGCAGGAATCCAGACCAGTAAATCCACCCAAAGACCCCAGCAGCATTTCCAGCACCGAGCCTTGCCTGGCTCCCAGAGATCACAAAGCATCAGCCAGCTGCCCTTTGCTTCCCACAGCCAGAGCTGAGCTCCCTGCAGAGCCTTTCCTGTGATCTGACCTTTACCAGCTCCAGCAATCCCTGACAGAGGCAGCAGCAGAGCACCCAGCACCAACATTGGTATTTTTTTTCAGCCAGATTGTGACAGATCCCCCCTGTGAACGCTGCAGCTGCCAGAGCTCCAACCCAGCACTAAAGCAACATAACATTTCCAGAACATTCCCTCCCTCCACACACACACAACCCCAGGGATGGACTCCCAGTGCCTGTTTGACCTTTTCTGCTGCTTTTCACTCCATGAAGTTCGCTCCTGTGACCTCGGTGCAGCCTGGCAGTGCCTGTGTGTTGCTCCAGTGCTGTTCCTGGCATTCCTGCAGCATCCAACCTGCAAAAATGGGATGTTTCACTCTCAGGCTCGGCTGTGAAAGATCTTTGGTGTCACTGTGAGCTTTGAAAATTAAAGGTGTTCTGAGAGCAGCTGGAAAAGAAAAGATTTCATCAGTGAGATGCTGCCATGGGGAGCCCAGGGGCTCTGCCTTGCTTTTGGATGGCAGAAAAGTTCAAAGCTCTGGTGAAATGAGTTTCTGTCCTTTCTGCCCCTTGGATGGAGGGAGGATGGAGAGTTTCAAAGGAAGGGTTTTGTTGTTGCTCCTTCTGACATTTGAATTCAGTTTTGGCCTTGGAAACCCAAAGCAGAGGCTCCTTCCTGGCAGAGACTGCAGGGAGAGCAGAGAGGGGAGGGGGGTTCTTGTCATTCAGAATAATTATGCAGCACTTTGGTTTAATTTGGAGAAAGGTCCTGGAAGGGCAATAAAGCTGATGTAATCCCCCTCCCCCTTCCTGTGGCCAGGACCTCCTTTCATTATCCCAGGTTTTGTTTGTGAGCACTGGGATTTGATTTGGTTTTTGATCTGATCTTGTGATGTCTGGGAGCTGAGATCTTTAATTTCCTGTCCTGGTGGATTTGTCTTTGAAATCCTCTCAGGGATGTGTGTTTGCAGAAAACTGGGACTGTAAAGATGCACCAAAAACCTCAGGCAGGGAGAGCAGAATTAACCACCCAATCAAGCCACTATTGTTTAATTCAGTTCATTATAAGCTGACCCCCTCTGACTGAATTAACTGAGGATGCTGCAGGTCCTGGGGTCACCTTCACATTTCCCAGCGAAGAAATTCAGTGGAGCAGCACCAGCTGCTGCAGAAAACCAGGATTTTGGCTCTGTGATTGCAGAATCCAACTACCCTGGGAAGGCTCAGCTGGGATCATCTGCTCTCAGGCTCTCAGCTGAGCAGCACCAACAGCAGGTTTATCTCCCAAGAACTTGTTAAAAAACTTGAAATAGGCATAGTTCAGTCATAATGGGGACTCCCACAAAGCCAGGTGGGGGTTTAATCATTATTTTGTGATTATTTTATACATATTTATATGAAATGAGTGGCAGGAGAGTAGTCCAGAAAAATCAGAGCTGAGGCTGGGAGTTGTTTGGCTGCCTGGGAGGAATCAAAGCTTTTCCAGCTTTTCAGCACGGAGCAGGCTCTGACATTAGAAGGAAGAAGAATTGGATGAGGTGTTGAACGAGTTCTCCTGGCAGCTCCTGTGAGCTGAGGAGCAGATTAGGGAAGCAAAGCTCAGTTTTCCTCTGCCTCCAGCACTTGTGATTAACTTCTCCTGCCTCTTGTTCTGCAGGGCAGTGAGGCTGCAAAATCCAAACCAAATTGCTCTGGAGACAATTTCATTTCCAGTGCCCATTAAATACCAGGATATTTCTTTATCAGAATGAGGTTGATGGGAATGTTGGGTGAGCTCAGGGAGATTAATTAATGGCATCTCCATTAATGTTATGGCTGGGTGATATCTGGAAATGAAGCCCCACCCACCTGCCTATTTTGTTCCAAAAATTGAAAAATATCCCAAGGTTTCTCTGGAATTCAGAAATCCAGCTCTGCCCCAACATCTCAGCACTGGAGCCACATTCCCATGGATTTTCCACATTGCCACAGCAAAGCTCAACTTGGGAGTTGTCTGGGGAGCAAACTCAGAGTGCCAGAACAAGACTAATCCCCCTCTGTGTTTTCTCTAATAAAAGGGAAGAACACTAAATAATTAACATCAACAAATGAAAACTAATTTGCCAATTTTTAATTTTCCCCCACTGTGTGATCCCTGTTAATGAATAATTCAGCAGCCAGGGGTGAATACTAAATGAAAGGATTTCTCTGGGGTCTGCTGTGCTCTCTGAACATCCAGACTAACTCTTTAGATATCCATATAGATTTTTTTCTTAAAAGAATAAAAAATAACCCCAGAGAAAACAGCATTCAGCAGGAACCAGGCAGGAATAAAAAGAGCTGCAGCCTCCAGAGGTTTTCCCATTTCCTTCTAGGCCTGAGATCATTTGTCTGAGGCTGTTTGTGAATTATTCATACCAAGAGGAGCTCTTTGCTTTCCCACACTGCATGTGACCAGTTTCCATCTCAGGGCTTCCTGTGCTGCTTTTTTTGTTTGCATTTCAGGTTTTCCTGGGATGCTCTTTATCCCAAGGCCCTGCATCCAGAACCTGCTCTGTGCTCAATGCCCAGCACTTCCCACAGCTGTGGGAATGGGAATGGGAAAATTGAGAGAAATGGGAAAGCTGAGAAACCTTGGGAATGATGCTGTGGTTCTGGAGTGTGACCTCCATGGTGAAAGTGTTTGTTATTTTAGCCCTGAGTTGATTTTAAGGATCCCCAATCCCTGTGTCAGACCAGCAGGAACATCCCAGTCTGTGGGAGTGTCCCTGCTCGTGGCAGGTGGTGGGAGGGATGGGATTTAAGATCCCAGTTCAAAACCCTTCTGCTTCAGCTGCCACTCAAAACCTGCTTAGGTCTGGTTGTGTTGAATAGGACTGGGAAAAACAGATCCAGGAGTGGGAAAACAGATCCAGGACTGAGAAAACAGATCCAGGATTGGGAAAACAGATCAGAATTGGGAAGACAGATCCAGAATTGGGAAAACAGATCCAGGATTATAAAAAATAGATCCAGGATTGGAAAACAGATCCAGAATTGGGAAAACAGATCCAGGATTGGAAACAGATCCAGGATTGGGATGAACTTCAGTGTTCAGGCTTCCTTGGAGCTCCATGCCCCACCAGCCCCCAAGACGAGCAGCATCTCCACATCCCATGGACACTGGGGGCAGCCTCGTGCCACGGAATTCCAGACTGGTTTGGTGGGAAGGAGAGGAGATGAATTCCACCTGCAGCTGAGTTTCCTTGGCTTTCCCTGCTGCTGGGCACCAAAGGCACAACTTGAGGAGAAGCACCGGTGGCTCGTTGCTGTCGCTGCTTCCTGGCCCTGCCCAGCTTTGGGAGGAGCCATCCCAATGTTCCTGAGGAGCATCCCGATATTCCTGAGGAACATCCCCATGTTTCCTTGCTCCAGGTGAAGAGTGGTGCTGCCACACATGGATGCAGTTGCTGAGCAACCACCAGCAATTAAAAACATCTTTGGAGCCATCAGTGGTGTCTGAGAGTGGAGATTTCAGCATCTGAGAGAGATTTCAGTGTTTGAGAGGGGAGATTTCAGTGTCTGAGAGGGAGATTTCAGTGTTTGAGAGGGGAGATTTCAGTGTGTGAGAGAGGAGATTTCAGTGTGTGAGAGTGGAGATTTCAGTGTGTGAGAGTGGAGATTTCCAATTCTGAGAGCAGAGATTTCAGTGTGTGAGAGAGGAGATTTCAGTGTGTGAGAGAGGAGATTTCAGTGTGTCTGAGAGAGGAGATTTCAGTGTGTGAGAGAGGAGATTTCAGTGTGTGAGAGAGGAGATTTCAGTGTCTGACAGAGGAGATTTCAGTGTCTGAGAGGGGAGATTTCAGTGTCTAACAGAGGAGACTTCAGTGTGTGAGAGAGGAGATTTCAGTGTCTGAGAGAGGAGAGTTCCTCCTAAAATCCCAGGAAGAAAATATAATGTAGAATTATTTTTTGTATAGATGGGATTGTTATTTTTACCTTCTGATTCCCAAACTAGTTCATCCCTCTTTTGTGAGAATCACAGACATTCCCCTATGCTGAAAAGCTGAAAATTGGATTAATAGATTTCCTTTCAGTTTTCAAACACTCCTCTGTTGTTGTCACTAAAATTAACAGGCTCAGGAGCTATAAGAAGAGCTTCCTGCTTTTTCTGGGGAAAACTCCTTCCCCTGGGAATTCAGAAATGGATCTGTCATGTGAGATTTCCCCCTGCCTTCCCCTCCCTGCCATGCTGGAATTCACCCTCCCTGAGTTCCAATCTCCTCATATTCCTCTCCAAACTAATCCAGACTCAAGTGTGTCGTGCAATTAAAGCAATAAAAAAATGAGAAAAATATAAAATTAACAAACCCCAGGATGCTGGGTATGCTCAGGCTGAAAAATAATTAATGATAAATGGAATGAACATGTTAAGGAGTAAGAAAAACACTTCAGCTTGCTCTGAATGTGCTTCTCAAGCTTTCCTGGATTTTTTTTCTTTCAGTATCTCTGTGTCTGGAGCTGCCCAATCCCTGTCTATGTCTGTATCCAGATAAAGGAGGGAAAAGAAAATTTTCTCAATATATTTGTTTAACCGGGCTCAGACAGGCACCAAACTCATCCTGGGCTCCCTTCCAGTTTAATTCCCTGCAGCTGGGTGGCTCTGGGCTCAAGCTTTCCAGGATGTTTTTTCCCTTCGGTGTTCTCAAGTCTGGAGCTGCCCAATCCCTGTCCGTGTCTGTATCCAGCTGAAGGAGGGAAAATAAAACCCCAGGAATTTTCTCAATATATTTGTTTTAACTGGAGCTCCTGCTGGGCTCCTTCCAGTTGAACCCCTGGAGCTGGGCGGCTCTGGTGGGACGGGGGCTGTCCCTGTCCCCCCGGTGTCCCCGCAGTGTCCAGCCCCTTTTCCACGGCTCGCACCACGGGCAGCTCCATCAATCCCGCTGCGAGCAGCAGCCATCGATACCCCCGGTTAACGAGGCCCGAGTGAAATTAGGATCGATTTCCTGTCTCCTCCTCGTCCCAACCGTGCAAACTCGCTGTGCCCCTCCCAGAGCTGTGTTTTAGCCCAGCTTCTACAGGCACTGCCCGGCCGTGCTTCATCGGGAACAGGCAAAAACGTCACAAGCAATTCTGGCTTTGGCTTTGTTGTTCTCTGCTCAGTCTTCACCCGGGGTTAATAGAGAATGATGTCAAACACCAGGAGTGATTTGTGGAAGTCAGGCAGCTTTTGGCACCCTGAGCTATGGATAAAGTCAATTGCAAATTGTTTGCACATTCTAAATTGCTGTACCCAGCTCTGGAGGAGGCTGGAAAAACTGCCAGGGGGAAAATGTGGGAGAAGAAAAGGTTGTGTGCTTATCTCTGAACTGAGCTGTGCCTCAAAAAAAATTCCCCTTTTTTAAGCCAAACCTCCGTGCTGAATGCCAGGGATGGATTTTTCCTGGGAATTATCGTGGGTGTGGGGATTCCCAGCTCCACATCTGCCACGTTAAACCGGTGCTGCTGGAACAGGAACTGGTGCAGACTGGAAATCTCTTCATTAAGGGCCTGGATAGGTTTTGATCACAGAACAAAGATTCTGGAAGCAGGGGCTGGAGCTTTTCCTGAGACCATCTCTGGAATCAAGGACACCCAACATAGGAAAGAAAACGCCCCTCTTTTACTCTGTGTATTATTTTTGTAGCTCTGATATTTCCTTTCAAACTCCTGCTGGATTATCAATACATTATTGGGGGTTTTGTCATTATTATGGATTTCTAAGTTTGAAATCTCAGGTGGCACTTGAGGGATTGGTTTTGTTTCAGGGTTGACTCAAAACTTGGTTTGCCTTGAGGCTGAGAGGGAATCTCCAAGGGCTTCCCATAAAAATAATGATTATTTTTTCTCTCTCTCCTTGCAGGAAGAGCTCAGGAGGCTCCAGCACACCCTGGAACAGGTCAATGATGGCAAAGACTCACTCCAAAGGTAAAAGTGCCTTTTCCAAAATATCTCACCCGTGAGAAAGTGAAATGCATTTCCCAAGGTGTGCAGCCTTTGCTGAGGGATCCTCTTTGTCACAGACAATATCCCAGATTTTGCCTTTCCCCCACAAATAATCCTGGTTTTGGTTACAAGAGGATAATTTCTGACAACAATATCCTTGAGGAAAGTCTCAAAGTAACCCCACAGGCTGGGGTCTGCTCTCCCAAATTTCCCTGCTGAGAGCTGCCATTCAATCCATCCCATCCAAGGCAGTGTTCCCAGATGCTGGTTTTGGAAATTCCAGCATTTTCAAAGTGCTTCCTTCCAGCCATCAGTTCCCAGCAGCAACTCCTCGGCCATCATTTATTACAAAGAATTTATTCTTCACCCCCCACGTGGCTTTTGCTGCAGTGACTCATTTGCTGCCAGCACTCCCATTGTTCCTCTCCCTCTCCAGCCTTTCCAGCGTGGCCGTGGGGATGGAAGTTAATTTAGCAGGAATATCTGTTATATTTGCCAGGTTTGATTTTTTTTATCATTATTATTATTTACAGCAGCTCTTTTGCTGGCTGGGCCTGTCCCTGGAGCTGTGGCAGCTGGGAGATTTAAAGCAGGGATTCAGACAGGTTCCCACTGGAAAACTGGATCCAAATTCCCATTTTTTTTTGGGAGCTGGACACAGAATTTCAGATAACTTCCTCCAAAGAGAGCAACACCTTCTGATCAGCAGCTCTTGTTTGTTCTTGGAATTAATTCACATTAATGTCAGGCTGGAATATGTTAAACTCTTTTTTTTTTATTTTCTTTCCCGTAGCCCTCAGCTTTCCATGGATGAAGAAAATAATATCCAGGAATATCCCATCAGCCTCCAGCCCTCAGAGTCCAAAGTGAAAATGTGAGTAAGGAAAAGTGCTGGCTCTGCCTCGGAATGCAGCTGAGGGTGTCCAGGATCACACTGGATCCATCCTGGATTTCTGTGTAACTGGATAAAAGAGCTTCCAATTAGCAAATTAATTAAATTCTCTGTGTTTAAGCATGTGGAGCTGAGAAAATTGGGATTGTTCAGCCTGGAAAAAAAAGGAAGGCTCCAAGATGACCAAATGGTGGGAATGGGATGGGATTTACGCTCCCTTCCCAGCCAAACCATCCTGGTGTGAATCACAGAGCCACGGATTCCCTTTGGTCCCATTTCAAATGTTAAACACCAGTGTTGCACTGATTCTGCCCTTCCCTCTGTGTAACTGAAGCATATTTGGGAATCATGGGGTTTTTCTGTGTGCAGAGAAGCCAGAGGAGGGAAGGGCAGCACAGAACTTTTCCCTGGTGTTTTTCCCATCCAACATCAGTTTCCCCTGGAAGGAGCAGCCCTGGAATGCAGAATTCCTGCTCTGGGGGAGGTGGCTCAGGAAAAGCAGGATTTCCTTGGGAATGAGCTCCCAAATTCCAAATGCCACCGAATCAGGGAATCATGGAATGGTTCATGTTGGAAGGGACCTTTAAAGACCTTTTAGTCCAGCCCTGAGCAGGGATGGCTGCAAGTAGGGCAGCTTGTCAGCCTGACCTGGGGTGTTTTTAGGGATGGGGCATCTCCCACCTTGCCACCTTCATGGAAAAAATCCTTCCTCATATCCTAAATCAACCCTCTATTCAAATTATAGAATAATATTAATTTTTGCTGTACATTACATGATATGGAGTTTCCCCTGCAGTGAGTTATTTTAGAAGTCTTGATTTTGAATAATTAAAACTTCCCCATGTATTTATCACAGCCCAGGATTCCTTTTGGAGCTTCTCCCAGCACGGATCCTCCAGCCCTGTCTCCATCCAGCAAACACTGCCTCACTTACAGGCCATTCAAATATTAATGCATACTAAAATATTAAAAGGACATGGAGTTTCAAATTAAAACCCAGTGTTTTTTAAGCTTTTAGAGATGCAAATAAAAGCCAGATGAAAGAATCCATTTTCAGGGAGCCTTCTAGGAGGGTAATTAGGACTTAAACTCAGTCTATTCTCCAGCTTAAAAGCAGAAATAGATGTAAATATCAATATGTAAATATAAGTATGTAAATATAAATATATAAATATAAATATAAATATGTAAATACTGCTCATCCCAGTGAATAAACCCTCAACTGCTTAAAAATCCTACAAGGAGCTAATCCTACAGGGAAGTTGTGGATGCTGGAATTGTTCCAGGCCAGGCTGGATGGGGTTTGGAGCAACTTGGGGTAGTGGAAATCATCCCTGCCCATGGCAGAGGATGGGATGAGATGACATTTTCCAATCTAAACCATTCTGGATTCCATAATTCCACGATACTGCTCTGGCTCTCAAATTCCAGTTGTATCTGAATTATAATCTGCAATGTGGTATAAAAATAAGATGTAGAAGGTTGTTGATTAAGTGGACAAATGGATATTTTTATTTTGATTGCAGGATGTAGGACAAATTCTAAGTTCTGGATGGCCTCAACCGAAATCACTTCCATAGGTTTTGGGATTGGGCTGGACTCTGAGTAACATGGCAGGACTTTGGAACCAGATGATCTTTAAGGTCTTTTCCAACCCAAACCACTCCAGAATTCCCTGATTCTCCTTAATAAATATCCTCAATTATCCCAGTGGTGCCTTATACAAACCCTACAGAGGTGATCCTTATCCAGATAGGAAAACAAAATGCAGGAACCCCCAATCCCAATGTTTGGAGCCAGGGATTTGAACTGAAATCCTTTGTTCCCTCAGCATCCAGCGAGCATGGCATGAGCACCTGCAGCACCAGGAGCTGTCCCCATCCCCAGAGCTACGGGACAAGCACAGCCCCAAAAATCCAACGTCCCCAACGTCCCCAACATCCCCAACGTCCCCAACGTCCCCAAAATCCCCGACATACCTCAACATCCTCAACGTCCCCAACATCCCCAACGTCCCCAACGTCCCCAACGTCCCCAACATCCCCAACATCCCCAACATCCCCAACATCCCCCAAATCCCCAACATCCCAAACATACCCAACATCCCCCAAATCCCCGACATCCTCAACATCCCCAACGTCCCCAAAATCCCCAACATACCCAACATCCCCAACATCCTCAACATCCCCAACGTCCTCAATGTCCCCAACATCCTCAACATCCTCAACGTCCCCAAAATCCCCAACATGCCCAAAATCTCCAACATACTTAACATCCCCAACATCCCCAAAATCCCCAACATCCCCAACATCCCCAATGTCCCCAATGTCCCCAACGTCCCCAACGTCCCCAGCGTCGCCGGCCTCGGGCAAGATGAGCAGATCCATCAGCATGAACACCTTCTCTGACAGCAGCACCTCTGTGAGTCCACCTGCAATTCCTCCTTTTTCCTTTGCTGACTTCCTGTCTGGGATTTGGGATTAGTGAAAGCTCAGCTGTGGGTTCACTGGGTTGATAAAGGGTTAAAAAGGGATTTGTAGGTGTCTCAAATGACCTCCAGGCAGGGATTCCTCTTGTAGGCTGATCAGGATGTGGATATCAGAGCTGGATTTCAGCAGATTTTGGAGGTGTTCTTGCTGGGAAAAAGGTGCTCCCAAGTGGTCTTGTGTTCCCAAAAACTCAAATTGTGGTGCTTTTCATGCAAAGAAATGTGGTTTGTTGGTTGTTTCTTGTGGTTTCTTAGTTGATTTTTTGTGTTGCTTTGTTGGTTGATTTTTATATTTGCTAAAAGAGACTTTGAGAAGTTGATTTAGGGGATCAAAATTGTATTTGATTTTGGGATAAATATTCCACCTTGACCAGTGGTAAAGGCTTTCTCTTTTTAAGGTGATCCCAAATAAACCCCAAATACAGATCCCATTTTTGGAATACAAACAGCTCTGTGGCTGTCTCTGAATTGGGAATTTAGGTCAATAAATAAATAAATAGAGTCTGGAAATGTTGCCTTCAGCCTTGTGGCAGAAGATAAGATTTGATGGAATTACAGGCTGGAGTACATGGAATAATTCAGGAATTCCAGGAGCAGAAATTTCTGTGGTGGGAGTGCAGGAAGTGTCTCCCTCCTCCTGAGGAAGGAACAGGGTTGGATCCTCACTGTCAGTGACTCTTGCCACTCACAGGGCAGCTTTGGTGGCTTCAGAATCCTTACAAAAATCTGGCAATCATTAGTGGTGTATTTCAAGCTGAACAAATTTAATTCTGCCTTGAGTTGCAAATTTGGAGTGATTTTAATCTCATCAAGTCCAAGGCACTGATCAAACAGAGCTTTTCCACACTTAGAACTCTGATGTTGGAATTTTGGAGATAATTGACTCTGGTTTCCAGAGCTGATCCAGGCCCAAAGTGAAGCTGTTTGCAGCAGGTTTATTTTGGGACACGGTGCTTGACAGAATTTAATAAAATATTCCTGAGGGTGCTGCTTTGTTTTTAGTTGGGAGCTGGAGAGCAGGAGGATGAAGTGGGCTGGAATATTGGGTTAGACACTGATGTTCCGTGGATTAAAGGTTTGGTTCCTTTAATCAGAGCAATAAATGAGGATATAAATGTTTATCTGCCACTGGAATCTGCTTCCAGCAGAGGTCCCTCGTACCCTGCACAGGGTGCTGCAGAGCTTCTCCAGCACTAACCTCCTTTGGAAAATGACATTTGTGGGATGTTTGGAGTTCAGTAAGGACAGCTGGGAGCTCTGTAATTGTGGGGACAAACACTCCATCCCCAAGTGTTTGTGGGGTGGAACACGGGGCTCCCCTGGGAAACAGCTGACAGAACGGGTGGGGTGTCAGAGCTTCAGGGATGAGATGGGAAATGGAGAATTCTCATTTTTCTGCTGCTTTGTAGCAGAGAAAGGTTTGTGTGTGTGCAGTACAAACAGATGTTTAACTCTTGGAAAAGATCTGTTATTGATCACTGATCGGGATTATGGGATGAGGAACACACAAGCCTGAGCAGTGCTCTCTTTATTTTCTTTTGTTTTCCTTTTGTGCTGTAATTTTTGCTAAAAACTTATTAGAAGACAGACATGTAACAGATTTGAAATAATGTACTTTCTTGTAAATGTTTTAGTTTTTATTGCCATGTAGAAAAGTGCTGAAATTTCCCTTCCTAGATGGGTTTCTGCTTTTTTCCTCCAAAATCACTGAATGGTTTGGGTTGGAAGGGACCTTCAAGCTCATCCCACCCTACCCCTGCCAGGGCAGGGACACCTCCCACTGTCCCAGGTTAATCCAAGTGCTGGCCAGCCTGCCTTGGACACTTCCAGGGATCCAGGGGCAGCCACAGCTTCTCTGGGCACCTGTGCTGGGGCCTCCCCATCCTTCATTTCCACCCTTCAAATTTCCTCTCCTTCAGCTTGAAGCCATTTCCTTGTTCTGTCACTCCAGTTCCCAATCAAGTCTCTCTACATCTTCCTTGTATCCCCACTCAGATTGTGGAAGGGAGCTCTGAGCTCTGCACACAGCTCCCTGTTCCCCAGGCTGAAAAACCCCAGCTTTCCCATCCTGACTCCGTTGGGGAAAATCTCCAGTCCCTTTATCAACTTCATGGCCTGTTCTGGGTTTGCTCCAACAGTTCCACATCCTTCTTACAGTGGGGACAGCAGATCTGGGTGCAGCATTCCAGGCGGGTCTCGAGGAGCATTCCATGTCCAGGAGGATGCTCAGGAGCAGGATCCCTGCGGAGCTCGGGCGTTCAGAGGGGTTTTAGGAATCATTCCATGTCCAGGAGGATGCTCAGGAGCAGGATCCCTGCAGGATGGGGGGCTCGGCCCTTCAGAGGGGTTTTAGGAATCATTCCATGTCCAGGAGGATGCTCAGGAGCAGGATCCCTGCGGAGCTCGGGCGTTCAGAGGGGTTTTAGGAATCATTCCATGTCCGGAGGGTGTTTAAGCTCCACTCACACGCTGCAGGGATGCCAGGGGAGGAACGGGATCCCCGCGGAATCATTCCGTGTCCAGGAGGATGTGTTAGCTCAGGAGCAGGATCCCTGCAGGATGTGGTGCGGGGCTCGGGCGTTCCGCGGGGTTTTAGGAATCATTCCATGTCCGGAGGATGTTTAAGCTCAGCTCACACGCTGCAGGGATGCCAGGGGAGGAGCGGCATCCCCGCGGGGTCCCGGCGGGGCTCGGCCGCTCAGCACCGCGGACAGCGCCGCGCTTCTCCCGCTCCTCGGCCGGGGCTCGCTGCCCTTCAGCGCGCATCTTACCCCAACCCTCTCACCGCTGGCCTCCCATCCTGGCAAAGCACCTATTTGCCTCTCCTAAAAATCATTGGGATGCTCATGCGAATGCCACAAATTGATTCTGTGAAATTGTCTTTTTTTTTTTTTTTGCCTGAGCTAAGTTCTCCAATAGGCAACTTTCTACCAATAAATCCTTTTTTTTTTAAGAAGTGGAACCACACAAACAGGAATGGCTATTTCCCCAGCCCTTCTCCATCGATTGATGCCACAGAAATATCCAGTGGGGAAAAGAGCCAGGATTGAACTCCTCTGCCCAAACCCCAGTTTGTTTGTCCTTCCTGCCCCTTCAAATTTGGGACTTTTTTCAGTGATTTATTGAGGTTTGAGTCTAAAATAGAACAAAATCTCTCTGCGGCCTTTGTGTGTTCCTAGATCTCCCAGGAGAATCCCATTTTCCCACTGGTGTCTGTGACATTCCCAGGTGTGTTTTGTTCCTGCAGGAGCGATGGGAAGTTGAGGGAGAGGGAAAAATCAATGCATGGGAGCCAGGGAAACCCTAACAAGCAGTGGGGTGTTAATATGGGGAGCCTGAATTCCCAAATCCATGAGCAGCAGAGAGGGAACCATCAGATAAATATTTACAATGTGATTTCTATATAATGCAAAAATGCAAATCTTGTTCTTGAGCAGCGCAGATGGAAACATAATTAAAGATGAGGGAGACAAATCCAACGGAGATGAAAAGGCCTTAATTAGAAATCAGATATTTGATGGGTTGGGGAGAAACATGAGCACTGATGAGGCTGTCAGATAACATTTGGAATGAAGGGAACATGGAAAAAAATGTTGTTTTCAATCCCTCCCATTGGTTTTGGATAATCTCAGTTCTGAATGTGAGCAGGGAATTCACAGGCCTAATATGGAATTTGTTTTCTAAATGGGTTTTTAATGGAGAAATAGTTGTTGAGTTTGTGTTTATTTGATTGTGTTTATTATCATCCCCAATAATTATCCAAGTTTAACTCCCTTACAAATATTATCCTGTGGGATTTTAACTGCTGGGATACAAAAGGACCCTCTTGATCCTTTCTGCTGGTGGGAGCAGAACACCAATAATTTCTCCTTTTTTATGTTGTGTGTATTGAAGGTTGGGTATTGATGTGATTATTGGTGTCAATTTGAGTCCTTGTGGTTTAGCAGCAGCAAAATCAATCCAGACATGATCTTGGTTGATGATAAAACCACTGATAAGACATTTCTGATGATGCTTCTGTGGGAATTTTCGGCTGCTTGAAACACTTGAGAACAGTTTTTTGGTTTCTGGGGTGGGTTTAGCTCTGTGAAGGTTCATGATGAGATGACTCTGCTGGGTATCGATGAGAGGTCTCAAAAATTGTTTTATTTATGTCCCACTTCAGGAAATTTGGCTGGATCCTTTCTAAATCCTTTCTAAGCTAATTCCATCTACAGTATCTCCTTGTTCCCACAGCAGGGAAATTCCACAGCCTGCTTTTCCCAAAGCCAGGCCCTAAAATGAAAATAATATTAATGAAGACTTTAATGATTAATTAAGTAGGGGGTGCAGAGCAGATTTGGACCATCACAGAAAGTTCTGGGCAAGTTTCTCTGCAGTGTGACAACACACTGAAAATCCAGAATTTCCTTTGTCTGAGCAACTTCCAGGGGGAGGCTTTGGGTGTTGATGACTCAAGAGCTGGGCTTGGATGGGGAGAGGACACAGCAGAGCACAGCAATAATTCCTAGGAATTATTGGGAATGCCAGGATTTGGCAAATCCAAAATAACAAAGCCTTTTGTTGTAACCCTTCCCAAGCTGATGCCAGAGATCAAACAGCTCAGTCCAGTCCTGGAGCAGTGCAGGAAATGGGAATGGATTTGGAATGGGAAGGAAAGACTGGGAATGGTGGACATGGGACTGGGAGATTTCCAACCACAGGTTTCCCACAAAGAATTATCTTCACTGGCTGGAATGAATTCTATTTTAGTGGGACCAAAAAAGAGGGCAAAATGTAAGAAATTTCAGTAATGGACAATAAAGTCATGATTAGAGTAGGAGGAATTAGATGTATAAAATATATTTAATAGAAACTTACTGGGGTGGAGGGAAAATCCAATGGAAATTGTCCCATTAAATGATTTTATTGGCTCTATCACCACTGAAATGTGGCAGCAGCACTTTAATGGGGTCTATTACAGAACAGTGGATCTTCCCAAATATATCCAGATTATCTCCTCCCAAAGGGCACAGCATTGATTTCTGCTCATAAAATGAATTTTCAGAGTAAATACACCAGAAAAGTACATTTTTGTGGGAATAAATGTGATTTGAGCTATTTCACTGCTTGGAATTTAAGCAAATAATAATCATTGTTCTGGCTTTTGGGAGATTCTGACTCTGCTTCAATAACTCCATTTTTGGAGGCAATTTTCCACCTGTGAAATGACTTCTTAGGGTCAGCTAAAGGTCATTAGGAGGACATAAATGACATTTTAGGGAAGCTTTTAAGGAAAAAGCCTTATTTTCTTTGGGAATTTCTTCAGGGGAGTGAAAATTTCACACTGGGGTTAAAAAAATTCATTTTAATTTTAATTTTAAATTCTGTGTTAATGGAGATTCCCACATTGGAGTTATCCAGGTCGTCAACAAAACCTGATCAAATCCTGTGTTAATGGAGATTCTCCTGCTGGAGTCCAGGTCTTCAGATTTTTTCCCAACCCCATCTCTCATATCAATAATTTTTGGCAAAGCCATCCTTTAGCAAAGGTCTTTAGGAGATCTGAGTCCAGCAGTGGAGTTTGGGGTTTATTCTGGATTATTCTTTACTTCCATTATTTATTTGATTGATCTCCTGGTTCTCCCTTTTTTTCACTTCTGCTGTTCTTTCTCTCTTTCCTTTAAAGTATCAGCCTTTATGAACTCCCAAAATTCCCCCAAGTTCCTCTGTCCTACCCATCTAACAGTGAAATTTTGGAGGGGTTTCCAATTTCCAGTAAGATTTTCTTGAGCAGTGCCAGGATCACCTCACACCCCATTTGTGTCCTTACTCGTGGACTGTGCTTTAAATTTTCCATCACTGGTAACCTGAAATTCTGACCTTACTTTGCCCTTCTTTGCCAATTAAATATTTTTCCTCCTGTTGGTCAGGGCAGGAAAATGCTGGGAGCTGAGCAGTTCCCACCTGGGAACACCAGAGCCAGAGGTGAACTGTGGAATTTTCCTGTGGTTTATTAGACCAGACATTTTCCTGCTGTTCTGATATCCCATTCTGTGTGCACACCAATCCTTCATTATTTGCACATTTAGGAGCTCCTGTTTTTCCAACTAAACCCCTTGTTTAAAAACCTTGTTTAAACCCCAGTTCCTAATTAAGGCTCTGCTTTAATTGCAGTAATTCCTCTCTGAATGTGGAGCTTGGAATATGCTGCTCAATCAGTGGCCACACTTTGGTTTTTCCAAGGTATTTAAAATTCTGTTGCTGTCCCAATAAACCTCAGCCAGTGGATTATTTCTCCTGGACAGACAGTCCATCCTTCTCCTGGGGGTTTTATGGACAGAGTGTATAAAATGATAACACAATGAATGGGCCACTTGCCATCCTCTATCAGCTGCTTAAATCAGCTGCTCCCGACAGGAATTCAATAGAGGAGAAGCTGCTCCAAATGGATTTTTCAGTACAAGGCATAACAAGGAATTTCAGGAGTATTCTTGATCCATTGGCACCAAAATAGCTTTAAAGACATTTATGGGCCTTCAATAAAGATCGCTTTCAAACCATCTTCAGAATAATAAAATTGCTTTGGTGCTCTGAGGAGCTCGGAAGAAAATCAAATTATTGTTAGATTTGATTATGTCAGTGTCCAGAAATCCCAGATATTGGATAAAATCTGCTGAGAAGCAAAAGGAGAATCTCATCCAGGGAGGGAAAGGAAGAGAAGGTTTTGCATGCAGGAATTGAATATTCCCCTGTAATTTTATTTTTATGTAAATTATGTAAATTAGATGAAGATGTCATAATATTTCCCGTGCTGAATTCATGCTATTTATGAACACTGCAGTGCTGTTTCCCCCTCTCCTGTAAAAACCTGCTGTGCTTCCCAGAAAGCTGGGGATTTATCTCCTCTCCTGTGTTTAATTTTGCAAAATTAGGATGCAAACTTAAATATGAAATCTTGAAGCCACATTTCAGGAACAGATTTCCTACCTCGAAGGAAATGGAAAGGGAATATGGAGGTGCTGTGGAGAATTCAGTATTTTTAGTGCAGAGCTGTGGTTTTTGGGATGTAGAGAAATTAAATCAGGCTGCCCAAGCAGTGGTGGGTTCATGGATTCACCATCCCTGGAAATGTTCCCAAAATGTGTGGATGTGGCACTTGAGGACATTTTTTAGTGGGAAACATGGGTTGATGTTTGGACTTGATTTTGGGAGTCTTTTCCCACCCTAAGGACTCTGTGATTCCATGAAATGATGCTTTGGTGTCTCTCCCAAAACTGGGAATGCTGCTGTGGCTTCCTGCCCACTTGGGGCCCATTTGGATGTTTCTCCTCCTGACTGCCAAATATTTCCTGGGTTTTCTTCCAAAGTAATTCGAAATTCTCTTTGTGGGGTGGAGTTCCATGGGTGGCTGTAGGGCAGGGCTGGACCTTTGTCTGTCCCTTCCCATTTCTGGGGGGGAAAAAAGCCCCAAACCTTTGACTGAGTCCCAAATCTCCTCTAGGACAACACTGAGGCTCAGAGGAGCTGGAATTTGTGGGTACAAATCCCAGTCTGGCTTTTCCACGTCCCAATTCCCATTCCATACCTTTAGTCCTGATTAAACCTCTTTGTGAAGTCCATCTGCAGCAACTCCTTCATTCCCTTCTAGTGGAACAGATCCTTTGCTGCTCCTTACTCCCAAAAGAAAGGGAATTGCACAATTTTGGATTGTGACCTTTCCCTAGGGATTCTTGCTCCCTTCTTGGAGAAATCCTTGGGAGGGCACTGATGCCCTGCAAATCTGAGCCTGACTCATCACATCATCAGAAATCCCCAAACCTTGGATGCTGTAAAAATATCCCAGAGTTCCTTAAATCATTTTCCAGGAGGAGTTTAATGATCCAGAAAATTAAGAATATTCACTTTTTTTTTTTTCCAGCAAGGAGATATTTTAATTCCAAATGTTCCCACTTAATTTCCCTCAGAGCATAAACTCAGACCTTCTGTGGCAATGTCCTTTCAGCTGTCCTTGTTTTGGGGATTTATCTTTTCCATGCTTTTATTTTAAACCCTCATCTTTGTCACAAAAGAAAGAATTATTTCATTTATTAAAGGCTGTGCCCACCATGAGATAATCATGGCAAAGCAATGAGAGGCTGTCACTGACTCCTCTCTCCATGAGACAGGAGTTGCAGAGCTGCTGCTCTCAAAGGATGCATTTTCCAGCAGCACTGAAGGGCTTTATTTGGCTTTTTACAGCACCACTGCCCTTTGTTTCCACACAGTGGAGCTTTGTCTGCTGGAAGGGTTGATGCCAATGGTGGAAAAGATCCTAAAAATTCATGGAATTTCTTTTGGGATACATGAGCCTCAGTAAATGTTTTATTACAGCAACAGGAGCACAAAGAGAGGAAAGTTGGAGAACGGTTTTGCTTTGAGTGTGACAGAACAAATCAGGTTGGGGCAGGTTTAATTCAGCTAAATCTGGGTTTAGCCCCAAACTGGGGCACTTCCAAGAGGGATTTTGTATTAAATGTGCAAGTATAAACTCTAAATGTATCAAATTTTTTTTAAAAGTTCAATTAAAATTTTTAGCATAACCTGATGTTGGGGTTTTCCCACTTGATTAGGGCTGAACAGGAACCTGAGTATGAGATTGTTTTATGGTGTTTTTTTTTTCCTTTTAATGGTTTATTTTAGTGTCTGCAGTCATGGAGCAGCCAAACCAGTGGGAGTGAGCTGTGTTTGTAATTCCAGCACTGGTTTGGGCTGGATATTCTGGATTGATCCATGTCAGAAATTTACATGTCTGAAAGTGAATTCCCAATGTGTTGGAATTTTTGCTCCTCCTGTGTTTTCCTAGAATTCCAGGGTGATTTGAGTGGGAATCCCATCCCACCCCTGCCTTGGGACACCTTCAGCTGTCCCAGGGTGCTCCAAACTCTGTCCAGCCTGGCCTGGGACACTCCCAGGGATGGGGAAGGTATCCCAAAATGTTCTTTGTTTCCTTGGTAAATAAATTCCTTGGAGATAAATTTAATTTCTGTGGAATTTCACTTAAAATTACCTGAGTTTTTGGGAATTCACCTTGATGTAAATGGGAAATGTGGCTGTATCCTAATATAAATATTTCCATATATGATGTAAGTTAAAATTGCATGATCCAGGTGTTTTCTGTTCCATAAAACCTGGATGGGAGCATGCAAAACACAAATATCCAGTCTCCATCTGCATCCTGGATCCCTTGGCACAGGGATGCTGTGGGATCAGTCCCTGCCTCCACAATTTGGGGATTTATCAGAGCCTGACCTTCCCCAGGGACTGAAAACTCAACTTCCCCCCTTTCAGCATCTCAATTAAACCATGGGAAAGCCTTGCTTGGTCATTAGGATGAAGAATTCAGTACTGAAAATTGTTGCTTATAAAAGAAAAAAAAGTTGGATTTTTAAATGTAGCTGGTTTGGGAGATCAGCAGATGGAGAAGGAGCAGTGAACTCCCCTGATCACAGCTGAGAAAATGTTTCCACAGTGACACTAAAATCTTAATAACCTGTCAAAGGCACTGCTCAGGAGAGCTTTGGGATGAAAAATAGCTCCAAGATTTCCAGCTGAACAATGTTGGGTTCATTAAACATCCATCAAAGCCCAAAGTGAAAGTTAATTTGCCTCAAGTCCTGCTGCTGAGCAAAGCCAGGCCCAACTTTTTAATTTTCCAGGAGAAAATTGGGCATTCAGCCATGACTTTCTGAGAACCCAAATTTGTGAGGAGCAAACTTCCCAGTGGGGAAAGATTGGGAGTGATCAAATACTTGAAGGTGCTGTTAAATCTCAAGTAATTGTTACCTCAACACAAAAATTGGGGAAAAATTAAATAAGTAAAACCAGAACCTAATTAATCTGACAGGTTATTTAGGGAAAATGTGGACAATTGGATCAGGAAAAGCTGGATTGGTTTTGGACAATCTGATCAGGAGAAATAGAAATCTCCTGGTGTTCAGGAGAGCCTGGACACCCAAACTGTGCAATTTTGGGTGGCCTTGAAACAGTCAGACAATCAATCAGGAAAATGCTCCCAAGGCATTTTCTCCCAAAATCTGAACTCCATGCCTTCTCCTCTCACGGGTGCTGTCCCAAACTTTGCATTTTTCCTCATCCCTGCAGGTTGCTTTTGCTTTATTTTGGGGGAGCTGATGTGGTCCCTGAAATAGTTTTGGGGGTTCTTTTAGGTTTGTTTTAAACAGGGCTCTGTGGAAGGAAAGGGGAATTTGAGTTTTGCTTTCCACACAATCCATCCTGTCTTAACCTGTCTTAACCAGCCAAAATTTCCTTTATATATATATTGGAAAAACAGTATTTCTCTATAAACTTGATTTTTAAGGCTCAAATTTAGTTTCTGTATTTAATTTTAAAATCATTGTATTAAGAGCATAAATTCTGTATTACAGAATGATTTTGATTTCTGTTTTATTGTTTAACTTGAGTTCTTTCAACATTCCAAGTAAATTTTGGAAAGCCTCCAGACATGCCCTTGAATCAAATGTATGAGGATAATTAGTTAGGTTGTGAATTTAATATTCCTTTGTTTTACTTTTTATTAATTCTCTCTTTTACTTTAGTTTACTCAAGTACAGCTGGATATGGCCCAGCCTGGCCAATATTTTCTCCTGCTTTAAAGCAGGATTTTCTGGGAGAGTCAACATAAGGAATGTGGGGACACCCTTTAAGGAGTTTTTTGGGGCTGTTATGCATTTAAATTATCCCATTATGGGACCCTGCTCCCCGGCTGCCAGTAAAAATCACTCTCAGAGAGCTATGGAGGCTCTTCCAGGAAATATTCCTGCTATTTCCCACTTTAATGGGCTGCTTATTTTAGGAAAACAATGATTTTCTCCAAATGAGGCAGCCTGAAGTTTAACCTTTGTGGGCAGATATTTCTTTGCTGTGATGTTCTTATCTCTTATCACAGATTTATTCAATAAATGAGTTTATAACAACCTGATCAGGCCCTGCATGGATCCTGCATTCCTTCTCAATTCCTTCATTCCCTGCTCCTTCCAAACCAACAGGAATCCCAAAGAGATTTGTGTCCCCAAAAACCAGAGGTGGAGACACAACAATTTCCTGCAGTGGCTTTTGTCCATAATGAATAATAAAAGCTACAATAGAAATATTAATGAATGCCTGTAATACTCAGTTCTGCTTCTAAAGGCATGAGAGAATTTAAACAGAAGATGGAATATTTAAAATATCCTAAAAATAATGAATACTTGGATCAACTTTAAAAAAATAAAATCAAAAAGAGGTTGATTTAAAAAAAAAGTTGGGGAAGAGTGAAAATATTTATATGAAGGGTTAAGACATTTCCATTGGCATTTACCTTTAATTTTCAGATTAATTTTCTTCCCAGGGTTGTGATTTCTCTGGGATGGCAGTTGGGTGTTAAATCAGGATCTTCCTTTAAATCCTTCCCCCTTCAATGGTCCAGCAGTTGTCTGCCAGGGAGCTGATGGAATTAAGGAGGGATTATTCCAATATTCTAGATTTGAAACATTAGACAACAACCCCTCCCTCTGCCCCAGGAGATGGGAGACTTCTATTAACAATTCCTAAAAAAGATTGACACTGGAAAGCTGCAAATTCTCTTCCCAGGAATAGTATCAGGTAAAAAGTGTGGAAATCAAATACATTTATTTTCCCACAATTCTGCCAGAAAACTTTCTGTGCCACTCACTATTTTGGCTGACAGGAGTTGGGGAATGGAAACCAGCAAAGAAAATTAATTTTTTTCCCCACTCTAGTGATAAAAAATCATTCAGCAATGCTGCTCTGAAAATTCCTTTATTTTTCATTAAATTTGCTGCTGCCAACTCATATTTTGGGATCCAGGAGATCCCAAATTCTGGCCAGATTTTGTGCTGCCATTGGATTTTTAAATTCTGTTTCCTGGGAGCAAAGGGGTGAGAGAAGCCTTGAAATCCTTGAGTTTTATTTATTCCAACTCAGCTCCAGGTGTGGGATTGGAGCACCCTCGAAGTGTCCATGGATAAATTTACTCCTGTGACCAGGGGTTAGCAATGTTTATGTGGTGGAAAATAAAATAGAGTTTTTAAGTTTAAAATTAAAAAGGCGTTTCAAGAAAAAATTTTTTAAAATTTAAATAAACCTAAAAATTTTGTAAAATTTTAAAATATTAAGTTAAAAATAATTGAAAATAATATCATAATTTCAAAGGTGTCACCCTGGTCCATAAAACCAAACTACAGCAAGGGAAGAGTTCTCCCAAATCCATGAATAAATCCCTGACTTTGCTGTGTCACTGCTGCCGAGTTAGAATTAATTTAATTCATGGAATTAAAGCTGACTCCGCTTTTCTGAGCTCACCTGAGCCCCTCCCTACCCAAATTTATCCCTTTGCCAGAGCCCAGAATCCAGCTCTTGTCCCAGCGGAATTTGCATTTCTAGGAGGGATTTCTTTTGTCTCCCAGCGCTGATTTTATTGTCCTCGCTGATAATCTCTTGATTAGCCTCCCATCAGCGCTAATCACTTGTTTCCTCCTGATTAGGGAGTCTGAGAAATAAATACGGGACGGGGAATCAATTAGGAGCAGGAGGTTGGGAGTACCCCGCGTTCATTCCAGAGGAAACACCACCGGGAAAGGCACAGCCCTGTGGCTCCAGGAATAAATTAATTAATGAGGGCTGATTCCAGCCACTTCGTGGATATAAATGGGGATGAAAATCCCACTTTTTGTGTAAAATATGGGATGGAAATGTGTTCTGAAATGCTGGAATTGCAGCAGAGGGAAAGCAAGAGCACATTCCCTGTGCTCCCACATCCTCTCCAAACCTGAGGGAGAGGCTGGAGCTCTTCCAATTCCATCATTCCATGATGGAGAATTCCAGAATTCCATTCCAGAGCCAGGAACCTGGGGCAGGAGGTTGGGAATCCCCAGGGCTCATTCCTGAGGCACCAGGACAGGAGCATCCCTGTGGCTCCAGGAACAAATTAATTAATGAGGGCTGATTGCAGCCACCTCGTGGATATAAATGGGGATGAAAATCCCACTTTTAATGTAAAATAGGGGTTGAAATGTGTTCTGAAATGCTGGAATTGCAGCAGAGGGATTGCTAAGAGCTCCACATTCCCTGTGTTCCCACATCCTCTCCAAAGTCTGGAGCTCTTCCAATTCCATCATTCCATGATGGAGAATTCCAGAATTCCATTCCAGGGCCAGGAACCTGGGGCAGGAGGTTGGGAATCCCCAGGGCTCATCCCTGTGGCACCAGGAATAATTTAATTAATGAGGGCTGATTTCAGCCACCTCATGGATATAAATGGGGATAAAAATCCCACTTTTAATGTAAAATAGGGGCTTGAAATGTGTCCTGGAATGCTGGAATTGCAGGAGAGGGATTGCTGGGCTCTCCACATTCCCTTCCCTCCTGCCTGATCCACTCATCCCTCCCTTCCCTCCCTCCCTGGAACATTAGGAAAGTAAAGAAAGCTGAATAAATGAAAAGCCCTGTGAATTATTTATCCCTCTGGAGCAGCTCTTCCCAGCTTTTCCAGAGCCTTCCCTCCCCCTCTGCAGCTCAGCTCTGCTTTAGGTTTATTTTAAATTATCCAAGGTTTCACTCCAATTTTAATTCTCCCCTACTAATTAATAATTCATGGCCTCACTAGTTCTGGAATCTTTTTTTTCCAAGCAGGGATTCATCCTGCCCCTGCTCAGGCTCCACCATTGCCCAGGTGGGAATTAAATTCAGTTTTAAATTAAAGTTGTATTTTTTTAAAATTCCTGGTGTATTTTCTCCTTTGTGCTCTATTTTTTTCCACTTTTTGTTGTATTTTTCTGACTTTTTGGTGCATTTTCCCCCTTTTTGCTGCATTTTTTCTGTCACTGTGCTTTTATGTGGACTTTCCCAGGTCTTTTTTCTCCTCTCTGCTCAATTTCTTCCCTTTAATCTCATTTTTTGGGGCTTTTTCCTCCAATTTTTGCCTTCTGTGCCACCCCCATGGATTTTCTGGGTTTTTTCCCTTTTTAATAATTTTCACTCCCCATTTTTTTCACTTTCCTCCATTCTCTCTGGGTGTTTCTTCACTCCAGCTTTTCTCAGGAGGGTTTTCCCCAATCTGCCCCTGCTGGAGGTATTTTACAGCCAAAATATCTTGATGATTTTTCCATTTTTCCAACAGCAGATGGACCTAGAATGCCAAATTCTGGGATTTATCCCCTTTTTTTCTGGGATTTATTTTCCTTGTTTTTGTTTGAGCCAGGCATAATTTAATCCTTGAAAATGAAAAGTTCTCCCTTTAACATTCCTCACCTTAATTTTTTTCCCTTTAAACCTTGCAGCAATTTTTTGCCTTGTGGTTCTTCCAGGGATTAACACATCCTCGAGGAACTGCAATGGGAAAAAAAAGATGAAAAATAAATATATTTTTATTTTAATTTTTTTTTCCTTGGGGGAAGTTTGCAGGGTGTCCTTTGTGTCCATTTTTCAGCTGTGCTGATCCATGAAAAATGAAAATTTACCTAAAGAAAGGCTCAAGGAGGGCACTGAGGACACCTCTCCTGGGATTCTCCTGCTCCAGGTGTCAGCCTGGATTTCCTGTCAGGATGCAGAACATCCCAACAGCTGCTGCTGCAACCTTCTCAGCTCCTCTTGGTCCATTAAAAAGGGAAATTTAAAAGTCAGAACAGGTTATTTAAGGGAATAACCACTGATGGGGGTGAGATTATTATGAAGAAGAGAATTATGATAAGTTGGAATTTAACAGGCAGAATGGAACTAAGAGTTGGAATATTGCTCTGGGATTGATTTATTTGTGGTTTGACCTGGAAAAAGGGGGAATTTTTCTGTCTTTTCCCACCATCCATAGAGCCTGTGGAAAGGAGAAGTTCATAGGAAGATTTCAGGAATTGGTTCTTGGAAATGAATCCTCATTTTTGAGCTTCCTGCAATTCTCTCACTGCTAGAAACATTCCCTTTTTTTTTTTTCCCTTGGATTTCCATGACACCTCCCACTATCCCAGAGTGTTCCAAGCTGGCCTTGGACATTTCCAGGAATGGGGAATCCTTGGGGGAAATCCATTGCACCCTCACAGGGAGAAATTCCTTCCCAATATCCCACCCATCCCTCTGTCACTGTGAAGCCATTCCCCCTTCTCCTGTCCTTTTCCAAGGGGTGTGTTCACAGGATGGGGATGGGAGGAAGGTGGAATCAGGGATGTGTTTGTTTGTGCTCCAATCTCATCAGGAATTAGCAGAAACCCATTAGGGAAAATCCTAATCCCATATTGGAAAGGGGAAATTAAGAGACCCAAGGAATTGTCCCTGTCTGGAGTTGCAGCATACCGTGAACAGTTCATTAATTAATTGTGAGAGAGTTGGGGACAGACTGGTTGTGGCTAAAGGAGGAGAAGATCTGAGAGAAGAAATTTTTATGGACAAAACAGAAACATCTGGGATTTTCCTTAATGCAACTCTAGCCTCTGCTGCTCAGGTTTTTGCTGAGCACCTCTGAGGAGAGCCAGGCTCTGTCTTCTCTGGAACCACAGAATATCCTGAGCTGGAAGAGACCCACAAGGATCATGGAAATCCAACTCATCCTGCACTGGACCCCAAGTGAAAACTAATTGATTAAGACAGTGAAAACCCAAAATCTGGGATGTCCCCAGAGCCAGCCTGCCCAATCCCAGCTCTGCTGCCTCAGACCCCTTTAATGCCCTTGTGAGGGGCAAATTTACCTTTTTGTGGATCAGAGTTGCCACATCCAGGAGGCACTGAAGAGGAGAAGCTTTGTCTGTGGGGAGACTGTCCTGGCAGCCAGCTCATGTCCCAAATGACACTGAGGACACTGAATCCTGCAGGGACACACTGAAATCAATGGGGAAAGGACTCTGAATCCTGCAATCAGATGGAAAAGGACACTGAATCCTGCAGGGACACACTGAAATCAATGGGGAAAGGACTCTGAATCCTGCAATCAGATGGAAAAGGACACTGAATCCTGCAGGGACACACTGAAATCAATGGGGAAAGGACTCTGAATCCTGCAATCAGATGGAAAAGGACACTGAATCCTGCAGGGACACAATGAAATCAATGGGGAAATGACTCTGAATCCTGCAATCAGATGGAAAAAATTCTGTGCCAAAGGATTGCACCGGGACATTGCCCTGGGCCAGGGACAAGAGCACAAAAAGTGACTGTGTCACAAACCTGAGGGCATTTTGAACTGGTTATCTGGTTGTTGATATTTGGGGTCTTGTGCCTTTTGCTTTTTCACTCTGCAGCTTTGGGAGCTGATGCTTTTGTCTTTTGGAAGGGTTTGAGTGTTATGCCTTTTGCCCTGGCCCTGACCCATGTTTTATCCATTTCTCCCCACATTTTGTCCCTTTTGCCTGTACTTTGTCCCTTTTGCCACTTTTTTTTCCTTTTACCCATTTTTTGCCCCCTTCTGTATTTTATCTCTTTCTCCTGTGTTTTGTCCCTTTTACCCATGTTTTATCACTTTTGCCCATGTTCAGTCTCTTTTGCCCATGTTTAGTCCCTTTTGCCCATGTTTTGTTCTTTTTGCCTGTGTTTTGTCTCTCCTGCCTAGACCCCAGCCCATGTTTCATCCCTTTTACCCATGTTTTATCCTTTTTTGCCCATATTTTGTCCCTTTAGCCCATGTTTTATCCCTTTTACCCATGTTTTGTCCCTTTGTGCCCATGTTTTATCCATTTTTGCCTGTATTTTGTCCCCCTGCCCTGCCCTCGGCCTACCTCTCTGCCCTCCACCCTGGCTCTCCATCATGGCTCCCTCACGGCTTTCCCTCATGGCTCTCCATCATGGCTCTCCCTCACAGTTGTCCCTCATGGCTCTTAATCATGGCTCTCCCTCATGGCTCTCCTCCCTCATGGCTCTCCTCCCTCATGGCTCTCCCTCATGGCTCCCCCTCATGGCTCCCTCACGGCTTTCCCTCGTGGTTCTCCATCATGGCTCTCCCTCACAGTTGTCCCTCATGGCTCTCCCTCATGGCTCTCCATCATGGCTCTCCTCCTTCATGGCTCTCCATCATGGCTCTCCTCCTTCATGGCTCTCCATCATGGCTCTCCTCCTTCATGGCTTTCCTCCTTCATGGCTCTCCTCCTTCATGGCTCTCCTCCTTCATGGCTCTCCTCCTTCATGGCTCTCCATCATGGTTCTCCCTCACAGTTGTCCCTCATGGCTCTCCCTCATGGCTCTTAATCATGGCTCTCCTCCCTCATGGCTCTCCATCATGGCTCTCCCTCATGGCTCTCCTCCCTCATGGCTCACCATCATGGCTGTCCTCCTTGATGGCTCTCCTCCTTCATGGCTCTCCTCCTTCATGGCTCTCTCCTCCTTCATGGCTCTCCCTCACAGTTTTCCCTCACAGTTTTCCCTCACAGTTTTCCCCTCACGACTCTCCTACCTCACGGTTCTCCATCAGGGCTCTCCTCCCTCATGGCTCTCCCTCATGGCTCTCCCTCACAGTTCTGCCTCATGGCTCCCTCACGACTCTCCTCCCCCACAGCTCTCCCTCACGGCTCTCCTCCCTCATGGTTCTCCGTCATGGCTGTCCTCCTTCATGACTCTCCTCCCTCACAGCTCTCTGTCATGGTTTCTGCCCTCCCTGTATCCCTTCTGCTCCTTCCCTGCTCCCTTCCAGAGCCACCAGTGTCCAGCCTTACCGAGCTCCAACCCGGAGCACTGCCCATCCCATTACCCCATTATCCCATCCCATTATCCCATCCCATTATCCCATCTCATTATCCCATCCCATTATCCCATCCCATTATCCCATCCCATTATCCCATCCCATTATCCCATCCCTGTATCCCATCCCATTATCCCATCCCATCCCACTATCCCATCCCATCCCATCCCATTATCCCATCCCATTATCCCATCCCTGTATCCCATCCCATTATCCCATCCCATTATCCCATCCCATCCCATTATCCCATCCCATCCCATAATCCCATCCCATCCCATCCCATAATCCCATCCCATCCGGGTTCCTGGCCCTGCTCCCTGCTGTGCCCTCGCCTCGTGTCCGGTGGCTCTGGAGCCTTGGGGACACGGGGACACGGCTGGCTCTCCCCAACTGCTGCTGCTATGCCCTCTTTCCCCCTGTCTCCTCTCTCTCTCCCTCCCATTTTCTTCCCCTTGTTCTATTTTCTCTATCCCTCTTTGGTGTGCTCGTTTTTATTTTGCTTTTTCCTGCCCTCTTTTCCCTGTCTCATCTCTTTCCATCCCTCCCATCTTTCTCCCCCTTGCTCTATTTTTCTAGCCCTCTTTAGTATGGTAACTCCTTTTTATTTTGTTTTTTTATTGACCTCTTTTCCTCAGTCTCTTCTCTCCTTCCCTCCCATCTTTCTCCCCCTCTCTGTCTTTTCTAGCCCTCTTTAGTAGGGTAACTCCATTTTATTTTGGTGGGTTTTTTTGGTTACCAATAAACTATTCTCAGACATGCTGTTTGCCTTGTTTTGGTTAATTTTGTTCCCTCTGTCTGTTTTTAAAGCAGCTTTGACACTCCTCCAGGTGGATCTGGATGCAGCTCCCAGCAATGCTGGATTTAGGGATTTTTTTTCCCCCAGGTGGAATCAGGGATTTTCAAATCCCACTAAATTCTGAGAGTTCCCAGTCCCAGAGCTGGCTACTGCTACAGTCCATCCCAAAGTGCAGCTTCATGTTCTCATTTATAAGGAAATATTTCCAATATTCCCTTCTTTCTGAAATCCAGGGAAAAGGAGATTTTGTTGGAATTGGTCTGTTCCTATTTTGGATAAACTGGAGCTGCAGGAATTCCATGCTGGGATGGCTTGGGGTACCCTTCACCTTTTTTCTCTCAGACACAGCCCAGTGAAGCAACAAACCCACCTTAAATATGGAAAACAATCTGAGGGATAACAAACTCGAGGAATTGAGGCTGGGAATTCACTGGCTGGAGTTCCCTGCTGCTGGAATTTCATTTAGTTCAGCTGACAGGGCAGCAATTCCAACTTTTGCAGCCCAAATTTGAGCAGAGGGAAGCTCTAATTGCTCATCCCACTTCCAATGGAACGGGGTTTTTCACAGGAAAAAGCAGATTTTTGGGGTTTGGCCACTGCAGAGCAGCTTCAGGCAGCCCAGATTCCAACTGATCTCCATGAGGAAGGAAGGAGGATCCTCTGGACACTTAATTTCCAGAGCTTGGAGAAGGTCTGGGATTGCCACAAACAGCGAAATTCCTGGGACAAATCCCAGTGGGGATTTGGGGAGCAGAGCCCAGCCTGGCCAGCACCCTCAACACCACCAGGGCTTGCCTTCAAAATTCCTTCAGGATTCCTTCAAAAGGATAATCCCACAGTTTCCCCTGGAATTCCCACATGTTTTTTCTCCTTGCAGACCTGGAAGCCTCCCCTGCATTCCATGCCCAAGCAGGCTGGGAAGAGCTGCCAAAAGCAGCTGGATCCAGCCCTGCTTTCCTTGTTCCCAGAGCTGTTCCTGGGCTAATTCCCACTGGGAAAAGAGTGAGAGAGGCTGGAGAAGCTGATTTAATCCAGGAAATCCCAGGAATGCTGAGGAACACCCCCAGGATGGCGTGAGTTTGGAAGAAGGGAGGAAAAATAAGCCCAAAAGGATAAAAAGTCATGGCATATTAATGCCTGGAATTGTCTGCTGGAGCAGCACGGGAAGAGGGATGAATAATTCAAGGCAGACAGGATTTCCCTGGCAAGGTCGAGGCTGGTGAAGGGGAGGATTTTTGGAGACAGCAGCACCCTGCTTTCCTTGGGAAGAGATTTCTCTCCATCCCGAGGGTTACAGCGACTCCAGGACCCGTCTGGATTTTGGGGATTCTCTTCTGTCAGCAGGACACAGAGTTCAGCTGGAATCTCGGATGCCAAAGGAATTTAAAGTCGATTTTTGAGCCCCACGGGTGAATCCTGGAGGAATGAGCAGCAGGAAGGGGAAAGGGGCAGCACAGCCATAGCACGGCTCGGGATCCCAAAATCCCCAAATCCCAACCCCTGGGATTTCTCCCGAAATGCCCTGGAGGGAGCCAGCACTGGAAGATGAATGTGAGTACCCTGGAAATGCAGCCTGAGCTCTGCTCTCTGCTCATTTTTACCTCAGTCCCCTCTGTGAGGCACAATCTGGGGGGACAGATCCTTTAAATAATTCCCAAAAAACCCTCCTGGGCCTCCTTGGGATGAGGAGGAATTTATGGGCTCTGGGGAAGGAGCTGAAGGATAGGGAAGAACTCCAGAGTTTCTGATTTCAGAGCCCAGCTCAGCCTGGACCTGCCTCAGCAGCTCACAAATACATTGATTATTAAAACATTTATTCATTTGGACATTCATTTGTTTTTAAAGATATTTATTTATTTGTTTATTTATTTATTTATCTGTTTTTAATAAGGTCTTTATATTTGTTTATTAAGATATGTGTTTGTTTGTTTAGACATTTATTTATTAAGACATTTATTGCTATTCAGTGATACACAGTATTACAGCTATAATAATAACAATAATAATAATAATAATAAGTCTTGGCTCATTCTCCACACCCCCAAATGCACCCCAGGCTCCATTCTGAGCTCAGCAGCCAAAAATATCCATGGATTTTATTCTTCTGCAAAGAAGAATAAATTCTTCTCCACCAGCAAATCTTGGATCCTTGGGAGGGATCCTGAGGGATCTCAAGTCATTCTTTTTAACCTTAATTTGATTTATTTGATGAATTTTACATTTTGTTTCTCAAAGAGGATGTCAAGTGCAGAGTACAAATTCCTTGGAGTGACCTAATGGAATTTAGGGGCTGGGGATTTTTATAAGGAATTATTCCAGGATGAGTTTTAATGCCAGCAGAGCTGAGGATTTCATGGGAATTTGGGGTGTTGGGCTGGGATTGTGACTCAGCATCTCCAGCTCAGGGATGCAGGTGCTGGGAGGAGGCAGAGAAGGCAGGAATTGGTGTCCAGGAAATTCCCTGGATTTCAGACTCCTCTAGGCTGGATTTAAAACTGCTGCTTGGGCTGGAGAGTTGGACACTCTGGATGGGGAGGGATTTGGTTTCTGGGGCAGAGCAAAGTTAAACTCCAGCTGCCTCTCAGGGAAAAGGCAACACTTGGATATTCCCTGTGGCCACCAGGCCTGCAGCAGTTACTCCATTCCCAAAGCCCCCCCGGCTGGGGTTTGGGGCTGGAAAACCCAAACTGGAGCTGCTTGTGTGAGGCACTGAGCTGAAAAGAGCAGTGAGAGATGGGACAGAGCAAGACAAAGCCTGAGCAGTTGCTTTCAGCCTAAAATGTAGATTTATGCAGAAAACAAATATCAAGAGCTGCATCTGTTGTGAGCAGAGCACAATTCCTCATCAGGGAGCAGAGCTCGTTCCTCACTGCTCCATTTGCTGCAGTCTCTGATTTTATTTGTTTTTGAAGTTGTATTTCTGGTTTTTTTTGATAGAAATGAGTTTAAAAATACTTCCCTGGGCCAGGTGACCTCATTCCTGATGTGGTACATGAGGAATCTCAGGGCTCCTGAGGCAGCAAATCCTGGCAGGAGCAGCTGGGGAAGGGAATCAGCCTGGAGAAAAGGGGGATCAGGGGGAACTTCTGGCTCTGCACAGCTCCCTGCCAGGAGGGGACAGCCAGGGGGGATTTGGGATCTTATCCTAGGGACTGGAGGAGAGGGAATGGCCTCAGGCTGGGCCAGGGGAGGACATCAGCAGGAATTTCCTCATGGAAAAAGTTGTTAAACACTGGCAGGGGCTGCCCAGGGAGGTTTGGAGTCCCCATCCCTGGAGGTGTCCAAGGAATTCCTGGATGTGGCACTCAGTGCTCTGGGCTGGGGACAGACATGGGGATCAGGCCCAGGCTGGATGATTTTGGAGATCTTTTCCAATTGAAATAATTCCATGATTCTGTGACTTTGGGGTTCCCCATGGGTGCAGCACCCCAGGTTTGGGGAATAACTGCAGGGAGAAGCCACCAGAAATGGGTCAGGGGTCTCAGTGCCACCTTCCCAAAAACAGTCTTGGAATCCCAGAACCATTAACAAAAAGAAATCCCACAATCATTAACAAAAAGGAATCCCAGAATCATTAACAAAAAGGAATCCCAGAATCATTAAGGAGAAGGAATCCCACAACCATTAAGGTAAAAGAACCCCAGAATCATTAACAAAAAGGAATCCCAGAATCATTAAGGTAAACAAATCCCACAACCATTAATGTAAAAGAACCCCAGAATCATTAACAAAAAGGAATCCCAGAATCATTAAGGAAAGGAATTCCAGAATTATGGACTAATTATCCCATATTTCTGGGATTTGCTGGGATTGCTGGGATTTGATTCCACCCTTTGAAGCAGGAATTCCTTTTGCAGCCAGAATTGCACCTTTCCCTCTCCTGGTCCACTCCCTGTCCAGCTTTTGGCTGCTTTAGGCTGGGATTAATTATCTGTAACCTGAATTGACCCCTGAGCTGGGCTCAGACAGTGCTGGCTGGGAGGGGAATCTTGGTGAAGTGAGATTATGAACTGTGGGAGGAATTTCCAAACTTTATTTTTCCAGATTTTATTTTTCCAAACTGTTTTCTGTACCTCTCCTTAAACTGATTAGGACAAAAAAATGATTCACTGTAAAATATTTACAGCCCCAGAAAATTTATGATCTTCAGCCCTAAGTCAGGCAGCGAGCTGGATCATCCAGGATGAAATAAAAACTTGGGAGAAATTCCTGATTTCTGGTTTTTGCTCCAAATATTCCTGGTTTCAAGTGGGATGAATCCTGCTGGATTCTGCTGGAGCTGAGCTCACTCCTCCCTGCTTCTGCTGGACTCCAGCCCCTCCCAGTGACAACCAGAGTGTGATTAACACACTCCTTAATTAAGCTGAGACATCCTTTGGGGGCTGATTCCTCTCTGCCCAAAGGAGTTTCAGGGGAGAAATGCTGCAAAAGCTTCTCTGCACAGGCTGGAATTTGGGAGGTAATGCATTTAGAGGAAGCAACACAAATATTGAGCTTCAGCAGGGCTCTGTGGATTCATGCATTTGAAATATTCCAGCTATTTCCCTGCTCACATTCCTTCCCCACAAAGCACTTTATTAAAGGGCTTTTTTTTTTTTCCCCCTGGCCTTGATGATTACATGGAATTCCAGAGGCTGTTGGATAGATAAGGAGATTGCTTTTGTTTACTCCAAAGATTTTGCTGCTTCTGGACTGGGACAGGCACAGGAGGAGCTGCTTCATCCCTGGAATTGTTTCAGGACAGGTTGGACAGGGCTGGGAGCAATTTGGGATAGGGGAAAATGTCCCTGCCCATGGATTGGGAATGGGATGAGCTTTAAGGTCCTTTCCAACCCATCCCATGATTTTATGATTCATCCCAGAGCAAGTAATTTAGAGCACAATGAGTCTGGGCAGGAGCAGCTCTTTCATCTCCAATTTTTCCAAAGGAAAAGAGACAATGTGGGACTTTGTGGGTGTTTTGGGATGTGGGGAAAACTTCTGGGAACCAGGGAAGGCCTGGCAGAGGTGGAGCCATCCCAGCAAATATCAAATCCCAGTTTGGAGAACTGGGGGGTGCCAGAGCCCAAAATGCTGAGCATGGCCTAAGAGGGATTGTTTTGGAATGCTAAGAAATATTAAATAATAAAAATAAAATATAATAACAGTAATAATGATAGTCATCCCTGTCCTGGGCCTCTGTCCCCTCCAGTGCCACCAGCAGAGCTTTGGTGGCAGAGCCATCACTCAGAGCCCTGCTGTGATTTCCCTCCCCCTCATCTCCCCTCTAAATTAAGCAAAGGATTAATTGGCTAAATTTAATTTGCTAAATTTAAAGAGTTAAAGCTGCAAATCCAAGAGGGACAAGAGCAATGCCCACGGGGGTTTTGCTGGTGGCCAGGAATGCTGAGCCATGGCAGCTTCCCCAGGGAGGATGCAGCATTCCAGAGGGGGATGCAGCTGGATGGATCCTCCCCCTGCACCCCAGGGAGCTGCAGGTGAGTCCCCATCATGTCTATTTTAAAATTAATTAGCCTTAATTTGGCGTTCCAGGGGTGCTCCTAATCCCAAATTAGGGATTGGGATCATCAGAGTGCACAGGGACTTCAGGATGTTATTGGGATTTTTGGAGAGGAGACAACTTTGCTGTATGGAGAAGCTGTGGGATATTCCACTCTGCCAAAATATTTATCCCAGAATCACCAAATCATAGAATTCCAGGATAGTTTGGGTTGGGAAGGACCTTAAAGCTCATCCAGATCCAAACCCCTGGTCAGGGGCACCTTCCACTAGCCCAGGTGAACTCTGACAGTTTTTTCCTGCCCATGAAATCACAAAACCCAGGAATTCCTACAGAGGAGTGGCAGCAGGAAAAGGAAGTGTGCCCTGAACTCAGTGCAATCCTTTTCCTTTCAGGAAAGGGAAATTCTTTGTGTTCAGAGGAAACTTCCCTTTCCTGCCTTACCCCAGGGATATTTTTATCCCTGGCAAATCCCACCTGGGCAGGGACAATGCTCAGCTCTGTGTGGGAGCCAGCTCAGGAAAACAACCCAAGCCCCATTTTTGAAGGAAAAACACAATTTGGGAGCTCTGGCTCTGAGGATGTTGGGATAAAGACCCAGCTGGCAGAAATATTTTTCCATGTTTAGGGATTTATGGTGTTTTAAGGGTGGTTGTGACTTCCCTGCTTTCCTCCTCCTCTGACCCAAAAACTTCTGCAATTTAGCAGGAGAGAACACAAGAAACCTACTTTAGAATGGGGTTATAGCAGTGCCAAAATAGAAAAATTGGCTCAGTTTAATAGTTTATGATAATCAGCACACTGCCTTTTAAACCAGCACCAGGAAAGGAAGAGGATTCTTATTTTTGTGATATATTTCTGCCTCAGAACCAACCCCACAAGGCTTGTTTGTATTAAAGCTCCTTTGCATTGAATAAAAGAGCTGCAAAACAGATTCTTTCATCTCCAAGGGTTTGTGTTCACACCCTTGAAAATTCCCACAAAGCCCAGGTTTTCCATGGTGTTGGAAAAAAGTGTTTGTGAAAGAGAAAAATGCCAAAAATTCCAAAATGTGTTTGGAATAGCAAGAATTGGGTCCTTCCTGTGCAGGGTCGAGCAGAAATATGTTCCCTGTGTATAATTAGAAGTGAGGAGGGTTTACTGTGAGATTGAAAATGACTGGATCTGTCTGCAGTGGGAAAAAAAAAAAAAAAGGAAACTTGAAAAATGATGTGTATGATGTGTTAAACCTTATAAAAAACAAATCTGTTTGAGGACAGGGCAGCAGGCAGGGATTTGCAAGGTCTGGCACCTTAAAGCATGAATTGAATGAAGGCTGAAACAGCTTTATCCCACTAAAATAGGAAAATTTGGAATGGGAAGTGCCTGCCACTCATTTCATGGGAAATTCAGGGAGAGGGAAGCACTCTTGTCCTCCACAAATCATGATCAGAGCACTCGTGGTGTTGAAGGAAATAAACTTCCCCAGTGAAGATCCCATAAATCAAACTTTCCACAGCCTGGGAGCAGTGAGGCTCCTCCTTTGCTCAGCAAAAAAAATTCCTTGTGAGGCTGGTGGTGACGTTAAAGCAGCCCCAAATAAAGAATTGCAGCACACAAATTGTGTCAAATGCCACCCCCTCCTAACCTTGTGGTGAAACCTTTTCCCCATCTCATTCATCTCCAGGGTTTTGCTCCTTCCTGCCATTTGCTGGGATTATTTTTAAAACTGCACTTTGCAGTTCCTGGTTGTCTGGAGTTGCAGGCAGCCTGGGAGGGAGGCAGGGATCAGCTGGGAGGAGGGAGGGATTTGGCTGCTCCTTGGGGTCAGGAGAGAAAATTGGGATAATCCAGGCTGAGCACCTGGAGGAGACACCTCCAGGGAAAGGTTAATCCCAAATAAACCGTGGGATATTCCAGCCCCTTTATCCCTCTGGAGCCGTGCCTGGCACTCAGAGTCTCCTGCAGAAAAGCTGGAGAGGGATTTTTAACCAGAGCAAGGGGGAATGGCTTCCCACTGCCACAGGGATGTTGGGAAGGAATTCCTCCCTCCGAGGGTGAGGAGGGGCTGGGATGGAATTCCCAGAGAAGCTGTGGCTGCCCCTGGATCCTGGCAGTGTCCAAGGCCAGGCTGGACAGGGCTTGGAGCAGCCTGGGACAGCAGAAGATGAGTTTTAAGTTCCTTTCCCCCAAATCTTACTGTGAGTCTGTGATTCCCACCCCACAGAGAGAAGAGGGGATGACTCCAGGACACAAAAACCTTTCAGCCCCAGTCTGTGCCCTGTTCCTGCTGTTTTTCCCTCCTGATGTTGGTGCCTTTTGGTACTGCCAGGACTGCCAGGATGCCCCTCTGCCCAGGAGGGGGATGTGGAGCCAGGCCTGGCCCAGGATTCCTCTCCTCGAGCAGCGTAGCAGCAGTTCAGGGGTTAACAGGCTGCAGATGTTCCCTTCTCCCTCTCATCCCTTTGGAATTCCTGACAAACCCACCAGGGCATTTTTAACCCCCCGTGCTGCTTTTGGGGTGCAGTTAATTCTCTGCCAGTGGCTGGGATGATGTTTTGGATTTGTGCTGGAGACAGAGTTAACACAGAGATGTTTTGATTCTCACTGGGTGGCCTCAAGGGTGTTTCCCACACAAAATCCTGCCCCAAAATCAGCTCCTAGCCCGATGCAATGTTTCAATATCTCGTCATTAAGAGTTGCTGGTCTGAGCTCTCCCCCTCCACACTCAGAGGATTGCAGGGACCAGAGGGCAGCTGGGCGCTGCCACACCTCCAAACCCTCTGTGGAATTCCCAATCCAAGTGATTGATGCTCCCCATTTCAGCCGCAGCTCCTTACAAGGTCTCCTTGCCGTGGATTTGGGAACGGGAACATTTGTGTGTTAAACTTGGCTTCGGTGACCCAGAATGCAGAAACTAGATTAGTTTTTTTTAGCGGAGTTATTTATAGGCGACTCTTAACGAGTTACTTTAAATTACTTTTAGAGGAGGAAGGAAAGGGAGAGGGGGAAGCAGGGGTTTGTGGCTGTCCTGCGGTCCCTGGGGCGTGGGAGGGAGGATGTGACTCGCTGTGACCCCGCAGCCACCACAGCCCCACGCAGAGACAATGCCACCCCCTCGCCAAAACCAGCCATAAAATCCGGACCTTAAATCCCACCGCAGCCTCGCCATGGGGACACCTTCCACTGCCCTCAGGGTGTTCCAGGCTCATCCAGCCCGGCCTTGGGCACTGCCAGGGATCCAGGGACAGCCACAGCTGCTCTGGGAATTCCAGCCCAGCCAGGAATTCCCAATTCCCAATCTCCCATCCAGCCCTGCCCTGCTTCATTCCCTGTGTCCTGTCCCTCCATCCCTTGTCCCCAGACCCTCTCCAGCTCTCCTGGAGCCCCTTTAGGTCCTGGAAGATCTCAGGCTCGGCATTCTTTCCCACCAACACCCCCAAATCCTTTCCCTCAGGGCTGATCTGATCCATTCTCTAACCAGCCTGGATTTATGCTGGAGGGCATCGCTTGGGATCGTAACAAAGAATAAAGAATAAAAACATATTTTTTGTGTAACAACAACAAAAAAAATTAGTTACAATAGCTACTGCAACAACACTAGCTAACATCCTCATATATAATAACATAATATCATTATAGCAAGTATATAATTGTATATATTGTATATTATATATACTATTATAATAGTATAATAGTATATATTATAAATGGAATGGAATGGAATGGAATGGAATGGAATGGAATAGAATAGAATAGAATAGAATAGAATAGAATAGAATAGAATAGAATAGAATAGAATAGAATAGAATAGAATAGAATAGAATGGAATGGAAGTATAATAAGTATGTAATTATATATAATATATATTATATGATAGTATATGTTATGAATAGAATAGAATAGAATAGAATAGAATAGAATAGAATAGAATAGAATAGAATAGAATAGAATTATAATAAGTATAGAATAATATATAATATATATTATATATTATATGATAGTATATGTTATGAATAGAGTAGAATAGAATGGAATAGAATAGAATAGAATTATAATAAGTATGTAAGTATATATATCATATATACTATGTATTAAATGATAGTATATGTTATGAATAGAATAGAATAGAATAGAATAGATAGAATTGAATAGAATAAGTAATAATAATAATAAAAATAATAAATAATAAAAAATAAATAATTAAAATAAATAATAATTTTTTTAAATAATAAGAAGAATGACACAAAACAGCACGAAGAGGGGGTTTCCGCCCGCGGAGCGGCTTTCCCCGCCGCCAGCCGGCGTCCCCGCGGCCCCGGGCGGCGCACGGAGCCCGGCCCCGCTCCGCCCCGCCCGCTCCGCTCCGCCCGGGCCGGCGGCGGCTCCGGAGCGCGGGGGCGGCCCCGGGCCGGCGCTTCCCGTGCCCGGCGGCGGCAGCGCTCCGGGCAGCGCCGCCACGGCCGCTCTCCCTTCTCTGTGCCCGGCAGGAGCGCCGCGAGGATGGCATGGATCTAGGCAGCGACGCGGGCTCCAGCCGCCGCAGCTCGGGGTCCGGCTCCAGCAAAGCCACGCCGTGCTCGGAGGGCAGCTCCTCGCCGTGCCCCGGCAGCCTGGAGCTGGCGGCGCTGGGGGACTCGGAGGAGGAGGAGGAGGACAGCGGGGGCTCCCCGCCGCGCCCCGCCGCCCATGGGCGCCGCCGCGGCCCCGGCGCTGCCCGAGCCCGGCGCTGCCCCCGCCCGCGGCCCCCGCCCCGCGCCGGCCCCGCGCGGCCGCGGCGGCGCGCAGAGAGCGCGGGGCGCGCCCCCGCCACCGGCACCGGCACCGGCACCGGGGCGCGGCCCCCCCGGCAGCCCCGGCCCCCCCGGCAGCCGCAGCCCCCGGCCATGGACTGGGCAGCCCTGGAGAGGCACCTGGCCGGGCTGCAGTGCCGCGAGCAGCAGCAGAGCCCGCGGGCCAGCGCCGCCTCGGTGAGTGGGGACTGCGGGGACAGCGGGGACAGCGGGCACCGGGAGCGCGGCTGGCTCTGGGGCGGTGGGATGGGCTGGGATCCCACTAGAGAGGTGCGCTGGGAGCATGCAGGGATGGTGCTGGGAACCTGCAGGGATGTGCTGGGGTCCCACTGGAAGGATGTGCTGGGATCCCACTGCAGGGATGTGCTGGGGTCCCACTGCAGGGATGTGCTGGGATCCCACTGGAAGCATGTGCTGGGAACAGGCAGGGATGTGCTGGGAACATGCAGGGATGTGCTGGGAACATGCAGGGATGTGCTGGGAACATGCAGGGATGCTGCTGGTGCTGGTGGATCCAGCAGGAGGACGTGGAGCTGCTGGAGAGAGGCCAGAGGAGGCCATGGAGATGCTCCAGGGCTGGAGCCCCTCTGCTCTGGAGCCAGGCTGGGAGAGCTGGGAATGCTCACCTGGAGAGGAGAAGGACCCAGGGAGAGCTCAGAGCCCCTTCCAGGGCCTCAAGGGGCTCCAGGAGAGCTGGAGAGGGACTGGGGACAGGGATGGAGGGACAGCACATGCAGAGTGGCTTTAAGCTGCAGGGTGGTGGATTTAGATTGGGTTTTGGGTGGGCAGGCCCTGGCACAGGTGCCCAGAGAGGCTGTGCCTGTCCCTGGACCCCTGGCACTGTCCCAGGCCAGGCTGGACAGGGCTTGGACACCCTGGGACAGTGGAAGGTGTCCCTGCCATGGCAGGAATGAGATGAGCTTTAAGTCCCTTCCATCCCAAACCATTCCATGATGCTCCAACTTCCCTGGAGCATCCTGGGGCTGGTGGGGCTGGTTCCCTGCAGCTGCAGGGATGTGGCAGGGGCTGGTGTCGAGGTGCCACCACCAGGCTGTCTGTGAGCTTGGAGAGGCCAAGCAATATCAGCTTTTCCCAATACCAGCTTTTCCCAATATCAGCTTTTCCCAATATCAGTTTTCCCAATATCAGTTTTCCCCAATATCAGTTTTCCCCAATATCACCTTTTCCCAATATCAGTTTTCCCCAATATCACCTTTTCCCAATATCAGTTTTTCCCAATATCAGTTTTTCCCAATATCACCTTTTCCCAATATCAGTTTTCTCCAATATCAGTTTTCCCCAATATCAGTTTTCCCCAATATCAGCTTTTCCCAATATCAGCTTTTCCCAATATCACCTTTTCCCAATATCAGTTTTCTCCAATATCAGTTTTCCCCAATATCAGTTTTCCCCAATATCAGCTTTTCCCAATATCAGTTTTCCCCAATATCACCTTTTCCCAATATCAGTTTTCCCCAATATCACCTTTTCCCAATATCAGTTTTTCCCAATATCAGTTTTCTCCAATATCAGTTTTTCCCAATATCACCTTTTCCCAATATCAGTTTTCTCCAATATCAGTTTTCCCCAATATCAGTTTTCCCCAATATCAGCTTTTCCCAATATCAGCTTTTCCCAATATCACCTTTTCCCAATATCAGTTTTCTCCAATATCAGTTTTCCCCAATATCAGTTTTCCCCAATATCAGCTTTTCCCAATATCAGTTTTTCTCCAATATCAGCTTTTCCCAATATCAGCTTTTCCCAATATTCAGTTTTTCCCAATATCAGTTTTCTCCAATATCAGCTTTTCCCAATATCAGTTTTCCCCAATTTTCAGCTTTTCCCAGTATCAGTTTTCCCCAATATCAGCCTTTCCCAATCCCAGCTTTTCCCAGGCTGGGAGCAGTGCCAGGCTGGTGCTGTGTGCTCTCCTTCCCTGGGGGAAGAACCTCCCCAAGGCCCTGGTGTCAGTCAGTGACCCCCCAGCTCTGTTCTACACAAACCCCTATAAATCATGCCCTGATCCCATTATTTGGGCGATTTGGGAATTGCACAGAACTTCTGAGCTGCAGTGATGTGAGAGGAGCAAGCACTGCAGCCAGGCAGTGACAGGGCAGGGCTGAGGCTCTTCCATAATTTATGAATTCCAAAGGAATCCACCAGAGCTCTCCTGGAAGCTCTGCAGGAGCTGTGTGCCTCCCCAGCCCTACCCCTGGCCTTGCCTCTGGCTCACATGAATTTTTTTTCCATGATTTTTTGTGTTGTTTCAAAGACATTCCATGCCCTAACTTCCTGTGAAGTCACCTCGCTCAGGGAGGTGGGGATTTCCCCCTGAATCCTTGAATCACAACTAATTGGTGACAAATCTGGGTGGGTGCTGGGCAGGATGAGTAAGCTGAGGGATGAGTGGGACTGCTGCCATGCAGGGATGCTTTTTTCCAAAGCCTGAGCACTGGAGCCTCAGTGCCTTGAGGAACTGACAGGTAACAGCTTTAATTACAGTCATTTGTGCAGGAGCTCAGCCTGAAAAAAAGAGGAAAAAAAAAACCACACACACACACCAAAAAAAAAAAAAATCTCATTTTTGTGGTTTGGGAGGTAATTTCTCCAGCATTATCTGAAATCAGCTCTGCTGCCACTGCTGGAAACTCTTTGCCTCCAGGCATGACCTTAACCAGGTGAGCTGTCACCTAAGGAATTCCACCCCTGCCAGGATTTTCCTCCTCCATCCTCCCATTCCCTCCTACAGGCACAGAGGCCCTGGAAGGAATTCAGGCTGCCTCAAGCCCTGACTTGTCCCGTGGAGAGATGGGCTGGGAGCTTGTGCTCTGCAGAACTGGGGCTGGAACGAGCCTGGATGGGGCTGGATGAGCCTGGATGAGGGCTGGATGAGCCTGGAGGGATCTGGAATTATTCTGGATGGGCTGGAATGAGCCTGGATGGGGTTAGAACGAGCCTGGATGTTGCTGGAATGAGTCTGGATGGGACTGGATGTGCCTGGATGGGGCTGGAATTAGTCTGGATGGGGCTGGAATGAGCCTGGATGGGGCTGGATGTGCCTGGATGGGGCTGGAATGAGCCTGGATGGGGCTGGAATGAGCCTGGATGGGGCTGGAATGAGCCTGGATGGGGCTGGGATGAGCCTGGATGGGAATGGAATTAGTCTGGATGGGGCTGGATGTGCCTGGATGGGGCTGGGATGAGCCTGGATGGGGCTGGGATGTGCCTGGATGTGCCTGGATGGGGCTGGAATGAGTCTGGATGGGGCTGGACGAGCCTGGATGGGGCTGGAATTATTCTGGATGTTGCTGGGATGAGCCAGGATTGACACCCAGGTGTGGATTGGAGGGGCCCAGGGCACACAGAGCATCTCCCATGGGTGGGGTCGAGCTCCAGCTCTCATCACTCCCAAAATTTGGAGTCTGTCACTCTGCAGATGTGACTTTCCCCCCCCACACCCCGGACCCAAAACCTTCAAAGCTGAACCAGAGTGAAGTGAAAATCCCTCTTTTTATTTTTGTTTTCCCTGCCCTTGACATTTCCCTGCAGTTCAGTGTTTATAACAAACCCCTGCCTTGCCCTGCTGGAGACCCAAGTGTTTGTAAACATGGGGATGGTGGGGAGGAGGCAGCCAGGGAGCAGAGGCAGGATTTGCTGTCAGGAAAAGGGGAATTTCACCAGGATAGGCCTTGGCTGGGGTAGGAACCAGGGTGGGAGGTGAAAGCAGCTTGGAGTGGAGCTGTTTGCTAGGCTGGCTGCTGTTCCCAGAAATCCAGAGAGATGTTTTATTGAGATTATTTCATTAAGATGATTTATTAAGAGGACTAAAATCGAGTTTTTTCTGCTGTCAGGGCTGGATTTCCCTGGGGTTTATCATCAGTGACCCTCCAGGGGCTGCTCTGCTCCTCTCCCTGGATCCCCCCTGGCCCTGGCTGAGCATCCCAACAGGGATTCAGGAATCTCTGCTGGTCCCAGGGCTGTGCTGAGCCCACCCTGGCTGTGCTGGATCATGCTGGAGTCCCAGGAGAAGGAAATTATCACTGCCATGGTTTTAGGAGGTTTTCCCAGCCAGGAGGATCTGGGCTGGAATGCAAGGAGGAGTGGGGAATGCTGGATTAAATGAAAGCTTTAAATGATGAGGGACCTTTGGTCACATCTGTCTTTCTCCCCCCAAAATGGTGAAATTTCTGTCTTGGGAGCTGGTTTGAGTGGGTGAGGTCCTTCCAAACCTGCTGGGCTGCTCCAGGTGACTCCTGACTTTTCCTAAGAGGAGAAACCTCTTTCCTTGGTTCATTTTGGACATGCTTGGCTCAATCTCCTCACCCAGCTGCAGGAAGACACCCCCTCTCTTTTTTTTTTTCCATTTTTCCTCCTTTCCTCAACTCCTGGCTGCATCCAAAGTGGTACCAAACGTGCCATGGGATGATTTGTGGCCCCCAGGAGCTGGGGAAGCAGCATTGCTGTGCCTCTAATGGCTGGAATCAAATCCAAATCTGCCTTAATGGCTTTAATATTCCTCCCATTGCCTCTCTGAGGATAATTACAATCAATGGGATGGATTGGCTGGGAAGAATATCTGCAAATTCTGGAGTCAATTAAAGAAACACTGGCAGGAGGGGAAGTGGCTCAGGCAGGCTGGGAGGGATGGGATTGCTGAAGGAATTTTAGCAGTGCTGCTAAAAGCTCATCCCTGCAGCTTCCAGGAGTTCTGCAGGAGCTTTCTGGATGGGGAAGGATGTGCTGGAGTCTCTGTTTGATTTTTTCATGCCTGTGCTGTGAGACAGACTGATGCTGTCACCCCATCCCCGTGGTGATGAATCCAAGGAACCACACATCTGTGCTGCCACTTGGATTCCTGCATTTCCAATCTTTCAGGAAGTTAAATTTGTGCCCTTCTGGCTCCTTTTGTCCTGAGGTGGGCAGGGCTGGAGCTGTCCCATCGTGGCTGCCCACAGATCAACCCTGAAAGGCAGCAAAGAGCATCCAGAGTCCTGAACTCACCTTGGCAGGGTGGAAAAGCTGCAGGTGCACGTCTGAAAGCAGCTGGAAACTCCTGGAAGTGTCCAAAAAGTGTGGAAGTGGCACTTGGGGACGTGGTTTAGCAGTGAGGATGGTGGGGGTTGGTTCATTTTTGGATTTGATGGTCTTAGAGGGCTTTTCCAACCTTAATGATTCCCTGAAATGCCTGTAGGGTTAGCCCAGGATATTCCAGAAGCTGGAGGATGGAACTGAGCATGGACCATGCCAATACCTCTCTTGCCTGTGCTTCTGAAAATTTGAAACTAATTCAAAACATGGGCTAAAATCTTGAAGTAATTTCATCTTTGGCCACGGGCAGGGATGTGATTTTCATGGATCAGAGCAGCCAGGATGGAAGGAGAAACAGATGGACCAGCTTGGCAAGAGGGAGGAGAGAAATGGAGCCAACAGGTGCTTGCTCAAGCCATGTGGGAGCATTGGTGGAGCAGGATTTTTGGGAATGTGGGCTGGGTGGAAAGCCCTGATCCACCTTGGCCCAAACACTCAGGGAGCAAATCTTGGCTTGGAGGCTGCCAGTGAGCAACAAGCTGGCTCTCCCTGCTGGGTCTGAGCACCCAGCTCCTGCCAGAGGCAAATCCAGGAGCAGGGAGCTCCTCCAGGGCAAGTCCTTTGTTGTGAGGCTGGGGCATGGGAAAGAAGCCTTTGGATTTGGGGAAAGCTGTAATTCTGTGTTGTGAATGACACAGAATTGTTGGGGGGTGAGCTGCAGGAATGATCCATCCCTGCAGGAATGATCCATCCCTGCAGGAGTGATCCATCCCTGCAGGAATGATCCATCCCTGCAGGAGTGATCCATCCCTGCAGGAGTGATCCATCCCTGCAGGAATGATCCATCCCTGCAGGAATGATCCATCCCTGCAGGAGTGATCCATCCCTGCAGGAGTGATCCATCCCTGCAGGAGTGATCCATCCCTGCAGGAATGATCCATCCCTGCAGGAATGATCCATCCCTGCAGGAGTGATCCATCCCTGCAGGAATGATCCATCCCTGCAGGAGTGATCCATCCCTGCAGGAATGATCCATCCCTGCAGGAGTGATCCATCCCTGCAGGAGTGATCCATCCCTGCAGGAGTGATCCATCCCTGCAGGAGTGATCCATCCCTGCAGGAATGATCCATCCCTGCAGGAATGATCCATCCCTGCAGGAGTGATCCATCCCTGCAGGAGTGATCCATCCCTGCAGGAGTGATCCATCCCTGCAGGAATGATCCATCCCTGCAGGAGTGATCCATCCCTGCAGGAGTGATCCATCCCTGCAGGAGTGATCCATCCCTGCAGGAATGATCCATCCGGGCAGGAGTGATCCATCCCTGCAGGAGTGATCCATCCCTGCAGGAGTGATCCATCCCTGCAGGAGTGATCCATCCCTGCAGGAATGATCCATCCCTGCAGGAGTGATCCATCCCTGCAGGAGTGATCCATCCCTGCAGGAATGATCCATCCCTGCTCCTGCTGGGTCAGCAGAGCTCTGGACTTTGGGACTTCCCACCCAGCTCAAAGGTTGGCTGGGGCATTCCTGATCCTGCCCAGGTGCCAATCCCTTGGGAAAACATCCCCAGGGATTTTTCAGCTGCTTGCTGGGAATTCCACAGATTGGAGGGGTGGTCAGCCTTTGCTGCTTCCCAAACTGGGCCAGGCAAAGCTCCCAGGATTAAAAATCCTGAGGAAAAATTTGATTCCCTGAGCTTTTCCTTAAGGGAAGTGCCCACACAAGGATCCAGAGCCCATGGATTCAGTGTGGATGGATGATTCTCCTTTATCCCACTGCTGCCAGAATGTGAATTCCTCCAGGTGATGGAGCCCAGTCGGTTGGTGAGTGGATGTTTCCTGTGGGATGAGGAAAAACGGGAAAAATTGGATTTTTCTAGCACTAGTGGTGGTGCAGGCAGCAGGAAATCTCCCTTTAATGTGATGCTGGGGGATCATTGTTGTGAGATCTGGCTCTGGAAAAGCAGTACATTTATTATAAATGAGTATTTTTGGTGTTTGGGAACCACAAGTAGGAAATCCAAAGGATTTCCGAGGAGAGGAGTGAGCATTTATGGCAAGCAAAATTTGGAATATCTCACAAGTGTTTTTTGGTTTCTTAACAGGGAGATTCTGGAGCCTTGCACCTCTTCCCTTAATTCTTCAAATTCCCACTTGAACCCGAGTGTCTCAGGCTGGAACAGCAGCAGGCAGCAGGAATTTTGATTTCCCAGGATAATAATTATGTGCTTAGGCAAATATTCCTTGCTTATTGAGTGGGATGAGTGCAGGGCAGGGAGGGTTTAATTCTCACAACTGCCCCGTGCTGTGCAAATCCTGTTATTTTCCCCGTGGATGGATTTTCCCCATAGGATGGATGTGCTCTCCCTGTGGGGTGGGGTGTCTGCAACACCTGGGACTGTGGAGAATCCAGCTGCATGTGGAGGGAGAAATTGCAGGCAGAGGGTTTTTAAAAACCAGAGGAAAAGGGGTTTATTCAGTGCAACCCCAACCACATTGAAGATTTGCTGAGGAGCCCTGGAAAACCAGGATTGTCCTGACTCCAGGGACTCAGGGATGTCCTAATTATTCTAAATGATTTAAATATTGTTTAAATATTTAAAGCTTTGTTCAAATATTCTAAATAATGCTCCAGATATCCCCCACACCCTTGCAGAGTTTGTTTCTGTGAGCTTTTGCCTCAGCAGTGATAAGAACAGCAGGAATTGTGATTTATTTCCTTCTTCCTCTCTGCCTGGATTTAAGGTGGTTTGGATCTCACTGGTTGGAAAAACAGGTGCAAAACTTGATTATTTTATAAAGGAACTGGGAAGGAATTGCTCAAAGCATCATTATTCCTACTCCTAACAGCAACAAAAAATCAGGAAAATCAGTATCAGTGACATAAATGTGTGTCCCCATCTCCTCAGGATGTGCTGCAGCCCAAAGGAGCTTTAAGGGAGCGTCAGATTTGGTGGGGGAAATGGACATTTTGGAGGAGAAAACCTCTTGAAAGGATAAATAAAATCCCAGTGTAATTCACCAAAGCTGGGTGTAATCCCCACTGGGAGGAAATGTGATTTCCCAGCTGCTCCCTGTGTCTCCCTGTGGGTATTAATTTAATTTTATAAAAAGGAAGCTGTTGGAAATAATGCCATCATCTGCTCAGTGCAGTGTTTTCCAAGGCTGGACATTCTGGGCAGTGACACTGCTGAGGGGGCTGAGGAAAACCAGAATTTGCTGTGCTCAGGCTCCTCAATCTCAAACAATTCTGCTTTTGTGTAGTTAGAACTATAAAGATTTTAAAATCTCTTTTGCAGCTCTGGCTCTGACATCAATCCTGCTCCAGCAGGGCACCCATGGATTCAGTGGAAAATGATTTTCCCTCTTCCAATTACCCTCTCACACGAGGTGCTCCATAATCCCTCTTTCCCTGGAGGTTTTCCAGCTTTTCCAAGCCCTCAGCTCATTTTTGGGGCACCTCATCTTCCCCTGTGGAGTGGTTTGCATCACCAGGAGTGGGAGATTTTATTTATAAATCCATCTGGGAGTGCAGCTCAGTGATCTGTGGATCTCCTTCAATGAGAAAATCCCACCCAGGGCCATCCAGCCCTGCTGCTTCCTCTGGAAATCCCAGAGGAAATGGGATTTCCAAGGAAAGAGAAGTGCCAGGCTGAGATTTAATCCCCTCCATGGTAGAGGCAATGTTAAAAAAATAAAAATAAATAAAAGAGAACTCTATTAAAGTGCTGGATTCTTCATGCACACAAAAGCTGCTGCTGTGTGTGGCCCGTGGGGACTCCAAATGCTTTTAGTGAGTTATTAAAAATTGAATCTAAACTTTTTATTCTGTGTAATTCCTAGATTGGGTTTATTAAAGAGGGATTTGGGGAAATAGCAGCATTCTGGACCAGGGTCATCCTCTTCTCCTTGGCCTTAGGAGGTCAGAAGATAAATAATTGTGGGAATAATTTTTTCATGTGGAATTCTCTGTGTTTTTTGCATTTGCATGAATCCATAATATCCAACTCTTGGCATTTTTCCTGGCTCACTCCAGCTGGCCTTTCCTTCCTTCTGCTGCTTTCTCATCTATTATTGCTTAGCTGGAAAGCACAAAGGCAACTTTTGCTTTTTGCAAAGATCCAAGAGTCCTGTTCCTGAGAGGAAGATCCCCAGTTTTGGGCTGGCCTGGGAGCTGGAAAACCCCTCCAGGAGCTTTTCCAAGGGGCTGTTTTTGGGAAGGACAGAGCAGTGAAAATCAGGGTGTGCTCCTGAAAACCCCTTGTTCTCCTGGAATTCCTTTGACTCAGTGACCAAACTGGCTGATATTTCCATATATTAATAATATTTAAATGGCTCAAAATAGAGCTCAGCCAGCCCTTCTCCCTGCTCAGGGGAATCATTCCTAGTCCCAAAAAACCCAATCCAGGCTCTCCATAAATCACAGGGATGAAGGTTTCCCACATTTCACACCTGTCCCCATGGGCCTTATTCCACAGAAATAAATTTATTTTGCAAGATGAGTTTGGCACTGCTGATCCTGGGCTGTTCCCATCCCATCCCTCTGGAATGGAGCAGGAATGTGTGTTCAATCCCAAAAATCTGTGCTGCTGGTTTGGGATAGCTCCAGTTCTCCATTTCCAACCCCTCCTTCCTTGTTATCCTGGGATGACTGGGATGTGGAATTGGAATGGCTTCCACTCAGGCTGGAGAGCTCCAGGAAAAATTCCAGGAGTTTCCACAGCTGGGCAGGGGAGTTCTGGAGGCTTTTGGGAACTCTGGAGACCTTTGGGAACTCTGGGAGAGTTTGGGAACTCTGGAGGCTTTTGGGAATTCTGGAGGTTTTTGGGAACTCTGGAGGCTTTTGGAAATTCTGGAGGTTTTTGGGAATTCTGGGAGACTTTGAGAATTCTGGAAGGTTTTTGGAATCCTGGAGGATTTTGGGAATTCTGGAGGCTTTTGGGAACTCTGGATGTTTTGGGAACTCTGGAGGTTTCCAGAATTCTGGGAGACCTTTGGGAATTCTGGAGATTTCTGGGAATTCTGGGAGACTTTGAGAATTCTGGAGGTTTTTGGAATCCTGGAGGCCTTTGGGAGTTCTGGGAGACTTGGTAACCCTGGAGGCTTTTGGGAATTCTGGAAGCCTCTGGGGGTTTTGGGGTTTTTGGGAACTCTGGGAGACTTTGGGAATTCTGGGGCTCAGAGCCAGTGCTGCCTGGAGGATCCACTCTCTGCTCAGGGCCCTGCTAATGGAATTTTTTGGGGAGGTTTGTGCTGAACCAAATCAAACCAGAAGCAAACTGGAGTAGCCCTGATTCCCAAGGGAATCCCAGGGATGAGGTGCCAGCAAGGCAGCAGCTGCAGCTTCAGAGGAGGAATTCTGGTTTTTACAGGAAGGGATGTGGAGGGAAATCTGGGGGGAAATGAGAGTTTCCTGAAAAATGAACTTTCCCTAGAGGAAAGCCAGCAGGAGCATCCCTGTGCCTTGGGCACTCCAAGAATTCCTTGGAGCAGCTGAGCTCTCCTGAGCCCCCAGCACAGCAGGGGATTCATTTTGTTCCCCAAGCTGGAATCCTCTGCCTCAGGGAAGGAAAAATGCCCCCCATTCTCTTTCTCTGCTTTTCCCTGAAAATCCAGCTGTGGTTCCAGAGCCAGCCTCAGCTCCACCCCCATCCCTCACCCCTCTGTTGGCCAAAATAAAACTGCAGCTTGCACCTTGGTGCTGATCCCAGTGCTGCCTTTCCTGGGAATTCCTGCCACCAGGAACTCCATCCTGACTCGAAGGCTCAGTCTGATGGTGTAAATACACAAAAAAAACCCAAATCCAACCTCTGACACCCCTGTCTGTAAGAGCTGGCCCCACTCCAGCAGACACCTTAAAATGAACCACACAGCACCTCCATCCTCTGGAAAAATTCCAGGAAAATTCCAGGGTGCAGAGCAAGAGGACAAGAATGCCTGAGGTTGAACAGGAGAGGGGAAAAAAGGAGATTTAAGGGAGCAGAGTTGCTTTCTTGCTCTTATATGGTGCTGCTGTGCCACCAGCAGCTCTGTGACTAATGAGGCTCAGCTGGGATCCACCCTTGCTTATCCTGTTATTTTTAGCTTTTTCCAGCCTCCTGCTCGCTGTGCCTTGTTTGAAATCCTGACTCTGCACCCTCATGGCTGCCCAGAGAGGCAGGAATGGGATTTCTCCTCCCTGAGGGGATTGTTTGTGGAGCTGGCAGCTGAAGGGGAATCACCTCTGTGACCCAGGCAGCTCCAGACAAGAGGATTCTTTTTTTTCCTTCCTCCCAGTGACCCTGGGTTTGGGAGACAAACTCCAAAAATCATCTTTACATTGCACTGTTTAAAGCCTGGGAGTTGAAAATGATCCTGAAGCAAGAGCAGGGCTTTATTCAGCCTGGGATTTTTGGAAAAGCCACTGGGGTGGGAGCAGGTACAGAAATCCACATCCTCTCCTTAGCAACCATTAAATTCCTGGTCTGGGGCCAAAAACCATTTCTGGATGGAATTGTGGCAAAATCCCTGGAATTGCAGGCTGAGGGAGCTGAGCTGATGGAAACCCAGGGTAATTAATGCATTAATGAATCAATCAATCAATCCTGAGTGTGGCCTGTCCAGTGTGCTGCACCTGCATTTATCCAGCCACAAAAATCAAACTGGGTTTGCTGCACCCTTCCCAAAACCCCTGATCCCAGCAGGGTTTGAACCTCTCAGATCTGGGGGTATTTGGGTGCATATTTTAAGAAAAAAGTGGATTTCTGCCAAAAACTTTGGAGTTATGGGCATCAGCCTTTGGAGCTGAGGGAAAAATCCCCTTCTATTTTTGTCCTGACCATGACTCAGAGGAAGATTTGTCCCTGCAAAGTCACTCCTTTTTTGAGGAGGCATTTAAAGGCCACTGCTGTCACCTGCTTGGCTCAGGATATTCCTATTTTTGGTGTTTGGCTCTGTTTAAAAAAGACAATTTTTCATTCCACATTCACTTTGTAGCGTGCTGTGTTTATTTTTTCAGCCTGCAAGTCCCCAGTCCTGGGCTTTTGCCACCAATTTTGCAATTAAAATTACAAAATAAAGCCATAAAGAAATGAGAACTCTCAGCTGCTCCCAGCAGGAAGCACAAAGGGAATAGAAAAGGATGGATGGGCTGGAAGTGATAGTGGGATAATCCCAAATTTATCCCCAGATTTTGCCCTCTGGCTCAGTGCTTTATTTATAATTAATAACTTGATTTTTGTTGTTGGCTGAGTGCAGGTGCAGCACACTGGACACCCCACACTCAGGATTAATTAATTAATTAATTAATTCCCTGGATTTAAATCAGCTTGAGTTTCCTTCAGCCTGCAGTTCCAGGGGTTTTGCCACAATTTAAAGAAATATTCCAGAAATATTCCCCAGACCATGTTGAGTAGGGAATTTCTGTTTGTGCTCCCAATCCAGCAAAGTTTCCAAATAATTCCTGCTGTCCCACCCTGTCCTTCATCCTCAGGGAAAATCCCTTCTTGGGCCATTTTTCCCCTCCTGGAAAAATTCAATTAATTCCTCTCCCTGCTGCTGTTTTAATGGGGCTGGGGGAACAATTTTGTGTTTTTCAAAACTCTTTTCAAATGCAGCAAATTTATATTTGGAAAAATGAAAACAGACCAAATAAATGGGGGAGGAGGGATAGGGAAATTTGGCTCATGGATTTGAGCAGGGCTGATAAAAACTCCTCCTAAATTTGTTATCAGAGATCAGGTGAGGGTGTCGCTTATGGGTCACTTTTAATGAGTTTGGTGTATTCTGGATCAGTAAGGAAATTTTGGGAATCTTTCCCAGATGGGTTTGGGAATGGATGGGTGCATCCTGCTGCTGGGGAAAATTGTTTGGAGCTGATGGGATTTGCCACAAATCCTCTCCCATGATTGTGCTGCAGAGCGAGGAATGTGTGAATTTATTGATGCTCAGATAAAAACTGATTTTTCCTGCTGAAGAGCTGGTGTTGCTCTCCATAGATTCTGCACTCTGGGAGTGCTGCCTTTCCAGAAGAACTGTTGATTCCTAACAATAGAAATAAATCAAGCTGCAAGGAGGCAGCTGGAGCTTTTCTGTGCTGTGTCCCCACGTTCCTGAAGTGCTGGAGATAAATTGATTCGGGCAGGGGCTGGTTTGGGTGGGAAGGAATTGTCCCCATGGCAGGGACACCTCCAGCTATCCCAGCTGCTCCAAACCCTGTCCAGCCTGGACTTGGACACTTCCAGGGATGGTGAATCCTTGGGAAAAATCCTTCCCTTCTCTGTTCCTAGCAGTAAATCCTTGGTGGGCTCAGACCTCACCATCAGAGCTCCTCAAAATTCACTTTTAAGCACTTCTGATCCAGCTTTAGAAATTGTCCAACTAAAAAAAAAGCCTGTGTGGTACCACTGAGCCTTCCTGGATGGCTTCCATGGAAAAATCTGCTTGTTTTCCATATGTTTGGTGGCTTTTATATCACTGGGAGAGTTATAAATACTTGTGTGGCTGAATTGAGTCCCTGCAATTCCCTGTGAAGTGTTGGACATGGGAGGAACCAGGGGGGAGAACTGCTGCTTCCTTCTGCCCCAGGTTTTTAGGGAAGGGAAAATCCCTGGCTTGGTTTTGTGTTTTTTAATCCCAAATCCATCTCTGGTGCTTGAGGTGGGGCTGTAAAGGACTCCAGAAAATTGCAGGGAAGTAAAAAAAGGGAAAAGGGGAGGATGTTGGGTCCTTAACCTGATGGAGGTTTATTCCCACCTGGAGCAGTAAGACATCCAAAAAAAGGGAAAACCCCTCAGCATCATCTCCCTTCAGTAAAAAGGGAATAGTGCAGAGCATTATCCATGGATGTAATCCAAACAAATACTCCCCTTTCCAAGCAGATGTCGAGTATTAACTGATTAAAAATAATCGCTTTTTCCTTTATTTTTCTTGCTGGATTTAAACCCAGGGAAAGCTTTAGCTGGGCTTAAAGAGGAGCTAAATCCCTCAGTCCCAGGAAATCATCAGCAAATAGAGCTGAAATCCTGGGATGCTGGATATAATTCCTGCCTCCACCCAAGCTTGCCCAGCAGGAGCATCCCGGGGTGTTTTCCCTGAGGATCATCGTCCCACAGGATTCCTGGAGCTGCTCCAGGCTGGGAGAGATGGGAGTGGAGAAGGGAAAACTCCAAAAAGAGCTCAGAGCCCCTTTCAGGGCCTGAAGGAGAGCTGGGGGCAAGGATGGAGGGACAGGACACAGGGAATGGGTTTCACTGCCAGGATTAGATGGGATATCAGGAGGGAATTCTTGGATGAAATGGATTTTCCCAAGGATTCATCACCCCTGGAAATGTCCTGGACAGGGCTTGGAGCAATCTGGGATAGGGGAAGGTGTCCCTGCCCATGGATGGGGCTGGATTTAAATTCCTTCCAAACCAAACCATTCCAGGATCCTGCAATTCTCTGAAAAACTGAAACAAAACCTCCCCAGGTCTTGAACTCTTCCCTGATTTTCACCTGCTCCACGCTCCAGCTGCATATTTATTTTGGGATTTGAAATAAAAAATATAAATCCAACACTAAAAAACCAAACAAAAATCACTATTTGAGTGTGGTTTTTGTATCAGTGGGCTGGCCAACACCAGCCTGGAAAATAAACCTTCCCAGCTGATAAGGGCCCTCTGGGCATGGCTGTGGGCAGGAAAATATTCCAGCAGGAATTCCATGGCTGGGCTCCCTCCTGCTGCTCCTGCTTTTTTTTCATTCCCATTCCAAAGGTTTGTGGATGAAGCCCTTGCAGCAGGCACAGAGCACGACACAGAGTGTAAAAATAAACGTGTGGGACAGTGGGAAATGCCAAAAACCTCGGGGAAAGGGCTGGATGTGGCTTTGCTGTAATAATCCAGGATCCTTCCCTCCCTGCCACACTCCCATCCCTCGGCTCTGTCCCTTTGAAGGGTGTTTTTCCCGGTGGGAATGAGGATGGGAGGGGTGATAACCTCGCTGTGCTCCTCCCTCTGCCTGTTAATGATTTCCTTGGAGTGGGGCAGGGAATGCAGGATGCCTGGGAATTAATTCCCTGCCTGCCTTTGCCACCTCACCCCTGGTTTGGGATGGAGCTTAAGAATGGGGGGAAAAAATAATCCTAAAAATACAAGTACAGAAGCAGAAATTCTCTGTTCCCCCCCAGAATTTTGTTATGCCAGGTGTTTCCTCCTTCTGTGCAGGAGTAATTAAGGAAATTCCATTGTTTCACCAGAAGAATTCGAGTGTCTGGCAAAGCTGAGTTTTCTTCCTCTTTGGTCCCTGTGCCATGGGAGTTGGATTCCCTGTGGATGTGCAGGAATCAGGCCTGGCTCGTTCCTGGTGCCCCAGGACAGGAGCAGCACCTTCCCACCCCACAGGAGGGGCTGGAAGGGAAAAGGTTTCACCCCAGTGTTGTGTCAGAACTCTGGAGATTTCTCCAGGGATTTCTGAGCTGCACATTCCTAATCCAAAGCTGGTTTTGGGAAAGCTTCAGGAAAACTTGTACAAGTGCTATCAGACACCTGCAATTAGGGGGTGCCTCATTAATAAATGCAAACCAGGCAGGGCAGGCACCCCTGGGTTTCTTTCCCCAGGTTGGAAGGGAAAGGTTTCACCCCAGTGTTGTGTCAGAATTCTGGAGATTTCTCCAGGGATTTCTGAGCCCCACATTCCTAATCCAAAACTGGTTTTGGGGAATGCTTTGGTAAAATTTATCTGGATAATCTCACAAGTGCTATCAGACACCTGCAATTAGGGGGTGCCTCATTAACAAATTCAAACCAGGCAGGGCAGGCACCCCTGGTTTGTTTCCCAGGAACTCCCCCTGGATTGTGCTCCATGGAAAGCAGCAGCCTGTGTTCATCCTTCCTTCATCCCAGAGATCACCTCCCACTGACCCAGCTGGAGAACTGCCAGGAGCCTTTCCCTCAGTTTAATCCCTCTCAGCTTTAATCATTACCTGCCTGCCCACCTCCTTCTGCTGGGGAGTGCAGATGGAGCTGGAGCACAGCAGCAGACCCAGAGGCCGAGGATAATTCCTGGCTTTTCTGGGAGCAGCAGGTGACCCTGGCTCTCTCTGGGATCGTTTTTCCAAAGGGAAAAGCTGTTGATTCCTGGGGGGATCCACTCCAGCCCTGGGAATGGGGTGGGTGGCACTGGAGTGAGGGGGGGAATTGGGAGTTTTCCTGGTGATGCACAGAATAAATGGAATTGGAGTTTATGTAATGCATGGAGCTGCTTTTAGCTTGCCACAGATCCTCCTCCCAACAAGGCCAAGGTTAGGCAGCAAACTGCAGAGTGGGGATGGTTTATTTGGATGAATTTTTATTTTGATGTCTGCTTGAGTGGGATTCTCTGCAGATTCAGGAAAAACCAAGGATGACTTCACCCTCTCTTAAAAATTTATGCAGAATATATTAATTTTTTCTTTTTAAATGAAGTGTCTTGTTTTTTTTTTTTTTTTGGAAGCTCTACTGCTGCAGGGGAGAGAGAGCACTGGGGAGGAGGGTCTGGGGGTTTTTCCATCCGTGCCCAGCTGCACAGGGACTCCAGGGATTCTCCATCCATCCTCCCACAGCTGCTCCAGCCTGTCTGTGCTGGTGGGAAGCTGGGAAAGCTGGGGCAGGGTGATGATCCTACAAAAGGCCTTTTATTTTTTTTTTTTTTTTTTTTTCTAGAGGCACATCTGGTGTGGGGGAATCAAATCCGAGCTGCCCTGAGCAAGTGTTTCTGGATTTCAGTCGTGTGAATCCCTGAACAGCTGGGCTTGGGGCAGGATAAATCCCTGTTTGCCAAAGGAAAGGGAATTTCTGCTGCTCCCTGCCCAGGGCATGGTGTGAGCCCGCTTGTTTTAGTGCCCCTGGGATGAGCTGTGGCCGGACAAAGCAAGGATTGAGAATGGCATTGTGTGTGTCCTCACCCTGCCGGGCCAGACTCTTGGAAATGAGGCTCTTGGGGTTCGTGTTGGGTTGGAAAAACCCCAAGTGCTCACTGAAGCACATTCCCAAGTGCCCCATCCACTCATTTTTGAACCTTTCCGGGGATGTGACTCCACCACTGCCCTGGCAGCTCCTCCCCGTGCTGAACCCACCGTTCAGCGCCTGGACACCCGACCTGGGCTTTTCCCAAAAAAGTGCCCCAATCCCGTGTGCCGGGCTCCGCTCCCTCCCTGGCTGCGGGAGGAAAAAACAGCCGGGAATGTAGGGCACGGCCTCTGGCAGGGATTGCGGCGGGATTCCCGCGGCAGCAGGCTCGGGGGAGCGGTCTGCAGCTCTTCTTGCGGGGCTGCCTGGTTCGGGGTGCCCCGGGGCCGCGCTCCATCCGCGCCGGGCGGGTCGGGGGGCGCGGGGTTGGAGCGAGATCGCCGGGTCCGGGCGATCCTCCCGGTGCCCGGGGGAGCCTCCCGGTGCCCGGGGGGGTTTGAGGGGTTTTTCCCCGCTCCTGGAGGGGAGTGAGGCCGCAGCGGCCCCGCCCGGAGCGGGAGGAGGCGGCTCTCGGGGCTGCGCAGGCGGAGCAGCGCGGCCGCATCCATCTTCTCCCCTCCTCCTCCTGCTGCCGCTGCCGCTGCTGCTGCTGCTGCTGCTGCTGCTGCTGCCGCTGCTGCCGCTGCTGCCTTCTCCCCATCCTCCTCCCTCCTCCTCCCCCCATCCTCCTCCTCCTCCTCCCCCGCCGGGGCCGCGGCGGCTGCGGGCGCTGCCGGCGGGGCGGATGATGCGGCGAGATGGTTCACCAGGAAAACTGCTCCTACCAGGTGAGGGGGGGCGAGCGCGGCCTGGCCCCCAGCCCCGGGCAGCTCGGCGCAGTCCCGGGCCACCCCCGCTCTGTGCCGCCCCCGGGGATGCGACAGCGCGGGGCCGCGGCTTCGGGTTCGGGCCGAGCATCCCCGGATTCGCTCCGAGCATCCCGGGGTTCGCTGCGAGCATCCCGGGGTTCGCTCCGAGCATCCCGGGGTTCGCTCCGAGCATCCCGGGGTTCGCTCCGAGCACCCCCGGATTCGCTCCGAGCATCCCCGGATTCGCTCCGAGCATCCCGGGGTTCGCTCCGAGCGTCCTGGGGTTCTCGCTCAGCAGCTCAGGATTTGCTCCGAGCATCCCCGGATTCGCTCCGAGCATCCCCGGATTCACTCCGAGCATCCTGGGGCCCGCTCCGAGCATCCCGGGGTTCACACCGAGCATCCCGGTGATTGCTTCGAGCACCCCGGGGTTCACACCGAGCACCCCAGGGTTCACACCGAGCACCCCGGAGTTCACATCGAGCACCCCGGTGATTGCTCCGAGCATCCCGGGGTTCTCACCGAGCATCCCGGGGTTCTCACCGAGCATCCTGGGGTTCTCACCGAGCACCCCGCGGCTCGGCAGGCAGAGCAGCCCCGGGGCTTTGTGCTCGCCAAGCGATGCTCGGAGGGGCAGCGGGGCCGGGGATGCGCTGCCCCCATCCCGCCGCCCCCATCCCGCTGCCCGCATCCCATCGCCTTCCTGCCGGGATAAAACCTCTCCCTGGAACCGGGAGATCCTCGGGATCGCCGCCCCGCAGCCGCCGCAGCGCTGGGATGTGTTTTTCGCTGTGTTTTTCAGGGATGTGTTTCTCAGAGCAGGGCGGTGATTCACAGGCTGCGGCTCTGCTCTGGCTCCGCAGGGATGGGGGTGTTTGTGAGCGTGCGTCCCATCCCTGCGGCTCCCCGTGTTTGGGGAGCACCGAGATTGTTTTGGGGGGAGGTTGAGAGCTGGGCCGGGCTGGGTCTGTGGTTTCCTTTCCCTCTGGAGAGGGGATGGGTGCTGGGGGTGCACCTGCACGGGGGGCGGCTCACGGGGGGGCGATGGCACCATTAGGGACTGAATAGCACGAGAAGGGTCTCGATAGCACGATTAGGGACTGGATGGCACGATTAAGGGTCGCGATGGCACAATTAGAGGCTCGATGGCTCATTTAGGGTCTCGATGGCACTTTTAGGGACTCGATGGCTCATTTAGGGGCTCGGTGGCACAATTAGGGGCTCGATGGCTCATTTAGGGACTCGATAGCACGATTAGGGTCTCGATAGCACTATTAGGGACTGGATGGCACGATTAAGGACCTCGATAGCACGATTAGGGGCTCGATGACACTTTTAGGGGCTCGATGGCTCATTTAGGGATTGGATGGCACGATTAGGGACTGGATGGCACGATTAGGGGCTCGACAGCACGATTAGGGGCTCGATGGCACAATTAGGAACTCGATGTCTCATTTAGGGGCTCGATGGCACAATTAGGGGCTCGATAGCACTATTAGGGGTCTCGATGGCACTATTAGGGGCCTCGATAGCACTATTAGGGACTCGATGGCACTATTAGGGGTCTCGATAGCACTATTAAGGGCCTCGATGGCACCATTAGGGATTGGATGGCACGATTAGGGACTGGATGGCACGATTAGGGGCTCGATGGTACAATTAGGAACTCGATGTCTCATTTAGGGGCTCAATGGCACAATTAGGACTCGGTAGCACAATTAGGGACTCATGTCTCATTTAGGGTCTCGATAGCACAATTAGGGACTCGATGGCTCATTTAGGGTCTCCATGGCTCATTTAGGGGCTCGATGGCACCGGCGGATTATTAAATGCACCAGCATCTGTCCCTCGGCACGGCGATGCTGAGAAATGCCTTTGCCTACGTGCAGTGAGGGTGTTTTGGAAAATCCCAATTCCCAAACATTCCCAGAACCGGACCCTCAGCAAGCAGGGCCTGGCCCAGACCAGCTCCCCATCCTTGTTCTTTCTCCATTCCCGTGCTTAATTCCAACTTCAGGCCTTGTTTCCCAGCAAAACATCTCAGATGCAAAATAATTCACGGGGGGAGAAGACATGAAACAGAGAGAAGCTGAAATGATTTTTCACAGAGTATTTTCAGTCGAGCAATTCTGGGAGTGAATTTCTATTTTTAATCTCTTTGGGGAAAAAATATCCTGGATTTTTTTTTGTGGGGTTTTTTTGTGGTTTTGTTTTGTTTTTTTTCCCCCTCCAGCCTTTTGATTTCGCTGCAGCTCCGAGCCTGTTGCTCTGGACAGCCGGGATAAATGGTGCCATTGTTTGGGAGCACGGATGTTTTCCCAGCACACTCAGGAACGCAGGGGTTAAAGGTTGGGCATTGTTTCCCGGCTGGGAGCAGCCCCGGGGGGTGGGATGATGATGAGGAGGGTGATGATGGTGGTGATGCTGCAGCACAAGCCTGGCCACAATCCCTGGGTGTTACTGCGACAGCGCTGCTGCTTTCCCTGCCCGTTTATGGCTCCGTTCCTCTCCCAAACCCTGAATATTAGAGGGAAACCAGCCAGAAACCACGCAAATCCAGCATCCAGGAAAACATCTTTTTAATTTAAATCTGTTTCCAAACCTTCCTAGGCACTGCAGAGATTAAGATCAACCCCAGCCCCCTCCCAAGCCCAGAAACCCAAGAGTTTTAATCCTTTTGTGGATGGCAGTCCCGGGCTTTGGGCTCTCACTGGAAGCTGCAGTGATGGGATTTTGCTCCAGGGGAGGGGTGCCAGTGTTTCATCTGCTCTGCTCCCTCCTCACACCCCTTTTTTTTGGGAGCTGTTAAAGGAACTAAAAAGAAATCAAAGAGAGGAACAAGTCAGCACTTGGCAAAACTTTAAAAAAAAAAGGGTTTGTTTTGAAGAATTCCAGCAGAAAAACTGTGACATGCCCAGGTCATGGCTGGGCCACCAAGTGCATGGCAGGGAGGGAGCTGGGAATGGGGAGGATGTTCCTGTCCTGTTCCATTCCCTGCTCAAACCCCTGAATTCCCCAGAGCTCAGCTGGCAGTGCAGGTGGCCCTGGGCTCTGCTGGCCTTTGGATGTGGCTGAGTCAGGTGAATTCCTTGAATTTAGGCTGGATTTTCCATGCAGCATCTGCCATCTTTTCCAGGGATGCATCCTGGAATCAGGCTGGATGCTGCCACTCTCTTAATTCTGCTTCTTTTCTTTCTTATTCCAATTTATTTCCCTGTATCAAACATTTTATTTAGGGCTCCATGATTCCTCCTGCACTCTGACCAGGAAAACCTTGGCTGGTGCCCACTGGGTGATGCTTTGTGAGCTCCTGAGCCCACATGGAATAAAATTCCTTGAATTTAGGCTGGATTTTCCATGCAGCATCTGCCATCTTTTCCAGGGATGCATCCTGGAATCAGGCTGGGTGCTGCCACTCTCTGTACTGTGGATTTCTCTCTTAATTCTGCTTCTTTTCTTTCTTATTCCAATTTATTTCCCTGTATCAAACATTTTATTTAGGGCTCCATGATTCCTTGCACTCTGACCAGGAAAACCTTGGCTGGTGCCCACTGGGTGATGCTTTGTGAGCTCCTGAGCCCACATGGAATAAAAATCCAGCGTGCAAATCCAGGCTTTAGCCCAGAAATAAAGGTTTTATTCTGCTGTGTGGTTCAGCTGGGCTTTGCTGGCCCTCAGCCTCAGCCAGGCCTTCAGTTTGTTGTGCCAATCTGTGTTTTCAGCAGGAAAAGACAGATCTGTGGAGCACTGCTGGGCTCCTCAGCCTGTTCCTGGCTTAATCCGTGTTTTTTACCATCCCTGTGCAAGTGGGTGATGTGTCTGAAGGGTGGATTTTTAAGTTTCTGGTGAAAAGCAGGGAATTGAGGGGCACCCAGTGGCCAGTTGCCCCTGGGAACAGGATTTGGCTCCACGTTCTGGCAGAGGCAGGGCTGAGCTATCTGCTGGCACCAGGGTCGCTCTGGAGATGCTTCCAGGCTCCACACGTGCCAGGAAAATTAAAAAGAAAAAAAGATCTGAGCAGAAAAGAGATTTTATTGGCTGGAAATCATCTCTCAGGTGGGGCAGGGAGTGTGGTGGGTTTTTCTGGGATGTGCCCAGGTGCTGGGATTGATTTTTTTTTTTTTTTTTTGCTGTTTTTGGTAAACCCAGTGCCAGAAAGGTGCTGGTGCCACTTTGGATCAGGCTGAACAGCCCAGGGATGAACCAGGCAAGGCTGGATGTCCTCCCAGAATCAATCCATAAAATCCACGAGCTTGCAATGCAAAGTGATCATTAAAGAAATGAAAAGAATTGGAGACTTTGTGAGATTTCTTTGGTTTGATCTCAGGAGGGGGTTTGGAGGTTCCAGAAATCAGCTGGCATCTTCCTTTTTTTTTAAAGTCAGGGCAAATTCTGGTGGCAAAATAGGGGCAGGCCTTGGGGAGAAGCTGAAATTCCATGAGAATGCAGTGTGGAAAAGCTGCTGCCCCTGGAGGATGCTCCAGGCTGGCACAGCCCCTGCCCCACGTCCCCCAGGCATGGCAGTCCAGCAGAGCCTTCGTGAGCCTTCTTCAGACAGACATCCCCAAAAAAATCCCTAAAAAAAGTGCTGGGAGAGCTCTTGGAGTGTGCTGAAAGCTCAGGGAAGCATCACCGGAGGGATGAATTTCACTTGAATTTTATGGGTTTGCTTTGTGCTGGGAAGGGACTGGTGGGGAGGCTTGTTCCAGCACTTGTCATGAAATTTAGATTTTGTGGGGTGGAAGCACAGAGTGACAGAATAATTTGGATTGAAAAGGATCTTAAAACCCATCCCAGGGACACCTCCCACCACCCCAGGTTCCTCCAAGCCCTGTCCAGCCTGGCCTTGGGCACTGCCAGGGATGCAGGGGCAGCCACAGCTGCTCTGGGAATTCCATCCCAGCCAGGAATTCCTTCCCAAAATCCCATCCAGCCCTGCTCTCATCCGGTATAAACCATTTCCCCTCGTCCTGTCACCCCCATCCTCTTGTCAGGAATCTCTCCCTGGCAGCTCTGGCAACTTGAGATTCCAAGATCCTGGAATTTCCCTCAATCCCCTGGGTGCTCCATGCCCATGATTTTGGGCAGCTTGGAGGGATTTTCTTGAGCCCTGCTGGGAATTCAGGGGTTCCTCTGCTCCCTTGGGATGTCTGGGAGCTGATCCCAGCAGGAAAGGGGGAATTCCTCCCCCTCTGGAGCACAGCCCAGCCCTGGGGATTTCAGACTCCAGCAATGCTTTCATGCTCAGGAAAAGGGAATTTTGCTGCTTTCTTGTCCTTGGGGGTGTGTTCCAAGCACCCCAAACTCGTTCTGCCCTATTTCCTCACCTGGCTCAGGGGTGATTTTAACACCCAGCTCCAGATTCTGCTGCTCTGAGCTTCCCCTTTCTGCTTGAAAAAGGAAATCAGGCTCTTCCCCCTCTGGCTGCTGGAGAGAGGGAGTGGGATCTGCATTCCTGGGCTCTGGTGCCATTTGGTTTTTTTTGGGATGTTCCAAGCAGAGGGACAGTGGTGGCTGTGGGGAAGGGGTTTGGTCCCTGTGCTGAGAGAATCCCAAAATTCATTTCCCTTTTTGATATCCCAGATTGAAATGGGGTTTTCCTCCCTTTTCCTCCCACCCCAAGGGGGCAGGTCCAGGCTCTGAGGAGGGCCCCAGATGTGCCCCAGGTGTGCCCCAGGTGTGCCCCAGGTGTGCCATGGTTCCAGGGGTTTCTGAGCCGGCTTTGGGGTTTTTCCCATGGCCTGGAATAGGATGTAGGGTTTTCCCTGGAGGCTCAGTGGGATCAGCTCAGGGAATTCCCCTCTGCAGAGTCCTGGAGCATCCCAGGAGGGCAGGGCAGAGGTGAGAGCTGGCACAGGGGGATAAAACATCCTAAAAACTGCTTGGCAAGGGTGGGATATATTCATTTATATTTCTGGTTTTTAGGGTTGTGCCACTTCCTCTCCTTAGGGGTGGCTTTGGGACATCCCTAATGGGTGAGGACAGGGATGCTGCAGGATTGTCCCAAATCCTGAGGTGACAAATGCCAGGCTCAGTCCCAGCCATTTGGGCTGTGATTTATTTATTCATTCATTTATTTATTTGGGGTTTATCGTGTCAGGACCCATCCCCAGCTATGATTTTATTTATTTTATTTATTTATTTATTTATTTGGGATTTATCGTGTCAGGACCCATCCCCAGCTATGATTTTTATTTATTTATTTATTTATTTATTTGGGATTTATCGTGTCAGGACCCATCCCCAGCTGGGAGAGGAAGTGGATTTAGCAACAGCAGGAAAGGACACAATGAGTCAGGGGCGGAGGGGAACTGAAAATAAAATAAAAATAAGGAAATATCCTGAGAATGACTTTGTTTCATTTGGGAATTACAGTTGCAAATCACTGTCTAGGGACAAGAATGGAATTAAACATTTACTATTGCTGGTTTTGCCCTGAAAATTCGGAGTGGATTCATGCTGGGATGTGTTGTTAGAGTGGGAATTTTCCTGGAGTTTGCATTTGGGGTGGAATGGCATCAGCATGGCTTGGAGATCTCATTAAACATCACAGCACAATTAAAATTATTTTAGTTGAATATTTTAGCAATACTTATTTAGTAATATTTAAATATTAAAATATTAAATATTAATATATTTAGTAATAATTATTTTAGTTTATTTATTTGAATTAAAATTATTGAAAACTATTTATCTGTGGTCGTGTTGCACCAAAAATCAGGATTTTTCTCTCTGCTGTGCCAGCTTTGGGGGAGAAACTGTGGCATAATTCTGTTTTCCTAAGGATTCCTTTTGGGAATTCCTGCTCTGAGCACGAGCAGCTGATCAGACAAATCTTTCCTGCTGGGATGGAATTTTGGGGATCCCCAGGCTCCCCACACCCCCAGGATGGGGAGCAGGGTTAGGCTGGGTGCCTCTCTTGCTTAATCCCAAGAAATTTCGGATTTTTTGCAGCTGGCAAAGCTGATTTTTGAAATTTCTGATTTTTGCAGCTAATTTAGGCAGGGAACAGCTCTGTGGGTGGGTTTTACAGGGAGTGAAAATTCCAGGAGGTGATTCCCAGGGCTGGGAATTCACTGGGATCATTCCCTGGGGAAAAGCCCCAGGAAGGAGAAAACCCCAGCAGGCAGCACTGCCAGGATGGGATTTGGATATCAGACACTGGGGTTTTGATATCAGACACGGGGATTTGATATCAGACACCGGGATTTTGATATCAGACACTGGGATTTGGATATCAGACACTGGGGTTTTGATATCAAACACTGGGGTTTTGATATCAAACACTGGGGGTTTGATATCAGACACGGGGATTTGGATATCAGACACCGGGATTTTGATATCAGACACTGGGGTTTTGATATCAGACACTGGGGATTTTGATATCAGACACTGGGATTTTGATATCAAACACTGGAGTTTTGATATCAGACACTGGGGTTTTGATATCAGACACTGGGGTTTTGATATCAAACACCGGGATTTTGATATCAGACACCGGGATTTTGATATCAAACACTGGGGTTTTGATATCAGACACTGGGGTTTTGATATCAGACACTGGGATTTGGATATCAGACACTGGGGGTTTTGATATCAGACACTGGGATTATGATATCAAACACTGGGGTTTTGATATCAGACACTGGGGTTTTGATATCAGACACTGGGGTTTTTATATCAGACACTGGGGTTTTGATATCAAACACTGGGATTTTGATATCAAACACTGGGGTTTTGATATCAGACACTGGGATTTTGATATCAAACACTGGGGTTTTGATATCAGACACCGGGATTTTGATATCAGACACTGGGGTTTTGATTTCAGTCACTGGGATTTGGATATCAAACACTGGGATTTGGATATCAGACACTGGGGTTTTGATATCAAACACCGGGATTTGGATATCAGACACTGGGATTTTAATATCAAACACTGGGGTTTTGATATCAGACACTGAAATTTTGACATCAATCACTGAAATTTTGACATCAGACACCGGGATTTTGACATCAATCGTCAAAATTTTGATATCAATCGCCAGGATTTTGATATCAGACATCAGGATTTTGACATCAGACACTGAAATTTTGACATCAATCGCCGAAATTTTGATATCAGACACCAGGATTTTGATATCAGATGCCATAATTTTGACATCAGACCCCTGGATTTTGGTATCAGACACCAAGATTTTGACATCCATCACTGAGATTTTGGCATCAGACAGCAGGATTTTGACATCAGACACTGAAATTTTGACATCAAACACCGAGATTTTGACACCAGACACTGGGATTTTTATACCAAACATTGAAATCTTGACATTAGACACTGAAATTTTGTCATCAGACACAGAGGTTTTCACATCAGACACCGTGATTTTGATATCAGATCCCAGGATTTTGACATCAGATCCCAGGATTTTGACATCGGACACTGGAATTTTGATATCAGACATGGGATTTTGATATCAGACACTGAAATTTTGACATCAGTCACTGAATTTTGACATCAGACACCAGGATTTTGACATCCATCATCAAGACTTTGACATCAGACACCGAGATTTTGACATCAGACACCAAGATTTTGATATCAGATCCCAGGATTTTGACATCAGACACCGGGATTTTGATACCAGATCCCAGGATTTTGACATCAGACACTGGGATTTTGATACCAGATCCCAGGATTTTGACATCAGATCCCAGGATTTTGATATCAGACACTGGGATTTTTCTATCAGACACTGGGGTTTTGATATCAGACACCAGGATTTTGACATCAGATCCCAGGATTTTGATAGCAGCCCCGGGATTTTGATAGCAGCCCCGGGATTTTCGCTGCCCTTGCGGGTTATTTTTATCCGGCTCTGGCGGCGGTGCCTTCCCGGCCGCTCGCTGCCTTTATTTGGGAAGGCGCGGTGCCGGAGCAGCGCGGGCCGGCCCCAGCGCCCGGGTGCCGGCGGCTGCGATGTCCCGGGAGCGGCGCCGGGAGCGCGGGAGATGAGCCGGGAGCGCGGGAGATGAGCCGCGAGCGCGGGAGATGAGCCGCGAGCGCGGGCATGGAATGGGTGACGTCATCGGGAAAGCGGCCGCGCCGCCCGGGGAGGGGAGCTGCAGAAAGGTAACGGGACAAAAAGGGACAGAAAGGGACAGAAAGGGACAGAAAGGAGCCTTTGTGTGCCTGCCCGGGTCCCGCCCAGCGCTGCAGATGCGACAATTCCCGAGTTTTAAAGAGACAAACTTCCTCCCTGCCTGTGATCTCCTGTGATAAAATAGCAGCAGGAGTTTCCTAAGGAATTCTCCTACCTGGATCTTTAATTTTGTGACGTGGCTGGAAAAGTTTGACTCGGGTTTGGGTTTTCCCCAGGAGGAAAAAAGGAGGTTAAAGGACATTTTCTGTGGTTCTGTGCTGTTTGTAAATCCCAGAATAGCCCCGGGGCTGTGCAGAGATAAAATGAGACGTGGCTCTGGGACTTTAAATATAGTCCTGCTCTGGGGCCGGGAGTGACAGCCGGGCAAAAATAACCCTGCTGGCCTGGGCCGTGTCCCAGGGCTCCTGCTGGCTGTCCCAGTGTGTCCCAGAGTGTCCCAGTGTGTCCCTGCTGGCTGTCCCAGTGTGTCCCAGTATGTCCTAGTGCTCCTGCTGGCTGTCCCAGAGTGTCCCAGGATCTCCCAGTGTCACAGTGTCCCAGAGTGTCCCAGTGTGTCCCAGTATGTCCCAGTGTGTCCCTGCTGGCTGTCCCAACATGTCTCAGTATGTCCCAGTGCTCCTGCTGGCTTTCCCAATGTGTCCCAGTGTGTCCCAGTATGTCCCAGTGTGTCCCAGTGTGTCCCTGCTGGCTGTCCCAGTGTGTCCCAGCATGTCCCAGTGTGTCCCAGTATGTCCCAGTGTGTCCCAGTGTGTCCCTGCTGGCTGTCCCAGTATGTCCCAGTGTGTCCCAGTGTGTCCCAATGTGTCCCAGTGTGTCCCAGTGTCCCTGCTGGGTGTCCCAGTGTGTCCCAGCATGTCCCAGTGTGTCCCTGCTGGCTGTCCCAGTGTGTCCCAGAGTGTCCCAGTGTTCCTGCTGGGTGTCCCAGTGTGTCCCAGTGTGTCCCAGTGCTCCTGCTGGCTGTCCCAGAGTGTCCCAGTGTGTCCCAGTATGTCCCAGTGTGTCCCAGTGTGTCCCAGTATGTCCCAGTGTGTCCCTGTGTATCCCAGTGTGTCCCAGCATGTCCCAGTGTGTCCCAGTATGTCCCAGTGTGTCCCTGCTGGCTGTCCCAGCATGTCTCAGTATGTCCCAGGGCTCCTGCTGGCTGTCCCAGAGTGTCCCAGTGTGTCCCAGCATGTCCCAGTGTGTCCCAGTGTCCTGCAGGGCTGTGCCAGGCTGGGAATCTGGGAATGTTCCCCTGGAGAGGAGAAGGATCCAGGGAGAGCTCAGAGCCCTGCCAGGAGCTGAAGGGGCTCCAGGAGAGCTGGGGAGGGTCTGGGGACAGGAATGGAGGGACAGGACACAGGGAGTGGATCCCACTGCCACAGGGCAGGGATGGGTGGGATTTTGGGAATTGGGAATTCCTGGCTGGGCTGGAATCCCTGGAAGTGTCCCAGGCCAGGTTGGATGGGGCTGGGAGCAGCTGGGACAGTGAGAAGTGTCCCTGGGATGGGATGGGATAATGGGATACAGGGATGGGATACAGGGATGGGATAATGGGATAATGGGATGGGATACAGGGATGGAATAATGGGATAATGGGATGGGATAATGGGATGGGATACAGGGATGGGATGGGATACAGGGATGGGATAATGGGATGGGATAATGGGATTTGAGGTCCCATCCATCCCAAACCATTCCAGGCCTCTGGGATGTGTTGCCCTTTCCCTGGGCAGCCCCAGCTCTGACACTTTGTGTTCTCCAGCTCCTGCTGCCCTTCCTCAGGGAAGGTCGAGGGGAAGGAGGAACACACCCACCCTGGATTGTTTTGTTTTCAAACCAAAACAGCTTTTTGTTTAAAACCATTGTGAGAGCTGAATTGTTCACTTTCATTTTTTGAGCCAGTGCCAAAATACACATTTAAGTTGTGTTTTCCTTGGAATTGCCTTTGCATTTTGAGGATTTGACCCATTATTCCTTCCATACCAAATCAGAATATTTGATTCTCAAAACCTGCCTTGCTGTTTTCCCTTCTCCATTTTTATTTTCCCATTCCCAGCTCTGGATTTTGAGTGCAGCTGTCAGGTAATTTATCCAAAGCTTTAAGTCCAGTTCCCTCAGGTGTATTTTATTTCTGAGTTACTGCTCCCCATTTTGCAATAACAAACAGGACTCTGGATTTCTTTATGGTCGTTAGCCTGGGCCTGGCTTGGAAAATGGGATGTTCCCAGCTCAGTGCTGAATTATTGAGAATCTCAGTGATGACCTGGTGGAGAAAACAAATTGCACGTTGATTAAATGTACAGATGTCAGCCTGGGAGCAGTGGGGAACAGCAAAATTCAAACAAAACTAACAGACATTAGAATTAAAAATCTGGAGAGACAGAAATGTCCAATTCTGCCTGGGTTTTAATGGGAAAAGCAGTTTTTGGTGGCCGTGGAGGAGGTGGGGATGTGCTGTGGGTTCTGGATTTTGGCTGGAGCACAAGGAAAATCAGATTTAGATGGAAGATGTGGGAGAGGATCAGGGAAATTTCCAGGACTTTGGTAGGAATATTGATGCAGTGGCACAGCCAAGGGCACCTGAGATGGGCAGGAAAATAATTAAAAAATTATTTTCACTCATTTTTCCTTTTTTTTCCCTCTTTTCTGCTGTTTTTGGTCCTAAATCTGTCTCCATGTGATTTCAATTGATTATTGAAACTTAAAACCACAAATCTGAAATCTGGAGCTCAGCCCAAAAACTCAGTGCCACTTGGTGTCGTGGGGTTTATTTTTATTATTTGAGGGATTTGAAATACAAGGAGTTAGGTTCTAAATGAAGTATTTTGGTAAGGGATTGACACTTTAATGGGTGAGGTAATAATGTGTGTAATCAGCACTGGAGCTGGAATTAAATCATTACTTATTTTAGGTGAATAATCTGCATTTTGTCACACTTCTTTGTACAAACAGGTTTTTTATTTTTCCTGAGGTGGGATATGGGAGGCACAATTCCATTAATTAACCCCATGGAAGCAGCCCAGCCCTGCCTGCTCTGCTTCCTTTTGTTGTGTTTTCTGGATTGGGTATTAAGTGTTATTTTATAATTAAAATTTGAGTTTGAGGCTTTCCAAGTGTTCCTTCCATCAAAAACTTCCTGAATTTATTGTCAGTGCTGGCACATGACCCATCCCTGACAGACACTGGGGGGGATTCTGAACTAGAGCTGAGATTTGCATTTATTGCACATTGATTACAGTTTATTGATCAGGGATTCATTGCAAATCATTTTGTTAATTGCTATTTTAAAATTCCCATACCCATTTATATTTTAATATATATATGTGTGTATGTATATTTATGTTCATATGTGTATGTATATTTATATGCATATTTGTATGTATATATATTATATTATATTATATTATATTATATTATATTACATTACATTATATTACATTACATTACATTACATTACATTACATTACATTACATTATAGTATAGTATATTATAGTATATTATAGTATATTATAGTATATTATAGTATATTATAGTATATTATAGTATATTAGTATTTATAGTTGTTTGTGTTAGTATCTATATCTCTATCTCATATCTAATCTATATCTATCTATATAAAAATGCATTTTGAACCCAGGGATAATTTGATGGCAATGTTCAAATCCCTGCCTGGGCACGCTGGCAGCAGAGGGGTTTCTGTGGGGCTGGAGCTGCTCAGGGGAGTGGCAGCTGCTGGTGGGGGTGTGGGTGCAGATATTGGGAATACAGAGGGATCCATCAGGGAGTTTGGGTTGGGATCAGGGACCTTTGGGGTCCTTCCCAGCCCAGACCAGCTGATCCACGTAGGGGAGGGATGGAGCTGGGGATGCCCAGTGGGATGTTTGGGGGATGCTGAGCTTGGTGCTGTGCCCTGGCCCTTCCCAGGGTCTCATCCCTCCCTGGCCCTTCCCAAATGCTGATCCCTCCCTGTCCTTACCCAGGTGTTCATCCTGCTGTCCCTTCCCAGATATTGATCCCTCCCTGCTGCTCCTTCCCAGATGTTGATCCTGCTGTCCATTCCCAGATCTCCATCCCTCCCTGTGCCTTCCCAGATTTTGATCCCTCCCTGTCCCTTCCCAAATGTTTACCCTGCTGTCCCTTCCCAGATGTTTATCCCTCCTTGTCCCTTCCCAAATGCTGATCCCTCCCTGTCCTTACCCAGATGTTCATCCTGCTGTCCCTTCCCACATGTTGACCCTGCTGCCTCTTTCCCAGATGCTGATCCTGCTGTCCCATCCCAGATATTGATCCTGCTGTCCCTTTCCCAGATGTTGATCCTGCTGTCCCATCCCAGATCCCCATCCCTGCTGTCCCATCCCTGATGCTGATCCTGCTGTCCCTCCCCAGATGCTGACCCTGCTGTCCCATCCCAGATCCCCATCCCTGCTGTCCCTTCCCAGATGTTGATCCTGCTGTCCCATCCCAGATCCCCATCCCTGCTGTCCCTCCCCAGATGCTGACCCTGCTGTCCCTTCCCAGATATTGATCCTGCTGTCCCTCCCCAGATGCTGACCCTGCTGTCCCATCCCAGATCCCCATCCCTGCTGTCCCTCCCCAAATGCTGACCCTGCTGTCCCATCCCAGATCCCCATCCCTGCTGTCCCTCCCCTGGTGCTGACCCTGCTGTCCCTCCCCTGCAGGCCCAGAAGAATGAACGTGAGTCCATCAGGCAGAAGTTGGCTCTGGGCAGTTTCTTTGACGATGGCCCCGGGCTCTACACCAGCTGCAGCAGGAGCGGCAAGCCCAGCCTGTCCTCCCGGTAAGGCAGAGCCCCGAGCCCCAGGGCAGCTGCAGGGCTGGGAGATGTGGCCTCTGGGCCATCCCAGAGCATCCCTCACACTTTGCTTTCCAGCCCCATGCCTGGGTTTTCCACGTGCAGAACAATGTTTGTGTGTTATGTAAATGTTTGCAATGATGCTGAACGCTGGGCAGGGAGGTGTTTGGCTGTTGAGGGGTTAAAGGAGATGAGGTGAAGTTTTCTGAGTCACATTTCCTTCAGGTTTTCATTTAGGATTTGGAACAGATTCCCAGAACAGCTGTGGCTGCCCCTGGATCCCTGGCAGTGTCCCAGGCCAGGCTGGATATTGGGATTTGGGACAGTGGGAGGTGTCCCTGCCATGGCAGAGAGACCAGAGTGAGCTCTAAGGCCCCTCCCAACCCAAACCATTTGGGAATTCCAACCCTCATGATTCTGGAATTGTGATTAATGATTGGAAAAATCATTAAGAAGCACCAGAGGATGGATAAAATAATGTGGCTTCCACATCCACGAGCTCTGCTTCCATCCCTGGAGCTGCACCTGGGCTCCTCCCTTGGATTTTTAAGATTTTTGCCCCAGATGCACTCCAGGAAATCCTGTTTGTGTTCAGCTGGAACCCACAGCACTGGGAGGCTGTGGAATCAGATGGGGCTGAGGATCATTTGGAAGGGAGAACAGCTCTGCTGTGTGCAGTTACAGCTGAACCAGGAGCTGCTGCCTGGTAATTAAAGCACAGCTCTAATTAATGCAGCTCATCAGGGTTTGGCAGCTGTGCCCCCAGAAACTGCCAGCTGTGCCTGAAGGATCTGATGCTTGTTAATGTTTATAATCCAGGAAAAGTCCTCCCTGCTCCAGGACCCACAGGAACATTTGCAGGACATTATTCCTCTATTTTTTTATATGTATTTACAGAGGAGGATCATGGAGTGCTTGGGGTGGAAAGGATCTTCAATTTCTTATAGTAACACTATAATTCTATTCCATATATCCAGTTCTATATATTTATATATTTCTCTTCAACTTTTTTATTCTTTATTTGAAATCAATTTCTTATAGTAACACTATATAATTCTATTCTATATATCCAGTTCTATATATTTATACATTTCTGTTTAATTTTTTATTCTTTATTTGAAAACAATTTCTTATAGTAACACTATATAATTCTATGTATCCAGTTCTGTATATTTATACATTTGTCTTTAATTTTTTTATTCTTTATTTGAAAACAATTTCTTATAGTAACACTATAAGATTCTATTCTATATGTCCAGTTCTATATATTTATACATTTCTCTTTAATTTTTTATTCTTTATTTGCAAACAATTTCTTATAATATCACTATATAATACTATTCTATATATCCAGTTCTATATACTTTATTGCATTTTATGGATTTTATTTAATGTAATCAGGGTCGAATAACCAAAAAACAATAATGATATTGTGAGGCAATGATGATAAAAAATAATGGAAAATCCCTAAAAAAAATAATGGAAAATAAAAAATAATGGGAAAAAATAATGGAAAATTAAAAATAATGGAAAATAAAAAATAATGGGAAAAAATAATGGAAAATAAAAAATAATGGAAAAAAATAATGGAAAATAAAAAAAATGAAAAAATAATGGAAAATAAAAAATAATGGGAAAAAATAATGGAAAATAAAAAATAATGGAAAAAATAATGGAAAATTTAAAAAATAATGGAAAGATAAAAAATAATGGGAAAAAAAGATGGGGTAGTTCTGCAGTTGGTCAGCAGGTGGTGGCAGGAGCCTCTGTGTGTCCCTGTGTCTGTGACTGAGCTCCCAGTGCCTGCTGGGCTGGTGGCACCCCAGCCCCAGTGCCCTGTCCCTGTCCCCAGGCTGCAGAGTGGGATGAACCTGCAGATCTGCTTTGTCAACGACAGTGGCAGCGACAAGGACAGCGATGGGGACGACAGCAGGACAGAGACCAGCCTGGACACACCTGTGTCACCCGTGGTGGGTCTGGGCTCCCAGGGGCTGATCCTCCTTTCTCTTTTCTCTTCTCTTCTCTTCTCTTCTCTTCTCTTCTCTTCTCTTCTCTTCTCTTCTCTTCTCTTCTCTTTCCCTTTCCCTTTCCCTTTCCCTTTCCCTTTCCCTTTCCCTTTCCCTTTCCCTTTCCCTTTCCCTCTTCCCTTTCCCTTTCCCCTTTCCCTTTCCCTTTCCCTTTCCCTTTCCCTCTTCCTTTCTTTCCCTCTTCCTTTCTTTCCTTCCCTCTTTCCCACTCTAGACCCAACATTCCTTTCTGAATTTAACACCACAGCCCTGAGTGTTCCCCTCCAGTTTCACCTTTCACTGACTGGGCTCCTCTTTCCCTTTAAAACCAAGGATGCCTAGCTGGGAATCACAGATTTTTTAAGATGAAAAAAAAAAAAAATAAATCCACTACTTTCACAGTTTCTGTATTAAAAAAAAAAAAAAAAAAGGCACAGAAATGGACCAAACTTTGCTGTGGCTTCTTTTCTTCCCCAGAGCAAGCAGAGCTCGTCCTACTCGGACAGGGACACGACAGAGGAGGAGTCAGAGTCCCTGGAGGACATGGATTTCCTGAGCAGGCAGAAGAAGCTCCAGGCTGAGGCCAAGATGGCCCTGGCCATGGCAAAGCCCATGGCCAAGATGCAGGTGGAGGTGGAGAAGCAGAACAGGAAGAAATCACCAGTGGCAGATCTGGTGAGTGGGGCTGGGGGTGACAGCGAAATGTGGGGAGGAAACAGCAAAATGTTGGAAGGAGACAGTAAAATTATGGAAGGCAACAATAAAATGTTTGAGGGAAACAAGAGAATTTTGGAAGGCAACAGTAAAATATTGGATGCAACAATAAAATATTGGAAGAAACAATAAAATATTGGAAGGAAACAGTAAAATATTGGAAGGAAACAGTAAAATATTGGAAGACAACAATGAAATATTGGAAGGCAAGAGTAAAATATTGGAAGGAAACAATAGAATTTTGGAAGGCAACAATAAAATACTGGAAGGAAACAGCAAAATATTGGAAGGCAAGAGTAAAATATTGGAAGGAAAACAATAAAATTTTGGAAGGCAACAGTAAAATACTGGAATGCAACAATAAAATATTGGAAGGAAACAATAAAATTTTGGAAGGAAGCAGTAAAATTTTGGAATGAAACAGTAAAATAATGGAAGGAAACAGTAAAATGTTTGAAGGAAACAATAAAATTTTGGAAGGAAACAGTAAAAATTTGGAAGGCAACAATAAAATTTTGGAATGAAACAGTAAAATATTGGAAGGAAACAGTAAAATATTTGAAGGAAACAATAAAATTTTGGAAGAAACAATAAAAAACTGGAAGGAAACAAAATACTGGAAGGAAACAATAAAATACTGGAAGGAAACAGCAAAAATTTGGAATGAAACAATAAAATATTGGAAGAAACAATAAAATTTTGGAAGGCAACAATAAAATATTGGAAGGAAGCAGTAAAATTTTGGAATGAAACAGTAAAATAATGGAAGGAAACAGTAAAATTTTGGAAGGTAACAGTAAAATATTGGAATGCAACAATAAAATATTGAAAGGAAACAATGAAATATTGGAAGGAAACAGCAAAAATTGGAATGAAACAATAAAATATTGGAAGGCAACAATAAAATATCGAAAGAAAACAATAATATATTGGAAGGAAACAATAATATATTGGAAGGAAACAATAATCTATTGGAAGAGAACAATAATATATTGGAAGAAACCAGTAACGTTTTGGAAGGTAACAATAAAATTTTGGAAGGAAACAGCAAAAATTTGGAAGGAAACAATAAAATTTTGGAAGGCAACAATAATACATTGGAAGGCAACAGTAAACTATTGGAAGGAGCAGTAAACTGTTGGCGGTTCCTTTGCAGCTGCCACACCTGCCCCACATCAGTGAGTGCCTGATGAAGAGGAGCCTGAAGCCCACGGACCTGAGGGACATGAGCCTTGGGCAGCTGCAGGTGATAGTCAATGACCTTCACTCCCAGATAGAAGGTGAGTGGGAATTCAGAGTTTTATTAACTCATAGCTCTGGGCTCCTTCATTAAATAGAAATATTCTCCGTGGGAGAATTTCCAGCCCCGTCCCTGCAGGGATTTCACACCTGTGGGTGGGTAGGGGGGTCCCAGGGTGGGACACCCCAAATTTCTCAGCCCATCTCTCCCTGGGCCAGGCCTGAACGAGGAGCTGGTGCAGCTGCTGCTGATCAGGGACGAGCTGCACACGGAGCAGGATGCCATGCTGGTGGACATTGAGGATCTCACCAGGTCTTTCATTGGTTTTCATTTTTAATTTTTATAGGTTTTTTTTTTTTTCAGCTTTAATTTTGGGATTAAAGCTTTTAACCATGCAGGATGTTGGGTAGGGATTGGAATCTGTGGCTCCCCCTGGAAGTTTCCAAGATTTGTCTTTGCCACCAGGAGGGCTGGACAAAGGGGAGAACTTTATAATCACTTAAATATTAATGTTTAATAACTGATTAAACAAACAGCCTTGCAGGTTCCCTGAAGGGCTCCATCTCCTGGCAGCAAGGCTCAGGAGGAATTTTTGTCTGGGATAATTAGGGGTGGGCTCCAGAAATATAAAATGGTCTGAAATATTCTGAGTATTTCACTCAGAAATGTAAAGACTGGGGATGAAAGGCAGCTCACCAGGATTCTGATTCCAAATTGAGGATTAGAATTTGGGGGGAAAAAAATGAGGATCAGGTGGTGAGGGGGGAGTTTGGGATGGGAGCTGGGCTCAGTCAGTGCCACCACATGTCCTGACTTCTCTAAGGGCTTTGCTTCCTCCCTGGCAGTTTCAGCAATGGAATTTTATTTTTTGGGAATGCTGGGGGGCACTGGCTGTCCCCACCACCCCTCTGTTATTTGGGGCTAAAGGTGTTTCCCCCAAAAATCTCCTCTCCTCTTCCCTTTTTCCTTTCTTTTTTCGTTTTTTCTTTTTTCTTTTCTTTTTTCTTTCTTTTTCTTTTCTTTTTTCTTTTTTTTTCTTTTCTTTTTTTTCTTTTTTTCCTTTTCTTTTTTTCTTTTTTTCTTTTCCTTTTTCTTTTTCTCCTCTTTTCTCTCCTTTTCCTTTTTTCTCTTTCTCCTTTCTTTTTCCTCTTCTTCTCTCTTCTCTCTTTTTCTCTTCTTCTCCTTTCCTCTTTCCTTTCCTCTCCTCTCCTCTCCTTTCCTCTCCTTTCCTCTCCTTTCTCCTTTTTTTCCTTTTTCCTTTTTCCTTTTTCCTTTTTCCTTTTTCCTTTCCTTTTTTTCCTTTCTCCTTTCCCCTTTCTCCTTTCTCCTTCCCTGTGGGAAGAGAGGTTAAAACCTCTTACCCCAAAGTGACTTGCTGACCTTTCCCCCACCCTCCCACCAGGGATGAGAAATCCAGAAAATCTCTGTGTTCTGCATAGAAAATCCCAATTCCCAGCTGGCTGCTGGGGGGGCTGGGCTGGGTTTTCCATGTTTTCCTTGTCCCCAGGCATGCTGAGAGCCAGCAGAAGCACCTGGCAGAGAAGATGCCAACCAAGTGATTCCTCCTCCTGCCCTGGCAGCTCCAGAGCCCCAGTGCTGCTCATTGACCATGTCTGAAGCTTCCTGTCTGGTGATTGGCCTCTGCTTCTTAATTTATTTTAATTTTTTTACTCGTGCCACTAAATATCAGGCATTTTAATAATAATAATGTTGTTATTATTATTATTGTTATTATTACAGAAACAGAATTGTACAGTACTTATAACATTATAAATCATGGGCGAGAAGAGAGGGGTAGTTGAACTTTATTTTTTGGTTGTTTAGAGATTTTTTGGGTTGGATGATATTTTACCATTGACTACTTTTTTATTCCTCACTGTAGTTTTCAAATAAAGACCCTGTTCTTGACGGTGCTATAAAGTAAAAAAAAAAAAAATCCATGCCTGCCTCGTAGTGACGTCGTAGCTTTCAGTAATTTGTACATTTTCCTCAGTTCTCAGCATTTTGGGGAGTGTTGATGACCTGACATTCATTTTTAGGTGTGCTATTAACACTCAGTGGGGTGCAGAGAGTTGGAAGTTTTCTGTATAAAGCTGTAAAATAAAAATTACCACCATTGTTTCCTATGGCACGTCTGTTCTTGCCAAGGGGGTGGATTCTCCAGATAAATGTGGGATTTATCATCACCACAAAGAGTGATGATAATTTTTTTTTTTTTTTGCCTTGCTGATCACATGAAACTGAGAGAAGAGAGGGGTTTTTGTAGAGTTATTTATTTGTGAGTTCCTAATTCTGTTTCATGTGGACTTCAGAGATTTTTCTGTGACACTGAGCCCTGAATTTGGGATGGTTGGAAGGAGCAGGCACACACCCCAGGTGGGATTTTTATATTTTATTGTCTGAACATTTGAAGGATATTTTAGAAATAAAATAATCTATGTTTAAAAGTAGGCAGCAAATGGGATGGATTAAATGTGGAATTCCTCACTCTGCCTTCAGGGGAGGCTCAGAGCTGTCTGCAGGACACAGTAAATATATTAAATGGAGACAAAATAAATTTGTCTCCATCCCTCTTTTATTGGATTTAAAGCTGGAAGAACCCAGCCAGCCCTTCCTAAGTCCCAGCCTGGTGCTCCCAGCAGCTTTTTACCTTTTAATTCTCATTTCCTTGGGGGCAAGTCCATCCCAGCCAAGGCTCTGCCTGATGACTTATTCAGGCTGTTTGCAAAAAGCTTCAGCTGCATTAAAATTTCATCCCCTGCCAGGAATGGCTTTTATTAAAGCACTTTTTTTTGTATTAAATTACTTTTTCCCACCTCCATTTTTTACAGAAAGGGGAGGGTTGGAAGCAGAGGGGTTTGGGGGCTGGGATAATTTGGGGGGTTTGTGTGATTTAAGGAGCAATGGGATGGAATAAGAGCCCTCAACTGCAGCCCAGGAAAAAGTCAATCCTTTTATTCCCTATTTTTAAATCTTTGCAGAAATACAGAGAAATATGGGGGTGCTATAGAATATTGGGGTGTTGGTTTCCCTGCAGCTCTTGGGTGGCTGCCTGCACATGGGGAGAGCTGCTGGGTTTAAATTTTCCTCTAAAGGTTAAATTTTCCCTCTAAAAAGGTTAAATTTTCCCTCTAAACCTCCAAACCTGCAGTGTCTGACCCCAAATCGATTTCATGCTGTATTTAAAGCCTGAAAAGCCCCAAATGCACAAAGTTTGCTCTCAGCTTTAAGGAAAAAAATAGGGAAAAATTAAAAAAACAAAAGCAAGAAAGCCTGTGGGTGCTGCTGGGGCAATCCCAAAGCTGCCCCTGGCATCATCCAGCTCTGGAGCACCAGGAAAGGCTGGAATTCATTCCCTTGCCAAGTGCCTTTGACTGGCTGGAGAGAATTTGTTATTCCACTCACCCACCCGTGGATTTCCCCCTCCTGTGCTGGGGGAATTGGGTTTTTCCAGGAACAAATTCCTGTTCTGGGTCTCCTTGGCTCTGTGTCCCCAGGGAGGCTGTGGGTGGTGGCAAGGCTGGAGTGGATGGATTAAAGGATATTTCTGAAAGACAAGGGTCTGCTGTGGTTTCTGAGCAAGATTTTGGGTTTGTGGTTTATTCTTGGAGCCTCCTGGGTGGGTTTTTGGGATTCCCCATCTCCCACAGGATGCCAGGCTGGGAATTGTTTTCCAGCTGGTCTCAAACCACCAATTCCTCAATATTCTTCAATCTCATCCTAAACCTGCCTGTGCCTGAAGGGCCTGAAATGCTGCATTAAATAAAAAACAAGCCCCAAATCACCCTCGTGCCTGGATCTGCCAGCGAGGATTCCCCCACCTTGGGATGTGGGATGAGCTTTTGGGGGTTTCTGCCCTTTTTTTGGCTTCCCCCTCTCCAGCAGCTGCTGGGTGTGCTGAGCAGCATCTCCCTGGACACAGAGGGAGTGGGAACCTGGAAAAAAGGGAAACTGGCTGTTCCATCCCTGGCAGTGCCCCAGGCCAGCCTGGATGGGGTTTGGATCCCCCTGGGGCACTGGCAGGGGTGGGATGAGCTGAGTTTCACTGTCCCTCCCACCCCACAGCCACGAGGTGACAGGGATGGAAAAAGAGCAGAAAAAGCACCCAGGGCTGAGAAATTCTGTCAAGAGTGAAAACTGAAAGTGAGAGAGAAAGAGCTCCCCGAAAGTGCCACGAAACCACGGGCACAGCTGGCACCAGCTGCTGTCCCACCCCGGGCTGGTTTTGGGGCACAGCTGGAATCAGCTCCTGTCCCACCCCGGGCTGTTTTTGGGGCACAGCTGGCACCAGCTCCTGCATCACCCCGGGCTGTTTTTGGGGCACAGCTGGCACCAGCTCCTGTCCCACCCCGGGCTGTTTTTGGGGCACAGCTGGAATCAGCTCCTGTCCCACCCCGGGCTGTTTTTGGGGCACAGCTGGAATCAGCTCCTGTCCCACCCCGGGCTGGTTTTGGGGCACAGCTGGCACCAGCTCCTGACCCACCCCGGGCTGGTTTTGGGGCACAGCTGGCACCAGCTCCTGTCCCACCCCGGGCTGTTTTTGGGGCACAGCTGGAATCAGCTCCTGTCCCACCCCGGGCTGGTTTTGGGGCACAGCTGGCACCAGCTCCTCACCAACCCCGGGCTGTTTTTGGGGCACAGCTGGCACCAGCTGCTGTCCCACCCCGGGCTGGTTTTGGGGCACAGCTGGCACCAGCTCCTGTCCCACCCCGGGCTGTTTTTGGGGCACAGCTGGAATCAGCTCCTGTCCCACCCCTGGGCTGGTTTTTGGGGCACAGCTGGCACCAGCTCCTGACCCACCCCGGGCTGTTTTTGGGGCACAGCTGGAATCAGCTCCTGAATCACCCCGGGCTGGTTTTGGGGCACAGCTGGCACCAGCTCCTGTCCCACCCCGGGCTGTTTTGGGGCACAGCTGGAATCAGCTCCTGTCCCACCCCGGGCTGTTTTTGGGGGCACAGCTGGAATCAGCTCCTGTCCCACCCCGGGCTGTTTTTGGGGCACAGCTGGCACCAGCTCCTGACCCACCCCGGGCTGTTTTTGGGGCACAGCTGGCACCAGCTCCTGTCCCACCCCGGGCTGGTTTTGGGGCACAGCTGGCACCAGCTCCTGTCCCACCCCGGGCTGGTTTTGGGGCACAGCTGGCACCAGCTCCTGCATCACCCCGGGCTGGTTTTGGGGCACAGCTGGCACCAGCTCCTGTCCCACCCCGGGCTGGTTTTGGGGCACAGCTGGCATCAGCTCCTGTCCCACCCCGGGCTGTTTTTGGGGCTGGGACAGGGAGGATGAGCTTACAGGATTCCCAAAATTCCATCAGGATGCACCTGATGGAGGCCCCACCCCTCCCTGCAGCTCCATCCAGCCCCTGAAGGTTTTTATTCCTTTTAATCCTGTGGGAATTTAAAACAAACCCTGATGGACCTGCACAGAGTCAGAAAATCCTGGAGTGGGTTGGGTTTGGTTGGGACCTCAAATCCCAGTTCCATGGGCAGGGAATGGGAATAATTCTAAATCTGTGGGCTGGGCTGTTCCTTTGTGTTTAATCATCAAATCCTGGAATTGTTTGGGTTGTTTGGGTTGGAAGGGATCTCAAAAAATCATCAATTTCCACCTCCCACTATCCCAGGGGGCTCAAGCCCCATCCAGCCTGGCCTTGGACACTTCCAGGGTTGGGGAATCCAAAATTCCTCTGGGAATCCAAAATTTCTCTGGGAATCCACAATTTCCCTGAGCTGGGCCCTCCCCACCCTCCCAGGGAAGAATTTCTCCCTGATTTCTGCTCCTCCCAACTCAGTGGGAGAAATCCCTGCCCAAAATGCACCCTGTGGGGTTTTTAGGGAATCCCATCCCTGATCCAGTGGTTCCCAGTGGTTTCATCAGTTTCCTGGAAAGGGGTTTGGAGCTTTGGAGCGTGCAAACAGCAACCTCTGAATTTGGGGATGCCAAGGCTGGGTGGTCCCAGAGCTGCTCCCTGGAATCCTGCATGGAGCCTGGGGAAAATCTCAGGAATTCTGGTGGCAACTGGGAAAAAAAAAAAAAAGAGCAAAGATATGCAGGATTTGAGAGGTTCCAGCACCCACAGAAAGCTCCAGAATCATCATTTAATCACCCCCAATGAAACACCAGCAAAAGCAGAGGTTTGGGATTCGGAATTTCTGGGAATTCCATGAGGAATCACAACCAGCAGCCACAAAAACACCAGGAAAGTTTCTCCTGACCCTTTCCCCCCCTGTTTTATGGAGCAATCAGCTCCCAACCCAAATCAGAAGCAACTTCTGTCAGTGAGGCTCTTCTGAGCTTGGATCTTCCCAAAAAATGACCCAGAAGCAAAAAACTAATTCAATATTCCACAAGTTCTGTGAGTGGCAAACAGGATCGAAATTATTTTAATTAATTGCACCCAGAAATCCCATTCCATGGGGTATTTTTCCCATTCCATGGGGTATTTTTCCCATTCCATGGGGTATTTTTCCCATTCCATGGGGTATTTTCCCATTTTTAATGGAGCAGTGATCTCTGTCTACAGCTGACCACCAGCCTGGGTGGGACTTAATCATCCTGCAGTTTTAAATTCTATTTCTCTGTAATTATTGCTTCATTAGAGATATAAAATTACTGCTAATTACAGTGCCAGGCAACCCCCCCAAAGAGCCACTGAAGATGTCACAAGTGACTCTGTGACCTTCCCAAAGGGTTTGGAGCCTGCTGACGAGGAAAATCCCTCTGATCTGAAATCCCAGGAGAAGCAGCATCCCGCAGCTGGCAGGGAACATCCCCAAACCTCATTTCCCTCCCAGCTCAGGGTGGTGCCCACCATTCTGGAAAACCAGGATGATGCTCCAAAACGAAGCCAAAAATTCCATTTCTGTTTATTGGAGGGCAGAGAAGCCAAGAGTGAAACAAAAAGCCAGGACATTTCCAGGAACTCCTGCTTTTTCAAGAGCTGGAGCTGATCCCATTTCTCATCACTCGAACCTCCAGCCTCAAAACCAAACTGAGCTTTGGGGCTTTTCTCTCGGGGTTTCTTTCTCATTTGTGTTTTCCCTTTCTGTCTCGAGCTGGACTTTTGGGTATTGATTTGGGTGAGGGCAGAGCCAGGAGCAGGGATTCCCCCAATTTTGACTGCATTAGATCGAATCTAATTTTATAGAGAGCCAGAATTTTTTTTCTCTGGGAAAAAAATGTAATTTCTGCTTGAAATACAGGCAGTGAAATGACATCAGTGGGAAACCATGCAGTTAACAGTTATATACTATATATAATATAATATAATATAATATAATATAATATAATATAATATAATATAATATAATATAATATAATATAATATAATATAATATAATATAATATAATATAATATAATATAATATAATATAATATAATATAATATATATCATATTATATATATCATATATATATATTAAATTTTATTTTTATTTTTATATTTTATATTTTTATATTTTATATTTTATTTTATATATTTATTATAGATATTACATTTATTACTATATAATACTATATAATACTATATAATGCTGTATTGTACTATATTGTATTATATTATATTGTACTATATTGTACTATATTGTATTATATTTTATTGTATTATATTATATTAGGTGGAATTGGATGAGCTTTAATATCCTTTTCAACCTAAAAAATTCCAGGATTTTATGATTCCATGAAATAAACACAAAGGAACATCCCAGCCCACAGATCTTTAATTATTCCCATTCCATTTCAGAATTTCTTCCCATTCCTCTGGTGCTGCCCTTGCCCCAAGCTGCTCAAGGGTGATTATCATATTTAAATATATTATAATGTATAAAACACATTATTTTGTTCTAATATGATCAATATAAATATTAATTATCACGATTTTTCATTCAGGCTAAGCCTGCTCAAGCAGAGGGTGCTTTGATGGATTTCTTCTTCTATTGGGCAAAAAAAATCCCACTCAGCAAAATGAAAATGCCAGAATCCTGGAATGGTTTGGGCTGGAAGGGACCTTAAACCCCAAACCATTCCACTGCTCCAAACGCACCCAGCCTGGCCTGGGACCAGGAGCAGCCACAGCAAGGATTAGAGAGAGATCCAGGGGATTTAATCAGGATATATCCCAATTTAGCCTAAAATTAACCCCCAATCCCACCCCGGTGCTGATCCTGCTGGGAAACCTCGTGTCCTGCTGGGCCTGAGAAACCTGGAAAGCCAAAGTGGAGCCTCTGAGGAGCAGCCCAGCAGCACATCCCAAAATCCTCTTTCACTTTTGGCTCCCCCACGAGCTGGAAACCACAGCCCGCGGGGTGAAATGACGGGGCAGGAGTGGGAAGCACAGAGAGAAATTGGAAAATGATGTACTGCTGCTGCTGGGGCTGAGAGAGTCTCAGGACACTCCACAGGCTTCTTATAGGAAACAGAGAAAATAAAAAGAATCTGAAAATGCAACATAAAACTCTTGATTCATCCTGCTCCCTTCCAGTCTGACAGCAAAAATCCCAGTGACTTCACGGCAGCCCCAGTGCACAGAAAAGTTTTCTGCAGCTTTTTGGTGCAGCTGAGAATGGCCACGAAAAATAGGAGCTGATATTGGAATATTTGTTGATTATTCTAAATATTTCAGCAAAGTCGAGGTTTTCACAAGCATTCATGAGGGAGATTTTGTCAATGCAGAATCAGGGAGTGGCTGAGGATGGAAAATATCTCAGAGTTCATCCAGTCCAACCATCCCCAGCTCTGCCCAGGCCACCCCGAGCCCTGTCCCCAAGTGCCACCTCCACAGGGCTGCAAACCCCTCCAGGGATGGGACTGGGCCCCTTCCAGCCCTTCCCATGAAGGAATTTTCACTGATACCCAACATGAAGCTCCTCTGGTGAGACCTGAGGCAGTTTCCTTTTGTTCTGTCGCTTTTTCCAGAGAAGCAAGCAGGATAAAGAACAGAAATGGAAAGCTGGGGGGAGGCGATTTACAAGGGATGGGGTGACAGAACAGGCAGGGAATGGTTTCAGACTGAGAAGGGAGGGGGTTTAGGGGGGATTTTGGGGAGGAATTCCCGGCTGGGAGGGTGGGGACCCCCAGAGCAGCTGATGGCTGCCCCTGGATCCCTGGAAGAGCCCAAAGCCACCCTGGAGAGTGGAAATGTCCCTGCCACTGGAACGAGACCTCTAAGATCCCGTCCAACCCAAAGCACTCCACGATTTCGTGATTCCATGAAAGTTTTTCCACGTGCCAGGCACTGACCCGAACCGATCCCGCTTTTCGGGCTCCCGGTGCCGGAGGAGCTCGGGCCGTGCCCGCAGCATCCCCGGGACTCCCGGCCCCGCCTCTCCCGGGGAATCCCGCTGCTCCGGCGGCGCTATAAGAGCTGAGCCCGGCCGGGAGCGGCGGCGGGACCGAGAGCGGGACCCGGATCGGGATCGAGACCGGGATCGGCACCGCGATCGGCATCGGGACCGGGATCGGGATCGGGATAGAGATCGGGATGAAGATGATGATGATGGAGATGGAGCGGAGCGGCAGCACCTGGAGCGGCTCCAGCAGAACCGCGAGCGGCACCAGGAATAACACCGGGAGCGGCACCGGGAGCAGTACCGGGACCACCGGGAAGGGCACCAGAGATAACATCGGGAGCGGCACCGGGAGCAGTACCGGGACCACCGGGAAGGGCACCAGAGATAACACCGGAATCGGTACCGGGAGCGGCTCCAGCAGCACCGTGAGCAGCACCGGGGATAACACCGGGAATAAGACCGGGAGCGGCTCCAGGAGCACCGGGAGCGGCACCGGGAACGGCACCGGGAACACCGGGAATGGCACCGGGGATAACACCGGGAGCGGTACCGGGAGCGGTTCCAGCAGCACCGGGAATGGCACCAGAGATAACACCGGGAATGGCACCGGGAGGGGCTCCAGGAGCCCAGGGAATGGCACCAGAGATAACACCGGGAATGGCACCGGGAGGGGCTCCAGGAGCCCAGGGAATGGCACCAGAGATAACACCGGGAATGGCACCGGGAGGGGCTCCAGGAGCCCAGGGAATGGCACCAGAGATAACACCGGGAATGGCACCGGGAGGGGCTCCAGGAGCCCCGGGATCGGCACCAGGGATAACACCGGGAATGGCACTGGGAGCAGCTCCGGCAGCACCGGGATCGGCACCGGGCGCGGGCGGGCAGCGCCGCCTGGCGGTGCCGGGCGGGCATTGCTGCTGTGCCTGGCGCTGCTGCTGCCCCCCGGCCCGGGCACTGCCCACCCCGGCCCGGACACTGCCCACCCCGGCCCGGGCACTGCCCACCCCTGTCCGGGCACTGCCCACCCCTGCCCGGGCACTGCCCACCCCTGTCCGGGCACTGCCCACCCCTGTCCGGACACTGCCCACCCCTGTCCGGGCACTGCCCACCCCTGTCCGAGCACTTTCCAGGTCTGTCCGGGCACTGCCCACCCCGGCCCGGGCACTGCCCACCCCTGTCCGGACACTGCCCACCCCTGTCCGAGCACTGCCCACCCCTGTCCGGACACTGCCCACCCCTGTCCGAGCACTGCCCACCCCGGCCCGGGCACTGCCCACCCCTGTCCGAGCACTGCCCACCCCTGTCCGAGCACTGCCCATCCCTGTCCGAGCACTGCCCACCCCGGCCCGGGCACTGCCCACCCCTGTCCGAGCACTGCCCACCCCGGCCCGGGCACTGCCCACCTCTGTCCGAGCACTGCCCACCCCTGTCCGGGCACTGCCCACCCCTGCCCGGGCACTGCCCACCTCTGTCCGAGCACTGCCCACCCCTGTCCGGGCACTGCCCACCCCTGTCCGGGCACTGCCCACCCCTGCCCGGGCACTGCCCACCCCTGTCCGGGCACTTTCCAGATCTGTCCGGGCACTGCCCACCGCTCCCTGCCGCTGCCTGAGCCGCTCCCGGGAGCTGCTGGAAGCCGCCGGTGCCTTCCTGCAGCGGCTGAAGGTGCGCGGGGAGCGGGACGGGAGCGGGACCGGGCGGGGATGCGGCGGGGGTGGCACCGGACCGGGCGGGGATGGGATAACCGTGGTACCCAGGGTGTCAGGGATGTCCCCAGCATGTCAGGGATATCCCCAGGATATCAGGGATGGTCCCCAAGATGCCAGGGATGGTCCCCAGGATGTCAGGCATGGTCCCCAAGATGTCAGGGATGTCCCCAAGATGTCAGGGATGTCCCCAAGATGTCAGAGATGTCCCCAGACTGTCAGGGATGGTCCCCAAGATGTCAGGGATGGTCCCCAGGATGTCAGGGATGGTCCCCAAGATGTCAGGGATGTCCCCAAGATGTCAGAGATGTCCCCAGACTGTCAGGGATGGTCCCCAGGATGTCAGGGATGGTCCCCAGGATGTCAGGGATGGTCCCCAAGATGTCAGGGATGTCACCAGGATGTCAGGGATGTCCCCAAGATGTCAGGGATGTCACCAGACCGTCAGGGATGTCCCCAGGATGTCAGGGATGTCCCCAAAATGTATTTGTTATTTTCTACTCTTTCTAAGAGATCATTTCCATTTGAAACTCTCCTGCCGTAAAGCTCTCCACAAATTCCACATCTGGCAATAATTTAAAGCAATTCCCAATAAAACACAAAAACAAATTTTTGCAAAACCTGGGATAATTCCTGATCTATTCCCTGCATTTCATATTTAACCACTGTCCTCCCAGAGCCTCCTTCCTGGGATTCACCTGAGCACAGACAGCTGGGACACATGGAATTATTGAGTATAAAATGTATAAAAATATATAAATTGTATGCTGGAGCTGTCAAGGACCCTTTTTAATTCTTTTTTTATTCCCTTTTCACCCCAGGAACTCGACACCCTGGGGTTTGAGTGCACCCTTGAGGAGGTGGAGCTGGAGGACATCACTGAGAACCAAATCAACACCATCAGAGCCTGCACAGCTGAGGAGCCAGGGGTAAAGCAGAGAAACTGCAGCTAAAATTGAATTTTTTCCCTCTTAGTTTCATGAAATATATAAATCCACACTCCCATTAAACCACAAATCTTATTCCTCATTTAATTTGCAGCCTGGAAATTGCCCAGTCCTGGAAAGATCAACTTTTGATAAGGTAAATAAATTTCCCAGCACATTTTATTTTTGTGTGTTTAAAGGAGCAGCAGATTCCCACATTTCCTGACAATTCCCAATTTTATTTTTTTTTTTTATTGCAGGGAAAATGCCTGCAGGGCATCTCTGAGGATGTGAGGACCTACAGGGCCCAGCTGGGGAACCTGCAGGACCCCCAGCTGCTGGGGGCTCTCGATGGGATGCTGGAGGTGAGGATTCCTGCCCCCATTTACCCCAAAATTCAGGAAATTTGGATTAAAAAAAGCTCAATTCCTCCTCCAAATATTGAAATGTAACAGCCCTGGTGCACTGGATGTGACACAGGATGGAGCAAAGGTTGATAAATTAAATTTTAGCCTCAGTCCTATAAGTGCAATAATTAAATATTTGAAATTGTACCTTATTAATGATGAGTCAATATTTCAAATTTTTTTCTCAATCTATTAACGACAAATTAAATATCCCAAATTCTTCCCTCAGTTTATTAATGATAAATGAAATATTACAGATTTTTCCCTCAGTCTATTAATGATAACTGAAATATCCTCAATTTTTCCCTCTTTCTATTAATGACAAATTAAATAGCCCAAATTCTTCCCTCAGTCTATTAATGATAAATGAAATATCCCAGATTATTCCCTCAGTCTATCCACAATACATTAAATATCCCAAATTTTTCCCTCACTCTATTAATGATAAAATAAGCATTCCAGATTTTTCTGTCTATTAATGACAAATTAAATATCCCAAATTTTTCCATCACTCTATTCATGATAAATTAAATATCCCAATTCTCCCCTCAGTCTATTAATGATAAATGAAATATCCCAGATTATTCCCTCAGTCTATCCACAATAAATTAAATATCCCAATTTTTTTCCTTTCTCTATTCATGACAAATTATATATCCCAAATTTTTCCCTCACTCTATTAATGATAAAATAAGCATCCCAGATTTTTTCTGTCTATTAATGACAAATTAAATATCCCAAATTTTTCCATCACTCTATTTACGGTAAATTAAATATCCCAAATTCTCCCCTCAGTCTATTAATGATAAATCAAATATCCCGGATTATCCCCTCAGTCTATCCATGACAAATCAAATATCCCTCAATTTTTTTCCTTTTATTAATGACAAATTAAATATCCCAAATTCTTCCCTCACTTTATTAATGAGAAATTAGACATCCCAATTTTTTTCCTCACGCTATCCAGGATAAATTAAATATCCCAGATTTTCCCCTCACTTTATTAATGATAAATATCCCAAGGAATTTTTTTGGTTTAAGACATTTCCTAACCCTGTGCAGGCCCTGAGCATCTGCAGTGGGAAAGTTCTGGAGGCGCCGTTGGGATCGGGACCATCGGGATCATCGGGATCATCAGGATTGGGATCATTGGGATCATCGAGATCAGGATCATCGGGATTGGGATCATTGGGATCATCAAGATCAGGATCATTGGGATTGGGATCATCGGGATTGGGATCATCAGGATCATCGGGATTGGGATCATCGGGATTGGGATCATCAGGATCACTGGGATTGGGATCATTGGAGTCATCAGGATCACTGAGATCGGGATCATCAGAATTGGGATCATCAGGACCATTGGGATCAGGATCACTGGGATCAGGATCACCGGGATCACTGGGATCAGGATCACCGGGATCACTGGGATCAGGACCATTGGGGTCAGGATTACTGGGATCACTGAGATCAGGATCATCAGGACCATTGGGATCAGGATCACTGGGATCAGCACCCCTGGGATCACTGGGATCAGCACCCCTGGGATCAGCACCCCTGGGATCTCTGGGATCAGGATCATCAGGACCATTGGGCTCAGGATCACTGGGATCTCTGGGATCACTGGGATCAGGATCACCAGGATCACTGGGATCAGGACCATTGGGATCAGGATCACTGGGATCAGGATCACCAGGATCACTGGGATCAGGACCATTGGGATCAGGATCACTGGGATCAGTGGGATCAGGATCATCAGGACCATTGGGCTCAGGATCTCTGGGATCAGGGCCATTGGGCTCAGGATCTCTGGGATCAGGACCATTGGGCTCAGGATCTCTGGGATCTCCGGGATCTCCGGGATCCCTGGGCGCGGCGCCGTTCCCGGCCCGCCTGCGGCTCTGCGCGCTGCTCCAGGCCCTGCGCATCCGCAGTGTCACCATCAGCAGGATGCTGAGCTTCCTGAGCTCCCTCTGAACCCCAGACACATCCTGGGGAGCAGCGGGGTCAGTGGATAAAGCTGGCAGCTGTGCCTTTCCAACCCCACTGAACTCCCACCTTCTGTGGGAAAGCAGAATGTTCCCAACTCCAATTTCCCCGGATCGATTCTGATTTCTCAGGAACTGAGAGCCATTGATGATAATCCCTTTGCTTGGCATCCCTTCCAACTCAGGGTGTTCTACCCCATGATTGATTTAGGGTGATATTCCATCTTCTCCCTGATTTATTTATGATATTCCTTGATTTGGGATTCCATTCTATTCCCTCATTCAGGATGATATTCAATTCTATTCCATGATTGATTTATGATGATATTCCATTCTATTCCCTGATTTATTTATGATGATATTCAGTTCCATTTCATGATTTATTTATGATTATATTCCTTCATTTATTATGAGATTCCATTCTATTCCCTGATTTATGATATTCCTTCATTTGAGATTCCATTCGTAGTTCATGATTTATGATTATATTCCTTGATTTATTATTGTATTTCCTGATTTATGAGGATATTCTTTTAATTCATGACATTCCATTCTACTCCCTGATTTATTTATGATATTCCTTGATTTACTGGAGATTTCTTTCTATATCCTGATTTATTTATGATTATATTCCCTGATTTATTTACAATGATATTCCTTCGTTTATGATGATATTCCATTCTATTCCCTGATTTATTATTACATTCCTTCATTTTTGATTATTATATTCCCTGATTTATTGATGATATTCCTTAATTTATGATGATATTCCATTCTATTCCCTGATTTATTTATTATATTCCTTGATTTATTTATGATTATATTCCCTGATTTATTTATGATAATATTTCACTCAAGTCCATGATTTATTTACGTTTTTCCCTATTTATTCTATTTATTTCTTAATAAAATCAATGTTTCTTCAAAATTTTTTTTCACTTGGGATCCAACACGAATCCCTGGAAATAACTTGGGTGTTGCTGGCATGGGAAGGCACCTCCCTGTGACTGGTGTGGTTTAAAATCCAAGTTTTCCTCTTGGAAAAACCTGGGATAGGGCAGCTGTCCCTGTCCCCTGGCAGGGGTTGGAATGGGGTGGGATATTTGGGATTTCCATCCCAAAAAAACCCCTTGGATGCTTTTGGTGGCACCTCCAGCTTTTCCAGACACTGAGGAACAACTTCCATCCTCCTCTTCCCAGGAAGTCAACAACTTCCCAACACTTCATCCAACTAAAAAACCAAAATTCAGGTGGAAATCATGGCAATTTTTCCTGTTTAATCCTTATTTTTCCAAAGTATGTTTTCCTTTCCCAAACATACACAGAGGAAGTTGATCCCAATATCCCACGGCCTTAAAAACAAGACAATCCTGGATCTGGTTACTCCTCTCTTCTGCAAATTCCATTTTTCCCAATTTTTTTCCAATCCTGCGGCACAGGGATTTCAGCTCCTCACATTTTAAGCACCTAAATTCTATTCAAGATTGAATAAAACAATTTAAAAAAACCAAAGAAGTATAAAAAGTTTCTCGTATTAAAAAAGAAAAAAAGAATTATACAACGTAAAAAATGGAGACAAACTATACAGAAAAAAGGGGAGAAGAAATTCCATGGGGAAATTCCAAGCTGCCTGCAGTTCACAGGGGTGCTCCCAACCTTTGGGAATTTCAGGAAGCAGAAGCACAGCTTAACAAGGACTGGATGTTGAGGATCTGTACAATAATTCCATATATACAGTGATTTTGCAAAGGGATTTGGTACAAGTTCAGGATTATTCTTCCCTGATCCATGAGAAATCCAATGTACCTCACGATTCTGGCAGTTCAGTGCTTTTTGGAAGGGGATGAAAGTTTCCAGGGGAATTCTTCACCCTCTTTTTTTCCCTGATGGAAATAAAAATCTTTTTCTTTTTGATGAAAAAGACCGAGTGGTTTCTTCCAGTGTTGGTGGCTTTCCCTGGGGGTGAAGTGCAGAATTCCAGGATCCACCTCTCCTGGAAGTCTTGGAAGTGGCTTCTATCCACACAAAATTCCATTCTTGTTCCTCTGGAGGATTTCCTGCTGAGTGGGGATGCCATGAACATTCCTGAATCCCAGCAGGATCCCAGGGGAGCAGAATGGTCGGGTGGGGAAGCTCCCACCTGCTCCTCATCCTCCTCCTCCTCCTTCCTTGGCTCAGCTCTGAGCTGAGAAACCTGAGGGAAGAGAAAAAACAAAAAACACACCTGGATCATGGGCATCTCTGGAAGTTCCTGCAAGACTCAAACTGGGAGAATTTGGATTTAAAGACATTTAAGTTGAAAAATAAATGTATTAAACCCTCCCATCCACCCCAGGCAGCACAAGGCTGTGGCACACTCAGTGAGGGAGAGCTCTCCATCTTTTCCAGCCAGGTTGTTTCCAGGGGGAATTAATCATGGAATTAGGTTGGAAAAGGCCTCTAAGTTCATCCAGTCCAACCATTCTTCCAAGACCACCCTGCCCCATGTCCCCACACATCTGAGAAATCTCTCCAGGGTTGGTGACTGTGCCAGGCCATGAAGGAATTTTCCCAATATCCAATCTAAACCTCCCCTGAGGCCATTTCCTTTTGTCCTAAGTTAAGGAATTAAGAAAGGACAAAGTTCTGCTGTTGAAAAAAAAAAAAAATCCATTTAATTTTTGAGGATGGTCTGGGTTGGAAAGGACCTTAAAGGTCAATGAATTCCAAACCCTGCCATGGGCAGGGATAATTCCCAGCTCCTTGGATAATTTGGATTTGCAGAAGGTGAACTGAACCTGAGAACTCCACAGAAAGGAGGGGGAGCTCCCTTGGGAAATCCATCCCCACAAGGGATGGAGCCACCAAGCCATCCATCAGGGAAGGTGTTAATAAACCATTAATTAACCATTAAATAAAGAAATAAAGATCCTTGAAATCCCAAGAACTGGTTTGGACAGGTCATGCTGGGAGTGCTCTCCACACTCAGAGCAAAAAATATTCATTTTGTATCAGTCCCTGAAGGGAAGGATAAAAACACCACAAAGTTTAAAGCCACTGCTGAAACTGGGAGACAGTTTTGGCCTCCATGAGCATGCACTGGGGATTTGCTGAATTCCCTGCTGGAGCTCCCAGACCCCAGGATGGATTCAGGGAGAGGAGCTGGTACCTTGCAGAGCCTGCACGATCTCGTAGGTGGCTTTTTCCCCAAGGCTCCTCTGCAGAGCCTCTGCAGTTCCACTGCCCTGCTCCCTGTCTCTCCACTTCCTCAGCACCTGGAATTTCTGCATGTTCACCTCCTCCTCCATGGCCCTGATGTCCTCGATGTCCTTCATCTCCACCTGCAGGCACTCGATGGCGATTTCCCTCCAGCGCCGGTCCAGGAGCTTGGCAATGGCCAGCAGCTGCTGGTCTGTCAAGCACCTGGCTCCCATTCCACCTGAAAAACATTGCATCTGACCCAGACCCCACCTGAGCCTGTCCTGGCACAGCCTGAGGCCGTTCCCTCTCCTCCAGTCCCTGGGATAAGATCCCAAATCCCCCCTGGCTGTCCCCTCCTGGCAGGGAGTTGTGCAGAGCCAGAAGTTCCCCCTGATCCCCCTTTTCTCCAGGCTGATTCCCTTCCCAGCTCCTCAGGAACTCTACAAACCCTCCCTAGCTCCTCAGGAATTCTCCAGCCCTTCCCAGCTCCTCAGGAATTCTACAAACCCTTCCCCAGCTCCATCAGGAATTCTACAAACCCTTCCCCAGCTCCATCAGGAATTCTACAAACCCTTCCCCAGCTCCATCAGGAATTCTACAAACCCTTCCCCAGCTCCATCAGGAATTCTACAAACCCTTCCCCAGCTCCATCAGGAATTCTCCAGCCTTTCCCAGCTCCATCAGGAACTCTACAAACCCTTCCCAGCTCCATCAGGAATTCTCCAGTCCTTCCCCAGCTCCATCAGGAATTCTCCAGCCCTTCCCCAGCTCCCCATCAGGAATTCTACAAACCCTTCCCAGCTCCCTCAGCTGCTCCAGCCCCTTTCCCAACCCCATTCCCTTCCCTGGACACTCTCCAGCCCCTCCATGTCCTTGTGAGGAACCCAGAAGTGCCCCAGGGCTGGAGCAGCCTCAGCAGAGCCAGCACAGGGGACAGGCACTGCTGGGACCCCCAGAACTGCCATCCAGCACCCCCAGCTCCTTCTTCCACCTTTCCAGCTGCTCCTCCCCAAGCCTGGACCATTCCACAGGGGAAAAATCTTTGAAGAAGTGACTCAGTTTCAATCACAGGACACAAAACCAGCCCCAAGCAGGTTCTCTCCCAGCCAGGTCCCACCTGCAGTGCTGCCAGTTTTTTGCTTTTTGAAGTGGAGCCCCTCCTCCTCCAGGATGCTGAGGGATGGCTTCCTCTTTTTCACACCTGGGAAGGGATCAGAGGTGCTGTCAGTGCTGTCCCCAGAGGCACAGAGGGGCACAGGGGACAGGGCCCCACCCCAAAGATCTGCAGTCACTCACTGGCTGTGCTCCTCCTCTGCTCGTTCATGTTCTGCCCACAATGGATCCAATCCCCTGGGAAAGGGCACAGGAGAAAATGTCAGGGAGGAATTCCCAGCTCCAGGAATTCCCAGGCACAAAGCAAAGCTGTTGGCTGGATTCCATCCCCTCAGGTTTGACAAAATCAGATTTTCCCCCTTTTATTCAACGTGCTGCAGCAGGCCCAAACAGGCAAGAGATTGCAAATTATAATGCAACAATAAAGCAATTTAATATTACATTATACACTTCTTTGGATAATTTATGGAATAATATTTTAAAACATGGAATAATATGCAGGAGGGTTGGAACTGAATGGTCTTTAGGTTGCAAATGAAAACCATTCCATGATCAGAGGGATGGAGCAGCTCTGCTGGGAGGGCTGGGATTGCTCAGCCTGGACAGGAGAAGCTCTGGGGTGACCTCACTGGGGCATTCCAGTGCCTGAAGGAGCTGCAGGAAAGAGGGAGAGAGACAAGGGATGGAGGGACAGCACACAGGGAATGAATTCCCACTGCCAGAGGGCAGGGCTGGGTGGGATTTTGGGAATTAGGAATTCCCAGAGCAGCTGTGGCTGCCCCTGGGCTGGCAGTGTCCATGGACAGCAGCAGCCTGGGACAGTGGGAGGTGTCCCTGGGGGTGTCCCTGGATGGGATTTAAGGTCCCCCCATCCCATCCCAGGCCATTCCCCCACCCCCAGGACTCACTCTCTCTGAGTTTGGCTTTCCAGACTGTCTCATCTGAGTCCTGCTCCACCAGGGACAAGGTGAAGTCATCAGGCTTCTCCAAATACACCTCAAAGTAGCTCTTCAGCTTCAGGAGTGATCCATCAACAAATTCAATCTCCTACACAACAGAAATGCAGAATAAAAGTAAATATTTATGTAAAAGAAAAGTAAATATTTACCTAAAATAAACAAAAGAGAAGGCAATTGGCTGTTGGGAGAGATCCAGCCCAAACTCCAATTTGCCCAGAGTTTTGCTGTTGACTTCAGCATCAGGATTTCATCCCAAAGATTTCAGAGCTCTGAGAGGCAAATGGTTCCTTTCTGTGCCATATTTGCAGGGAAGCTGCAGTGCAGGGGGCTGTGTAAAGGACTCACCACAGGAGTTATTTCAGCTTCTGGCTCACAGATCAGCCTGTACTTCTTTCCTTCCTGCAGTAATTTTTGGCATACAGCAGGCTTTTCAATTTTAACAAATTTCCTTTTCGAGTGTTTCACAGCCTTTGAGATATCCTGAAAATTTAAAAATGCAATTTCAAGCTTAGTATTTCAATGTTACTCACTGAAATCAACATTTAGAACCTGTGTTCAGGTGGCTCTCTGGGCTGTTCTCTGGGCCCAGCTTTACAGAACAGCCATGATCTGCTCCACAAACTTCCCAAAAATCTGTGGAATAACCATCACCCTCCAAAAGCATCACTAAACCTCTCCAGCTGTTCTGCCACGGGGGTGAAATGAGAGAAGAGAGTTTGCAACCTGAATAAAAGGAAGGTTTTTGTCCCTGTCCTCACTGTTATAGGGTAAATTAAAGCCCTGAATGATCCCACAAACCAAATTTCCTCATTATAACCAACTGCAGGGCAATGCAAGGGATTTTCGTAAAGCTGGAATTTTCCCCAGGGTTAGTCCCATGGCCTCTCCTTTCCCTGCAGACACACTCTGCTCTCCTCAGAGGTAATTTCTGAGCTGACCCCTGGCAGCAGGAAAAGTTGGTGGAACATGGATGAATTAATTGCCAGCTGCTTTCCCAAACCCCCAAATTTTCACTGGGGACTCCACCACTGTCCCTGTTCCAATGCTGGACCCACCCTTTTCCTGAAGGAATTTTCCCCAAAATCCAATCTAAACCTCCTCTGGCACAACCTGAGGCTGTTTCCTCTTGTTACTTGGTAAAAGTGGTTTGGATAAAGAATGGAAATGGAAAAGCTTAGAGAAAGACAGTTTACAAGTGATGGAGTGACAGAAAAATAAAAAAAAGGGGAATGGCTTCAAATTCCAAGACCGTAGGTTTAGATGGGATATTGGGATGGAGTTGCTCCCTGGGAGGGTGGGCAGGCCTGGCACAGGTGCCCAGAGCAGCTGTGGCTGCCCCTGGATCCCTGGCAGTGCCCAAGGCCAGGCTGGACACTGGGATTGGAGCAGCCTGGGACAGTGGGGGTGTCCCTGAAATCCCAGAATCACTGGGTTGGAAGAAACCTCCAAGCTCATCGAGTCCAACCCATTCTCCAACACCTCAACTAACCCATGGCACACCCAGCCTGCTTTTAAACACAGCCAGGTGACTCCACCACCTCCCTGGGCAGCCCATTCCAGCAGTTTATCACTGAATTGAGATGGGATGGAAGCTCCCTCCCCACCCAAACCTCACCAGCACTCCTCGGCCCCCTCCCACGGCCAGGGCCATACCTTGATGAAGGAGTCGTTGTTGGTGGCCAGGTAGACCCAGAAGGAGAGCGAGGGGTGCTCATCAATGGCTTTGTAGAGGATGACAGCCCCGTGGTACTGCAGGGGCTGCTGGCTCTGGATCAGGGGCCCCACGGGGGACAGGGAGGTCACCACCCACTTGACGTGGGAGGCCGAGAACTCGGCCGAGGGCTCGATGGCGGCGCCGCCGGCCTTGACGTGCAGCAGCCTGAAGGCCACGCCAGCCCCGAGATCTGTGGGGACAAACAGGGCTCAGAATGTCCCCAGCTGTCCCTGGGTGTTGGGTTGGTGTGGCCAGAAATGTGTGTTCTGTCCCCACCTGTTAAACCATTGGGGCAGTGACCCTTATCTCCTGGCACATATTATCTGCTCATGGGCCAGCTTTAAACCAGCTGGGCAATCATCTTTATCTTTGCCACAGCCCTCCAGGAGATATCTCCTGTTAATGGGCCATTGTTAAAAACTGGGTGTGGCAGTGACCCTTATCTCTGTGGGAATATCTCCTGTTAATGGCCCATTGTTAAAAACCGGGTGTGGTTGTGACCCTTATCTCTGTGGGAATATCTCCTGTTAATGGCCCATTGTTAAAAACTGGGTGTGGCAGCGATCCTTCTCTCTGTGGGAATATCTCCTGTTAATAGGCCATTGTTAAAAACTGGGCGTGGCACTGATCCTCATCTCTGTGGGAATATCACCTGTTAATGGGCCATTGCTAAAAACCAGCTGGGGCAATCATCTTTATCTTTTCCACAGCCCATCCTCCCTCCAGGAGATATCTCCTGTTCATGGCCAGTGAGTCCCAGGGCATGGCTGATAAAATTCCATCATCCCACTGGGAGATGCTCCAGCCAGGGGAGGAGCCAAGCCTTTCCTACCCAGATAAAAACTGAGATTCTGGACACCAAGGCACCTTCTTCCCACTGGATTCCAGAGGAAAACCAGACCTTTCCACATCATCCCTGGAGCTTCAGAGGAAACTGCACCTTCTCCAGGAGCACTGCTCCAGCTGAACCACATCTGCCCCTGCAGGAGGATGCAGCCACCATTGAATGGGACTGCTGCCAACACCCTGACTGACTGACGGGTGTCAGCTTGGATTCTGACTCTGGCAGTGCTTTGGGATTGTTCTTTGTAATGCTGTATTTCTATTTTAATTTTAACTGTTATTCCTAATTCCCATATCTTTGTCTGAGAGCCCCTTAATTTCAAAATTATGATAATTTGGAGGGAGGAGGTTTACATTCTCCATTTCAAAGAGAAGCTTCTGTCTTTACTGGCAGACACCTATTCTTCAAACCAGGACACCCTGGCACTCTCCTGATTTACCAAAATATGAGTACTGGTCTAATATCAATACTCAACTGTGACAGAGAAAAAATCTTTAATTTAAAGTTAGAAAGTGTCTGTTTATTTCAGTGTGGGGCAGTCCCCTAATACCCACTGCAAAGCTTACTCAAAGTTTACCCAAAGCAATTCCACAGCCTATTTATTTACAAAGGGTTTAAATATTTACATATTCCTAACACTAACCCCTCCCATTCCCTGCTTCCATGGTAATTAGCTTGAAAGGCTGTTAAGCATGTGTGGTTTGCTCCCTGAATTGGGACAGTGATCCTTTTTATGGGGAGGGGTTGTAAAAAGAAGAAGTAAGGTGAGTCTTCCTCATTCTGAACTTTCAACCCCTCCCACAGATGACATTAATGAGCTCTGGGAGAATTCCAATTTCATCTCTCCGTGACTTTTGAATGGGTTTTGCCCCCAGATGTAAAAGACTTGCAATTGTCTGTGCTCCTTTAGATCTATTTATCAGTTTCTCCCTCCCTCATTACAAACACAGCTAAGCAAACATCAAAATGACAAGCAATTCATTATTTCAATCCAGGGCTAACCATCTCCAATCTGGCTTTTTTTTTTCAACTAACTCTTAATTATTTCCAGCAAAGCCTATCTCTCTGCTGTAATTAATTCCAACACACCTATCTACAGGTAAAATGTGATTTTTTCACTCACCCTGCAGGCAGAGGCAGTGGGGGAACTGCAGGGAGCTGAGCACGGCAGGCACCGAGCAGCGCACGTCGAACAGGGGCCCCCCCACAATCCAGGGCTTCTCCACCAGCTGGGCATATTTGCTCCAGGACAACAGGGAATAGGTGATCCTGGCAGCACCTGTCACCTCGAAAATCAGCCCTGTGATGCTGCACTGGTAGGAGCCCTCTGCATCCAGCTGCACCCTGCAGAGAGACAGCCAAAATTTGGGGTAACAGAGTGACCCCCTCCTGCTTTATCTCCACGGCACAGCAGCCACAATGGGCTCCAGGCTGGTTTGGAGCTGGCACTGGGCTGTTAGAAGCTGCTGAGGGCCCACCCAGCCTATGCAAAACAGCTGGAATTGAGCATTTTGCATAAAACTTCCTGTGGCAGGAGCTGCTCTCACACGAAGGGCTCGGTGTCAGAGCCAACATTTCCCAGGTAACATCCACACCCAGCCTGGACATCCCAGGGCACACAGGGGAGATCAGTGCTGCATCCCAGGAAAAACACAGGGCAGGATGCCTCGTGTGCATCCAGGCTGAAATAAGCACATAACAATGGGCCTGCTGCTAATTGCTGCAGCAAGACAAGGCAGCATCCTGAAAAACCCTCCCAGGAGCTGTCCTGGACCAGGATCTGGAGTCAGCACAGGCTCCAAACTGTGATTTTTAAGGATTTGGGTGCAGCTTCCAAACAAATCCAAATGCAGCAAATGAGCTGTTTGCTCACTTCAACCAAAGACTGAAGCACCTTGATGAGAACAATGCAAACTCAAACCCATTATATTAAAAAAAATTCATACATAAACTGTCCTCCAGCAAGTCTTCTGGGGGTCACTTGCTCCTTCTGGTCCTGCAAATAGATTTAAAAAAAAATGTATTTAAAAAGATGAGGAGAGAGTAGAATTACAGTTTGCAAATGATCTCATGCAAAATAAGTGTGGGGTTTTTTTTTCTCACAAACCTACATTTTCATTCCTGCAGTGCTCACAGGGTGGCAAGAAGCTCTCTCCTAGTGGGAAAAGAGGAAGATGAGATCGTGAAAAGCCAAGTAATTAAACAGGCAGGAATAAAAAAAGAGGAAGATGAGCTCATGAAAAGCCAAGTAATTAAACAGGCAGGAATAAAAAAAACCCCTCAAGAGATCTGTTCTTACCTGACTCATTGCAGCAAGGTGGGGATTCCTTCTCCTCCTGTTCTTCATCTAGGAAAAAGAAGTTTGGAGTAAATATCTCAATGTTCAGAAGGTTTCTGCTCCCACATTCACTCAGGACAAATCCACAATTTCATTTGCTTAAATTCATCAAATCCTGAGGAGAATATTCCTGAGAGTCCTTGCAGGCTTTGCACAGCCTGGGGGTGAAGCTGAACATCAGGATGTAAATTTGCCAAAAGCTCCTAAATTGCTCAAACTCCTGGGAATTTTCACAGGGGTTAAAAAAAGATTTATCCTGGGATGAACCTCGTGGTGCCAAGCACAAAGTTCAGCCCCTGGCATGGAAACTGGGAACAACTTTCCCAAGGAGCAACCACCACATGGTCTGCAGTGTGTTTGTCCCTAAAATGACCTGGAAGTGCCTGGATTCTCCTGGCTGGATCCAACAGGATGGAATTCCAGCAGAGCTGATGCTTCAGGGCAGAAGTGTGTCCTGAGGGCTGCATTTGGGAGCAACGGCAGAGCTGCTTCCCATCCCACCTCCCTCCCAGGAAAAGGGGATCCTGGGGGCTGCCCTGGACCCTGGGGGCTGTCCCAGAGCTATCCTGGATCCTGTCCCAGAGCTATCCTGGACCCTGGGGGCTGTCCCAGAGCTATCCTGGATCCTGTCCCAGAGCTATCCTGGACCCTGGGGGCTGTCCCAGAGCTATCCTGGATCCTGTCCCAGAGCTATCCTGGACCCTGGGGGCTGTCCCAGAGCTATCCTGGATTCTGGAGGCTGTCCTGGACCCTGGATCCTGTCCCAGAGCTATCCTGGATCCTGTCCCAGAGCTATCCTGGACCCTGGGGGCTGTTCTGGACCCTGGATCCTGTCCCAGAGCTATCCTGGACCCTGGGGGCTGTTCTGGACCCTGGATCCTGTCCCAGAGCTATCCTGGACCCTGGGGGCTGTCCTGGACCCTGGATCCTGTCCCAGAGCTATCCTGGACCCTGGGGGCTGTTCTGGACCCTGGATCCTGTCCCAGAGCTATCCTGGACCCTGGGGGCTGTTCTGGACCCTGGATCCTGTCCCAGAGCTATCCTGGAACTCCAACCCCCCCAGGCTGGCAGAGCCAGGGAAGGCTGTGCTCAAACAGCCTGGCAAACATCAGCCAGGCTGGCTGTGTGCCCCAGCCCTGCTGTCCCAGCCCCTGAGCAGCAGCAGGAACACTCCCTGCACGTGCAAGGAGTGGCCTCCACCCCTCATTTCCTAGGGATGCTCTGCAGCATCCTCCTTTTCCCAAAGGAGAAAATCCTTCCTGCCACCCCACATCACCCCTCAGGCACTGCTTATCCGAGCTGGCTTCCTCCTGCTGAGCAAGGGTTAGCAGGGCCAATAAACCCACACTCCCCCAGCCCTCCCCCATCCCACTCCTCTGCATCTGCAGAGAAAAAAACATTGCAATTGTTTAATTAGCAGTGTTACATAAACCAGAATAAACCACTGGCAGCAAAACCCATGGAAGCACAAAGCCACCGACAGCAAACACTTCCTTTCATTCTTTTCCTATCCATCCTGTTTGGCCAGTTCTGCTGCCAATTTTGAGGAAATTTATGGCCTCTTGGTGTTTGGAAAGCTGCCGTGGTGTAAAAATATCCCTGGGTATTGTGCCTGGGGTGTTGTGTCTGTGAGGTGAAAGCAGCACAGGCTGCTGTGCTGCCCTTTGGCCTTTGATAGGAAATCACTGGCTCCCAAAAATTTCATTGGGAAAGCAATCAGAGTTAGCATTCCCTAAAAACTGTGAGGTTATACCCAGGAGCAGCAGCTGGATTAAACTGAACATCAGTTTTTACAAAAGGATTACAGGTAAATAAATCACAATGTTCTGCTCACCTGACTCCTCTTCCGAGCTGCTGCCCTTTGATCAATGACAGGAAATCACTGGCTCCCAAAAATCTCATTGGGAAAGCAATCAGAGTTAGCATTCCCTAAAAACTGTGAGGTTATACCCAGGAGGAGCAGCTGGATTAAACTGAACATCAGTTTTTACAAAAGGATTACAGGTAAATAAATGTTCTGCTCACCTGACTCCTCTTCTGAGCTGCTGCTGGAGCTGTCTTCAGAACTGGCTTCTCCTTAAAAATAGGCACAGGTGGAATGTGAGTGCAGGGATCCATCCAGAGGTTTGGACCCAGCAGCAGATTAGATGGTGGAACAAAAAAAAAATCAGAAAAAAGCAGAGAAGAGCATCAAATCCCAGCACCAGGTGGGGAGACTTTGGGGTCACCCAGGCCCTCCTGAAGGGTGTTCAGAATATTTAATTCTCATGTTTTACACAGTCTGGGATAATTCTGGAGCTCCACCCACAGCACATCCAGTTAAATTTTGGTTTTCCCTGGCAGGTGGGAGCAGCCTTGGTGGGAGCTGCATGTCCCACCAGACGTGACTCGTGTGGATGCACCAAATGTGCCCCCACCCAATTCTTCTCACAAACATCACCACAGACTGCAAAGGCAGGGATGTGCTCTGGGATGTGGCTGGGGGGAATGTGGGGTGCAGGGCCAGCCCCAGCATCCCAGGAGTGAGGCAATCCCTCAGCCTTGTGCTCACCCTCGGGCTGCTCCTCGGCCGACCCCGACCCCCGATCCCGATCCCTCCATCCCGTTGGGAGTCACCTCTGCACCAGAACAGCAGGAGTCAAAGGTTGAGAAGCATTTGGCAGTTTTGTAATCAGAGAAAGGGAATAAATAACAAAAGAACAGAGATTTTAAAAAAATAGCATAAACCCCAAAATAATTCATAAACGAAGGGTTAAAGCCAGTTAGAGAATTCCCATTCCCATTCCCATTCCCATTCCCATTCCCAAGGACAGGCATTTCCCAAAATCCCTGTATCTTTCCAACTAGTTTTAAAATTCCTATTCCCAAGGACAGGCATTTCCCAAAATCCCTGAACCTTTTTAACTGGGTTTTAAAGCCAGTTTCAGAATTCCCATTTCCATTCCCATGGATGGGCATTTCCCAAAATCCCTGTATCTTTCCAACTAGTTTTAAAGCCAGTTATGGAATTCTCATTCCTATTCCCAAGGATAGGCATTTCCCAAAATCTCTGAATCTTTTTAACTGGGTTTTAAAGCCAGATATAGAATTCCCATTCCCAAGGAAGAGCATTTCCCAGAATTCCTGCACCTTTCCAATTGGTTTTAAAGCCAGATTTAGAATTCCCATTCCCAAGGATGGACATTTCCCAGAATCCCTGTATCTTTCCAACTGGTTTTAAAGCCAGTTTTAGAATTCCTATTCCCATAGGATGGACATTTCCCAGAATCCCTGTACCTTTTCAATAGTTTAGAATTCCTATCCCCATAGGATGGACATTTCCCAGAATCCCTGCACCTTTCCAATTGGTTTTAAAGCCAGTTTTAGAATTCCCATTCCCATAGGATGGGCACTTCCCAGAATCCCTGTACCTTTTTCATCCGAGGAGAGGGACTCAGCCCCGCTGGAAGACAAAAGCAGCCACAGGTGAGAACTCTGCCATCCTCTCCCACACCTGCCCAGGGCAGCACTCCCAGCTCCTGCCTGCTGCCATCGCTCCCAGGCTTGGGAGCTGGCTTGGGATGGGGGCTGGGGATTAAATATTAATTATCTCCTGCAGCATCACCCCTGCCCTGGCTCTCTCCTGAACCTTTTGGGGACAGCTGGCTCTGCTGGACACAATTCCCACTGGCACAGGCTCCTGGTTCCAGCCTCTTTTGCCCTTTTGGGAAAAATCCAACCAATCTCCAGGAAGGAAACTCACATAAACTCTGAACTGCAGCAAACCCATTTGTGGAAATTCACACCAACCTCCAGCCTCCCTCCACTCCTGGAAAGGAGAAACCCGCTGTGTTTATCATTCATGGATAAAAATCCTGTTTGGAAACCTTTTCCAGGAGCTCCACAACATCTGTCAGGCAGATCCAGCTGCCCTGAGGGAGGGAATGGCCCTGGGTGCAGTCACCATAAAGCAGCAGGTGACATCCAGCTCTCCTGCCACCAGGAAATATTCCAGAACCTCCACCCTGCCAAGGGGCAGCTGGAAGAGCAAGCAGGGAAAAACAAACATCCAGCCTTTTTTTTTAATTTTGGTTTTTTTTTGGAGGTGGTGATGGTCACAGAGCAATCCCAGAGATGCTGGGGATGGTGAAGCTGAGCTCTGGGAGTTGCTCAGCTCAGGGGGCTGATTTTGGCCATCCTGGAATGAGTGGGCACCCAGAGCCTCAGGGCCACACTGGGGCACTGAGCCACAAAACTGAAAAAGAAATAAATAGATGGGAATGGCAGGAAATCAATAAAAGGATTCCTGAGATAGTCAAGAAAGGGATGCCGGGTGGAGGATCCTGAAAAAGCACAGCAAAGGGGCTGCAAAAGTTTCTGGGTCAAGGGCAGGAAGAAGTGGGAAAGCTTTTCCTCCACAAAAAATTACACAACAGTTTGCTCTTCCAAACTGTATCTTTGAAAAAAAAAAAAAAAAGAGCCACCAACAAAATGTATTTATCTGGAGGATTTGGATGAAGGCTGGATGCTCTCCAGGGCTGGCAGCCAAGCTAGGAGCAACGCTTCAACCCTTCCACCAAGTGCTGGCTTGCAAATTTTGGGATGGCTTCCCTCGAACCCCTCCAGCTGCATTTCCCTCCTCCCGCGCAGAAACGGGAGGGGAGGGAGGGGGGGAGAAGGAAATAAAGAAACAAAACACGCAGCCAGAGAAGCGGGCATTGTGCAGTCAATAACTGTAACCACGAATTGCACGGAACGGGGGGAGGAGGCGGGCAGGGAAAGCGCGATAAAGGAGGGGGAGATAAACACGAGCTGTGCTCGGGGTTCGGGTTTGGGGTTCGGGGTTCGGGGGTACCGGGGCGCGGGCGGAGCAGCAGCAGCGCTTTGTCTGCAGGAGCTGCAGGTGCGCGGCAGGGCTGGGGTACCCCAAACCAGCGGGATGGGGGCTCTGGGATGGGAGGGACCCTCCGGGCTCGGTGCACAGGAAAAGGAGGGGGATGGAGGGGGGATGGAGGAGAGGGAGGATGCGGGGATGCAGGTGGGGTGGGGGATGGGAGGATGCGAGGGGCGGGGCTGGGGGGCACCGGGAGGGGCTGGGGGTGCAGGGGGACATCGGGAGGGTGCAGGGGGACAGCGGCAGGGTGCCGGGGGACAGCGGGACAGCGAGAGGCGACAGCAGCGCGGAGGGCGGCGGGGACGCGGCGCAGCGCCGGGGGAGGCTGCGGGGGGATGGCGGGGGACGCGGGGACAGCAGGGAGCCCCTCCCCGCTCACCTGTCGGGCTCCTGGGCCGGGCCGGACATCGCCGCGGCTCCTTCGGCGGCACCGAGCGGGAACGGCCGCGTCCTGCGCGCGTGGGGGGCGGGAGCGCGGGGCACGCCCCGGACACGCCCCGGACACGCCCCGGACACGCCCCGGACACGCCCCGGACACGCCCCCGGAGCTCCCGATCGCCCCCTTCGTTCTCGTCCCCGCTCCGAACGCAGGTGCTGTGCGTACATCGCACCCTCCCTCCGTGTATCTGCACGGAAATAATAATATATTTAATAATAACATATATTTAATAGCTATATCTATATAGCTATAAGTCTATAAATCTATATATCTATATCTCTATAAATCTATATATCTATAGATCTATAGATCTATAGATCTATAGGTCTAAATATCTATATATCTATATACCTATATATCTATAAATTATGTATATATAGATGTATAGATATCTATATCTATAAATATATAGATATCTATATATAGTTATAGATATATAGATAACTATATATATAGTTACAGATATATAGATATCTATATCGATATATAGATATATAGATATATAGATATCTATATATATAGTTATAGATATATAGATAACTATATATAGATATAGATATATAGGTATCTATATATAGTTATAGATATATATCTATATATAGTTATAGATATATAGATATCTATATATATAGATATATAGATGTAGGTATATAGATATAGATATATAGATATATATATAGATATATAAATATCTATATATAGATATAGATCTATAGATATATAGATCTATAGATATATTTATAGATATAATACGGATATAATATTATATATATGCGTTATAATTCATAAATAGAATGAATTTATGAATTTTATCCAGATATTTAAATAACAAAAGAATGAATATAATAATTAAAAATTTATAATAAAAAATAAAATAATTACGAGATAATTAGTAACTTAATATTTTAAGTAATTTAATGAAATAATTGAAATACTATCAATGAAATAATGAAAATAATGAAAAATGAAGTAATAAAATTATAACATAATAAAATAACAACATAATAAAATAATAAAAATAATAAAATAGTAAAATAATAAAATAATAAAGAGAATAAAATAATATAACCCAGAGATAATATTGGTATTGTGGGCGTATGAGGTGTTATCTATCCGAATATTTGTATTATATACACGTGTTATATTGCTCTAAACCCCAGAATGGTTTGTTAAAGCTCATCTCGTTCCACCTCCCCTCTGCCGTGGGCAGGGACGATTTCCATGGATCCGGTTGCTCCAAGCTCTGTCCAACCTGATCTTGGGCACGTCAGGATCTGCCTCCTGCTGGCAGAGCTGCCTAGGGGGAAAAAAAAATAAAAGAAAAGAATTAAACTAAAAGAAAGAAAAAAACCAGCCCAAACCTGCAGTAGATTCAGACTTTAAAAAAAAAAAAAAAAAAAAAAAAAAAAAAAAAAAAAGTGGTTTAAGGACTTTTCTCTTATTCCAAAAGCTGACCCAGCCCCAATCCATAACTCAGCATTCCCCCCCCCTGCCCCTGTGCCCACCCCACAGCAGCTCTGGGGGAACCCTTTTGTGTGTCAGAGCAGAGACTAAAATAATCTCTAGGAACAAACTCAAGTACTTGAGCAGCCACAGGCTCGGAATGCTGCTCCAGGCACCTTCCAAAGCTCAGCTCCCAGCTCTGGAAATATTCTGGACTGGGGAGCCCCTCAAATCTTCCCCCTGCCCCAAATCCCAGCCCTCTGGAGCCCCAGGACACCCCAGAGTTCTGGAAAATCCATATTCCCAGGAAACTCCATGCTCAAAGGAACGAACTGTCACGGCTGGGGGGAGTAAAACTGATGGAAACCCAAAAAAATGAACCAACTTTTAATGGGAGACTCTGGAAAAGTGACTTCAGGGGTCGGTTTGGGCAGAGAGGGAAGTGCCAGGGAAGGAAATCCCCTGTAAACAGCTCGTCCAGGCACCTGGCAACAAACCCAGCCTGGAACAAACTGAAGGAAGAGGGAAAAGTTCATGGCACAGTGACAGTTGGGAGGGTAAATAATCACCCCGGGGGAGGGTGAATGAGGAGAGGAAAGCAAAAGCAGCAGAGAGAGGACAGGGGAAGGTGAGGGGTGCAGGGGGTTTTGTCTTTCCCAGCTCCATCCCTGGGATGCTGCTCAGAGCTGCCCAAGTGTGGCTGAGCCACCATTTTCCAGCTTTTCCAGATGTCCCCAGGCCCGAGGATGATGCAATAAATAAGCAATAAATAAATAGGAGCTGTCCCAGCACTGGGACAGCCCCAGCTCCTTGCTCGTGGATTCACAGCAGCTCAACCCAAACCTCTCCAGTTCTGAGTTTTCCTCTGAGGCTCTGATTCACCCCCAGCAAAAACTGGCCCAGTTCACATCAACAACCCTTCCCAGTTTAACTGGAGTCTGGTGGTGCTGAGGGAGGCTGGGGTTCGGTTTCTCAGAGCATAAATCAGATTTTTTTTCAAGGACAGGGACAGATTTAAGGCACAGCTTTGCTGGCACTTTACAAAACCAGGCTTTTCTGGGGAAAAGAAAACTGGAGCTGCTGTTTGGAGCCCTGGGCAGGTCCTTGCAGGGAGCTCCCAGGGGAATTCCAGCCCTGGGGACATGGCCAAGCACCCCTGCAGGGCTGGCATGCAGAGCCTGAGGTGCCTCAGGGTGGTTTTTAGGTATTTGCCACCTAAAAATCAGGCTCTGGAGGCACCCAGAGCAGTGCCAGCCTCCCCTCTAATTCTGCAGGGTCCATCCCCTGAGCCCCACAGTCATGCCAGTCTTAAAAATGGGGATAAATCATAGAAATCCAGAGCCTGAAGCAAATACGTGGAGGGTAGCAGGAGTTAGGAGGTGAGAGGAGACATCTCTTCTTTCTTCCCTGGCAGATTGCATCTGGGTTTTCTGGAAGTTTTTCAGCACTGAGGTTCATGACATTTCTTCTTCTCCTTTTTCTTTTCCTCCTTCTCTTCTTCCTCATTTCCTCCATCTCTTCCTTTTCTTTGAATCTTCTTTTCCTCCTCCATCTCCTTCTTCTGTTAATCTTCTTCACTTTCTTCTATGATTATTGTTATTACTGTTATTATTGTTATATTGATGATTATTATTACTATTATTACTATTGTTATTACTGTTATCCTTGTTATTATTGTTATTGTTGTTGTTATTATTGTTGTTATTGTTTTTATTATTACTACTTACAGACTATCCATTCACTTTTTGGGTACTATTTGAATGATGCATTTACCACATCACTAAACAGAAAACAAGAAAGAGGCACCAAAAAACTGTTGTAAACTCCCAGTTTTTTGCTCCCAGCTATTTGTGTCTTCTCAGGAGGGTGAGAAGGGTTGGATTGTTCAGCTCTTGCAGGCATTCCCATTTTTTTGGGAAAGCTCAGTGAGAGGCTGGTTTTATTTTCTGAGTGCAGCTGGCCCTTTGCACTCGGCTGAAGGATGGAATTCCTGCTCTTGTTTTGTCTGAAAGGGAATCATCAAGTCATTAATGACAGAAAATCACTGCTTGCTTTAGGATGGAAAAGCCTCTTAAAACCATCCAGCCCAACCACTCCCAGCTGTGCCAAGGCCACCTCTGCCCGTGTCCCCAAGTGCCACCTGCCCAGGGCTGTTAAACCCTCCAGGGATGGGAGCTCCACTATTGTCCCAATTTTCCCAATATCCAGCCTAAACTTTCTCTGGTGCAGCTCGAGGCTGTTCCCTCTCCTCCTGTCCCTGTTCCCTGGGATAAGATCCCAAATCCTCCATCCTGCCAAGGGAGTTGTGCAGAGCCACAAGGATCCCCCTGATCCCCCTTTTCTCCAGGCTGAGCCCCTTCCCAGCTCCTCAGGAATTCTCCAAACCCTTTCCCAGCTCCATCAGGAATTCTCCAAACCCTTTCCCAGCGCCATCAGGAATTCTCCAAACCCTTTCCCAGCTCCTCAGGATTCTCCAAACCCTTCCCAGCTCCTCAGGAATTCTCCAAACCCTTTCCCAGATCCTCAGGAATTCTCCAAACCCTTTCCCAGCTCCCTCAGGATTCTCCAAACCCTTTCCCAGCTTCATCAGGAATTCTCCAAACCCTTTCCCAGCTCCATCAGGAATTCTCCAAACCCTTTCCCAGCTCCTCAGGATTCTCCAAACCCTTTCCCAGCTCCATCAGGAATTCTCCAAACCCTTTCCCAGCTCCCTCAGGATTCTCCAAACCCTTTCCCAGCTCCATCAGGAATTCTCCAAACCCTTTCCCAGCTCCATCAGGAATTCTCCAAACCCTTTCCAGCTCCATCAGGAATTCTCCAAACCCTTTCCCAGCTCCATCAGGAATTCTCCAAACCGTTCCCAGCTCCTCAGGAATTCTCCAAACCCTTTCCCAGCTCCATCAGGAATTCTACAAACCCTTTCCCAACTCCTCAGGAATTCTCCAAACCCTTTCCAGCTCCATCAGGAATTCTCCAAACCCTTCCCAGCTCCATCAGGGAACTCTCCAAACCCTTTCCAGCTCCTCAGGGACTCTCCAAACCCTTTCCCAGCTCCCTCAGGAATTCTCCAAACTCTTTCCCAGCTCCATCAGGAATTCTCCAAACCCTTTCCCAGCTCCATCAGGAATTCTCTAAACCCTTCCCAGCTTCTCAGGAATTCTCCAAACCCTTCCCAGCTCCCTCAGGAATTCTCCAAACCCTTTCCCAGCTCCATCAGGAATTCTCCAAACCCTTTCCAGCTCCATCAGGAATTCTCCAAACCCTTTCCCAGCTCCTCAGGAATTCTCCAAACCCTTTCCCAGCTCCTCAGGAATTCTCCAAACCCTTTCCCAGCTCCTCAGGAATTCTCCAAACCCTTTCCCAGCTCCATCAGGAATTCTCCAAACCCTTTCCCAGCTACATCAGGAATTCTCCAAACCCTTTCCCAGCTCCATCAGGAATTCTCCAAACCCTTTCCAGCTCCATCAGGAATTCTCCAAACCCTTTCCCAGCTCCATCAGGAATTCTCCAAACCCTTCCCAGCTCCATCAGGAATTCTCCAAACCCTTTCCCAGCTCCATCAGGAATTCTCCAAACCCTTTCCCAGCTCCTCAGGGACTCTCCAAACCCTTTCCCAGCTCCCTCAGGAATTCTCCAAACTCTTTCCAGCTCCCTCAGGAATTCTCCAAACCCTTTCCAGCTCCTCAGGAATTCTCCAAACACTTTCCCAGTTCTCTCAGCTGTTCCAATCCTAATCCCTTCCTTGTGAGGAGCCCAAAACTGCCCCAGGGCTGGAGCAACCCCTGCCCTGAGGCATTGCTGGGACAGCCAGGATGCTGCTGGAGTTGGGATAACGGGGTTAAACAGCAGGGATGCTTTTCTGGCTGCTCCTGGATCCCAAACTTTCCCAGTTACACCAGTATCCAGCGATCCACCCTCACCAGAATCCACAGGGATCTGTTCCAGAGCTGCCTGCAGATGGCAACAGCTCCCCAGCCCCGGGCTCCTCCCGGCTCACTCCAGCTCCTGGGATGGAGCAAGAGAGAATTTTATTCATAATAATATTGTGTGGTCGTCAGAAACTGAAATAATAAACAGTAATTTCAAATAAAGAAGAAGAATGTAAGAAGTTATAAATTATAAGGAGTTATCAGGATGAAAAAGAAGAGAACCAGAGAATAAAAAAAATAAAAAAAAAGTGGATTAATGAGCTGTTTGATAAGGAGGAGCTGGTGCCTGGAAATTTGGGATGGGGGGTTTGTAATCCCACCCCAAATTCCCAGTGGGCTCAGGAATCCCCTGGGATCTCCTGCTTCGTCCCTCAGGCACTCCCAGCCCGGGATAAAGCAGGACAAGGTGCCTGCTGCAAATGCAAAAACCTGAATTCCAGCCCTTCCTTTCCCATTCCTGCAGATTAAACTGCCAGAGGCAGGCTCAGATGGACACTGGGGAGAAATTCCCAATAATCTGGGAGAAATTCCTCCCTGTCAGGGGGTCAGGAGCCCCTGGCAGAGGTGCCCAGAGAAGCTGTGAATCCTTTTGACGTTTTTGTGTTTGGGGTATGGCAGATGAAAAGCACAGGGGGAAGAGAAAATGAAAGAGAAATGGAGTTGGAGCCTCAGACAATTGTCAGGCTGCTCAGAAAATGTAGATTTTACTCTATATAATTGATATATATCATGCTAAATGTGCATTTTACTCTATATACATGATAAATATAAATAAATATATACTATAAAATATATATACAATACTAGTATTTTATATACTATATAAATACTATAATTATAAATAAATATATACTATAATATAGAATACTATATATAGTATGTGTATATATACTATAGTAGTATTTTATATACTATATAAATACTATAAATATAAATATATAATAAATATATACATCTACTCTATATAATTGATATATATAATGCTAAATATGCATTTTACTCTATATACATCTATACTCTACATAATGCATTATAAATATAAGTAAATACATACTATAAAATATATATACTATACTAGTATTTATAAATACTATAGATACTATAAATATAAATAAATACAGAATAAATATATAAACTTACTCTATAGAATTGATATATATAATGCTAAATATGCATTTTACTCTATATACATCTATACTCTACATAATACATTATAAATATAAATAAATATATACTGTAATATATATACTATTCTAGTATTTATAATAGTATTCAAAATATATATACTATACTAGTATTTTTTATATATTCTATATAAATATCTATTATATAAATACTATGAATATAAATAAATATATCATAATATATATATTTACTCTATATAATTGATATATATCATGCTGAAAATGTATTTTTCTACATCTATACCTCTATACTCTATATAATACATTATTAATAAAATATATACTATAATATATATGCTCTATATATATATACTAGTATATATATGCAATATTAGTATTATTGTAAATACTATATAGATACTATGAATATAAATAATGATATACTATAAATTGATACTATATTAGTATTTCTATATTATATATATGCTATAAATATAAAATAAATATATACATTTACTCTGCATAATTTATATATATAATGCTAAATATGTATTTTACTATATAAACATCTATACAATACATTATAAACATAAATACATATATACTATAAAATATATACTATACTACTATTTAAAAATACTATATAGATACTATGAATATAAATAAAAATATACTATATTAGTATTTAGATATAATATAGACTATAAATATAAAATAAATATATACATTTACTCTGTATAATTTTATATATATATGTAATGCTAAATGTGTATTTTACTATGTATATACCTCCATACTCTATTCTATACTATTTCTATTTCTACAAATAGAAATAAATATATCCTATAAAATATTTCATTTTGGCTGTAAGAGCCAGAACTGTGTCCCTGCAGCTCCTGCTGCACAGAAATGGGGGCACAGCCTGGCTCATGGTTTTTTTTTTTTGTTGGATATTCAGTTTTTACATTCTGCTCCAGGTTGTGTCAAAACTGACAGGAATTCCAGGAGCCACCAAAGATTTTGTTGCAACTCATTGAGTGGCACAGGAGGGAGAGAAGGCTGAGAGTCACTGCAGATGGTTCATTATTTGCCGGTTTTGGTGTTTGGGGTGATTTTCTGGGACAGGAGGGGCTGAGGCCACCACCCACCCCCTTCTGCCCGTTCCTGAGCTCAGCATCCCCTGATCCCCCGACCCTGAATTCCAGAGCCACCCCCGAGCGCGCAGCGTTTCCCCAAGCACCTCCCTGATTCCCAGCCCTGACTTCCATCCCGATTTTCAGCGTTTAAATGTCACTGAGTGAAGCAGGAATCCGGGGCTGGACACGGCGAATCTGCTCTCGGGGCTTGGCAGCAGCCACCCACCTCATTTTCCAGCGGGGAATATTTGCCCTTCTGCCGTCCATCCCACCACTTTGTGCTGCCCAAAAGGGACCCCCGAGGGCTGGGATGGATCCAGGAGGGGCCATTCCAGAGCTTTTCCCTGTTTTCCACGCCGCCCCCAAGGCTGACACGGCTGTTTAAGGAGAGTAAAAATAGCAGGGTCAGACCTCTCCAGCCCCCTCAGCATCCTCCTCATCCCTCCTTGCATCTGCATCTCTCCCTGAGGATGCTTCCCTGTGGAACACACAGCCCTGTGCTTGCATCATTCCTGGAAAAACAGCTGGAAGGGTTTTCTCCATTTTTTTAAAAATATTTTCTCCCTTTTCCCCATTTTTTGACAGCCCTCCTGCCTGGGTGATGCCCTGAGCAGCCTCAGTTGGGGTGTTGGATTTTCCCCCAGGAAAACTCTCTGCCTGCAGCCTGTTGCACAGGGAATCCAGGGAATTCAGGCTCCTGTGGACAAACTGGGGTGGGAAATGTTCAGTTTGGTGAAAATAAAATGTCTTCAAAAAGAAGGGGAGAATGAGAGGGAAATGGGAAAGGCTTTGGTGCTCACTTCCACTCTTCTGACCTCCACAAGGACTGGGATCCCTAAAATTCCTGGGACTTGTGGGACAGCAGGGAAGCAGCTGGGATGCAGCCAAGGTGACCTTCACAAAAACTGGGATCACCTGGAATTCCTGGTGGGATGGCAGGGATGCAGCTGGGATGCAGCCAGGGGTCATATCTGAAATTCCTGGTGGGATGCAGGCAGGAAAACTGGGATTACCTGGAATTCCTGGTGGGATGGAAAGCAGTTGGGATGCAGGCAGGAAAACTGGGATTACCTGGAATTCCTGGTGGGATGAAAAGAATTTCGGGGTCCAGCCAGGGAAACTGGGATTGCCTGGAATTCCTGGTGGGATGGCAGGGAAACAGCTGGGTGCACCCAGGGGTCATATCTGAAATTCCTGGTGGGATGGCAAGCAGTTGGGATGCAGAGAGGAAAACTGAGATCACCTGGAATTCCTGTTGGACAGGAATTCTGGGATCACCTAGAATTTCTGGTAGGATGGAAAGCAGTTGGCCTGAAGCCAGGAAAACTGGGATTACCTGGAAATTCCTGGTGGGATGGAAAGCAGTTGGGATGCAGGCAGGAGAACTGGGATTACCTGGAATTCCTGGTGGGATGGAAAGCAGTTGGGATGCAGAGAGGAGAACTGGGATTACCTGGAATTCCTGGTGGGATGGAAAGCAGTTGGGATGCAGGCAGGAAAACTGGGATTACCTGGAATTCCTGGTGGGATGGAAAGCAGTTGGGATGCAGCCAGGAAACTGGGATCACCTGGAATTCCTGGCGGACAGGAAAACTGGGATTACCTGGAATTCCTGGCGGACAGGAAAACTAGGATCACCGGGAATTCCTGGTCGAGGGCAGGGAAGCAGCGGATGATCCCGCCTGCAGCTGGCAGAGCATCCCGGGCTGGTCACACAAATCCTTTCACCTCCCGCCGCTCCGGCGGGGCTCGGGATGCTCCAGGGCAGCCGGGGCGGGATCGTCCCGCTGGGAATTGCTGCTCCTGACTCATGCCACTCGTGTGGGAGAGCGGCGGGGATGGGAAAGAATCCGCTGCTATATTTAAGCACAAATAATAGGAGGGGGTTGAGCTGTTGGGCTGCGTTGTAAATAACAGCGGGATGAAATCACGGCACAAATCCACGCCTGGACCGGGGCAGCCTCTGCAGAGCCGGCGTGACTAACGAGGAAAAATGTTGCTCCCTGGAAAACACGCAGAATTCCAAAATGAAAAAGGTTTTGGTTATTCCAGACCGACACAGGGATCCTTCCAAGTGTGACAAATTGTCCCGTAGTGGCTTTTGGGATATCTCAGTGTTTGTGTGTCCAGCTGCTCCCACCCAGCCCTGCGGGGCTGCTCAGCTCCCCCCTGGATCCCACAGAGATTCCACATGGATGATGTGGGATTGGGGCTTCAATTCCCCCCTGGATCCCAGAGGGATTCCACATGGATGATGTGGGATTGGGGCTTCAGCTCCCCCTGGATCCCACAGGGATTTCACATGGATGATGTGGGATTGGGGCTTCAATTCCCCCTGGATCCCAGAGGGATTCCACATGGATGATGTGGGATTGGGGCTTCAATTCTCCCCTGGATCCCAGAGGGATTTCACATGGAAGGTGTAGGATTGGGGCTTCAATTCTCCCCCTGCATCCGACAGGGATTCCATATGGATGATGTGGGAGGAAGTTTCAGCTCCTCTCTGAATCCCAGAGGGATTCCATATGGATGATGTGAGATTGAAGCTTCAGTTCTCCCCTGAATCCCAGAGGGATTCCACATGGATGATGTGGGATTGGGGCTTCAGTTCTCCCCTGGATCCCAGAGGGATTCCACGTGGATGATGTGGGATGGAAGCTTCACCCTGGAATCACTTTAAGGAGTTAAGATCAGTTGATCCAGAGGAAAAACAGCAAATCATCCCTTATAGGAAGAGATGCTCATTATTTGTAACTCTAAAAGCCTCAGCCAAAGTCATTGCATGAGTGGGAGCCTTTCCATGGAGTCAAGGGAATAAAACCCTAATTATGAGGAATTACTGCAAAGGGAAAACCACTCTAAGCCAATCTTTCTAATGCTTCTGTGTAGCAGAAGGAATAAAGAAGAATATTTCAAGTGTCACATGTGAGCTGGAAGCCTGAAAATCCATTGATACCAACATCATTGCCCTGATATTTCTCCCTTTTATTTATTGGAGAAAAGAAAACTCTGTTAAATAAATATTTTATACATAAAGTACAGAAATAAATACAGAGTGGATAGCAGTGAATAAATTTTATTTATTTATTCGACTGGACTGATTTATTACAGAAAACACATTTCATTTCTGGAGGACACCCAAACTTGTTAACAGCCTGGGGAGGAATCAGAGTTCTCCAGGAGGGTTTCAGCCTCTCTTTCTCACTTTCCCTGGGTTTTAAACAGTCCAACAGCAAATATTTGCTGGCAGAGGGGATTTCTGAGCTGTGAGGTAATGGCTGGTGGAATTTTTTCTCTTTTGCAGAGTCATCTCCTCGGGTTCTGGGCCCTATTGCAGTTACAGATGTGCTTGAGGAAGGGGAGGCGCTGGACTCAGCCTTGGGGCTGGATTGCAGCAGCTCAGAGCTGTCCCTGAGCCCTGCTGCTGCTGGGTGGGCTTCCTCAGGAGCTGCTCTGGGACCTCTCACAGCAATATTATCTATTTTGCTCTGTTAAGAACGATTCAAGGATTATTTTGGCCTTGGAGGAGGTTCCCACCAGGCTGTGTTTGATTGTCATGGAATCCTGGAATGGTTTGGGTGGGAAGGGAGCTCAAAGCTCATCCCATCCCACCCTGCCATGGCAGGGACTCCTCTCACCATCCCAGGCTGCTCCTGGGACACTTCCAGGGATTGGCAGCCACGGATTCTCTGTCCACCCTCCAGAGCAGCAGTGATTTGCTCCACAATTCCAACAAAAGCCTCAATTATCACAAGGTTTGGATCTAGAGATATTAAAATATTGAAGCTGAGAGTGCTGCACCTGTTCCCATCAACATCCAAAGCTGTGCTTCCCTCCATCAATCCATGGGATTTTTCCAGCTACCAAACACGTGAAGCTCTCACAGTCTTCCCAAAAAACCAAACCTCATCATGATGGTTTTTTTCCTGAGTAGTTTTCCCATATTTGAGGGAAAAACACACCAAAGGGAATTCAGATGTGAAGCATCACTGTGCAAAGAGAATTTTATGGAGCAGATTTCCGAGGGGGAAGAGTTTGGAGCTCCCCAAATGCCAACAGTCCCAGGGACAATGACACCAACACGTGATTATTTTGTGCTGTGTCAGCACTTTGGCACCACCAGAAAAGTCTGGAAGTCGAGCCTTAATGATCTGCTGCTCCAAAGGGATCGATGGGTTTCTGCAGGGGTCATTTGCAGGATCAATAGTTGTCCATCCCCTGCAAAACTGCAGAAAACCAACTTGAAAGCTCCTTCCCAGAAACAGTGTGATGGCTCCAGGTTTTACCTGACTCCTGGGAGTCTCAGAGTGGGTTTCCTACAGATTTTGGGATGGGGCAGGCAGGATGTGGCCACTAATTGTGAGTTTATTCCTGCTCACAGCTGCTGGTCCTGCCCCAGTGCTCTGCTGTGCTTGGGGGACAGAGAAATTCCAGCTTGGATGGAGCTGGGAGCAACCTGCTCTAGTGGAATCCTGAAGGAATCAGAGATTCCCTGCCTGCCACCACATCCCACATCCCACTCTCCATAGATTTCCCAAATGCAGCAGCTGAGCCAGCTGCACCTCCCAAACCCCCCAAACCCACAGAGGATGAATCCTCTGGCCCTGATTCCTCCTGAGCCTCTATTCCTGCATTTTTCCAAGCCAGGCATGAGGCTGGGGAAGTGGGGCTGCTGCAGAGCTCAGCTGCACACCAGCATTGGAATTCTGATTCCCTCTTGTGCCCTGCTCACTCCAGCCACAATTTCCTTTGTGTGATGGGACACAGAGCTCACTGCTGCAGGCTGAGCACCAAAGCCCAGCTCACAGCACACAGGGCCAGCCAAAACGTTGGCTTTAACGAGCTATCAACAGGCTTTAATATTTCATGGAGCTCAGAGGGAGTCCCAGCTGATCAGAAAGGCTGTTAAAAGCTGAGCTCTGTTAACAGCCAGGCAGGTTTCACCAGGCGCCTGCTGTTTACTCCCAATTTACCTTCAGAACACCACATCACTTATTGTCAGCTCTGGAGGGAGCGTGAGCCCTGGAACTGCTGCTGGAGCTGGTGCAGAGCATCCCAAATCCTGCTGGCCATGGGCAGGGATGAGCCCCCAAAGGGTCGCCAAAGTCACCCCCTGTGGGAGATCAAGCAGCTGGGGCTGCAGCTGGCACCTCCTCTCCCAGCCCCTGCTCCCTTCTGCAGGGAGAAACGTCCCCAAAGTGAGGAAACAGAAGCAGAACAAACCCCTGAAATTCAGACAGCAGTTCCTCTTTTTTTTTGCCAGAAGCCCAGCACCACCAACACTTCATTCCTCAAACTCCATATCACAGCTGAGAGCTTTTCCCTTCATTTTTATCCCTGAGCACTCAGAAATGTGTCATAAATAGAATTACCCAAAACTGGGGCTGACAGCAGGGGAATGGCTTGCAGCTATCAGCAGTGAAATCATCACCAGGCGAGTAAACAGGACAAAGGAAACAAATTCACCCCACGAGAGGCTCACGTAGGTGGGTCAGCAGCTGCCTATCAGATTTGGCAGGGACACCTAAGAGGAAACCAAGCAGAAAAGGTCTGGTCAGCTTTTGCCATGTTTGATGTTAGTCAGTTTTTCCATGATGAGAGCTCCCTCTCCTCTCCCTTTTGCTGGAGCTTTGTAATTAAGCTGAAGGTAATCAGCAAACCACAGACACGAGGGGCTGTGCTCGATGGGGGTGGGACACCACTGGGAGACCTGTGAAACCTTAATGGCAGCAATAAAACTCAACAAAAATGAAGAAAAATATCTCACAGTGCCTGCACAGGTACCAGGGCCCCAGTCTGTCAGTGCCTGCTCTGACACTGCTGTCAAAACATGTTTTTGCTGCAAAATCGGTGCTGGGCTCTGCACCTTGAGTTGCTCAGGGCTCAGGTATCACTTACCCTGATGAGTTTGGGTCCTGCTCATCCCTGCACCCTTGGGTTTACCCCACATGCTCAGGTATTGCTCATCCCCATACCTTTAGGTGCCACTCATCCCTGTGTCCCTGGCTCCTGCTCATCCCTGCATCCTCAGGTTCCCTCTCCCATCCTTGGGTACCACTCATCCCCACATCCCTGGCTCCTGCTCATCCCTGCATCCTCAGATTCCCTTTCCTGTCCTTGGGTACCACTCATCCCCACATCCCTGGCTCCTGTTCCTCCCTGCATCCTCAGATTCCCTCTCCCATCCTTGGGTACCACTCATCCCCACATCCTTGGCTCCTGTTCATCCCTGCATGCTCAGGTTCCCTCTCCCATCCTTGGGTACCACTCATCCCCACATCCCTGGCCATCCCTGTATCCTCGAGTGCCACTCATCCCCACATCCCTGGCTCCTGCTCATCCCTGCATCCTCAGATTCCCTTTCCTGTCCTTGGGTACCACTCATCCCCACATCCCTGGCTCCTGCTCATTCCTGCATCCTCAGATTCCCTCTCCCATTTTTGGGTGCCACTCATCCCCACATCCCCGGCATCCTGCACCCCGCTCTGCACCGCTGCCCGCCGTGTCCTCACACAGATCATCGCTGTCAGGGCTCATGATTCGGTGCCGGGGCCACCCCTCCGCTGACCCTCGGCTGAGGCCGCTGCTGGCCGCGTGCCCCGGCCCCATTAGGCTGTGAACGGCCGCCAAATGGCCCCATCAATATTTGATGCGGATCAAACGCCGCCGGGCGCGGATAAAGCGCGGCGCTGCGGGCGGCGAGGAGCGCAGCGGCGATGGCGGGCGGAGCGCTCCCGGGGCCGGGGGTCTCTCCCGGCTCGGGGCCGGTGGAGGCTCCCCCGTGGGTGCCCCGGGCGCGGTGGCTGGCTCGGAGGCTGGCGGCGCTGCTGGTGCTGCTGGCGCTGGTGGCCGCGGGCTGCGCGCTCCGCCGCCGCGCCTGCCCCGCCGCGCCGCGCCGGCCGCGCCCCGCGCCCCGCCGGAGCGCGCAGCCCGCGGCACCGGGCACGGCGGGCACCGCGGGCACCGCCGCCCTGCCCGCGGGCGCGGGGCTGCCGCACCTGCCCAGCTACGAGGAGGTGAAGCACCTGCCCAGCTACGAGGAGGCGCAGCGCTGCCCGCCCGAGGAGCGCGGCTGAGTCCCCGCTGCGCGCCCGCGGGTACCGCGCGGATGGACGGGAGGGACTGCGGGATGGGATCGTCCTCTCATCCTCCTCATCCTCCTCATCCTCCTCATCCTCCTCATCCTCCTCAGCCTCCTCATCCTCCTCATCCTGCTCCGGAGCCTCGGGAGAGACAGCGGACAGCTGTCTCAGGAGGGATGCCACGCCAGAAAACAGCAGCGTTCTCTGGTGGGACAGTGGGGATCCCGGGAATGTTCCCACACCGCAGGGTGACCTGCAGGACACCTGGCTCTGCAAAGGGATGTGCCAGGGACATTTGGGATTCTGGGGAATGCTCCACGCTGCAGGAGCTCCTGGACACCTGGCTCTGCAAAGGGATGAGCAGGAACATTTGGGATTCTCGGGAATGCTCCCACACCGCAGGGTGACCTGCAGGACACCTGGCTCTGCAAAGGGATGAGCAGGGACATTTGGGATTCTGGGGAATGCTCCCATATTGCAGCGTGACCTGCAGGACACCTGGCTCTGCAAAGGGATGAGCAGGAACATTTGGGATTCTGGGGAATGCTCCCACATTGCAGGGTGACCTGCAGGACACCTGGCTCTGCAAAGGGATGAGCAGAAACATTTGGGATTCTCGGGAATGAATGCTCCCACATTGCAGGGTGACCTGCAGGACACCTGGCTCTGCAAAGGGATGAGCAGGGACATTTGGGATTCTCGGGAATGAATGCTCCCACACTGCAGGGTGACCTGCAGGACACCTGGCTCTGCAAAGGGATGAGCAGGAACATTTGGGATTCTCGGGAATGCTCCCACACTCTGCAGGAGGAGCTCCTGAACATCTGGCTCTGCAAAGGGATGAGCAGGAACATTTGGGATTCTGGGGAATTCTCCACGCTGCAGGGTGAGTTGCTGCAGAGGACGTACCAGGAACATTTGGGATTCTGGGGAATGCTCCACGCTGCAGGAGGAGCTCCTGGACACCTGGCTCTGCAAAGGGACCTTGCAGGATTCCTGGGGACCATGGAAAGATGGGACAGCCTGCAGGACACCAGGGGCACCTCAGGGACATGGCCAGTCCTGGAGGGAGTCCCACGAGCAAGGTGACTCGGGGGACATCACCTCCAGTGCAAGGACATGGAGAGAAGGGAAGAGCCAGTGCAGCATTCCCAGCTGGAATTCATTCTCACCTGGGCTCGTGCTCCCCAGGAATTTTGGGATTTGCTGTGTGGACACCGCTGGGTGATCCTCACCCCCACGGGTGACAGAGGGAGGTTTTGGGACAGCCAGAGCAGGTTGTGCCCCCTGGTTGGGCAGCAGGGGAAGGAGAGAACCTCTCCAAAACCTACAAATAAAATATCAGCACCTCCTGCTCTAAATAAATGCCCACAGCCGGGAAACCTCCTCACCCCCAGTGCCGGCAGCCCTGGAGGAGCTGGGAGTGCCTCAATCCCTCCTGAACGGCCCCTGCAGCCCCAGCCCAGCTCAGCCCAGCTCTCCTGGTGCCCAAGCTTCCATTAAATCCCTTTTTTATTTCCTTTCCTGGCTTGACTTTAGCACTTGGAACTGAGGATGTGGTCAGTGCAGGAGCAGCAGCCACGAGCACTTTGCTTTCTGTCTTTGGAAGGTAATGGCAGAGAAAACCTGCAGCTTTATTTAAAATACAGATTAGAGCTGCTCAAAACTGCAGGGCTCCAACTAGCACAGTCATTTCTTTATAGAAAGTAAAATAATTTCTTGCAGGCCTCTCATGAAAAACAGAAATAATTAAATATTTTGGTTTTTGTAGACCCAGCCCACTCTCTCCCTGAAGGCACCAGCCCACCCAATTTCCCAAACTTTTTACAGGAGGGCAAAGGCACCTGAATTAAAATTAAAATGTTTAATTCCGGAGTATTGGAGATTTTATAGCACAAGGCAACCCCTGACTGATTGGGACCAACAAAAATAAACTTTGGAAATAGAGATTCTCTTATGTGATCACTTCATAAAAATTTCTTTTTTTCCCCTGGCTCTTCCCCCATTCCCCTGAGGAATAAAATCTCATCTCTCTTATCATGAAAATAAAGAAATGAAGGCCTTAAAATGTTTAATAAAAACTGTAAAACCAATATAATAAACATATATATGACACAAAAAATAATAAATTTCTTGTCTCCATCTTCCCCCCAACTGTGGGTGACACAAACTTTATATAAATATCTGTCAAAATTTCAGAATTTAAACTTTACAAAGCTTCAAGCTTTCCCTATTATTATTTATAATTTTAACTATTCTGAAGTGAGTAAGGCAACAACCACCACGGGTTTTTCTGCAGGAAATGGTTCCACATAATCTGTAAAATCAAATTTTCGTGTCAGATGATTCAAACCTTCCTCCTGTTCCTGTCCCAAAGGGTAAAATCCCACAGAAAAATCCAAGATCTCAAAGTTTTATTCCCTTAAAAACCAGAAAAAAGATATTTTGAATTTTTCTCTGAACTATTACAAATAGTTGGTTTTTAAACACCCACCTGAACTTTTACTTTTACATCACTTGAGGACTTTATTTTTTTTTCAACCTCCCTTTTTATAATCAGAGAGGATTTACTGTGGTCAAGGGTAAATGAAGTGAATGGACTCAACTCCCACCCTGCAATGGCAAAATTTGGGGTATTTTTGATTATTGATCCATCAAAGCAGCACCTAAACTACTGAATTTTAATCATGTTCATTAATCTGTTTCTATAATTGATTTATGATGGTTTAAAATCAAGCAGTCAGTAATTAAATAAGAAGGATTTATTTATAAAATAATTTCTTTTTCTGGGCAATAATGTAACCAAAATGTACCTGAACCATCTGTATATTCTGCTATTTATTTTTCCTTAATACTGAAAATAATTGAAAACAGGCTAAAAATACAATGCAAAACTTTGGAAAACCCAGAAAAACCAGCTCAAAATTGCCTTGGCATGGGTGGATCCCTTGGAATTATAATCCCTAAAATCCCTGCCACAATGCCAAAAAAGCAAAATATATGATTGTTTTTTCCTGACAATATCCTGAAATTCAGATTTCATACCCAAGGTCATAACTGTATTTAGAACCTGGTGCAAACAAGGAATAAAAGTGTTCTTCCAAAATATTTTGCTTTGTTTTTTATTTAACACCAGGTTGCTGAGGACTGGATGTGTGTGATAAAAAATGGAATTAAACACCTCTCCCATCCCTTCCAGATGTAATTAAAACTAAATTAAATTAAAATTTAAACATTAAAAGCACCCCAAATATTCCTTTTTTTTAGCACTCAGTGGAGATCCCCACATGCAGCAGCTCTCAGATACACTAAAACCCACAACTTTTATTTGGTTTTATTAAGAAATGTATGAACTGTGCAAGAAAGAATCACACAGTGATTTACAAATGTGCTGGATATTTAACAGATATTTAACATTTTGCTGGTAACATTTCAAAGACACATAATAAACCTTGGCAATGATGAAGAAGCTGGAAATGTATTTATAAATGAGAATGCAGCCAGGTTTGGGTGTGAAACAAAGAAATTGCATCTCAAAATAACAAATTTTAAAAATATATTTACAAATCAAGCGTTTTGGGCAGAAAAAATACATAAAATAATTTTTTTATTTTAAATATTCTTGTCAGTTTTACACTTCAGATGCTACAAATGCTGTTTGTTACTTCCAACTACCCTGAAAGCACATTCCAAAGTATTTTAAACAACAAAAAAAATCCTTTTAGTGCTGAATGTTTTGCTCAGTGACAAACCTGAGTTGCTGAAATTATCTGAAATCACCTATTAAAGAACTGGACATCCCAACAAATATGGATTCCCACAACTGTGAGGGAAATATTTGCACTTTAGAGGCTCAAGCTCCTTTTTAATTTTTTTTTTTTGCATTTTCAGTACTTTCAGTTTGCTAACTTTGTTTTCAGGGCAATTTAAACAAACCTGGAGAGGTCCCTGAGGTTACAGATTTTAACTTGGGGCTTCAATTGTGATTTCAGTAGAGGCAACCCAGGTTAAAGAATATTAATGGCAATGAAAATTGAAAATCACCAAGAGAGGAGCAGCTCATTATTCCCTTTTTTTCTCACATATGAAGCCATATGAAAGGGAATTATCCATCCTGTGTGCCACCCAAGGATCCAAACCTACAGATTCTCTTCCTTGGCCCACAAAATGTTTGCTGTGTCTTTTTTTTTTTTTTTTACAACAAGCCAGTACCAAATATTGAAGCAGCACTTTGGAGGTGCCCAAAATGTGAATTATTGCTGCACAGTCACACTGGTCCTCAGTGCAGCACTGGCTGCTGCTCTTTCCCTTTCTTTGGCAATTTCCATCTCTATTTTGGCTTTGATTTTATTCCAATCCACTTCCAGCTGTAAGAAGAGAAAAATTAAACACACAGAGCTCAACATCAGAGAGAGACAGGTCAGTGATTGAGTTTAAAATACATTAAAAATACATTAAAAATGCATATAAAATTATCAAGTGTTGAGTAGCCAAACTCATGAAAGATGAAAGGTTCTAACTGAGCTTCCAACTTTAAAATAAACCAAGCCTGAGATATTTTAATAAATCTCATTGTGGCAATAAAAACTAAAAATAACCTGCTTCTAATTCAATATCATGACATCAGTGTCCTGTTACTGAAAATTTAGCCCTGCATCATTAATTCAGGAGTGATGTCTCCTCCAAGGAAGCTGATAAGATATTAAATAAATTATCTGCTCCAACAGAAATCAGATTCCGGCTTGGAACTGCCCTTCTGCATCAATAAATGTTTTAGTTTGCAACCCTGGCATTTCTCCAGCTGCAGAAAATTGGCATTTTCTGGCTGTGTTTCCTGTCACTAAAACCTCAGCACAAATGTGGGTAGAAAAGTTGTTTTTTCCCAAAATAATGCTTGACAAGATTAAAAAAAAAAGGACCATGGTGCATTTGATGACCATAAAAACACATCCAAAAATGTCATTGTGCAGGTCAGTTTATTGCTGGAAAATGAACACTCTCAAAGGTGGGATGGGAGAAGAATTTTGAAGGCTGCACAGGGAATTTTCCTGTGGGATTAAGTAATGGAATAACAGGGGAGATTCTCTAAGAGGGAAAGTGAAATTAAATACCCACATTCTCAGGTGAAAATATAATAATAAAAATAATAATACTTCAGCTCTAGAGGCATTCAATACCCACATTCTCAGGTGAAAATATAATTATTCCTCAGTTGTAGAGGCATTCAATACCCACATTCTCAGGTGAAAATATAATAACAATACTTACACCTTCTGCATATTGCAAAAACCTTTGGTTGGTTTCTTTTTTCCCAAAATCTCCCAAGAATTTCTGTCTGTAAGCCAGGACTGTGTCCACGTGTGTCCTGTGCTTCACTGCCAGCTCCAGGGCTCTGGAAAAAAGCAGGAATGGGGTGGGAATCCCTCACAATCACCAAATCCAACCCCACATCAGCGTCAGGAGGTTCAAAGTAGCCTCTGATGAAAAATTATTCCAAATTATTCCCACTGACAACCTCATCACATCATTAATTTGAGCCCAGGAGGTTTTTTATTTTATGGAAATGCAGAATATTTCAGAGTTTAGCACAAAAGTTAAGAATGTTTAGTAACTTTTTTCTAGTGAGAAATAGGTTCTGAAGACTCCTAATACACATTTATGATATATTCTATATCATATTTATAAATATTGTATAGATGGAAAAGATCAGACACTGGATTAATTTAATTTATTACTCACACTTGGTTTCTTCTCAATAGCTTAACCCCAACAAATTCATTGATATCTGACACACAGAGAGACTTTAGATGATAGAATAAAATAATGTTCTTTTCTTGATATCCCCTGACACAGCTTCACAACAAAACAAAATTTCAGATTTGTGGGGGAGAATCAAATATAAAAGCAGAGAAATTAGGAGTAAACAACTCAGAGGATTCTGTCAGAAAACGTGGGGGTTTTGTTTAAAGGAGAAATTCCTCCTTTGTTTTCTCAGCCTTAATTCATCTCTTCTCCACCTACACAATGCTGGGAGTCTTGAGTAGCCACAGTTTTATTTTTAGACACTCAAAGACATTTTAGACATTTCAAAGCAGCCCAAATTCCACAGCCAGTCTGGGGCATCACTGAGGGCTCCTTGTGCTAGCAGTGGTGGGAAAGCAAAATGTTATTTCAAAATGCTTCCAGGAGTATTTGAGGCTTTTATCACCAAATATTTGTATTTTCTAAACAGGACACAAAAAGCTCATTTTTTGGTTATTGTCAGGTTAGGATTTAATTTGTTTTTTTGAACTTGTGGGAGATTAAAAGATAAAAAAATGAGTCAGCAATGAAACAAATCATGGAAATAATTAGGAAAACCTATTTTAATGGGGAAGAACTCTACCTTTCCCAGTTGTAAAGATTAATGTTGACTTGGATAGCTTGGTAAACCAGGCCTGACTGCAGCAGGAGGGTTTCAGCCTCCTGGGTGTTCCCACTGAACAGCAGCATGTGAGCCAGCCTGGATTCCTTGGATGGCAGATCCTTGATGGAGTTGATGTACTGCACTTTGTCAATCTGCTCAGGAGGAGGACAGCAAGGGAATGAATTAACCAACTTGGTTTTGTAATGATTGAATTGGGATTTAATTTCATTTTTATTGTGTTTTCTTACCTCGCCAATTGCTGCGTAGGCAATTTCAGCTGTGGTCATGTCCTTGCTGGCCACTGCCATGGCAGCCAAACAAGCCCACAGGGTCTGATCCTGAAATGCAAAACAAAACCAACTTGGAAACCTTCAAATGTTTATTATCATGCTGCAAGTGACTCCTCAGGAGCAAGTACACAAGGTCTGAAAATGATGTGAAATGTGACATTTCTCCAGGTGTCATTTATGGCACTGTGGTCAAAGTCTCTTGTTAGGAAATTATGAATTATTTCTCAGAACTAGGAATTACAAAAACTTATTGGTAATAATAATATTCCACCTTTTAATTATTATTTTTATTTCTTTTATTGTTTCTGTTGGGGTTTTTGGATATTTTACCTTGAGGGAAACCCCACAAACTCAGATTCTAGGAAGATCCTAAGTGACATTTTGGTGGATTTTCAAGTGACAACATCATGACAAAGACACACTAATAAACCATATTTTAATAGTCTAAGCTACCACATCTAAAACTCTACTCAGACAGGAAAAATGTAATTTTGGACTTGCTAGTCCAAGAATTAAGGAGATTTCAATATTTGTTTTTGAGTGTGTTCAATAACAAATCTGGAAACAAAGACTTTGCACTGTGAAAGTTTTTTGAAGGATCACTCTTGATAGAAACCAGAATTTACAGCTGCACTGAGGTTGTTCTTTTAAAAACTACCACACTCACCTCATCTGTTCCTGTTGTCTAAATAAATACAAAAGAAAGCAATGGAAAAGGAAAAAAATAAAAAGAAGTGAAATAAACCATGGAAATTAACAGGTGATTGTGGAAATGTCACTTTTAATTGGTTATATTAAGGCTCAGACCTGAAAATTTAAGTTTAGAACTGCATTCTGTGAACATCTGTGTTCAATCCAGCTGGATTCTGGTGTGACTAAAAACAAGAATTATTATTTATCATGGAAATTATGGAATTATTGTGTTATGAAATTTTAAAAAAACCATAATTTTCCACCAGCAGTCAAAAATGAGCGACAACTCATGTGATATGATATGGAGATATCACAATGATAGGATATGGAGATGTGGATATGGATATGGAGAGATCACAATGAAAGAACACTTCAAACCATCAGTATCCCATGGAATGGGATGGTGTGAGGTTAATGACCTCCAGTGCTCTGAGCACCAAGCTTCTTGGGTTATCTTAAATGAACAAAGCAGCTGATAGCTGCTAAAAAGGATATTTATTACAAAGCACATCAGCCTCAAAAGGCAAGCAGAAAAGCAATGGCAAAAGCAGTAGCAAAGCAAAAGCCAATGGCTAAAAGCAGCAACTCTCCCCAATACAAACTCTTATACAGGATTTTCCCAACAAGCCAAAGACACAAACTCAGACACCACTCCTTAACCTCTTGGAATTCCAGTTTCTGAGCACACCAGGTTATGTATAGACTATGCATACACTCTATCTTGTTCTATCTGAAAAATACAAGCAATATTCTTACTAGAGCTCTGTTGTGTCTAAGCATTCTCTACAATCACTGTCCTAGAGCCTCTACTGCAAACACCAGCATGTTTTTCAACCATCACTAGAACTCACATTTCTACTTTAACACCTAAATCCTTCACTCACTAAAAGCATTAGCGCTCGAACTAAAACTTACTTACCTCTACTAAAACATCTACTTTATGTGTGAGTGGCTTAACATACTTCAACCCATCCAAAGGCTGTAATCCAATCCCTGCATTTGATTCCTCCCTGAAGGACTCAGAGGATCCCCCAGCTCAGAGCCCAGCAGGAGGTGGCCACTCCCAAGCCCAGCTGTACCTTGACGAAGCGGCAGAGGCGCACGCCGTCCTGCCAGCGCGCGCTGCTGACGTAGTCGTGCAGGATGGCGGCGTAGGGGGGGATGTGCAGGTGCACCAGGGAGCCATCTGCCCTCCTGATGGTCACCTGGCTCCCCACAAAACTCACAATCTGAGGGCTTTTGCTGAATTCACTGTGGAGAAAGAGAAAAAAGGTTAATATTCATGTCTTGGGCTGCAAGGCAGGATGTGGCCAGCAATGTGTGTTCTGTCCCCACCTGTTAAACCATTGGGGCAGTGCCCCTTATCTCCTGGCACATATTATCTGCTCATGGGCCAGCTTTAAACCAGCTGGGGCAATCATCTTTATCTTTCCCACAGCCCATCCTCCCTCCAGGAGATATCTCCTGTTCATGGGCCATTGTTAAAAACTGGGTGTGGCAGTGATCCTCATCTTTGTGGGAATATCTCCTATTAATGGGCCATTGTTAAAAACTGGGTGTGGCAGTGATCCTTATCTCTGTGGGGATATCTCCTGTTAATGGGCCATTGTTAAAAACCAGCTGGGGCAATCATTTTTATCTTTCCCACAGCCCATCCTGCCTCCAGGAGATATCTCCTGTTCATGGCCATCGAGTCCCAGGGCATGGCTGATAAAATTCCATCATCCCACTGGGAGATGCTCCAGCCAGGGGAGGAGCCAAGCCTTTCCTACCCAGATAAAAACTGAGATTTTGGACACCAAGGCACCTTCTTCCCACTGGATTCCAGAGGAAAGCCAGACCTTTCCACATCATCCCTGGAGCTTCACAGGAAACTGCACCTTCTACAGGAGCACTGCTCCAGCTGAACCACATCTCCCACTGCAGGAGGATGCAGCCACCATTGAATGGGACTGCTGCCAACACCCTGACTGACTGACGGGTGTCAGCTTGGATTCTGACTCTGGCAGTGCTTTGGGATTGTTCTGTGTAATACTGCATTTCTATTTTAATTTTCCTAGTAAAGAACTGTTATTCCTAATTCCCCTATCTTTGTCTGAGAGCCCCTTAATTTCAAAATGATAATAATAATTTGGAGGGAGGGGGGTTTGCATTCTCCATTTCAAAGAGAAGCTTCCTGCCCTTACTGGCAGACACCTGTCCTCCAAACCAGGAAAATTCATTTGTTTTTTCCAGGAAAGAGTTTAATACCAATGATTTGTGACCTAGCATTTTGCTACTTTTTAATTTCTGACTTTAATCAAAATAAATATTTTCTGTTTGTTTTTTCTAAACCTGAGGTTTTGTATTTTGTACTATTTGATTGAAATTTTGCTTTTGCCTCAAGATGCTGCTCTGCTTTCAAACCCTGCATCATCATTTCAACCCTAAACTTTATCATTTTCCTTATAAAACCCTTTTTTTCCTAATTTCCCAATCAAGAAACAGGAGAATTTTAAAAGTTGCAAGGTCAACTTTTACTTCTCCTGACCACACTTTCTTAAGGAAGGAGGGAAATGGTTAAAATAAATATTATTTGGATTAAACTTCATAGTTTTCTTTGTAAAACCCTTTTTTCTCATTTCCCAATCAAGGATCAGGAGAATTTTAAAAGTTGCAGGTCAACTTTTACTTCTCCTGATCATAATGTAAAGAAGGAGGGAAATATTTAAAGTAGATCATATTTGGATTAAAAAATATTTTTTACCTGGCATCTTTTTCATACAAGGTTTTTGGGAGAAGATCTTTATCCACATAAACTGTGTTGGGATAATACCAGACTGTGAATCTGGAATCCTGAATCCCACAGAGGATGTTGGAGGTGTCATTCCAGGCCAAACTTTGCACCATTGTTCCTTCATTTATCAACAAGAAATAATTATAATGAAGAAATAAATAGGTAAATAAATAAATATTTCCAGGAGAAACTTCAGAATAAAGAGAATTCTAACAGAGTGGTTATTCAGCATTTTTGGTTGCTTTTCTAAGGTTTTACCCCAAATTTGTAACATTTTAAAAGCTGCTTTGCATAGAAGTGAAAGAAAAAAAATCAGAATTTAGATAAAATGCACTAAAATTGTTTCTACCTCTATCGTATAAAAGCCACAATTTTAAAAATTCAATTTCACTATGAATAAAAATGTTGTCTCTTGTATCAAATAAAAATTTACTCCCCTCCCAGCATCTTCCCAAAGAACAATTTGAATTTTTCTCACCTATTTTGACAATTTTCTGTTCCTTCCCAAACCTTTTCACTGAGGTAATGAAAAGATCTCTGTTCTTATCAATAAAAGCTATTTTTCTCTCACTTGTCAGTCCCTTCTGGTCCAAAGCAATCTCCACAATCTCTGTCTGAAAAGATACAAGAGAATCTCTGATTTTTATTTTGGAGATTTTATATCTGGACATTCAGATTGATTTTTTTTCCCTAAAAACAAGGCACAAAATTCTTTCATAAACTGGGTTGGAAAAACATTTTGTGTGTGATTTCTCTGTGGAATACATCATTCCATGGGGTTAGAATTAAGATTATTTTAAAGTCCTTTCCAACCCAAACCATTCCATGATTCTGTGATTTTATAAACTGAATTTAATGAAGATTAAAACAATTCTGAAGACAACACAAAGCATTAAAAGCCATCTGAAAAGCTCCTTTTAAAGATTTTAAAACCTTTAATGGGTTTTTAGTCCCATTATAGAGGAAAACCATTAGGGATTCTTAATTTTTTGAGTAAAATAAAGACATTAAAACCCTCACTTTACCTTGTGGGTCAGAGGTTTTCCATCACCCAGTGGCTTCCCAGATAAAGCTTCAAATATGTAGATAACTGAAGAAAAAATAATTATATAGTTTATTAATTAAAAGCAGCTCTTAATGGATATTTCCAGTGATTCTATTCTTTTTTGAATGTAATTTATGCAAGTGCATAAAATATTCTGGGTGAGTTTTACCACTCGATTTTCACACAGTGGTGAAAAAAAAATCTTATAAAAAAACTGAATTTTCACTTCCTATTCCTATTTTTCATTTCCTATCTCAAATAGAGCTTTACAGAAATGATCACAGTCTGCATCCAGAATTTAAATAAATCCACATTTCCAGTATCATATTGACTCAATCTTAACCCACACTTTAATGAATGGCAATGTTTAGAAAGGGAAAAAAATTGAAAAATCCCAACAGGTAATAAAAATTTATTCAAGTATTTTCTGTAAATATTTTGATCCATGGATCAAAATTCAGAGCCAAACCATTCTCTTGAGTTTTTAAATTAATTTTAAGCAAGATCCATTACTTTTAAAATAGTTTTAATACTAAATAGATGTATTTTTATCCTAAATAAATCAGAATTTACCCTTCTCATCAGCTTTGTCCTTCACTGCCAGGGTGTCATTGCTCAGGGACACTGTCTGGGCATTTAAAATGTCTGTTCTCATGCCTGGATATTTTGGAGAAGAAATTAATCTGCCTTCATAGGAATATAAATAAAGTCCTCCACCATCCACAAGAAGAAAATGCCTAAAAAAAAAAATAAAAAAAAATCCCAACAACAAAGAAGTAAATCACTAAATAATATAAAAAATACTATTTCCAACAATGGGAAAATAATTGTTTAATATCCTGCAACTGTTCTTCCAGTTTCCATCTTTCCTAAGCTTTAAACTTTCAAGATATTCTGGAAGTTCTTGATGGAAAACTTTGGTTTTAATGTCTGATCTTTTTCCAAAAGAAACAGTTATTATGTGAAAGATTTATTATTTTATCTGGGTATTTTTTGTTTATGTCTGATCTTTCAATTTGAGCTTATTTTGTTCAATATAAATACGTATATGATAAATTTATTATAAAGATAATAAATGTATGTATGTATTTATAATACAGATGATATATTTGGTTTTTATTGATTTTATATTAAGTTCACAATAAGCATTTTAAGAAGTCAGGTACCTTTCTGCTTGGAGAATCAAACTCACAGTTCCTTCCTTCAGGTCAAAAATCAATGGAGTGTTCCAGTTCTTTGTCCTGCAAATATAAAAAAAATCAGCACTAAAATCAGAAATTTCCACCTTTTTCAAACACCAAGTTGGATTCACCAAGCAAAACACACATTTTTAATTATTAAATATTCCTAAAAGGGAGGTTTTCCAACTTCAAACAGCACTTAGGAAGCCATGGAACACTGATAACACAAAATATGATGGAGTAACAAATTTGCCTTCATTGTTTCATCCCTTCACACCAGCAGTAGCTGCTCAAGAAGTCTTAAAACCCAGCAAAATTATATTTATAGGGATTATTTTATTTTAAAAATATTTATAAATATTTATATCTCTTTCACAGTAATCTGCACCAGCATTCACCGAGCAGATATTCCACTGAATATTTCAATTAATTAAAAAGAAATGAATTATTGTGCTTCCAATCCAGTTTTTGCCACTCTTTCCCAAACAATGGGAGGAAGAGGAATTTGTTTTACTCACGAGAACACATAACACTGCAGGGAGGTGGAAACCACCAAATATCCACAGCTCAGGGAGGCTTTGATGACCCTGTCCCGGAATTCCAACAAATCCACAGCATCATTGATGACATTGTGCACCTGAGCAAAGGGAAATGGCCATGGAATTCAACAAAAGAGATGAAATTAAAATCAATTAATGAAATATTCCTGCTGAGAAAATCATTTCAGACAGAGGAGGTCTGAAAATTCCCGTTTTGAGATTGTTCAGTTGTTGATTATTTGAATAGTTGTTATTTAAATAAATTTCAGTGTTATTTAAATAAGCACTTTATCCAAACAATGCAGCAATATCCAGGATTGGGATGAAGGTGTTGCAGAGCTCTGGAATTTGAATGATTCCTCACTTGGAAGTACAGGAAATTCAGGAGATGGGCTGGGTGAACAGGTTGTGGTTTTGTTATTCTGCTTCAAATTTGCTCAAGGAAATCAGAATTTGCCTCATATCAGCACAGATTTTTCAGTTCAGACATTTTAAAGAGCTAAAAATCCAAGGGGGGGGCCTTAAACAAAAAAGTATCCTGTTTTTTTTGTGGGGTTTTGGGGTTTTTTGAAGATGTCACCATTCTGAGGTGGTAACTTCCTTCTGATGTTCTCCATTATGCACCAATTGCAAAACAAGGACTGACCTCAATTATTCCAAGAGCCTAGAAACAATTTCCAAGGGTGAGTTAATTGCTATGCCCACCACGGCATCACTAATTAACTTTGCCATTGTAACACTCAGGAAAAAAAAAATCCATCTGCAAATTTTCTGAAGGATTTTCCTACATAATACACAGGAATAAAATCACCGTAAAATAACAAAAATTCAAAATGAGTCAGGGTTAGCTACACTTCTTCATTCTTTACATATTGAAAAAGAGAATTCAAATCCCATGGAGATCATTCCCAAGTCCATCTGGTACAAGTCGATGTCTGGGAATGAGGGAAAAAAATTGGGAATTTTGAGCTGATTGGTGCCGTGTGTTCCCAGACACTGACTCACAACATCCCACCCACGGCCCCAACCCCAAATCCAGCCCTGCTCCAGCTCTTCCCAATTCCAAACCCAGCATGAAAAGACAAAAAAAGCATTCAAGGGTCTAACTAGGAATTTAAGAACTTGATGCTGAAAAGCCCAAATGTGTAATTTGGAAATTGTGGAAGGACGAAAATCTCCAACATTGTGAGTCAATGTCTGGGAACACAAATTAAATTCAAAATTCCCGTTTTGCATTAAAGTAAATTTTGGGATCTGGCTGCCCAGCTTTGAGGTGATTTTACCTTCATGGTTCTTCTCTTAATTAAGGTAATTTGGAAGTTTTTCCACTCCCAGTGCTGTTCCACCACGTGGGCAAAGATGACCTGGCCGTTCCCACACGCTCCAGCCAGCTGGGTGCCATCGATGGACCAGGAAATGGCAAAAATGCTGCCAGTGTTGGGCTTCTCCAGGGCATAAGACCACTGGAAAAAAAGAAAAAAATACTAATTTAAGTCACTCTGTACTTTTTAGAAGTCATTTATTGACATAAATACGTTTGCAGGGTTGAGATTTTTCAAGAAGCAACAATAAATGAAGTTTTTGTTGCATTGGGATTGGATGTTTAAGTCAGACTCTGGAAACAAAAAAGGGAAAAAAAAATCAGGTAAAGCAGAAATTAAAAAGGTCACAATGCTTGAAGAACATCAGGTACCAGTTTTCAACTCTTCATTTATTCCAAGTGTATTTTTATTCATAAACTCAGGCAATCACTACATAAAACTAAGGTGCTTATGAAGCACTTGAATTTAAGGCTTCACCTTCCCCATCACCCCGCTGTCTGTGTGAGCTGCACTGGGGAAGGAAATTCCAGTATTTGAATTCCAAGGAGGGAAATTCCCACTTTTGAATTCTGAAGAAGGAAATTCCCAATATTTTGAATTGTGAGGAAGGAAATTCCCACTATTTTAAATTCCAAGGAGGGAAATTCCAATATTTTGAATTCTGAGGAAGGAAATTCCAATATTTGAATTCCAAGGAAGGAAATTCCCACTTTTAAATTCCAAGGAAGGAAATTCCAATATTTGAATTCTGAAGAAGGAAATTTCAGTATTTGAATTCTCAGGAAGGAAATTCCAATATTTGAATTCTGAAGAAGGAAATTCCACTATTTGAATTCCAAGGAAGGAAATTTCCATTTTTGCCCAGTCCATAACTGCTGTGCCTGGCCAGGATGAATTCAGCCCTGAACACTCTCCAGTAACTAACCCCAATAATTCCAGGCTGACTCCAGCCCTGGAAGCCCCAATTCCAGATGTTTGTCCCAGCTGGAATCTGTCTGGAACACTTTGAGGAGTTGTTTCAAGCTGAGCCCTGGGATCCTCCCAGCCAGACCCGGCTCTTTCCGAGGTCATTTCCTTGGATCAAGGATCCACCCAGAAAGAATCAAAGGACATCAAACCATAATTAAAAACCATAATTGAAAACAATTTAATGTTCTTTTGGAGCTACTTTTCCATGGAAAGCAGACACATTGCAGTTCTAACAGGATCCATTCCCAAAACTCCTTTTTTTAATCAACTTTTTTTTTCTTCAGGCCATTGAAAATCACTCAAATATTTCCAGATCATAACCTACATTAAAAAAAAAAATAAACCCAGAAAAAGCCATTTCCAAACTTTATTTTCCAGCTGTTTTGAAGGCTCTGTGTAACTCACAGCACTCCAGTGATTCATGCTCCCTGCAGATGTCTGGGGTATTTATCATGGCCATAAAATGTTATCAGAAAAATCATTTCAGCCCTTCATTTTTAAAATAGAAACAATTTCAAAACTGGAATAGCTGTTCTGGAGTTCCTAAAAACACAGGTTTTTTTTTCCAGGAAAGGTCTGACTGTGACTCCAGGAATGAATGTTGGTCCAACATTAATGCAATATTTTGGGTTCTACTTTTCCTGTGCCATAATTAATTCTTCACTGGGTTCTCTCAAGAACAAACCCAGGAGTTCTAAAAGCTTCATTTTATTAAAGAAATTCATGAAAACAACAATTTGAGCTTCCCTTTCCTGATTGCACAATGGAGTAAAAGTCTGCAGAATGTTTTCCTCTATTTTCCAAAGACATCAGGCAATATTCCATATTTTATTACAATTTCTACAAAATTTGATAGAATATAAAAATATAAGAGGATCAGTCAAATATTCAAACTGCCAGTGTAGTGAAATGGCCAAAATTCACTCTGAAATACAAGAAAAAGTTTGAAGAATGTACAAAATAATTTAAAAATTTATGGCTTAATGGAAATAATTGCTTTTATGACACAGAATTTTCTCAGCAGAGTGTTGATGACAGGAATAAAGCAAAGTGAAAGATTTAGCAGTCAAATAAACATCAATTTATATAGATGAACATCACCAGAAAATAAATGTTCAAACAGAAGTGAACAAAACTTAGAAATTAAACAAAACTATTAAATTAAACTGATCAATCCCATTCAGGGTAAGTCAGTCACTAAGAGAAGATGCAGAAATATATTCAGCATTATTTAAATAAATTAAATAATTATTTAAATAAATTGGATGCTCCTATTTACTAATTAAAATCATTAATTGAATGTTTTTTTGTCACTGATCCCTCAACACTTCCAAGGCCCTGGGAACACAACTTGCCTGTAGGAGAGCACATATATATAACATATATATATATTTTACATATAAATGCATCATTTATTTTCATGACTTTTAATCCAAGAATTACAATTTTAAATGTTATTACTGAACTTGTTTGTTCTTCACCATATATATACTCTTTATATAAATACACCATTTATTTTCATGATTTTTAATCCAAGAAATATAACTTTAAACATTATCATTAAATTTGTCAGTTTGTTCTTTACCATATATATATATTTTATATATAAATAACATTTCTTTTCTTGATTTTTAATTCAAGAAATGCAATTTTAAACGTTATTATTGAATTTGTAAGTTTGTTCTTTACCATGAAGCTGCTTGACCACCACAGGGAGGTAGGAAAAAATGAGAAAAAAGAGCATTGAGTGCAAGAATTTAATTGAATTATGGCCCAAAGTGAACACATGTGCTGCAGAAGAGTTAATGATAAATATTTCTTGTCCTGATGGCTCCCTGGGGAGCAATTTGCCAATTCCATTATTCACAAGCAAAGTGTCTGTGCTGAGCTCTGCTTCTCTTCAAACCCAGGCCTGGGTGGGATGGGAATCATCCCCTCTTTTCCCTCCACTCCAGCCACTTCCAGTCAATATTTACATTTCATGTCATTATTTACATTCCAAATCCTGAATTTGAAGAGAATAAAACCTGCTAAACACCCAAAGCATCTGGCAGCAGCTACTGTTCATTTTTTAAAGAGCTGAGTAATAAACCAGGTAAAATAATTTTAATTTTATACACAAAATAAACTCATCTGCATGAAAATTCCCAGTAACTTGTTCAGTATTAAATGCTGATTAAAACATTGATTTTTAGCTTGCAGGAGTCTGAGCCAGGCTTACAGTAAATTAAATTACAGATCTCTAGATATCAAAATAAAACATTTTTAAATCAGCCAATTGACACTTTGAAAAAGCAAACTGCATTTGAATATTTTTCCTTCAATAGTAATTAACTTTTTCTTACAGGCTTGCAATTAAATTCTATTTATAGACTGTCAGTGAAAATCAGTGAAAACAGAATCAGTACAGAAATTGAAATAGGAAAACTTCGGATTTTATCCTTATGCCTCTTAAATAATCTTTCAAGGTTCCTCTTAATGAATTTAAAATATTATAAATATTAATTATTATATATTATAATTATTTATAATATATAAATATATTACTAATACAAATTATAATTAAAATAAAATAAAAAAAAATTCATGGTGAGCTGAACCATGATTGATTGAACCCACCCAAAACACCACAGTAATTTTTCTCCCCAAAAAGAGCAAATAAACACAACAGGAAAATAGAACAATAAAAGTCCCAAATAATCAAAGTTTGCTGCAAAAAATCTGGGCAAAAATGTGCAGAAGCACGAGAAATCCCCAGAGGTCAATCTGTGCTAACTCAGAGCACCAATGAAGGGAGGTGAAACTGCAGATTAAATTAAAATTCAAATTAAATTCATTTTAATTGGGAGAGCAAGTTGCAAAAAATCCTATAAAAATTATGATTCAGGAGTAAACATCCAAGGGAGAAAAAAGAATTAAATAATATTAAATAATAAAAGTGCAGGACATGGTTCTTCCACTTTTTTTTCCATCTTTTCTACACCCCTTTTTATGGTTAAAAATTGGAATTTGTGATTAGTTATGAGATGCTTTTGAATTCTGTGATTTTCAGGTAAAGAATTTCATGTCCCAAAAGACAAAATATAATTTAAAAAAAAATTCTGGTCAGCAAAAAGCTGCTGGCAATCACAAGTAGTTTTTGCTGATAAAATAAATACCCATCTCTACATTGATATCCTGAAAAATATTTGCTGTATTATCAATAAATCTGGACAATATCAAGAGTTTTACTGTGGGATTTTACTTTTAAAAAACATTTTTATTATATTTTATTTTTAATATATGTAATCAATTAGCAGAGTTTTATTCACCCCAGTTTTATCACAGAGACATAAAGTAGTTTTGCTAATAAAATACTCACCTGTACTTTGATATCCTGAGGAATATTTTCCAATAAATCTGGACAATTTCAAAAGTTTTAGTCTGAAATTTTACATTTTTAAAGTATTTTAATTTTTTCCTTAATATAAAAAATAAATCTACAGAGTTTTACTCACCTCAGTTTTATCACAGAGTAATAAAATACTCACCTGTACTTTGATATCCTGAGGAATATTTGCTGTATTAACAATAAATCTGGACAATTTCCAGACTTTTATTCTGGAATTTTGTCTTTTTAAAATATTCTATTTTATATATATATATAATTTATATATAAAATCAATTTGCAGAGTTTTACTCTACCCTCAGTTTTATCACAGAGACATAAAGTGGTTTTGCTAATAAAATACCTCTAATTTGATATCCTGAGGAATATTTGCTGTATTATCAATAAATCTGGACAATTTCAAGAGTTTTAGTCTGAAATTTTACATTTTTAAAATATTTTAATTATATCTTATATATATATATATAAATATTATATTTTATATATACTTATATACAAAATAAACTTGCACAGTTTTACTTGGGAGTTTTACATTAAAAAATATTTTATTATATTTTATATAATTTTTGAAGACATAAAATCAATTTGCAAAGTTTTACTCACCCCAGTTTTATCACAGAGCCTTAAAGTGTTGAAAGATCCCACAGCAAATAATTCCCCATCCAGAGCCCAGGCAATGGAAGTGATGGGATATTCATGGGGCTGGGAATTGTACAGGGCACGGCCAAAACTGTCCCAAACCTGCAGAAAATTCCAATTTTATCCATGGCACCACACTTTTATTATTCCACAAGGAAAATTTCCCCTCAGGTTCTAGTGGAATTTGAAAAATCACCAATATTACAGCTCACTTTTGGTTTATATATATATTTTTTGTATTTTTTTTATTCCAAAAATGTAATTTTTTTCTCATGCTTTCAGTGTAATTTGAAAAATCACCTCTATTATATCTCATTTTTAGTTTACTTAAGTATTTTTATATATATATATAAAATTTAATTATTTATTATATATTTATATATCCAAATATATAAATATTTCTATATTTTTATTATTCCAGAAGTGTAATTTCCCTTCATGTTTTCAGTGTAACTTGAAAAAATCACTTGTGTTATATCTCACTTCTAATATTTTTCATATTTTTATTATTCCAGGAAGTATAATTTTCCCTTGTGTTTTAGTGTAATTTGAAAAATCAAATATATTACACCTTAATTTTGATTTTTATATATATATATATATATATATATATATTTGTATTTTTTTTATTCCAGAAATATATTTTTTCCCTCATGCTTTCAGTGCAATTTGGAAAATCTCACTTTTGGCTTTTATATATATATATATATATATATATATTTTTTTTTTTTGTATATATATTTTTATTATTCCAGACAAATATTTATATATATATTTATATATATCCAAATACACAAATATATATTTTTATTATTCCATAAGTGATTTTTTTCTCATATTTTCAGTGCAATTTGAAAAATCACCTGTATTATAGATCACTTTTTTTTATTTTCATTGTTCCAGAAATACAATTTCCTGTCTTGTTTTATTGTAATTTGAAAAATCAAATATATTACACCTCAGTTTTGATTTTTCTATATATAAAATTTTATTCATTTCAGAACTATCATTTTCCCTCATGATGAAAAATCACCTATATTACACCTCACTTTGATTTTATATGTACACTTTTCATACTTTTATTATTATTTTATTATAGAGGTATAATTTTTCCTCATGACATATAAATTGTAGAAATAATTGTCCAAGTTAATTAAATGTAACTTGCAATTTTATATATATATAAATAAATACATAAATATATATATATATATTATTAATTAGTATTGGTTTATTTAATGCAACAGATTTTGCTTTTTGCCATGGCAAATGTCACCTAATTCTGGATAAAATATTCTGGATAAAATATTTTGCACCCCTGAGTTTTATTTCCTGTAAATTACCCCAAGTCTAGAAAAGAACCACAAAGTTTATTCTGCTTGCACTCATGAGGCCTCTCTGAAAATTTCCAAAAAAAAAAAAAAAAAAAAAAAAAAATTTAATGGAAATCAACAGAATCCCAGGAAAACAATCCATAAAACAATTTAATAATTTATTGGATTTTTAAAATTTCTTAATTTTATATTTTCTATCACAGCCATTACACAATTAAATGACAGAACCAACACGTGATACATTTAAAAATCAGTTTTTATTTAAGGGAAGCTACACAAAAACATGCTTTTTATTTTGGATGCAGATTATACAAATATATTTCCTGCATCTAAATATATATTAATATATTTTTTAATTCACTAAGGGATTCACTGATGTTCCTATAGTAGAAAAAAGTAATTTTATCTCCTCTAATTTGATAGGTGATCTTATATTAATTCAAATAATCACTCATATATTTGTACAATATATTTGTATACAATAGACTTGTACAATTTACAAATATATTGTGTAATATTCTATATTTGTACATATTTTTCTTTTGTTTCACTCCCATTTTACCAATTTTTATCCTGCTGTACTTAAAGATTTGTGATTTTATGTTAGCACACAAAGTGAGGTGTATTTATAAAAATATGATTTTTTTCTGGAAAAGTGAAAAATTTCTCATTTCATTTTGGGCTTCCAGGGTAAAATTCAAAAATGTGAGGATACCTAATCAATTTTTTGGTCCTTAGTTAAAACTGAACCAGAACTCACCTTATATCTGCAATCTTCCCCTGCAGAAAGAATCAGATCATTCACTGAATTCCAGTCAGTTTTTAAAATCAGGCCATCGTGGGCTTTCCACTGAAATGGAAAAAAAAATTCAACAATATTTTCAATATTTATCACTCCTTGGACTTGATAAAATTGGAGATTTTTCCCAACCTTAAGGATTTTGCGATTTAGCAGGAAAATAAAATTAAATAAACCCTGAACAAGGCAGAATCAAAGCACAAAAATCAAGTTTTCAACAACTGCTTCTTAACAAAAGAAAAGAGAAAGGTTTCTGTGTTTTTAATTTATGAAAATCAATCTGATTAATTAATCAGATTATTAATACCTGCAAAACTTTGGCATTTGGCTGGAGGGGTTTGATAATCAGCTGCTTCCCTGAGGTGTAGAGAACTTTGTCAGAGTCAGGGGCCCAGGAGACTGAGTACACTGGTGTTCCTGTGGGCATGGAAAACAGGGAAAAAAACAGGGAAAATATTCATTTTTAACATTAATATTAATATTATTATTATCATTAATATTATAAGCAATATTGCATAATTAATATATAATTGTATGTAATATATTGATATATATTGGATATTTAAGTACATAAAATGCAATATATTACATACAAATATATTTTATATGTTATAGCATAAAATATTTATATTTTATAAATATCTATGGAGATAATACTGTATTATATAAACATATATGTTTCTCAAGCCTCTTTATTGATGTTTTTTATTATAAATTTTATCTTTCAATTTTTAGTATTTTTTAATGTGGCTGTCTTTTATTCATAACCACATTATCAATTTTTGATCCTTTTACAAGTGAACAGTTAAGTCCAGGAAACCATGAGGAAATTGGTTTATTTTGTATTTACATTCAGATTTTCCCCATTGATACAATTTTAGTCCCAACAGTCACTCCAGACATACAGAAAATCAAAATAATTCTCACCAGGAGACATGACAAAATAAATCTTTTCACCCCAAATTATGAGGCTGGAAAAAGTTTTGTGTTGCACCTAAATTATTCTAGTTTAGATTTTTGGGCACCATAATTAACCCAGATTTTTGTTTTGCTGCACAAACATCCCACTCCCAAATAATTTCCAAATTAAATGACAATAAATAAAACTGACCCACAGACTCGACAGATTTTTCCCAATTAACTGAAACTTTGACTCAGAATTTTGTATCTGGAAAAAAAGCTGACTGTTCCATTTTAAAATCATGTTCCAGTTTTCAAATGAGATTTTTTGAAAACAGAATAAAGCAAAAATTAGATGGAAAAACATCCAAGAGGAAAAAAAAAAGAATTTAAAAAAGTCAGACTTGCCAACTATGCAAATATTTTCCATATTATTTGACAGGATTTGTCTCCTCTGAAGAAAAATCAAAGGATTTTGCTACTTGATTCCTTGAAATAAAACTAAGAATGTTAAGTCAAAAGCACCTCCAAGTATTAAACTGAGCAACTGAACTTTAAATTGTTCAAATAAACCATTTTTAATGTAACTTTATGGTAAGAAAAAAACCCAAAAGGATTAAAAATGTTGTCACAGGGTAAAATTCTCAGTGACAATTTTGGCATATTAAATTCTATTTCCAAAAATGACTCAGGAATATTTTTGTATGGGAGTATTTTGATGAAATTTAGGTAATTAAGTGATTGAACAGCTACAACTGCCCTAAAATAATTTAATTTCTCCTCACTTCTCTCTGTGCAAAAAGCTGATTTTTCAATGGTTAAACTCAATTTCAGCTCCCAAATACTCAACCTCAAAATTGAGACCTGGTGTTGTTGCTCCTGAAGATTTCTGCATTTCATAGATTTTCTTCTAGGGAATTTTATTACTTAAAAATACAGAATGATGGCAGATTCTTTAAATTTGTCAACCATCAGAGCAGACAAGTCCCAGAAACACAACATATATTAAATAAATGTGGCTCTGGCTGTTTTCCTCCTGGCAATTCCTGGTGAAAATGCCATAAATTCTGTCACCAGCTGGAGCAGAAATTCTAAATAAACTCAATTTTTTTTTTTGTCCTGTCCTAATGCTGATCTAACAATCAGAAGAGTTTTCTATTTAAACCAAATGTTTCTCTTTTTTATGATGGCTGAGGACTTAACCACAATTTCCAGGGCTTAACAGCAGGAGCTGAGTTAACTCATTTCCTTCTGCACTTAACAAGGACTGGGTTGGGAAAATGCTGCCAACACCCTGAGAGCCCAGAGGAAAAGCCACACTGCAGGGATAAAGAGAATATTCTGGGAGAAAAAGAGGGAAAAAGGCAGAAAATTGGGATTTGAGGAAGGAAGATCCATCTTATCCCACAGCAGATTTAGTAATTCCAAGAGTTTGTGTGGGATTTTGGATTGTCACTGGAGGAGAAACATTAATTTAAATGATTTTAGATCTTGGGAGGGTGTCTCCAAAAGAATTTAGAGATCAGGAATAAATTCCTCCCTGGGAGGGATTGGGATGGAATTCCCAGAGCAGATGTGGAAATGTCCAAGGCCAGGTTTGGGATAGTGGGAGATGTCCCAACCCAACTATTCCAAGATTCCATGATAATCTTTGGGTTCCCAACAAGAAATCCATGGAAAAAAGTTTCCTCATCAAAATGGATCAGTGGAAGGCCAAATCCAACATTCCAGTGTAAGGAGAAGGAAGAGCAAAAGGAAGAATTTTAATGGAATCTAAAGAGGAATAAAGGCCAAAGACAGAACAGGCATGTGGATCATCATCCCAAAATGTGAGCCTGAAAATTTATTTCTAACACAAAGAGAGTTGAATGAGGCAAAGGAATGTTGGCAATGGGAATTTTTTCAGATCTTATTATAATAAAGGAAGGGAAAAAATTGGTTGAACAGGATCCCTTAAACAGCAGCATTCCTGCAGAATCCTGTCCTGACCCCAGGTATGGCCACATGTAAAGGAACTAAAATTCTAAATTCTGGGATTCTAAATCTGAATTTAAAGGATTTCAGGGCCTCACAAGATTAGAAGTTGAGAACACAAATACAAGGTGACAGTTATTCCATGGGGACTCAACTCTGCTTTTGTACTGTACCAGAAACTTGCAGAAAACAATGAAAATCCATATTTCAAACCACAGCATAGAATTTACTGTATATGCTTTGTCAAACCTCAAGCAAAATAATTCATAAAAAATTTGACTACATAAACTGAGAAATACTAAATAATATGTGCTTCAATTTGAATATTTTTTTTCAATTCTAGTTCAGTTGGTTTATCTTTTTACCTGACAAACAACTACATGAGCATGTGAACTTCCTTAAAAGACCTGAAATGCATTTTACAGTCACTGCTGTGGTTAAAATGCCTTCCCCAGGTTGAAAGAATTCAGATCATTTGTTTCAGACACAGATAAGGGCCTGACATTTAACCCAAGCCCAGGTGTGCATGTGGTTTCTTCAAAAATGTCACAAGGTCACATGGGCTTCATCTATGAAGTCTGAAAAACAAAATTTAGCTGAGGATCTTCACTGAAATGGCACCAAATCCTTAGGGTGGGACTGAGACTTGCTGCCTAAAAATATTGCAACACTTGTAATTTGAAAAATGAAATGTTTATAAATAAGTCTTACTAAAATGCAACTCTGATTTACATTAATTTTAATTAAGTCCTTAACACCCTTGAACAAACCATCACTGGCATATTTAGGGTGTGAGTATTGAAATATATTTCAGAATAACCCAAATGAACAAGTTCTGGTGGAGCTTTGGGCAAAGGAACTCACCTTGCTGAGCCAAAGTGGATCTCAGCATTCCACTTTTAGACCAGATTTTCACTTGGCCATCTTCCCCAGCTGCAAATGAGCACAGAAATCAGCAAAGGCCATGCAATCATCAGTCTGACAAATATAATTGTATTTACTCAGCAAACACTTGAGCTAAAATAAATCCAGCTTTTCTTACAGGTAAATTCATTTTGTGTAGCTTTACAAATGTGCACTAGGGAGTGTATGAAGGAAAAACATTTAAGATGGTTCTTTTGTTATGATTAGCAGGTTTTTCCTTTCCTGAAAATCCCTGATTTTTTTCTGAAAGGAAGGGAAAAATCCATCATTATTTAAATATCCCAAATTCTGTATTTTTGATTCCTCCAATGGCCCAGAAGCTGCTGGAAGGAGTCTGAGGAGTCCCAGGGGAGCAGATTTGATGGATTAAACTGGAGATCTCACAGCTGATAAATGGTGGGAGTGAAGATAACTCTGCTTGGATGGCTTCAATTTTCTACCATAACTGTGTGCTACCAAATAACTCAGTTTATTTATTGAAACATTAATTGCTAAACACTACACAGCACAGTCAGAGCTATTTTACCAGCACAGAATTCCTGGTGTGGTGTCATTTTTAAAATGTTCTGGTCCTTCATTTTAGGCCTCCCAGATCCAATTAATGAGCAAAAAGTACTCTTAGAAATGAATGGATTCTTCCATTCAAATATCATTTATTTACCACATTTCAGGTTTTTATATCTGGCCAATGTTGTTCTAAATGTTCAACAACTCTGAAAAAACCCCTCAAAATTAAAAAATTAGTGCACATTTGATGCTGTTGAAATATAATCATAAAAATATTTTAAGTGGTGCAGTAGCAATGATTTATTTACTCTTCCTCTAAGTACAGCTGTGGTATAAGAGGAGTTGATCTCCTCAGAATAAACTGGAAGTGGTGATGAATTCCCACACTCCCAAAAAAGTGTCAGTGTCATGCAGTCTCATAAAAAAAAAAAAAAAGGATTCAAAAGACAATTTTGACTTTGTCTTTGGAGAAGTTCCTGAGGCAAAGCTGTCTTTAAAGAGAACAATATTTCTGTCCCTTTGGGATTTCAGAGGAACAGGCCAGACAGAGTTCCTTGAAGCAGCATTTCAGAGTCTGGAAATGAGCAGATCCAAAATTATCTTCAGTTCTTGTGGCCTGAGCTGGAATTTGTCCAGAGGAATCAGCTGTGCTCCATCAGCAGGAGCTGACACCACCAGAAATCCCAGCTAGGAGCCCAGCCCAGGGAATTTCAGCAGCTCCCCCCAACACCAAGGTGGAATTTGGGACAAGAAAAACACCAAAAGAAACTAATTAATAAAAAATTTAGGACAAAAATGATATAGAAATGAAGAAATTGTAGGCTCACTTCCCTCTAGCATTAATAAAAACAGGTTGTAGGTGATAATTACTGATAATTAAGGAATTAACCACAGGAATATTCAAGATTAATGAGCCTTTTTGGATAAAAACCCCCAAATGTGCAGGGATGTAAATGTATCAACTGAGCAACTTTTTCTTGCAACAGATAGAAAAAAAATAAATCAAATATTCTCCTTTCTGAAGTTCAGAACAGCAAAAAAACCATCTAAGCACTCTGATATTAAAACATTTACTTTCAAGTAGATTGGATCACTTAAATGAAAAAAAAAGTATTTTTACTAGTTCTAGTAATTAAAATGAACAACACTAAGAATTGATTAAGTAGTGTAAAATGAACTCCTAGTGAACAAGGTGATAACAACCTCTGAGATAATTAAGATTTTTTAAAAACCCAGATTATTATTTTAGTTTTGAAAGGACTGTATTAAAATAGGAATGCTCACCTGTAACCAGGGCTGTTCCCTCATAATTCCACCTTCCTGCAAGGACAGCTCCACAATGTGCTTCTACACTTTTCTCCACTCTTCCTAGCTTGGAAATCAAATGGAATTTCCCTAAAAAAATTAAAATACAGTGTATACAATTTACATAATTAATGATATATAAACAATTCATTATATTACACAATTATAATATATGTTATTACAGCAGTGCTGGTGCCTTCTGTGGAAAACACACACACAAACCAAGAAACCAACAATACAAAGAAAACATCCAATTGTTTTTCACAGCTCAAATCAGAACTATTCCTGCCCCCATGCTGCAGCTGGGATGGAATTCCACAGCAGCCAACCCCAAAGTTTGTAATGATTTCAACAGCAGGATCAGGAAGTTTTTCTTCCCAAATAAGGGATGCTGCTAAAATCCAGGAAGATCAAATTAAAACTGGAGCAAAGAGCAGACAATGGAAAGCTTGGGAAAATGAGCAGTCCAGTAATTGAAATTAACTACTTTAAAATCTAATTATTTTTAGTATTACTTGATCTAAGCTGCCAGACTGAACCACTGCAAGGAAATTCCTGAGTGACCAGAACTTTTGGCACAATCACCCAGCCAAATCTCTGCCAATGCAAGATGCCCAAGGAAAAGACTTTTAACACTGATAAAAAACTATGGTTTGGATAAATCAGTTTATTTGAACAGACCATTAAAAATACCATGGAATCCCAGAGTGGTTTGGGTTGGAGGGACCTTAAATCCCAGTGGGCAGGGACACCTTTCACAGGCCAGGCTGCTCCAAGGCCCCTCCAACACTTCCAAGGTGTCCATTTAATGCATTCCATTATTTTATAGCTATAAAATTGAATTTATCCCAATTATGTATCACTTACTGTATAGAACAGCTCTCAGGTCTGAGATGTTCATGTTCCATGTGTAAGCAATAACTAGACTTAGAAAAATTCAAGGTTTTCTCCACTTCAATTGCCAAAATGGCCTCTTCTGCTTTTACATTAAAAACCAACTTTTATTTTCTGATAAATATTTTTTTTTCTTCTCTACACCTTTTTCTATGCAGTGTCTTTGTTCCATCTGTATCCAAGACTTCTTTCACTGGAGAATCCTTAAACCCAATCTCCCAGGACCAGGAATATTCCCATGTCATCACCTACAGGACTCAGAATGAAGTGCTGAGCTCTTCAGAGCCATCACTTTTTTTTCAGGATATAAAGAATTCCATGGAACTTTATATATTGAAACAGCTCCCACTGATCTAAGCAGAATCCCTGAATATTTCTGTAACAATTCCTCAGCTCAAAGACAAATGAAATTTCAGTGGAAGCAGAAGCAGCTGGGAAGGGACTGAAAGCTTTGGTGAAGTCAAAATATCAGGAAAATGGGCAATGTCAAATTATCAGATAAAATCCTGTTACCCAGGGAAAACTCTGCTATTTTCCCAATGTTTTGCATCCTCTCCCACTCCACAGCTCCTCCTTCTCTCACAAGGCCCCTTCCAAAGAAGGCAACAGAGGAAATTGTAGCTGAGCAGGGAAGAACATGGTTACATGTAAAAGCAGGATCAACTTTGCAGAATTCCTCTGGAAAAAATGTGATCATCACTTCAAACTGTATCCTAATCTTTCTGCAGAATAGGGGAGATCAAGTTTTCACAGATATCAACTTTACTTCTGCAACTCCTTTGCTTTTCCAACAGGGGAGTTGACAATTGCTGACTCAAATGCTTTTTCCATGGCATTCCCACAGGGAGGTTTCTCCATTTCCATGGATTTCTGTTCTCCAGCTGAGGGAACAGAGACTTTCAAATTACAACTTACTACACAAAAAAAAAAGAGAAAATTTTAGCCGAAATCCCTGAAGTAGGCAGAAGTGATTCAACTTAATCTCCTTTATTTTTATTAAGTACTGAAGCCAGAACTGTCCTCAACCTGAAAATGAGTCCCCAGTTTTGAAGGAATTTCCAGTGGGAGACTCTCAGCCTAACCAAACACAGAACATAAAATATATGTTTTGTTTATTGACTTCCAGGGATTCTCAAATGCTGACCTAATATAAAATCTTTTAAAAAAATTTAAAAAGGTCGAATCACTTATGATTTGTGTTTAAATTTGAAGGTTAAACACAAAGGCTTGATTGTAAAGCCAAGCATATTCTTCATTTTTTTGTTAAAAAATAGCAACAAGACCAATGTCAGTAGGAAATAAAAGAACAAAATCCCCCAAGAGATGCATTTCAGAAGAAAACCCAAAGGGGACTAAATTTACATTTGCTCTGATTTCAAACATCTGCAGTTCAACAAGGAATTAATGCAACCCTGCAAAGACATTATGCTCCTTTTCCATTGGATTCAGCCAGTTTCCAGGAATCCTGATCACTGAGGGGAGTTTGCTGGTGCAGGAAAATTCATGCAGGAAGAAAAATCTGGCTGAGTGCAAAATCTTTTTGGGGAGAAGGGAAAACAAAACCTCATCCCAAGCAATCCTCAAAGCTTCTCACTCCCCAAATAATGCCTTGTATTCGACTGACATAAGCACTACGATGAAACAATAAATATTTTAAATTTGCCTAAATATTTTCAACTGCCTTACCATCAGAACTGGTCAGAACAAAGCTCTCAGCCTGGGATTGCTTCTTGCCCCCAATCCCTCTGGGAAACCAGTGCAGGTCCAGGGGGTAAACATCATCTGGCAGCTTCACCACCCGAGTGGTCTCGCTGGTCACAGGGTTCCACTTCATGATCTGGTGGTCATCACTGCAGGAGTAGAGCTCATCAGCTGTTGTCCATCCCACACAGCTCACCAAGTCCTTATGTTTGCTTCCATTAAGGAATCTGAAAAGTTTAACTATTAAAAATATTCAAATGACCCCATCTCGGCTACTCAGAACTGAAGGGACAAGACAGGAAGATTATTTTGATAAGATAGCATGGAACATTTTATGTTGAAAAAATGAAATTTTTTTTGCTCTTATGTGCTAAGAGCAACTGGTAAAAACCTCAGGCAAAAATAAAGCAGATTTTCATGTAAAAATAAAATTCTTATCATGATGTAAAGTTACCAAAACATGGCTAAAATGTGGGGTTAATGAATGGTCTTAGTGCAAAATACAAGTGTTGGTTTATTTACACCACATCATATTTAAGTGTTCAATAGCTCTTAAAACATTGTCCTTGAAGGCTACATTCAACAACAAGAGAAACAAAGGAAAAACAGGAAAAAAGCCATCTGCAATTTACTAATATTTTACTGTAACTTCAAGAATAAAAAAATATTTTCTGGAGGAGTCTATTCAGAATGAACATGATGTTCCATGGTGGTTTTCTGTGACAAAGGATATGTTTGGGCTCCTTCAAAAGGGAAGTCTTCAGTCTCATCTCAGTTGTTCAGATGGAGCATTAAAAACCATGTGTTATAACTGTAATAAAAGAAAGCAAATACATATATAAGTATGTATAATTAACATAATATATATGCATGTACAAGCAGACAAAATTAAAAGGACACACTAAAACTTCTGAAGTAGCATTACATCACTACTGGGGAACAATAAGCACCAATACCTGAGTTTAAAGAGAATTCTGTTTTCACATTATCCAACTGAATATGGACAACTTGAAGAAAAAGTGATACTGTGAATGGTGAATCCTGAATAATTAAGGTTGGAAAAAATCTTTAAGATCAAGCCTGAAACATCAGAGGTTAAAGCACTGGAGATCCCTCATGCTGACACATAGCCAGGAAAGAAAAACTTGGTATTTTCTTTCAAAGCCCAGAACTTTATTATCATTTTTAATGCATTTTAATCGCTGTGTGTGTTAAAAGGCTGAACACCCACCCCGGGCCATCCACAGGTACATCCATCACTACCAGCCCATGTATTCCCTGCATCGCAAGGAATCCAGCAGCGGCTCCGCGGGAATTTTAGGAGAGATGTGGCAATAAATAGGAATTATAGCCAGGAATTATCGCGGCTGGAAAAGCAGAGTGCCTCACGCCTCCTCCCTTTCCCATCCGGAGCTGCTGGGCTGGAGATGGGGCTCAGGGACGGCGGAAGAGATGGAGCAGGAGAGGGATGGGAGAGCAGGGAAGGAATGGCAGCAGGAAGGACGGGGACGGAAAACAGCCGGAGGGATAGGGAAGGGATGGAGGCACCGGGAAGCAATGGCACAGCAGGATGGGGGGAATGCTGAGAAGGAAAAGCAGCCAGCGGAATGGAGGGCACGGAGAAGGAGACACCAAACCCTCAGAGCAGCCTCGGCCACCACCGCCCGCTCGCCAACTCCCGCTTCTCCCTCCGCTCCCAGCTTTCCAAGAAGCAGATCATCCAACTCCTCCTGAGCGCCGCCAGCAGCCGGGGGTCACCCGCGCTGCCCTCAGCTGTCCCCCGGAGCTCTCCCTCCCCTCCGTCCGCCCGTCCCACGCCCAGCCGGGGATCACGGCTCCCGAGCCTCTCGCCCACCGCGGGGTGACTCAGCTGAGGGGCGGGAGCGGCCGCCGCCTCCTCAGGGCGCCTTTACCTGCGCGGCCAGCGGGAGGGAGCGCGCAGAGCGGCGGCCGGAGCCGCTCCCAGGGGAACCCGCCACGATCCCGCCGGCGGGTCCCAGGATGATCCCGCTGCCGGCAAATCTCGCTCCCAGCGGATCCCGGGATGATCTCTCTCCCGCTCCCGTCGCCTCAGGAGCGGCAGCACCCGCTCCCCCCGCGCCGCCAAGCGCCGCCGTCTCTATGGCGACTTCTCGCGAGACCGCATCCTCTTCATCCTCCTCCTCCGCCACCTCACGCGTCCCCCCCGGCCCCCCCAAGGTGCCACGGCGCCGCCCGTTAATTAATTAAACCCGCTTCCAAATCGCCGCGCTGTCGCCATTTTTTAAAATTTTTTTCACTCGTAAATTTTTTTTTAATAATTTTTTAAAATTATTTTTAAACCGGCGCGCGTCGCTCAGCAACCAAGCGCCGCCCACTGACCTAGTTCTAAAATTAAAATTAACCTATTTCTCCGCCAGCACGGCCGCCAGGCTGTGTTACCGCGTTGCCCCCACGCCCTAGTGTCCCCCATCCCTCCGTCTCTCCCCTGAAAAAGCCGCTCCCGGCGGGTTTCTGGGCGCTCTCCCCTCCCTGCTATAACGAACACAAGATGGCGGGCGGGGGCGGCGGTGCCGTTCAAACCCGCGGGCCCGGCCCCTCCCGTCCCAGCCTGCCCCGCGCTTTTCTAACGAATTTCGGTTCGAGTTCGCTGTTTCGGCGCCATTTTCGAGTGTGGAAGCGGCCGAGCTTCTAGAGCAGTCGGAGCTGCCCGCGCTGCCGCCGCCTTGTCGGGGCACGGAGCCGCCGGGACGAGCAGGTACGAGCTCGGCGGGAGGGAGCGATGGTGGCTCGCCTCAGGGCGGTGGGCTGGGGGGGCTTGGCGGCGGAGGAGGTGCCCTCCTCAGGGGGTGGTGATGATAAGGGGGGAAAAAAAAGAGATGCTGGGGAGATTTAAGGGGGACAAGGGATGCTGATGTGGAGATAAGGACTTTTGAGGGGAAGGTGCTGAGGGGGAGACAAGGGGTGTTGATGGAAAGGCTGAGGGGATGGCGGGGGGTGCTGAGGGAACGGCGGGTCCTGCCCCGCGCTTTATTTCCCCACTTCCCTCCTCGTCCGGAGGGACAGAAGCGGCGGCAGCGCCTCTCCCCGGGCCGGGCTGCCCCGCTGAGGGTCCCCCCGAGGGCTCCGGTCCCGGCTGCTGTCGGCTCAGGGCTCTGAGCAGCGGGTCCCAGCCGGGCAGTGCCGCCCAAAGGCTCCGCTGTGCCCTTAGGGACCCCCGGGCACCGCGGCTCGCAGGAGGACGGCCAAGTTCAGAGACGCGGAAAAACCCGATTTTAATCTGCTTAGAGCAGGGACCCTTCTAACCCCGGCTCTTCCTGCTGCTTTGGTGCTTGAAGGATGAGAGAAAAAACCCAAGAAAGCCCTTTAATGATTGGCTATTCGCTTAAAAGAGCTGGACTCGATGATCCCCGTGGGTCCTTTCCAAGTTGGAATATTCTGGGATTCTGTGACTTGGAAAGAGCGTGACAAGGGTGCAGTCTGGCTCCTCAGGCTTTAAAAGAAGTCCCAGATTTGTCACTGACAGGGCTTGTCGCTATCAGATGTAATCGGCTGTTAATAAGGAAGTTTTTCTGTCCGTCTCCGGTTCTTTTTTTCGCCACCCCGTAAGGAAAACGGCGCTTGGCAGGAGAGATGCTTTTACCAAACACCTTGGAGCTGGCTCGGGGGAGGGGCTGGGCACGAATTTGTTAAATTTGTTAGAGACTATGTGGCAGCTGATTTATCGCGATTTAAAAGCTGAGGTCAAGTAGTTCGGCTTGTTCATTCTGGTGAAGTATCCGAGGGGGGGGGAAGGGTTGAGAAGGTAAATAGGTTTATATTGCACAATTCTGTTGGAATGGAGCAGTTTAGGGAAAAAAAAAATAAATGTGCTTTGAGAGGCTGTAATTGTCCGCGACAGCCATTGCGGAGCAGTTCTGAACGGGGGCATAGACTGAAATTGCCTGAAAATGAGTTCTGTGTCTCATTTCCCCCTCCCCCATTGTCCCAAATGAAGGACTCTCATGAGAGTGTGGGTTGGGGGTAGGTCTGAAAACGTCAAATGATTGGCACCAATTGTAAGATGACTTTCTAACCACGTCAGTTTTTTATCTTGTGAGAAGTAAACTTTCTCATGTCTGTTTTTCTGCGAGCTCACTTCGCCACTTGCTGCGATTTCAACTCTTTTGGGGAGGGTTTCGCTCCTCACTCGTCTTTTCTTCTCATCGGGTGCTTCACCCGTTTGGGGAGCTGTGCTCAAGTGCCAGCTGATGGCTTTTGTAATGCTCGTCCTTGCTCAGATCACTTTACCATCCCAGCTAGATGAAGGTATTTCGTTTTTTTGCTTTCTCTCTGAAATGTTGAATGCTGGCAGGAGGGGTTGTGTTGCATTTTGTGAGCAGAGTGCGTTGATTTAAATTATTTAAGAGTCAAGTCTTTGCTGTAATCACGTAGGGCTTTTGTTTCTCTATCTGTTTATCAGTCTCTCCATATATATCCCTACAAATATTTTAACACGGATTATTGAAAGTAAAACGAGTGTCAAGTCTGAAATATAACGAGTTCTTCCAGGAGAGTGGAGACATGGGTTTGTTATTCAATGTGCCTTTAACTCTTTTGCCCCCAGCACCTCGGTGGCTTTCAGGGGGCAAAGTCACTGCCCTGAACGTGTCCCCACGATCTGGCAGCAGGTAGATCCATGCTGTTAATACAGATTAGGCTCAGCCTCTCGTTTTGGGGGTGATGGATCTTAAAATATATCATTATGAAGCTGACCTCGATATATTGTATTTTTGTCTTTTAAATACCTCCAGTCTTGTGTTTCTAAATGAGTCGAGCATCTGGGCAGAGGTGTAAGGTGAATTCCTTGCTGGGCTGGAGCTCGGTGCTGGGATCACGGGCTTCTCTTGTTTGTGTTAGCAAAGGAGATAGAGCCCTTGGCTTGTGTGATTGCTCGGAATGGAAGGGGAGCAGCCAGCAGGGACCGTGCCAGGCAAGAGCACCAAAACCTCCAGTGCAGCCCATGGGAAGGGCAGGAAGCCCTCGGAGGAGTCCTCCATGGAGGTGGAAGAGGAAAACGAGGGCACCAGGGAGCCTGACAAAGAACCTCCCCAAGGTAGGTCCAGGCTGCCTCTGTGGTGCTGATTGAGCCTCCTTAGCAGCAACTTGAATTTCCCAACTCCTCCAGATGGGATTTGCTCTTTTCCCTTTTCCAAAGCAACCTTGAAAGCCCTGGCAATTTAAAACTGCTTTTCAAATGGTCAAAAGAGCTTGCAAAGAGTTAAAGGGTTTGGCCCAGTGCAAGTGCAAAAGCAGTTTGGAGACTTGCTGTTAATAAAGCTTATTTCGGAGCTCTGATCTGGGACATTGTACTTAAGATTGTGGTACAACAGCAGGATTTTTCAAATTTATAGGCAGCCAATGGTATGGGGTTTCTTGGAATGGAATAAATGTCAAGTTTATTTACTTAACTCTTAAAAAGATTTGACTTTCTTTTTCATGAAGCAGTGTATTTTCTTGAGTTCCTCGAGTTGAGCTTTTGCAGAAAAAAAAAATCTGCAAAACCAGCAGCTGTGTAACTTTTGTAGGGGAGCCAGATGTGCAGTTGTTACAGGCAGGTATTTGACAAACAGATGAATACATTGAAGTTGGCTGGAAGAAGGAGCTGCTGGTGCCTGGGGAAAAGCTGCCCTGCTGATATCCAGGGGGCCAGTTTGTTTTCGTAACAAACTTCCTGTCTTTGCAGAGCAGCCGTGCTGTCATTGCAGCTTTCAGAGCCTCGTGCAGAGATCCCCAAATCTTGCACAGTGACTCTGAAATGTGGCTTTGCACTTATTCATTAGGAAGGCTTTGCCTGCTTCAGATTTGCAGATTTATTGTGATGGTTGGAGCTGTTGGAATTGCAGGGGGCCTGTTAAAGTGTGTTGGAATAAGAATTACATAATGAAAGAACAAACCCAGCGATGGGACATCTTAAGTAGCTCTTAAAAAACATTTTGTTTGTGGAGAGAAGAATTTTAATTCCACTCAGCTCATATTAATAATTGCAGGCCAAAATGTAGCTTGGTTCAGACAGAAGTGTTGTTTGCTTTTTCGGTTCAACGTTTTAAAAGGTGTCAAATCATTGAGAGCTTACAGTTGTTTTTTGGTTTTTTTTCTTTTGTTTTGTTTTTTTTCTCTTTCTTTTTTATTTGGATGGGTTTTAGCAGCCTCAGATGAGGTGGTGGATAATCGAAGTTTAGAAGAGATTTTGGGTAGCATCCCTCCTCCCCCACCTCCAGCAATGACCAGTGAACCTGGTGCTCCTCGGCTCATGATCACTCACATTGTAAACCAGAACTTCAAATCCTATGCAGGGGAGCAAACTCTGGGACCTTTTCACAAGGTATCTTTCTTTTTCCTTCAATAGTTTTGAACTGAAGGTAAGACTTCACTGGGTGCTATTATTCCTTCCTGCATTTTCATCTAAGCTGACCTCAAAATAACTGAAAAAATATTTAAGGTTTAGAAATATTTTAATAATAATAATTTAAATTAAGTTGAGAAAACAGTTAATGCTGTGCAATTTTAATTTGTCAGCACAGCTTAGAAAAGCTCTCTTTTTCCCTTGATTTCGTTTGCTGGAGAACTTTTAGGGCTGTGTTTGAAGAAAGAGAATATTTTTTAGTGCCCACAAGAGACTTACGTGGCTGAGCATGAAACTTGCTTGTGAAGGCTGCGAGGTGCAGGGCTGGGACAGCTGAGCTGAGCTCTGGGGCTTTGGTTCACTTTTACCTTTGGCAACAAGAGCTCAGCTCAGCCCTTGCACGCACGGGGAGCAAAAGTGCTTTAAATGGGTGATGGAGACTGGCAGGACTTTCCCTTTGAAGATGACTTTTCCCCTTTCTGTGCAGCGTTTCTCGTGCATTATCGGGCCCAATGGCAGTGGCAAATCCAATATCATTGATTCCCTGCTTTTTGTCTTTGGCTACCGAGCCCAAAAAATCCGATCCAAAAAACTCTCGGTGCTGATCCACAATTCTGACGAGCACAAGGACATCCAGAGCTGCTCTGTGGAAGTTCACTTCCAAAAGATCACTGACAAGGTATGTGGGATTCCAGGTTTTTTTTTTTCTCCTTTAAGGAGCTGAAAAACTTTTTAATATTTGCTTGTTTTCGTTGGAGCTGGGGAAAACTTCATAGCATGATTAGTTTACCTTTGGGATCTAAACCATCAGTGTTAATTAACTTGAAAAATCCTCTGTTGAGTAGTGCAGCTCTTAAAATCTTAGTAAGGATTCTTTTATTTGCTGCAGGACTAATATGTGGTAGGTTTCTGTTTGAAAACAATTTAGAATTTTTTAATCATCATTTTAAGAAAAACTCGTTTTAGTTTGTAATCTCATTTACCTCAAATTATTTCTGTAATTAAAAGTATTTAATAAAAACTTATAAGTCTATGTTTGGACATATTAAATATTCTGAAATGTAGAACACAAATATATGTATGAAGAAATAAAACCTATTTAAGCAAAACTTTTCAAACCAATTAGAAATTTTTTAGGTTATCTGAATTTTGAAAAATATCTAATGAATCTGAAACTTATTTACACTTTATGTACTGTAATCAGGGCTGCAATTTTGTAACAGATTTTTCAGCAAAAATTCTGGACCCCACATTTTACCACTAAAATTTTTTGAAGCTGATATTTTGTTTGAATGAAATAGAAAGTGTTGGCAAATTAAAAAATATTTCTTTTGCTTGCTGCTTTGTGTATTGATAAAAACTTTAGCACTTTTTTGTTGATTTATTGCAATTGTGATACAAAGAATTTATTTCTCTTAATTTAAATTTCGTTTTCATGCACACATCCCAAATTTTAAATTTAGGGTCAACTAAAAATGTTGAAGTGTACATTGAAATTCCAAAAATGGTGTGAATAAAGTGGCAGCATTTGCAGCCTTTTTTAGGAACTGTTTGAAAAGACATTTATATATTTTTCTTTTAATGTTTATAATAACCAGATTAAAAAATTAATCTATTTAAATTTTTTTAAATTTTTTTTTGTTTTACTTTGTGTTAACACCCAGAAGCTGTGTTTGATTTAAAACCAGGCAGCAATTTGGGGTTAATCTGGGTGAGTTTTAACTTCTTAAAGCCTGGCACCAGCTTTATTTTGGCTGCTGCTCTGGAGGTAAATGGAAGCTCTCTTTTGAAGCTGCTGATGTCACATTTGTCACATCTTTCATGTTTGGCTGTTTTATCTTGTGCAGTTTCTCTTTGGAGCTGAGAGCAGCTCTGGAGGAGCTGGAAATGCAGAGAGCTCTGCAGCTGGGGCATTGCTCAGGGAATCCAGGCAGCACTTCCAGAGCAGCAGCTGCTCTTAGAGGTGGCAAAGGCATCAGGTGAACACAATTCAGGGCACCTTTGTCCACTTCTCAAAGCATTTTTTATTTTTCTCTTTTTTTTTTTTTTTTTTTTTTTTTTGAGACATGCAGTTTTAAGACAGCTCCCACTTCCACAACTCAGAGTCCATGATAAAAACATCTCATGATGAAACTTAGCTGCTTAATTGTGAAATAGGAGGTAAATCCACAGCTACAGTCATTGTTTCTCTGGCTTTGTGTTTCCTCAAAGCAGGAAGGAGATGATTATGAAGTCATTCCTGACAGCAAATTCTGTGTCTCTAGAACTGCCTATAGAGACAATTCCTCCACCTACTACATCAATGGCAAGAAAAAGACATTCAGAGATGTTGGGATGCTTCTCCGAAGCCATGGCATTGACCTGGATCATAACAGGTTCTTAATTTTACAGGTTGGTGTGTGAATAAAACAGAATGAAAAGCTGTATTTCCAGTTAAAACCCTAAAAAAAATGCAGGTTTGAAATGTTGCCTGGGAGGCCTTGAAGTGCTGTAGCAGCACATCATGGTTTGCATGCTCTGCTCAAGGTGCGAATCATTATTTGCTGCTGTAGGAATTGAAGGCTCAGAAGCAGTTGGGGATCCTGATGTCCTTTTTTCCAGGAGGGAATTGTGTTATCCTGGGGTCCCTTTTTCTAGGAGGGCAGTTGTGCTCCTGCCTGCAGGATTTGGGGGATCCTGATGTCCCTTTTTTTCAGGAGGAAATTGTACTTCTGACTGTAGGAGTTTGGGATCCTGAGGTCCCTTTTTCCAGGAGGGAACTGTGCTCCTGACTGTAGGAGTTGGGAATCCTGATGTCCCTTATTTCAAGAGGGAATTATGTCCCTGACTGTAGGGGTTTGGGATCCTGATGTGCCTTTTTCCAGGAGGGAATTGTGCTCCTGACTGCAGAATTTGGGGATCCTGAGGTCTTTTTTTCCAGGAGGGAATTGTATTCCTGATTGCAGGATCCTAATGTCCCTTTTTCCAGGAGGGAGTTGTGCTCCTGACTGTAGGATTTGAGGATCCTGATGTCCCTTTTTTCCAGGAGGGAGCTGTGCTCCTAACTATAGGAGTTTGAGGATCCTGATGTCCCTTTTTTCCAGGAGGGAGTTGTGCTCCTGACTACAGGATTTGAGGATCCTGAGGTCCCTTTTTTCCAGGAGGGAATTGTGCTCCTGACTGCAGGAGTTTGGGGATCCTGAGGTCCTTTTTTCCAGGAGGGAATTGTGTTATCCTGCTGTCCCTTTTTCCAGGAGGGAATTGTGCTCCTGCCTGCAGGATTTGGGGTTCCTGCTGTCCCTTTCTCCAGGAGGGAGTTGTTGTCCTGCTGTCCCTTTCTCCAGGAGGGAGTGTGCTCCTGCCTGCAGGAGCTGTGCTCGTTCCGCCCTAGCAGCACGTAAATATTGGAGTGTAAAAGAATCCTTCAACCCCAATATTCTTGTGCTGCTTCAGCGTGGCAGAGACTCAGCAACTGGGGGTGCTTTTATCTGAACTCCATCAATATGAATTAAAATTTGAATTGTTGAATTGTTTAATCTACTGCTGTCTGCAGCTCTCACAGAGAACATGGTTTTACTGAGAAATGTGTGGGAAAATGAACTGTGCATAAAATAAGTGCAAGAAAAATCCCATGAATTGTGTTTGTTGTTTACACTTGTTTACCAGCTCCAGAAATTACAGTTTACAGCCCATACTGTAAAAATAATCACAATTTGTCACTCTAATATCATTTATATTCATGTTTGACCTTCAGATTCTCAGGCTTGCTTGCATCTGTTTGCTGTTTTAAAGTCAGGGCTGAAGGGAACAGTATTAATTTTTTTTCTAGTTTTTAAATAAAGAGAATGTTGCTATCTGCCAGCCAATTAAAATGTAAACTGTGCTACAAGTATTTAAATATTAATTCTATTAAATAACTATTTCTGCCATTGCCTGTAATTACTAGTAAGTCCCAAATCTACTCTGGCCTAGAAATCAGAGATGAGTGGGAGCTTCCCAAGGTCTGAAATCGTTTTAACAGTTTATTTTAGGCCTGGTTCTGTCAAAGGAGCTTCCAGTTCCCCTCTAAAAAACCCAAAATATTTAAAAAACTTGTTGCTGGGTGGCTGTGCTTGCTTCACTTCCTCCAGGCTTTCTGTGCAGTCCTTTTTTACAGCTACACCCACAAAAAGAGGATATCTCTGCTTGCAAGTCTCCATGTAATTAATTATTTCCTCCAACACTTTATTCCTCTGTTTTCTGCTTCAAGATGGAGCAAGAAGCACCTCTAGGAAAACAGCTTAGAGCAAATACATCCTTTTTTTAAAAAAAAATATAACTGTTCTGAAATCTCATTTTGCCAAAATTTCCAGAAGGGAGAAATGTGAAGTGAAAGATGAAGCAGGGTGGGAATGCTGGGGCAGAGAAACCCAAAGCTCAGTTAGAGAACACTGGGAGCAGGGGAGGGGAAATTTGGAAAAGAATATTGATATCTTAATTTATTTTATATTCCCCCCTTCTCAAATGGAATTTGTTTCTTTTTCTCCCACAAATTGTTTCAATGAGGGGAGCAACTTTCTTTTTTCCTGAAAGCTGGAATTTCAGCTTTTATATAAAATGAGGGGAAGTAGAGCAAATATTAACCATAAATCAGAGTTTTTTCCACCATCATTTTTTATTTCATCCCACCATCATTTGTCTCAAACTGCACTGAGATTTTCTGCCTTTTTTTTTTTTTTTTTAGCCTTTCTGGCTGAGGGCAGGGCCTTTCTCTTTGCCTTTTTAAATTGAAATCCACTGATCTGACTGTCCAAAATTCAGTATTTCCACTTGGGAAATGTAGCAATATTTTCCACAGAATGACAGCAGAACTTCAACCCCCAAATCCTAAAATTTATAGTTAGAAGGAAATAAAACCATCTAAGGCTGTAGATTTTTACCACAAAGATTGCATTTCCCCCCCAAAATGTTTTCCAAATTATTTAAAATTGCAGGGATAAGTAACAAGTTTATTTGGCTTTTACTATTTTTTAACAGCAAAACTAAAAGTTTAATTAAACTGAGTTTAACTAAATAATTCTTATTTTAAATAAGTTATGCAGCTCTGATTTTTGACTCTATCAATAGGGTGTAATTAAAATATTTCCTTTGTGCTCTAGATTTTGGGGGAAAATATGAATTAAGGATTATCAAATGCTGGTTTGGGTGTGTGACACAACATTTGCTGTCAGTACTAAAGAAAATGTTGTAGGAGAACATGTCCTACATGCAGTAACAGCACCTTTAGAGCTTTGATTTTTATCTTGCTCACATAATTGCTATTACTCAATGGAAAATATTTGCTTTTTAGAAGACTGCTTCAGTTTTTTTGTTTCCTTTCCCCCCCTATTTTGCAGTGGTTTTCTGCTGATTTTGGTGCTTTTCAGTGTAAAATTTGAAAGCTGAGTTTTGATTTAGGTATTTCTGCTGATGCCAAACTGAAAATATTCAAATCAAACTGCTGCTGACTTCTGTGAATAGAATCACAAAAAAAAAACCACCTGTGGGAAAATAGAAAATGAGAGTAATTGAGTAATTCTAGAAAAATTACAAATTCTGTGCCTGAGCCTGCAAATTGAAATAAATCTGGTTTCAATGGGATGTTGCCAGCACAGAACAGGAGGAGTTTGTCACTTCTGGGATCCTGAACTCCAACACTCCATAGTGCATGTTTTTAATAAATTGCACTGTGCTTTTAGTATTCAGGAATAGACAATTATTTTGCATTATTATAATAATTATTATTTGAAAATGCAACAGATTTTGTGAAAATTTTTCAATGAGCTTGCCACAGCCTGAAACTGCAACAGGAAAAAATGCATTTTGTCACTTAAAAAAAGAGAATTTGGGGAAAATCTGGCACCTTGCTGCTGCTTTTCTGTCTTCCACACCTTCCAGGAACTTGGAGAGGTGTAAAGAATAACAAATCAAATAATTTAGCTTTCACTGAAAGCCTTGGAACCCTGCTCTGGCCAGGCTGACAAAGTCAGAGTAAGTATTTGTGCTGTTTTCTGCAGTGACTCCTGAAAGGTTAAAAAAAAAATTAAAAATCTCAGTCTGCTTTCCTCTAAGGAATGATGAAAAAATGGGAGCACTGCAGGGATGGCAGGGGAGGGAGTTTTTGGGATCTGTGGCCACCTCTGGGATGGGCAAGGTGAGAAGCAGAGTCCCCAAAAAGGGTGGGAAAGCCAAGTGGAGCTGCCCAGGTACAGAAATATTGCAGAATTCATTCTGCATTCATGGCAGCAAACTTGGAAATTGATCTGAATTTATTTTAGAATCTTACAAACAAATTAGGACTGCTTTAAGTTAAATTTGTCCTAATTACAGTAGTACTTCACTTGAATATATTTGATAGGCTTAAATTAAAATATTCTGTAATCTGAACAAGTGCAGGGATTTGATTTGGTGTGTTCTGGAACTGATGGGAGCTCAGTTTTATCCTGTGGCAAGAGGAGGTTGCCAGGAAGGAAATTCTGTCAGGTTTTTCACCTGCTCCTGTGTGGAAACAATGTGGGAGTCACTTCCAGGGGAGTGGGGAGGAAATGAGGGCCAGATTTTCTTCTTTGAGATAAAGCAGAAATTCCCAGTTGTTGAGGTCTGTGCTCCTGATGGGACATTGGAGCTGAGGCTATCAATTGGGTTTTAAATGGAATTATAAAAAAAAATCTGTGCTGCCACCATTGGGGGTGAAGAGAGGTTCTGCAGAAAAACGTGGAAAAATGGGAGGAGGAAATGAGTGATAATTCAATCATTTCTTTAGAACACACCAATAACAAATCAACCATGGCAGGTTGGGTTTGCCAATTCTGACTTAAATTCCAGTAATTCTGGATTTGCCCTCATTTTCTGCTCTTACATTAAACACAAGAACGTCCTTAAAACTTCTAAACTCATTTCCAGAATTGCAGTTTTGTGCTTACAACTAAAAGTTGTATAAAGGCTCAATGTGAGATTTTCCTCATCTCTGTCCAGTGGTGACAGTGTAGATTTTTATACATTTATTTTTTATTTTATTTCCCACTGGCTTTTCCTGGAAAGGAAGAGTTTTTGGTGCTTTTTTCTCCTCCTGTATATTCACCATGTGGTAAAGTTGAAGGGTAAAAATGAGATAGGACTGCAAGTATTAAATAATAGCAACAATAACATGGAACTACAAGAAAAAAATCCCAAAACAATCTGTTTTAACTTACCAGAGCTGTGTTACAGCAGGAGAATAATGAGTTTATGGGAATATTGGCTCTCTCCATACATATTCCCAAATCCATGGATGCAGAATTGGAATTCATGGGCAAAGCTTTGTGAGATGGGATTAAATAAATAAATAGAAGATACAGAAATTTAGGACTTTTTTTTTGCTATTCTTTACTGTACTCCTGCTTAAAAATGAGAACTCCCATTGTGGTAAAGTGGGGGGAAAATCCCAAAGCCAAATGTGAGCACATAAAAGATAAATATTTAAAGAAAAATTAAAAAATTGAGATCTGGGAGAGAGGGGATATCAGTGGAAGCTGCAGTCAGGGAAAGGGAGACACTTATCTCATTTTGCTGCCTAAAGACTTTTCTAGAGGAAAAATGCACTTTTGCTGCCTTGTTATCCAAGAAATTAATGGCACAAACCAGCCAGGAAATAAAAATGCAGTGAGGAAAATAAAATTCCTCAACACCCAGGCTACTTTTCCTCTCAATTTTCCCCCTCCTTGTCTTTTGCTTTTTGCAGTTCCAGGTTGTGTCAGCCAGGTGGGATTGGAGCTGAATTTAGGAGCAATAACTTTGTAATAGTGCTGCTCCTACTCTGTGTGCAGGAGAGGGGTAAAAACCAAAGGAAAAACAGGAATTAATCATTTCATTTTCTCTTTGAAATCTCCAGAAAAAAAACAGCTTTATACTAAACATTCCAGATGTTTTAATGTGATTTTCCTTGGAGCAAATCCTGTGTCACTCTGGCTTTGCTCCTTGTGATGCTGAGGAGTTTTCAGCTCCTGGAGGAGCTCTTGTAAAATCTGTTCATTTCCATTTCCTTCAGTGTCTGAGAGAATTGAAACATTGCTGTGCTCTGGAAAAGAGAGGAAAATATAGCTTGAGTTTTATCAAGTTTTATTGAGTTTGCCCTGTTCTGGGTCACTTTTGTCTCAAATTTCATGGGAAAAAGTTCAGAAAATAATTGAAATTGGGGTGTAATTTGAATTAAGATGGGTTTTTTACATTTGGACAAATAGTTAAAATGGTTGTTACAACTGCAAGCACTGCTTATATTAAATTTTAATTAGCCATGCATTTATAGTACTATTTAATCACAAATATCCCTTAATCTTGTGATGCTTGATAAATTCAATTATGTCCTAATCACTTCTTTCAGATATTTATTCCATTTCATTCATGTAATACCATAAAATTGCAAACTAATTAATGTAATCACTCAATTTAGAAAGCAAATTGTACATATTGAGAAGTTAGAATATTGAGGTATTACTATTAAATATTAAGTTACAGAATAATTGGAATTGTGCTGGTTGGATTACAGAAAAGTTTGCTGAGACTCAAAGATTTGGGTCTCAATAAGAAAACTTTTTTATGGGGGTTTAAAAAGCCTTAAAACCTTTTCTATTATAAAAATCTACTGCTGCCCCAGTGAAGCTACTAAAATAATGTCCTGAATTTTTAAAATTTGTCTTAAAAATAGTAAATATGCTTAAAAATACCAAGTATCATAGTCACAGTTGTCATACATTAAATTTTCTGGTAGTTTAATAGGATTTTGAAACAAATTTTTATATTTTGACCTGTCCCCAACCAGGGAAGGTTTTCCTGATCCACAGTGTTGCATTTTCCAGGAAAGATTTTCTCTAAAGCCATTTCTCCTGAGCACAACTGTGACTTTCACTTCAGTCAGATGTCACATTTCTCTACCTCTGAGTAGTGATGGAAAGCTTCCCTAAAAAACCCCCAAACCTAAATCACCACAACTGCACCACAAAATTCCCCTCAAAAACCACCCAAACTTCCCTCAGCTCCTGCCCAGAGCACGGTGCATTCCCAGCTACTCAATTCCAGGCTCTCCTAAGATTCTCAACTTTTTAAAACTGAGCTTAAGACAGGAAAAATTGAGAATCCAAAATCCTAGAAAAGTGTTTCTACCTCCTTGGTGCCATAATTCTGTAGTGGGACATTGACCCAGAGCTCTGGGAATGCTGCAGTGACAATTCAGACAAAACTCAGGCTGTTCAAGTGCTGCCTGCCCAAAGCTTTATCCCAAATCTTCAGGATGCAAAGAGGAAGCAATAGTCAATAAAAGCAAACATCTTCCTAGGTTCTCCAGAAACAGCACATCCTGCCCCAGGACAGGGATTCTTGGCTGGGATGGATTTCCCAGAGAAGCTGGAAGTGTCCAGGACCCCCTGGGATAGTGAAAAGTGTCCCTTAAGGCCCCTCCCAACCCAAAAAAGTGTTTGTTCTTCATGAAGAGTTCTCAAGCTGCTGTCAGTAATTTTTCAATGCCAGGGGCTTTTTGCCATGCCTGTCTCTTCCACAGCAGAATTTTAGGATGGAGTGTGGATCCCAAAACTGCTCATTCCCACTCAGCACTATGCCAGTGCCCTACAGTCCCAGTTACAGCAGTGGGGCTGGATCCTGTCCCTGCTGGGATCAGCACTTTGTGCCATTCACACTCCACACCTCTGGGAAATGAGACCCAGTCCCACAGGGGAAGGCAAGTGGGATTCACCTCTGTAGGATCTTGTTTCTAGACCACAGTTGCAGGGAAAGCCTCATGAATAGGTCAAACCTCTGCTTATCAGGCAGTTAGATAACCTTGTTTAAAATTATAATCCATATAAACTCAGGTTAGAGCTGCCTGAGAGGATCAGCTGTTTTCCTGCTGTTAGAGAAAAGAGTGGTTGTGGGCAAATTCAGAATTTTAAACCAGTGCTGGAACGTGCTGCTGCTGTTTGCCAGTCATGAAACTGCTTTTTAAAAATTTTCCTCTTTACTTGGGTACAACAGAAAATTAAATTCTTAAATTGAGGAAGTATCTTAAACATCACAGCTGTGAATTATTCAGCTGTGCAAAGAAACCCCAGGTTCCAAATTGCAGGATTTTATTCCTCATGCTTTTTCCCAGAGGAGTCACTTTCAGCTGAGAGGGGCTCTTCCCTGATTTTACAGCCCCAGGGCTCAGCTGATGGCTGGAGATGTTTCCCCAGGTGAGGGTGGTGTAGGATTCCTGCTAAGATCCCTGAGGAATTAATTCTGTTAACTGGTTCTGGGATGTGTGGCCATGGTCTAGAGCTGAAGATGGCCATTTCCAGCTCTGAATCTGCATCTCAGTGGATCCAGATGTGGATGGATCCACATGGATGTGGAAGGCTCCCCGTGCTGCAGAGGCTGGAATTGGGTTTGTAATTCCATTTAGAGCCCAAAGGGCTTGGTGGGTATGGCAATGTGGGATCCCAGGATGGTTTGGGACTAAATGCCACCCCTGCCAGGACAGGAACCCCTTTGCTATCCCAGGGATCCAGGGGCAGTCACAGCTGCTCTGGGCACCTGTGCCAGGGCCTGCCACCCTGCCAGGGAGATTCCTTCCCAAAATCCAATCTGAATCCTCCATCCTGCAGCTAAAGCCTTCCCTGTGTGCTGTCCCTCCAGCCCTTGTCTCCACGTTTCCTGCAGCTCCTTCAGACACTGGAAGGTCACAGTTCAGTCACCCTGGAGCTGCTCCAGGACAGATCCAAGGCTGCTTTTTTCCAGGAATTCTTTTCTTCCCTTGTGTGGATGTTTGGTTCCTTGTTGGCACCGCCATGCCTGAGTGTTGACATCCATTTTGTTTGTCTGAGCAGAGCTGCATTTCCTTTTATTTCACACACTGCTCCCTGTCCTGAATCCCTGAGCCACGGGAAGACAGCTGAGGGAAGGAATTCCAGAATTCCAAGGGTGCTGGTGGCAGCCCTGGCAAAGCTGGGGGTGCCATCTCTGAGGAGCTGCCCCAGCTCCTTCCTTCCCCTCCCTGCTCAATAAATGGCTGCCTGCCCCGCCTTGGTTTCACTTTCACAACCTCGGGGCATTTCAGCATTCATAAAGAGCAAGGAGCTTTGGGGCTTTGAAATTCATGCTTCAATAATGGAGCAAGTAGTGAGCACTGGTAGTTAATTTGGAAGCACTGAAATTGAGTTTTAGCAGTTGTAAAATCTGTTAGCTCTGTTAATTGTTAAGAAGAGCAAGTACAACTTTTTCACTCTCCTTTATCAATTAAAGGAAACCTTTAATTTTTTTTTCTGGAAGCATTTTTGGTTTTTGAATCTGAGTTGAGCTAAACAGATTTTTTTAATATATTAACTTAATAAATAGTATAAATATTATTTAATACTTAATACTCTTTATTATTTAATCAATAATTATAAATATACTTATTTTTACCCTCAATAAGGAAATAATTCAAGAACTCAGATTAGTGAGCTACAGAGAAACCCCACAGCTGCATCATCATCTTTCTTAGAGATGGTTAATTATCTTTAGCCAGATAATAAAAATTGGATTCATTCCTTGCTTGTCCATAATTCCATTTTTCCCTGTTAAACCCAAGGTGGGTTTGTGATTTCCAGCACTGAACACGAGGGCTGTAAACCCAGTGTAGAAACTTCTCAGTCCTGAGCAGCATTGAGTTAAATCTTTCCTGTCATTGTTTTCCTGTGGATGTAAACAGAGGAAATGCTTTTTTGCAAGGAGGAGAAAGACTTCTGACAATCCCAGAATCACTGAGGAGCTTGCAGAGTTTCCTCCCCCAAGAGCTGACAGGCAGTTTAGGGGAGAGAACCCACACTTCTGTGCCAAGGCAGCAAATGGGTAATTGGGTTTTACACAATCCAGCAGAGTTCTTCACAGACTGATTGTTTGCTTTTTGAGATGTGCAAGAAATAAAAATAAGACTTGGGTTGGGGTTTTTTGTCTTGTCAGGCCTGCAGCAGTAACCCAAACTGTCCTTGTCACTGGCTCTGTTTAATCCTTTCTAAATCTTATTCTTGAAAATTCAAATTATTTTTAATACTTAATCACTTAAAATTTATGTGGTACCTGAAGGGAAGTTACACAGAAGAACCCTCATACCTAAAGGATCCTTTTCTTTTTCCACCAAGGAAGCCTCAATTAAATGAATTTGAGTTCCAGTTCATCCATCAGCCAGGATTTTATGGACTTTGTTTCTAAAGAGACCCTTCAGGGACTTCAATCCTGATTAAACTCTCTTGCCAAGGGCCTGCTTTATTCTCTTCTTCTTTTTTTAGGTTGGAGAAACCCATTTTGAATCTTTAGAGAACAAAAGAATGGTCAGACCTGCAGGGTGGCTCCACATCTCCTGGGAGAGGAAATGTCTCTTCATTCTGATCTTTGTTTTCCCCAAAAAAAGTGAAGGTTGGACTTGATCTTGGAGATCGTTTCCTACCTTAATGATTCTGTGCTATTCCAGTTTGAATAATTTTGATTGCTGACTTATTTTATTCTTTTTTTTAGCAACGTCTTATACTCATTCCATAGATTTTTTTTTCAGAATATTTCCCCATCCTAGGGGGGAAAAAAAAAACCTATTAAGAAAAGAACCACCCAACTTTTGTTTCCCAAGGGGGAGGTGGAGCAGATTGCCATGATGAAGCCCAAGGGGCAGACGGAGCACGACGAGGGGATGTTGGAATATTTGGAGGATTTGATCGGCTCGGCGCGGCTCAAGGAGCCCATCCAGAGCCTGTGCCGCAGGGTGGAGCTGCTCAACGAGCGCCGGGGGGAGAAGGTCAGTGCAGGCAGAGCCCAGCTCCTGCAGGGTCATCTGACAGCAGCATCTCACAGGTGTATGTCTGTAACATCTTTAAATGTGGATTCAAAGTGCCTTGGTTTGAAGGACAGGTGTCGGCCAGTAAAGGCAGGAGCTTCTCTTTGAAATGGAGAATGTAAACCCCCTCCCTCCAAATTATTATCATTTTGAAATTAAGGGACTCTCAGGCAAAGATACGGGAATTAGGAATAACAGTTCTTTACTAGGAAAATTAAAATAGAAATGCAGTATTACACAGAACAATCCCAAACCCTGCCAGAGTCAGAATCCAAGCTGACACCCGTCAGTCAGTCAGGGTGTTGGCAGCAGTCCCATTCCATGGTGGCTGCATCCTCCTGCAGTGGCAGATGTGGTTCAGCTGGAGCAGTGCTCCTGGAGAAGGGGCAGTTTCCTCTGAAGGTCCAGGTATGATGTGGAAAGGTCTGGTTTTCCTCTGGAATCCAGTGGGAAGAAGGTGCCTTGGTGTCCAAAATCTCAGTTTTTATCTGGGTGGGAAAGGCTTGGCTCCTCCCCTGGCTGGAGCATCTCCCAGTGGGATGAGGGAATTTTATCAGCCATGCCCTGGGACTCAATGGCCATGAACAGGAGATATCTCCTGGAGGGAGGATGGGCTGTGGGAAGATAAAGATGATTGCCCCAGCTGGTTTTTAACAATGGCCCATTAACAGGAGATATCTCCTGGAGGGAGGATGGGCTGTGGGAAAGATAAAGATGATTGTCCCAGCTGGTTTAAAGCTGGCCCATGAGCAGATAATATGTGCCAGGAGATAAGGGTCAGTGTACCACTGGTTTAACAGACAGGGACAGAATTCACATTTCTGATCACACCAACCCAACACAACTCTTAAAGAAAGAAAAAAAATTATAGCAAGTTTTGATACAGAAGAAAGAATTGCTGAGCCAGTGTTACTGGGTAATTAAGAAGATAAAGAGCAAGTGAGTTGGAATGACTGGGCAATGGATAAACCCACCTCAAACAAAAGATGTTTTTACCAAGCAGAAAGATTTTCACAGACAAACCAAAATGCCATGTTGCAAGTAGAAAAAGGATCTCAAAATTTTCCACTGCGGGAAAACTGAGAAACAACTTCTAGCTTGTAACATACTAACTTTTTGTGATTGGAAATAGTAACATGAATGAGGTAATGTGAGTAGTTGTGGTAGGCTATAGGTGATAGTAAAGGTGTTGATTGGTTGTCGTGTATTAAAATGATCTACAATGAAAAGCATGTAATGCATTGTAACCAGAACTAGAGAAACCTTTCAGACAAACCCACACCAGCCCTGTGGAGAATTCCAACTGCACAATTCCTGCTGCCCAACCTGCTTTTGCAACATTTTATTGATGCATTAAGTGTTAAAAGGGTTAAAAAAGCTTTAAATAAAATCAAAGTTCATTTTCCTCGATGTGTCCATGGTAAATCCTGTGGCAGACTTGTTTTAAAGGTAACTAACACCTGGAGTTGTAGGAATAAAATTTAAAATGTTCAGTCAGAAGGGTGAGAGAAAGGAAATCAGTACCATTCTCCCAGAGGATTCATGTGCTGGAAGGGTTTGGAGTTTTCTCCTCGTGGTTTCCTCCTGTAGTGCTGGCCCTGCCTCAGCTCTGCCCCTCTGTTTTCTCCAGCTAAATCGAGTTAAAATGGTGGAGAAAGAAAAAGATGCCTTGGAAGAGGACAAGAATAAAGCCATTGAGTTCCTTTGTTTGGAAAACCAAATATTTAAGGAAAAGAATCAGCTCTGTCAGTATTACATGTAAGTAATTCTCAGGTTTGGCTCTAATGTGGTGGGGCTGCTGTTAAACTTTGCTTCAGTATCTCTAATTCAAAATATTTTCCATTCCTAACTCCAAATTATTATTATGTTTTGATATTTTACATAATCCTGATGTTACACTGAGAATTGGAACTAAAGATTCATTGTGAAGATGGAGAAAATTGAGGATTTACTGTTTTTTTTTTCCTAGCCATGACCTAAAGAAACGAATAAATGACCTGGAAATGCAGAAGGAGAAAATTAATGAAGAGACTAAAAGTGTTAATGAGAAAAGCAGTAAACTTGCAGAGGAAACAAAAACCAAGAATAAAGCTTTGAAAGAACTTGAGAAGTGAGTACTTCAGGGATGTGTAATACCATGTTTTACATGTTTCCCACCAAAAAATTAAATTATCTGATGAGCATAGTCACTTCTGGTACATCTAAATACACAAAGAAGCATTTAAATAAATGCATAAAGCTAAATGCACAAAAATAAATTAAAGCAAATTCACATTCTGGGTAAGAGTCACAATTGCAATAAGAAAATGTCTGATCTTTCTAATGGATTTTAAATATTTCTTTATGTTGACTATGCAATAAAAGAATTAGTAAATGCTTTTTAGATTTACAACCCTATTGCTTAGGGACATGGATTTAGGAATTTTTCCCTGGTTTCCTCATGAATCATTTATGCAAAAATAGTGTTTCTTAAAATTGCTTTGCCTGGATGCTGATCCCCAATCCAGCTGCAATTTTGACCTGCTCAATCTCAGGGAATTACTGGGGACAGATGGGAATTATCAGTGCTGTCAAGAAAAAAATGAAAATTTCTGAAAGTATGTTCAATATTGCTTGAGTAGTTGATCTTTTTCTGACAGAACATCATTTTCCCAGGGAAAATACTAGGGAATATAGTGAATATTGGATTTTGTTAACCACAAAACCTGAGTAATATTAATATTAATAATAATATTTAAATTCTTCATGTTGATTTACTAAACCAAGCTGAATAAGCCTTATTTTTAAACTAAAGGAAATCATTCTTTTTTTTCTTTTTTCCTTCAGGAAATTCAATAAAATTACAAAGTTCATAGAGGAAAACAAAGAAAAATTCACTCAGCTGGATTTGCAGGATGTGAAAGTGAGGGAGAATCTCAAACATGCCAAGAGCAAGGCTAAAAAAGCTGGAGAAGCAGCTTCAAAAGGACAAGGAAAAGGTGGGAGATGGATCAGCTGGATTGGCTTGGAAAAGTGCAAGAGATTGTGGGAGAAAGTGGGAAAAGCACAAGGAAGGTGGGAAAATGGGGTTGGAATTGTTTTGATCAGATATTTTCAGTCATTAAATCAACCTGAGGTTTTATTTGCTGATCACTCCAGGAATGGAGTTAATTCTTGGATCTGTGTCACCCACCTGGGGATGCCTTTGGAGAGATTGTGGGAGAAAGTGGGAAAGGCACAAAGAAGGTGGGAATATGGGGTTGGAATTGTTGTAATCAGATATTTTCAGTCATTAAATCAGCCTGAGGTTTTATTTGCTGATCACTCCAGGAATGGAGTTAGTTCTTGGATCTGTGTCACCCACCTGGGATGCCTTTGGCTGGAGGAGGGGTTCAGGAGGTGCTGTCCCAGTGGCAGAGGAGGCTCAGAGCCCTTTCCTGTGCAGGTGGAGCAGCTGAGGAACGTCCCCTCCAGCAGCACCAGAGCCATGGAGGACGCCAGGGCCAAGAGGGAGCTGCTGGCCAAGGCCAAGGACAAGGAGGAGGCCAAGCTCAGGCAGGTCCTGGCCAGCCTGCAGGAGGAGACCAAGGGAATCCAGAAGGAAAAAGAGGTTTGGACAGGCAGGAATTATCCACCTGCTGTCACTTGACTCTTCTAAAGGAAACCAGCACCAGGCACTTGTAAAATGCCATTTATTGACATGTCACTGCTCCTTGTGGTGGTTCAGAGGAGCCTCTTTGGGAAATGGATCTTAAATTAATTCATAGATTTAATATAAATAATACACACTGATTTTCTGCCACCAAAACATTTAAGCCAATGGTGTTGCTTGAATAAATAAATATATTCTAGAAAGGTCTGTTCCCAGCCTTTCCCACACTTTGTAAATTAATGGACAGCTACTTTAACATTTAGTTATTGTTGGTGGTCCTGTACAGTACCTGGAGGCTGGAAATTTATCCTGTAAATTTGCAGGGTTATTTTCTGGCCTTGAAAAGGTGGATTCTCCATGGATTTGAGCTCCCACCTTTGAGAAAACAGCACAGAGCTTGTGTGGAAATGCTCTGTGATAACTCCTGAAGTTCTTCATAGCTAGGAAAAGCCTTGTTAAATTCCCAGCCATTAATGTTCATTAATGAAGAAGTGCTGCTTGTCCCTGAGAGCAGAAATGTTTCCTGGTGCCAGGGCTGGAAAAGCAGATCCCATTTGCTGTTCCTGTGCCAGCTGAGGGCTGAGCTGTCCCTGGTGTCTCTGCAGGGCAAGGAGAAGGAGCTGATGGAGTTCAGCAAGGAGGTGACCGAGGCCCGCTCCAACATGGAGCTAGCTCAGTCAGAGCTGGAGCTGTACCTCAGCAAGTACAACTCTGCTGTGGCTCACCTCAGCCAGGCCCAGGAGGCCCTGAGCAGCACCTCCAACACCCTGAAGGAGAGGAAAGCTGCCATCAGAGACATTGCTGTCAAACTACCCCAGGCTGAGCAGCAGCTCAGGGAGGTGAGCCTTGCATTTCCCTTTCATTGTGGGTCACACAGGGAGGTGAGCCTTGCCTTTCCCTTTCATTGTGGGTCACACAGGGAGGTGAGCCTTGCCTTTGCCATTTCATTGTGGGTCACACAGGGAGGTGAGCCTTGCCTTTGCCCTTTCATTGTGGGTCACACAGGGAGGTGAGCCTTGCCTTTGCCTTTCATTGTGGGTCACACAGGGAGGTGAGCCTTGCCTTTCCCATTTCATTTTGGGTCACACAAGGAGGTGAGCCTTGCCTTTGCCATTCCATTTTGGGTCACACAAGGAGGTGAGCCTTGCCTTTCCCATTTCAGTTTTGGGTCACACAGGGAGGTGAGCCTTGCCTTTCCCATTTCATTGTGGATCACACACAAAGCAAAGACCACTCTTCTCTGTGGTGAGAATAAGCCATGACCCATCTCCTCTAAAAAAAAACAACATTGAAAAGCTATTTTCTAGTACTCAATTTGCTGGTGGAGCAAATATTGGATTTCAAACTTACTTGTTAAGCCAATGTTGACTTAAATGAAATCCTACATATCCCTGCAAGGGGATAGATTTAATTTCACACTGAGACATGGCTGCATTCCTGAGCCTTCTTCAGGCCTGGCACAGGTGTCCCAGAGCAGCTGTGGCTGCCCCTGGATCCCTGGCAGTGCCCAGGTTGGACATTGGGATTGGAGCAGCCTGGGACAGTGGGAGGTGTCCCTGCCCTGGCGCTGGGGCAGCTTTAATGTCCCTCCCAACCCAAACCATTCCTTGAATTTCATTTCTTGCTCCTCAATCATTCCCCAAAGAACAAAGCCATGCTTTGAAGACTCCCTGAATCCAGTAGGTTTAGGGAGGCTGAGCCAATGTCTCTGAACCCCAGAAAGAGAATGCTCTGGAGAAGCTGGAAAAGGAAGAATCTGGGAGCAAGGATCTCGTGCGAAACCTGCGCCGGAAAGTAGAAGAAGCCAAAAGTTCTTTGGCACAAAGTCGGAGCAGAGGGAAAGTGCTCGAGGCTCTGCTCCAGCAGAAGAAGTGTGGCAATATTCCTGGGCTCTATGGAAGGCTGGTAAGTTTTAGAAGGGTGTCACAAGTTTAGTGTTGAACTTCAGAGGGGCTGAGTGGTGTTCCTGTGATGAAGTGTGGGATGCCTCACTTCCCTGGCATCAGGAGTTCAGGGATGCCTCACCACCCTGGCATTAGGGATTTGGAGAGCAAAGCTGTAAATCTTGCTGTAAAATCAAACATTTTTCACTTCTTTCCAAGCAATGTTGGTTTAAAGTTCTGAAAATTCAGAGCTGAGATTTTCATTCCTGTTCCACGTCAGTGTAATTGTAGAAGTGCTGGTTTTGTACTCTGCAGTTTTTTGCCCAAGGATAATTATCTCTGCTTCAAAAAGATGAGTTTATTCAGATTTTTAAAAGTGCATTTATGGATTTACTAGGCCAGAACTCAAGAGCAGCTCAGGTGCCACCTAAGCAGTGTTTGCTCCTTGTCCCCCCATCCTCAGGGAGACCTGGGAGCCATCGATGACAAGTACGACGTGGCCATTTCCTCATCCTGTGGGGCCTTGGATCACATCATTGTGGACACCATTGACACTGCCCAGGCCTGTGTGAACTTCCTGAAGGCTGGAGGCATTGGAGTTGCCACCTTTATAGCCCTGGACAAGGTGAGTCCCACCCTTGGGAAAACAAAGCATTTTACTGTTAATTGCAGTCTAATTACATTAATATAATAACAGAATGACCTCAACATTTATCCCAAAGATTGATTCCTTGGTTTCCTTTGTGGATGTAGATGGCAGTGTGGGAAAACAAAATGCAGAAAATCCCAACTCCTGAGAATGCCCCTAGGCTCTTTGACCTGGTGAAGGTGGAGGACCCCAAAGTTCGCCTGGCCTTCTACTTCGCTCTCAGGGACACTCTGGTGGCCAAAAACCTGGATGAAGCCACCAGAATTGCATTCCAAAAGGAGAAAAGGTGGAGAGTGGTAACCCTGCAGGGACAAATCATCGAGGTGTCAGGTACTGCAGCCCCAGTGCAGCTCCACTGGAAGCACTCTGTGGGTGAGATCCAAGCCCAAGGAGTTCTCTGACCTCTTCTCATCCCTTTTTCTGTAGGAACCATGACTGGTGGGGGAGGAAAAGTCATAAAGGGCAGAATGGGCTCCTCAGTTGTGATGGATATCTCAGAAGAAGAGGTGAGTACATCATGGAAATGGAATCCCAGCAGAAATTCCTTCCTTTGGGCAGTTCAGTGTGAGCAGGAGCCATCTGGGGTGGAAGATGATTACAAAGAGTTACAAAGCCAGAATTCCCAGTGTTAGCAGAGGTTAGAATGCTTCCAAGGGCAGCAGGATAAAAGGGTTGTCACTGGCAGGGCTGCCCAGGCAGGTTTGGAGTCCCCATCCCTGGAGGTGGCACTCAGGGCTCTGGGCTGGGGACAAGGTGATGCCCAGGCACAGGCTGCTCTCTGTGTCCTGGAGGGCTTTTCCAGCCTCAGGGATTCTGGAATTCTGTGTTTGTTCCCAGCCCAGCCCATTCTTGAATTCAGTGTCTCAGTGTTCCCTTTGATAGCTCAGACACCGTTTTGGCAGAGCAGGTTACAATTTGCTTTTCCTTCTGAATTCCATTTAGGTTTTAATCTGGAGCTGCTCCAGTTGTTTCTCAGTGGCAGAGCTGGTGTTCCCAGCACTCAGACTCCCCAGGCTGAAGTTTTCACTGCACTTTCTCCTGTGTTTTAAAGCTGTTGAGCACAGGGATGAGCCCTGGCTTGGTCCTGTCGTGGTGACACCAGTAAATAATCCTCTCACTCTGTGTAGATCAGCAAAATGGAATCCCAGCTGCAGAGGGATTCCCAGAGAGCTGTGCAGCGTGAGGAGGAGAAATCCCAGCTGGAGGAAGCCATCATGAAACTGCAGCGGGACATCCAGGAAATGAGGAACACCTCAGAGAAATACACAGCCAGCATCCAGGTGAGAATCCCTGAGCACTTCCAGCCCCACACAGGCCTGGCTGGTGGCCAGGAGTTTTCAAGGACAAGATTCCAGCCCAGTTTTGTGTTCTCTGCAGGGTTATTCTGAACAAGAAATTAATCTCAAAAACCAAATCAAGGAGCTCGAAGCCAACGTCACTGCTGCTACTCCAGACAAAACCAAGCAGGAGGAGTTGGAAAAAGTCCTTGATGGTTATAAAAAAGGTACAGTTTGTGGAGAGGGGTTAGAGATAAAAGTTGTACTAATCTCTTTTAGTAAAAGAAGGATTTGGATTTGGGTTTTGTTTTGTGCTTCAGTTCCCTGTCTTGGTTTGGCACCTCGTTTTTCTAAGGTGTCTCTGGAGATCAGAGAGTAAAACCCCTTTCCTTTGTAACTGCTCAAGTTCGTGTTTCAGTCAAGCTAAAGTAAATGGGAATTTCAGTATTTCGTTTCTTTGCTTAGGTTTTTGTGGCTGTATCACCCATTCATAGGGAAACTTAGATTAATTAGGGGCAAGAATTGTTAATGAGGAGGTAATGATATAAAAATCAAGTGAAGGTTTTTGCCAGGCTCTAAGCAGGCTCTGCCATGAGTCTATAAAAGAAATCCCTGTATTCTTTGTGGGAACACATCCCTTTTGTGCAGTGATGCTGTTCAGCAGGGGCAGGAACCACACAGTTACACCAGCTCCTGGGAAATGTAAAATGCAACTTTGGAGCATCTTCCCATTAATTACTGCAAAGAACAACCTTGGAGTAACTTCTAATGCACCACCTCATGTATTTAAGTATTCTGTGTACATTAACTGATACTGAGTGGTTTTTATGGCAGGAGAGTTTTGGTGGAGCAGTGACAGAAAGAAGCTGGGTGGATTTTGGATGTTTGTCCCAGTTAAACTCATCATTTATCACAGCACAGGCTCTCAGTGCCCTTCCCTTCACAGATTACGAGCGTGGGGCAAAGAAGGCTGCAAAGATGGAGGAGGAGGTGAAACGCCTGCACCAGCTCATCATGGACACCAACAACCAGAAACTGAAGGCTCAGCAGGACAAAATTGATAAAATTGACAAGGAAATGGATGAATGCTCCTCAGCCATCACCAAGGCCCAGGTGGCAGCCAAGACTGCAGAGAGGTACTGCACTCACTCAGTGCCTGTGCTAAGTGGGGCTCAGGGAGGGAAAGGGAAGGCAGAGTTTGTAGTTTCTAATAGTTTAAAAGTCACATTTAATCAGCATCTCTCTAGTGTTTGCCTGAATAATTTCTCTAATGTTGCTTAAACTGCAGTACTCAGGATAAAGTCCAAAATAGCACTCAGTTGGATGTGCTGGAGCTGTTCATGTCTGAAGGGACTGATTTGATTAGGAGATCTGTCAGGAAATAAAATGGATCTATTTTTAATGGGAGCTCACCAATCCATAGAGATTCCCAAACTCTGAAAAAGAAGAAATGAAATCAGTGAGGTCTGGCTGCTGAGGAAGACAACTTTGTTTTCCTTGGATCCCTTGTGGAGTGGGGGAGTTGGTGCCTAAAGCAGCACTTGCTCCTTGTTGCCAGTGAGATTGTGCTCCTGGATGTTTGCTGTGCTGTTTGCCCCATGTGAGGTGCACAGAGATCCCTGTCCCTGGGCAGGAACCTGAAGAAATCCGAGGAGGCTCTGCAGCGCACGGAGAAGGAGATGGAAGAAAATGAGAAGGAGATGAAAAACTTGACAGCAGAGCTGACAACACTGGAGGACAAAGCCAGTGAGGTGATGAACGAGTGCAAGCAGGCTGAGGTGAGTGCTGGGGGCTCTCTGGGCTCCAGGGAAATCAGGGAGAGGGAGTTCAATCCTCCCTGTGTCTCCCCTGACACTCCATTCTCTCTGCAGGGCAACCAGGCTGTGGCAAATGGTGAATTTTTATTTTTTATACTCACCTGGAAATTTATCCTGACCCAGTTTAGGAAAAAACTTACACCAGGTCTCCCCAAAGAAATTGCTGGGTTTAAAAGTTGCTTAAACATAAATGTGGGATTTTAGTTTCTCATCTAGATTTCCTTAGAGAGAGGGAAAACCAGGATGGCTGAAATGCTTTCAAATAAACCTAAAATTTGATGTCTTTCTTTAGTTAGCTAAAAATTAGTGCAGGACCAGATCTGGAATGAAAATACAAACTGTAGCATTTTCTCAGTCATTCCAGAATTCAGGGATCAGTTATAAATCCAAGAATATTTATTTGCTTCCATCAATAGCCATGAGTAAATTAAGTGAAAGGAGACTTTTCACCCAGAAAAAGGGAGAACATTTTTGTAGGTTATTGATTAATGCCCGTTTTGGGGGCAATTGCCATCTTTCTATTCAGGAAGCTTTGCCAGCAGTGCAGGAGGAGCAGAAGAATTTACTCCAGGAGATGAAAACTATTCAGGATGCTGAACATGCCCTTCAGAGTGAAGCTCTGAGCATCAAGCTGAAAATGGAACAAATCGACAGCCACATCTCCACCCACCAGGGAAAGATTAAATACTGGCAAAAGGAGGTGGGAAATGGTTTTGTTCCTAAAACTTAAATCAGGGAATTGTGGAATGGTTTGGGTTGGGAGGGACCTTAGAGCTCATGCACATCCACCCTCAGGGACACCTTCCACTGTCCCAGGCTGCCCCAAGCCCCGACCTTGGGCACTTGCAGGGATCCAGGGGCAGCCACAGCTTCTCTGTGGATCTCACAGGATGAGCTCATCAACATCCCCTTAGAAAACAGGATTTGGGACAAAATTCCTCTTCAGGTCACAGCTTATTGCTGTATGTGCAGGAACAGGATAGTAGGATAAAGAGATACTTATTCGTTTTTTCACATCCTATTTTAAAAGGACTTGTGGGAAGAATCTTGGGATGTTTGGAGATCAGACGCTTCCCTGTGCTAACCCAGAAAAAGCTGATTTCAGCCCCGGCTGCAGGTGTTAGTTAAAGCTTTCCCCACCCCGTGTTTGCACTGCAGATCTCCAAGCTGTCCCTGCACGCCATCGAGGGCGAGGCCCCCGAGGAGCTGCGGCTGCTGAGCGAGGCGGAGCTGGAGGCGCTGCAGGAGCCCGACGCGCTCAGCAAGAAGATCGCGCTGCTGGAGGCGGAGCGCCACCAGCTCCGCCCCAACCTGGCCGCCATCGCCGAGTACAGGAAGAAGGTAAAGCTGCAGTCCCGGCGGGAAGGGCCCGGCCAGCCCCGGGCACTGCAGGGAAACGGGCCTGCTCCTCCTCCTTCCTTTTGGAAGGCGGGGGTTTGCCTGTTCCTCTTGTAACTGGCCAAGGTGAAAGTGGTTTCTAGGAGTTCTGTGTTTCCCACACCATCAGTGTCAGGTGACAAGGACTTCCTGGGTGATCTTGAAGGCTTTTCCTACCTAAATAATTCCATGATTCTCCTGGGAATGTTTATTAATAGGATCAAGACAGACACACAATACCTGGATTTTCCCTCTTCACATCAATAATACTGAACCATTCAACAGATGAAATGTTTTTTTTTATTTGGACACAGGTTTTTTGTTATCCCCCAGCAGCAGAGATGGGAAAAGAGAGACAATTTGGGGGTTTTGTTTCAGGGCAAAAAGAATGTCTGAATGGTGGGAAAGGTGGTTTAAACTCTAAAGTGAGGAGGCAGCTGCTCTAAGTGCCCTGGGTTTGTTGTTTTCCCTGCAGGAAGAGCTGTACCTGCAGCACGTGGGAGAACTGGACAACATCACCAGTGAGAGGGACAAATTCAGAGAGGCCTTTGAAGGGCTCAGGAAACAGAGGCTGAATGAATTCATGGCAGGATTTAATGCCATCACCAACAAGCTGAAGGAGAACTACCAGATGCTCACGCTGGGAGGGGATGCTGAGCTGGAGCTTGTGGACAGTCTGGATCCCTTCTCAGAGGGAATCATGTTCAGGTTTTCAAAATACTTCATATTCTATTAATTTTTAATCATCATAGTCCTTTTCTCAACCTGTTTTTAAAGTAAATGTTCACTGACCATCAGTGAACCAAGACAGGCTCAATGAATAGTGACAGCAACCACAACTTTTTAGCTCTCAGAGTCATTTCTTTCTCCTAAAATCAGGTACTGAAGCAGCTGGAAAGCTCTGAACTCACTTCCCAGCACTTGTTAATTGCCAGGTCACTTCATTCTGCCTCGGGGGTGATGGCATGTTCTGTCAGACATGCTCCCAGGATAAATCCATTACTCAGTGGCAGTCCAGCTGGGGAAGGCAGAGGTGCTGCAGTTCCTGCTGGCCAGGCTGAGCTCAGAACCCCTCACAGCCCCAACTCTTGCTCTGTTCCAGTGTCCGGCCTCCCAAGAAAAGCTGGAAGAAAATCTTCAACCTGTCAGGAGGGGAGAAGACCCTGAGCTCCCTGGCCCTGGTGTTTGCCCTGCACCACTACAAACCCACCCCCCTGTACTTCATGGACGAGATCGACGCCGCCCTCGACTTCAAGAACGTCTCCATCGTGGCATTTTACATCTACGTGAGTCCTCAGACACTCCCTCCTCCTCCAGGAGGGACACTGGCCACACAGTCAGAGGCACATTTAAGGTGTGGGATGCTGGAACACACAGAGACTCCCAAAAGCACCAGCTCTTGTCAGAATACACAACTTAGCTGTCACTGATGGCTCCATGGATCCTTGGATTTATACTCCATCTCTTTGATCTATATCTTAATTAGTATTAATTAATTTTTTTCATGCTTTTAAAATTTCTGCCCTCATCACCATATTTAATGAAAGCAAACCCCTTAGACAGCTCAGGTCAGGTAATTAAACACTGAATAGTCAGAGTTATTATTAACTGCAGTTTTGGGAACAGGTGGCAAAGATGAGGAGCAGCTATTTCAGATTAGGGAAACCCTTGGGGGTTCCCTGCCTGCAGCTGCAGTTTTAAACGTGGCTTTGTGTGCCACACCAGGACAGAGGGGCTTTTGGGAATGCTGGGCACTAACACAAATCATTTCTGTTTCAGGAACAAACCAAGAACGCCCAGTTCATCATCATCTCCCTGAGGAACAACATGTTTGAGATTGCAGACAGATTAATTGGCATCTATAAAACCCAGAACACCACCAAAAGTGTGGCCACCAACCCCAAAATCCTGGCTGTGAAGGGACTGGAGGAACTTGGCATCCCTGAGTGCAGTGTAGCCCAAAAATAGGGAGGAGGCAACTTCCAGCCCCATGGCTGCTGTTTCTTTTTGTCTGATTTCATTTTGTATTTTTGTAAATTTTCAATAAAGTCTGTAAAAAAGTTATATTAATATAAACCCAGCCTCAAAAAATTCCACTTTTTGAATGTCATGTAAAGATTGAGGAAAGGGAGATGTAAATTGATGAAAATAAAGAGTGCATCAGGTTTGCCAGGGGCAGCACCAGAGACACAGACACCAATTGAAGGAATCAGTGTCATTTACTAAAATGCAAAACTGCCAAGAGTTACAGGAGAAGTTCAGCAATGCACCTGATCCTTGACAAAGCATTCCAGGAGGATGTTAAAGGCTGAATTCCACAGCTGTGGATCGAGGCAAATCTCTGCTCTCTTCACCTTAAGTGGATCAGAACTTTAGTTCAGAGGAAATCCATGCAATACAGAAAAGGAAGGATATAGAAACAGAACAAGTGTAGAGTCTTAACAGTGCAGCTTTGAAGTAGAAAATTAAAATAATGCTGGATTGGTGCACTGGTTTCCAATCTAATCAAAGTCACCAGGAAAAATTCTCCTGCACAGCTGCAGGGGCAGGGCAGAGGTGTAGCACAGCTCATACACTTTGTCCTGCAGGGAGGTGCAGCATTCCTGGTAAATGTGCAGCAGGAATCTCCAGAGATGCACCAGAGGAGCTGGGACGGCTGCAGATGAGATTTCCTCGTGCCACACCGCCACCACTGAGGCCAGGACCAGCAGGAGAATGCTGGGCTCGGTGAGAGCAGCCCAGAGTGCAGCTGCTGCTGTTGGCCCTGCAGGCCCTTGGCGAGCCAGCTGCAGCTTTGGAGTGTGGATCTGGTGCAGCTGCCCGATCTCAGCTCTGGAAATGTCCCGCAGCACCTTCTCCATGCTCGGGTCAATCTCCAGGGGCTCGGGCTCCGGGAGCTGCTTCTCTCTGACAGCCTGGAGCCGCTGCTGCAGCCCCTGCAGCTTCTCCAGGAAGAGCAGGGGCGACTCCTCCTTCTCCAGAGCTGAGTGCAGCTCCTTTAACTCCTTCTCCTCTAACTTCAGCCTCTCCACCTCCTCGATGAGGGGATCGTATTTCTCTGAAACGCACCTCTCGACATCATCCAGCGCGCTCAGCAGAGCTGCTTTCTTCTGCTCCAAGGCATCAGCAAGCTCCTTAAAACGCTGCAGCACGGCCTCCCTGTGGCTCTGCAGGGCGCCCCGGCAGCGGGCCTTGTGCTGCTGCAGCCTCTCGGAGCAGGAGAGCACCTGGAACCAGCGGGAAGGATCCGCCAGCTGCTCGCGGAGCTGCCCCGCGGCCGCCCGGGCCCGGCCGTGGGCGCTGCGCGGGTCATCGATGGGGTGCCCGCGGTGGCGGCCGACGGTGACGCAGCGGCCGCACACGAGCCGCCGCTCCTGCAGGCAGTAAATGTTGAGCGGCTGCCGCGGGTGCGCGCCGCACGTCCCCCACTGCTCCTGCTCCTGCTGCTGCTCCCCGGGCCGCTCCTCCTGCCGCAGCTTCTCGATGACGGCTTGGAGCGCCAGGTTGAGCGGCAGCGCCTCGGGCCCGGGCGCGGGGCGCGGCAGGTGGGGCAGCGCAGGCTGAGCGCGGCCGGGGCGCCGAGCGGGGGCTGCAGGAGCTGCCGCAGGCACGGGAGCGCAGAAGGAGTGAGAGCACGGCAGCAGCCGCGGCTCGCGGAACGTGTCACAGCAGATGGCACAGGTCAGCTCCTCCTCCAGCCGCTCCATCGCCTAGGGGGCACGGACACACACGGACAGACACACAGACACAACGGGGATTAATCTCTGCTCACACCCTCCAGCGACCCACGAGCCTCAACAGCCGGGGATTCCCTGCCTCCACACCTGGGGGGCGGAAATAAACAATGGAAGTGAGCAAAGGAGCTCGGCCAATTCCAGGCTACACTCAGAGCATTCACAGAATCACAGAATTCACGGAATCACGGAATTTTGGGTTGGAAACGACCTTCAAGATCATCGAGTCCAACCCAGCCCTAACACCTCAACTAACCCATAGCACCCAGTGCCCATCCAGGCTTTTTAAAACACATCCGGGGTGGTGACTCCACCACCTCCCTGTGCAGAGCATCCCAGTGCTTTATCACCCTTTCCATGAAAAACTTTTTCCTAATATCCAACCTGTATCTCCCCTGGCACAGCTTGAGGCTGTGCCCTCTGGTTCTGTCAGTGCTGCCTGGAGAGAGACCAACCCCAAATGACCTCAGGCACCTTTCAGGTTCACCCAACCACATCCACATCATCCACCTCCAACCCCTAAAAATCCAGGAAAAGCAGCAATCTGCCATGAGACACTGGTTACAGTGAGGAACAGCACAGTGCTAAAAGCCAGAACCAGAATTTCTAAATTACCTCAGAGCTATGGAAATTTTCTCCCATCAGGAGTAACATTTTCAATGTGAACAGAAGTACAGAATTTTGTTCTCTCCCCCACTAGTTTCCAATGTTACTTTTGTAATATAAAATAGTCATAAGTGCATTGAACAGTCACATTTAAAAGCTCTCAAGGCTCTGGCACAGAAAATCCAACTCAGCAGCCCTCACAGACAACACCACACCTGGAATTACCCCTGGGTTACTTGAATACGAAACTGAAAATTAACTTTCACTATCCCTCCTCCTCTGTCTTTCGATTTCATTACCAAGACTAACTCTCCGTCCCTGATAACTCCGCCAAAGCTTCTGGCCACGAGCATCCCCAGCTGTTTACCGCTCAGTCCGGGCAGCGCAGCCAGAGCGAGGAGCACACCTGGACACACCTGGACACACCTGGGGCTGTCCCTGCAGCTCCGACACCGGGAAAAGGGATCCGCGCCCGAACCTGCCGAGTCACAGCGACGGCAACGAGCTGAAACACGAGAAAACACCCCGAGCCCCGCGGTGCCCCTGGGTCCTGCGGAGGAGCTCCGAGCCGCTGCCGGGGAGCTGCGCCGGGCGATGGAGCCGCTCCCGGGGAGCTCCGCCGGGCGATGGAGCCGCTCCCGGGAGCTCCGCCGGGGATGGAGCCGCTCCCGGGGAGCTCCGCCGGGCGATGGAGCCGCTCCCGGGGATCTCCGCCGGGGGATGGAGCCGCTCCCGGGGAGCTCCGCCGGGCGATGGAGCCGCTCCCGGGATTCTCCGCCGGGCGATGGAGCCGCTCCCGGGGAGCTCCGCTCGGGGATGGAGCCGCTCCCGGGGAGCTCCGCTCGGGGATGGAGCCGCTCCCGGGATCTCCGCCGGGGGATGGAGCCGCTCCCGGGATCTCCGCCGGGGGATGGAGCCGCTCCCGGGATCTCCGCCGGGGGATGGAGCCGCTCCCGGGATCTCCGCCGGGGGATGGAGCCGCTCCGAGCCGCTCCCGGTAGCGGCCGCGGCTCCCGAACGCCAATGGCGGGAGCGGGGCAGGAACGGGCGGAGCTGAGGGAGGGGAGGAAGGCAGGGCCGAGCCGAGGGCCGGGCCCCGCAGGCAGCGGGAGGAGCTCGGAGCGCAGAGCCCTCCCCTCGAGGCACGGGATGGACGGATGGACGGAGGGATGGATGGATGGATGGATGGATGGATGGATGGATGATGGATGGATGATGGATGGATGGATGGATGGATGAGCAGCCCAGCTGTGCTTCATCCCCACTGCATATCCAGCATCTCAACCTCATTCCACAACCCACAGGCAAAATTCACCCTGGAGGTGGAAAATGGGAGACTCAGAACCTCCTCCCTGCCTGAGACAGCTGCTGACCACAGAAATGGAAATGATTTTGTTTTTCTCTGAAGCTGCTGCAGGCAGCTGAGAGGATTTGCACACCTGCCAGGACACAGGGAACGGCTCCCCACTGCCAGGGGAAGGGCTGGGTGGGATTTGGGGAAGGAATTCTGCCCTGGGAGGCTGGGCAGGCCCAGAGAAGCACCCAGTGAAGGCTTTCCTCAAATCCCACATTATTCTCTACTCAGTTACAGCTCACTGAAATTACTTCAGTTGTTACAGAGTGAATTTGAAAGAGAAACTCATTGAATGTTGAAATGTAAATAAATGATAATGCACCATCATTCAAAACTTACCTAAACCTGCCTTTAGACTACTGTGTAGAGAATATTATACAAATATTCTAGAATTACACTTCAAATAATAAAACCCTGCAAGCTTTAACCACAATTTACCCAACACATCACAAATACCTCAAGGGGAAAACTACAGGAGCACAAAATCAGGGAGCTTTTGACAATAATTCCCAATATATTGAGAGTGTTGCAGCAGAGACTAAGATCAGATGTTGGTTTTTATCTATTTCCTGTACTGGAATTAAGAATTCAAGGTGAAGCAGCATTTCCTGCCATTCCAGGAATTAAATCTGTAATTAAATTCATGGCCTGTGTTGGTGATACCGACCCTCATCTGCCTTTCCATAAATTACAAAACTTCTGGAACACATTTACCAACACTTGGCATTTAAAGTTTCCCAGAATTGGTGTTTTTCTAGTAAGAGCAGCCTTTAGTGCTTAATAGAGATTTTAACTGGAAAGCATTGACATTTTAATGACAACTTCAGGAAAACTCCTCAGCTTTGGGGCACACCCAACCAGCAGGATAAACACAGGGTTTATAATGGACTGACAAACAAAAATGGGAATTATCTGATGGAACTGAAGCTTCCAGGCACTTTGCTGTGACACTGCAGCAATTTGCACTTGGCCAGTGATTTCTGTGTCCCCCGAGTTTCACTGAGCAGTAGCTCCCACTTACCCGGAGCGAGTTTGTAAACTTGACACGTTTGCAGCTACTAAGTTTCCTCTCACCAATATTTGATCCAGATGCAGAATTCCTCTAATTGCTTCCAGCCCCAGGAGCAGCTTTCCTGCCAGGACTTCGGTGACACGCAGAGCTGAGGAAACATTTATAGTTAAAAGTGGCAAAAAGTCTCTGAGTTTGAATCTGAAGACATCCTGAAGTGATGAAGTGACTCTGCCAGGGTTTCATTTGCCTTGGAATCCTTTTAATTTGCTCATTTGCTGACTGTTCTATGCAGAAATTAGGATTTTTACCAGGCTGTAAAATTTTCCCTGAATTTTCCTGAATTTCCCAAAGCAGAAATTCACAATTTACTGGGAATGCCTGGGAAGGAAGAGGGGATGAAGTCTGTCCAGGGAATGCTGAAAAGCTTCACAACCAATTTTAGCAGAGAAAGGATCAACTTCTCTCAAGAAATCCCTTTGCACTCATTTCCACTTTATTCTTCTTCCCAAATCCTAAAATTCCAAGGTGATTTGGATTTTGGATTTCTGATATTTGATTCTTTTTCCTTAAAATAAAAATTCCCACCTGGCACAGCTGATTTGTGGATTAATTTTTGTCCTCTTACTATTTTAAATCTTTTTCTATTTGATATCTTTAACTCAGATGAAAAGATAATTTTCTACTCCAAAATACAGATGTTTTAATATACCTAAAGGATAAATATGGGTACAACACCCAAAGTCAACAATCAGTATTCCCAGAATTCCCAAATTATTTCGTTTGTATTCCAGGATTCCCAAATTCCCCTTTCCCCAACAATGGAATCAAGGGCATCACCTCAAAATGCAAATTTGGAGGAAAAAAATCTCCTGGAGAGCTGCAGTGGTGCCACCCTGTGGAGGCTGGAACATTTCAGATTCCTGGATTTTGGTAAAGGACAGTGCCAGGAGCTGCTGTGAGGCAGGGAAAGAGAATTTTCCTGTTAAAAACCCATCCCAAACCCCCCAAAAAGGGGACAAAAGCTGCAGCAGCAGCAGCTCAAGGGGATTTTTTGGAGTGGTGTTAGACCCAGAAAGGCATTTTTGGCATTAAATACAGAGTTTTGGTGGTACTTTGTTTTTAGAAAAACAGAAGTTGCCACAAATACCTGTTCTCCTCCCAGGAAAAAGTTTGTTAACCAGCAATTTTCTAGGCAACACCCCTCAAAAAAAGAGTTTGAGGGTGAAAATTTTAATTTACTGCTTAGAATTTTTCTTAGAATATTGCAACTCCCATAAAAAGGATTTCATTTCCCTCCTCCATGGACTCCCTGGATCCATGAACACAGCCCTGATTTATTTAGTGAATACAGAGGTAATTAATTAAAGTAAAATTGTTATGTTTTTATGATTTATAGCAAAAGAATTCCACACTTCCAGCCTGCAACACACAAACCTTAACAGGTAAAGAGCCTTTAAAAGTCACTTTCAACAAACAATCTCTGTGTTTTATGAGAAAAAAGTGAATATTCTATAAAGAACCAGCCAGAGCAGCAGAGTTGCAAGTTTTAATGTTTATTTCCCCAAGACAGCCTAGCCTGCACTCTACTTGGATAAATTCACAAGCTAGTTTTCTGCTGCTTCTAGTTTTAAACTTTTAACCATGTTTCTGATGACAAGGAATGCTGCAAAAATACTCTAGTCCAACAAAGAGTTATGATCACAAAATAATCTTTATCCATTCTACAGTGTTTCAGAATTACCAGCTGATTTGAAAACACAAGGTAGATATAGATGCTAATGGTGGCTAACCTGGGATGTTTATTATAGCAAACTGTTGTTCATGCAACACTTGTGCTCAAAGGGGAAGGCACAGCATTTCCTACAATGAGCCACCTTATCAAGAGTTCACTTTGTACAAATTTGTAACATCACCTTGAATTTAGTGTGCACCACCTCAAAACTGAGGCATTCCTCCAATTATAAAAACACTTGCATCCTTTTTGTGCAAGTTTTAAAAATACAAAGGTTTTTTTTTTTTTTTTTTCTCTCTAAAGTGGCTCAAAATAGATTGTTCATGGCTGCCTACATCTAAGATAAAAAGAGTCTAAAACAATTGGATTAGGCATATTAAAGGTGTTGAAACCATGACTTGATTTGTACATCTATTCACACCTCTTTTTTTCGCTCTTTATTCAGCAGTACATATGCACCAAATTTCATTTTTAGACGTTTCCATATCATTTTCATAGAAAACAAAGTTTGAAAACAAGTAACATTGAAACACAGCACGGTATCCTACCACAACAGAAACATTTTGGTTACAGGACTCAACGAAATCTAAAAATGAACTATGCTGGAGATTACCACATGCAAAGGTCTTCATGTTATCTTTGAAAATGAAAAGGATGAGGTTTTATTACCACATTTTACTGCTTTCTACTATTATGGCAACTTGTGTACTGCAACACAGTCTAGTTTGAAGGGAAATGGATGATTTTTTTTTGCTTGTTTGTTTTTCCATGCAAAAATCTACAAATTAGTTTTGATGATATGGAAAAGCTTTTCATAACATCAAACATTCATCTGGTGCAAATGCACAGGGAAGCCTTCCTGAAATTCTGACTTTTACAAACAACTAAGAAGCTGTAACAGGAAAAGAAATTAATAAGAACTGAAAGAAAAAAAAAAAAAAAAAAAAAGAAAGAGGAAAACACAGGCTGCAGGAGTAAACCAGAGTCTGCTGCTAAACCGGTCTTGGTGTGTCCAGTGTCATCAACACTTCGAACTCATTGGGTGATTTGGGTTTCTGGGCCCCTGGAGGCACTCAAGCTCACTCACAGCTCACAGCACATCACAAGCACTCTGCTCTCTCTCCCAGCCCGGGCTGGCAGCAGGCCCCGGGGCAGGGTGCAGACACTCACTCCACTGCCATTCACGCCTCACCCTCGGGGCTGCAGAGCAGGGCCTGGCTGCCCTCGGCTCTCTGCTGCTGATGGTGAGAGTTCTGCGGCCCCCCCGCTGCTCCAGGAGCTCGGTGTTCCTTCTCAGGCACTGAAGATCTGTGACCTGTAGCCCTTTTGTTTTTTTCTTTGAACAATCTAAAGAAGCATTCAGTGTGAAGTTTGTCATTACATTTTGCCACTCATTCTCACTCGCACCCACTCGCCATCTTGACTTCATTTGGGCTTTTCTGGGATTCCAAATGAAATCTTCACTTTTACTTTCCCGATTTAATGCAGCAGCAGATCCCATGAGCCAAGATTGATGGATCAAACCTTTTTTTTTATTCAGTGCTGCATTGTACCTAAACTTCCAAAATACCACTCTAAAACTGGAACCCTTCTGCTGGTACATTGGCAGATGAATTGAAACCAAACGTTCCTCCTTGGATTGCTTCTGGAACAAGGCTTGGATCTTCATCAATCTGGAATGCAATGGGAGCACCGTGAGCAGGGCACAACAAAACAGCCCCAAAAGCAGCTCCCTCCTCACCCCTTGCACCCAGTCCTGCCACCCCTCCCTGAATTTGGTGAGAGCACTAACATGAAGTAATTTAAACCCAAGTGTTTTAGCTCCTGTTTGTCAGGGAATCCCTCACTGCACCCCAACACTCTTGCTGACACCATTTTCTTTCCTGGAAAACCTTCTGGCAGTCTCACAAACTGTCTCAGTTCTTAGGAGAACAGCAGCTAAGCCCAAACTGTGGTTCCCAAACTGACACTGGATTAAATTATTAAATTCCAAGTCCAGCTGTAAATGCTGAAGTTGAGTTCCTAACCAAACTTGGATCTTATTGCTCACATCAAAGTGAAACTTCCAAGTGAATGCAGCTGAAACCCTCCCTGCATGGCTCAGACTGCCAGGGCTGCACTTCCCCTCTCTGCAGTGAACTCCTGAGATTGGAAGTGCACAATAAAGAAAAAGAAAAATCAACCTTTGATTTCTGTTCCATGTTTGAAATGGAAACAACGTTCCTGATCAGTACATCCCACTCCTGGAATTCTTCAAATATTCTCCAATATTCCAGCTACTGTTCCTTAAGCAGCAGCCTCAGCCCTGGAGTCAGCAGGGAGCTTATCAAATGGGAAATGTCAAGCTGAGAGTTCAGGGAACTATTCACAGCCTGGATTTTAATCCCTGGAGATGAGCCTTAAATTAGGCATCAGATCTTCTTTAGGTGCCTCCTCATCAGCACTGGCAGGAGGTGCAGAGGTTCAAGCCAGGGCTGGTTCCTCCCTGGGCCCAACAAGTGTCCCAGAGCAGCCCTGGGGCTGCTGCCTCCTGCAGCAGATTTACAAATGCAAACAGGGAACTGCACACTCACATCATCTGAAGAGAAGAACTGATCAATGATCTCATAGGCCAGTTTGTAGATGTCTTCATTTTCATGGTTTTGTAGCTGTTCAATTTTCTCCAGGCCTGCAAGCAACACACAAGAGATCTCAGATCAAACTCAGGCCAAACAACTTCCAACAAAGAAATTCAAAATACATCTGGGGAATAGAGCTATGAATCATCTGGTTATGAACAAGATGCTGTTAAAGCATCTTTATATTTATGTATTTATATGGCATATTTATATGTATTTTATATAAATAAACAGATGTTCAGCACACAGAAATCTTTCTGAACTGACAAGCAGAGTTTTGGCACAAACATCTCTTTTCTCCTCCCAGACATCATTTAACCTTTCTGCCCTCCCTCAAGATATTTTAAAAATTATTCTACTCCATGTTAACAAATCCCACAGTTTTTTACCTGTGCCCAAATTTGTTCTTTCATCCCTGAAAAGTTTCAGTCAACTCAAACCACAACCAACATGGAGAAAGTCTCAAAGCCATAAAGAAATTAAAGTTATTACATTTTTATAATCATTGTATGTAGAATTATTTTTCCAAGTTCACGTGGACATGACTGGTGCATGATTAAGTACATCCACAATGACTAATTTAGTTTCTGTTAATTAGACTAATTTAATATGCAGACATTACAGAATTAGCACCTAATAAACTTTTACTGCCATTATCCTGCTCCTCCACATTTTATTTGATCATGAACTTAGGAAAAGCTGTGAATATTCACCTGAGAGACATGAAAAGGCTGCTTTAAAATGGATTTGCTTAAAATATCTGTGTCACCAATAAACCCAAACAAGCAGGATGCCAGAGCAGCAATCCCTGGAAAAATGATGAACATTTTGCTTTTCCTACCTCCACACTCCTCTATAAGATTGGCTATGGTTTCTGCTTCCTCTTCAGCCATTTTTAATATATTACTTAGTCCATCCAGAACCACTTGCACAACTTGTGCATCTTTTACTGTCAGCAAATTGCAGAAGGGAGGAATTACATTTTGTTGAATTAAGTAAGCCACCTGAGGGGGGGAAAAGCCAAGAGTTACAGCAGGAATGTGGCAGCAGCAGCAAACACACCCCAGCAATCCAAGCTCTGAGTGCCACCACCCAGCCCAGAGCATCCTGCAGTGGCCACCCCAGGGATCCCTTTTTGGAACAGGCAAAGGTAAAATCTGGGTATTAAAATATGAATAGATTTGAGATTTACAACACCCAGGGAGCAAACACTGAATTTTTCAGAGTGAAGCAGCACCCCAACCCTGCCACAGATCTCATACTCTGGGCTTACAAGAGACTTGTGTACTCAGTGGTTCCTGTGCTTTTAACTATCACATCCTTAAGGTTTGGGGAAAAAGGAAAAAGGGGAATGTCTGAGAATCCCATCAGAGCCTGACTGAAGTCACCCACCCCAAGCCCCAGGGATGCTCCTGACCCCAGGTGACCCCAGAAACAAGGGAAGGGAAACTCTGAAATCCCATGTGGGAACAGAGACATCCATGTCCCCAGCACCTCCCCAGACAGCAAATGCAAGTTCTCAAAGCTGGACTCACCTGGTCTTTTCTTCCACTGATTGTTAAGTTGCTTATTGCCCAAGCAGCTTCTTTCTGAGTCCCAAAATCCCCCTGAAAGCACAAGCGAGACAGAACAGTCATTCCAGGGCTTGTGCCAAGCTGCATTTGTTACAGGCCCCTCTGGTGGTGCCACTGTAGCAGTTTTCTGTGAGTAACAATAAATCCCCGCTGTTTGTGCGATCATCCCTTCCCTACAACCACGGCTTGCAATTGACCTTCCAGGGAAAGAACTTTATTTAGCTCCCAGCACACAGGGTGCAGCACTGCAGTCCTTATCAGCAGCTGGCAGCTCCTGCAGGCACAGCTGTGATAAGCCCTGCACACTCTGCAGCTGGGCTGCTCCTGCTCAGGGCTGGGATTCCATGGAGAATTCTCCACACTTTTCTCACAGATCAATTAATTGGCAATTAACAGAGCTCTTAGAGACCAGCTCTCTGTTATTTATCTTTTCCCTTAAATAATTCCCACATGGTTTTATTTTAGCTGTTCCTTCTTTCTGACACAGCACAGAGTGGTTTGGGGAGTCACTTTTTAAAAGACACCAACACCCAACAGCTGGAAATTGCAGGATTTGCAGCTCCAACACCAACCCCTGGGATCTGACCTTATCTAGAAGATGGATTATCATTGGAACAAGGTTTGCATCTATTACTGCCTGAACTTGCTGCTGGTTTCCTGCAGTGATGTTAGATAGGAACCACACTGCTTCCTGCAAAATAAAACATCAGCAATTAATTCACAAGAAGATTCTACATCATTTATATCCACTGCAACTGGCCAACCCTCAACACAACCAAACAATCAGTTTGACTGTGCAGGGCTGAATCCTTCCTCAGACAAACCAAAGGGACAATATCTCACCCAGGACACTCCACAAGACTCCTCAGCCTTTCACTGTTGCCAGCTTCAATCAAATACTTCACATTAAAAGGAAAAATTATTTGGAGACAGAAAATACCAAATGAGCACTTCTGATTGCTTCCAGCACTGCCTGAAGCAGGTTTCAGCTGCTGGCCAAAATTCCTGACAAATCCTGGATTCCAGACATGGCAGTGGAGACAATTCTTTACCTCCTTCCTATTGCCTCTTCTTAGCTTCAGGAAAATGCAGCATTATTAATTAATCACTTGATTTTTAACAATACTCTGGAGTTTGTGACTCTTTATGCCCATTCTGCCCAGGCAATGAGAGCAAGAACAGATCCCTTCCCCAGCAGCCCCTCCCTGAATTAAATTCAGAGTTCTCACCTCCCTTTGAGAGTGGGAATCAAGAAGTAACACTTTTAAATAAAATTAAGTATATTCAGAGTACCAACCTTGTAAAACCCCACAGACAAGATTTCTCCCTTCCTAGAAACTCTCCACCACTCAACGCCCTTCTCAAGCTCCCTGAAGGAGAACTTTTCTAGCAGAGAATTTCTCTCCAGATGAGATTCATCCCCGTTCACCCTTCCTCAGTGACTCTCTGAGATCAGATCCCAGGGTCTCTGCTGACCCTGGCAGAGATTTGGGCTGCCTGGGGCTCTCCTGGTGGGTTTTTTTGGGGCTTTAATCACAGGCAGTGTTGCAGAGGGGCCCCAGAGGTGCCCAACACGCCTCAGATGCACTCCTGGCTCAGCACTGCCATCAGTGCCCCCAGGAGAGCCCCCTCAGCACCCCCACACACACACCCCCTCCCCCTTCCTCACACACACTCCATCCAAACACAGCCAACCATCTCCTTGTCATCACTTCCAAGAGAGTCACTTTAATTAGGGTGACATTGCACACACTGACAACTCCAACTTTTAACTCAGATTTCTAAGAGAAAGCTTTGCTTTCCCATATTGACATTCCTGCCAAGCACAAATCTGCAGCTCCTAAGACATTCCCTGTGGATATTAATTTCCAGAAAAAAAAAAAATCAGTATTTGCTGAAATTTGCCACAAACTGGTGGAAGGAGTCAATTAATCACATCTTTGTAACACTGCACAGCCAAATATAAAAGTTACCTATCAGGTAAAATGCTCACCTTATTAATTTTTTCTTTGGGATGTGTCAGAAGTGCTGGGAAGTGGGAGAGAGCTTCACAGTTGAGGACAACCTGTGTCTGCTCATCGGTGCCAGTGACAATGTTCCCCACAGCTCTCAGTGCAGCTGTCTGAAAACAAAACATTTCCTTTCAAAACAACATCTCTTCAGCAAAGCTGAGCACAGAAAAAACTTTTATGCAAATGCTGCAGCACAGAGGAAAAAAGAAAAAAATTATTTTTTAAAATTCAATTTGAGTTTTTTTTACAATGAGCTATAAAAAGCAAGAGTTTTCTGTAGTAAATTTTGAGGTTCACTTGCTCCATGTGATCCAAACTCACCTGGACTTTGACTTCCTGGTGGCTGAGGAGAGGAACCAAGTGAGGGACAATTCCAGAGTCTATCACCATCTGGATCTGCTCATTGCCAGCATCCGTGAGATAGGAGAGAGCCCAGACTGTATCTACCAATATCTGCCAGGAGAAAACAGCTCTGTCAACAGCACAGACATCAACACCTCTGGATTAACTGACAATTCATTTGAATTCATTCACATGCAGAAACAGCAGGAAGTGTGAGCATTTCAGCTGACAGCTTGCAAAAATATTGAGGGAGTTGTTTTAGCTGGCAGCTCTTGAATGGCTCACAACTACAGGCATTCCAAGGATTCAAATAAATTTAATTTCACCTCCTTACAGACAAGAAATTACATCACATCATTACTATAGGAATAGTAAAGTTAATATAATTTTTTTGCAGAGCACTGTTGCCATTAAGCTACAACTTCTTTAAGAAGTAAAGAATTAATCTTACATTCTGATTTATGTTCAAACAAAAAAATCTGACTTATTTCACAATTTCAAAGTTTTGCTCATTTACTTCACTATTAAATAATTTCATATTTAACACACTCAGAAGTTACATCTAACCCTGACATTCCACATGTGCAGACACTGATTTTTCTTTCATTCACATTTAAGTGCTATGCAAATAAAAATATCCTGTATTTCTCTGTGAATGAATGCTCACAGAAATAAAAATAAAATCCAGTCATATAATATAAATAATTATATATATATATGCAGTTATATTATGTATTTTACATATATAAAGTTTAAAGTCTAATATAAAGTATAAATATAAAGTTTATGTAAATATAAAGTTTATAAAAATAAGTGCAGGGAAAGTACATGCAAATGAACACTTGCAAAAGCAGAAATACTAGGGAAAAAAAATCACTACTTAAAAATAACAACAATATTTTATAATAAGCAGTTAAAGAGGTTTGTCCTAATCAAAGGGAACATGATAGATTTTAATTATTTTATATTTCAGCTAAAAACTACTTTGGTTTTTAAAAAAACCTAGACTTCTACTACAGCAAAAGCTGGAAATGGCTTTAAGAGGGGTCACTCACATTTACATCCGTGTGGTGAATTAGAACACAGAGTGCTGGCAGGATCTGAGGGGGGAAAGAAATATATTTTATATATATATTTTTTTTTCTATATTCTGCTTTTAAAAACACCTGGGGGTAATTTTGAAAGCAGCCAAACCCCCAATGGAGAACCCAATGGAGAACCCCAAGGGCAAAACCCAATGGACAACCCCAAGGGCAAAACCCAATGGGCAAAACCCAATGGGCAACCCCAAGGGGCAAAACCCCAAGGGGCAAAACCCCAAGGGGCAAAACCCCAAGGGGCAAAACCCAATGGACAACCCCAAGGGCAAAACCCCAAGGGCAAAACCCCAAGGGCAAAACCCCAAGGGACAACCCCTCCCATCACCTCCTGGATGGTTTCCATCGGGGGAGGGGGGTCTTTGTGGCGGCACAGGTTCACCATGACCCAGGTGACATTCCTGAGGAAGGTGATGGGGATGGAGGGGCTGATGAAGGACAGCAGTGGCTTCACTACTCCAAGGCTAATGACATAATCTCTACACTGGGGTCCATCACCTGGGAGACAGACAGAGGTGTTTGAACAGAAAATTTCTCATTGTTTACAGATTTTAACAGAAAATATACCATCACAGAAAACCTCCCTCCCATCATGCAGAGATGTGAACAGAAAACCTCTTAGAGATGTTCATAGATTTTAACATAAAACATCCCATCATTTACAGATTTTAACAGAAAATGTCCCTCCCATCATGTAGAGATTTTATCAGAAAACATCCATCCTGTTATTTACAGATGCTAACAGAAAACATCCCATCATGTATAGATTTTAACACAAAACATCCCAGGGATGTTTAGAGATTTTAATAGAAAACATCCCTCCCATTATTTACAGATTTTTAACAGAAAACCTCCTTCCCATCATGTAGAGACTTTTAAACAGAAAACACCCCATCATTTACACATTTTAACAGAAAACATCCCATCATGTACAGATTTAAGGTGATGGGTAAGGGAAAGGGGTGGCAGACAACACCAGAACAGTGAGAGCCCAACAAATCCCTGAAGATTCCATGATAAAATTTCCAAACAACACTAAAACTCCCCAGGGGTTGGTGGTGGCAGGAAAAACAATAATTAACAATAAAACTCCCCAGGGGTTGGTGGTGGCAGGAAGAACAATAATTAATATAAAACACCCACCTATGATATTTCCTAAAGCCCACACTGCTTGCTCACAAACATTTTGATGAGGTGAATGCAGCAGTCTCAGGAAAAGCGGCACAGCATCTGAAATAACCAAAATAAGCCAGGGAAATGGTGAAAAAATGCAACTCAAAAGAGCAAATCATTCACAGAATTAACTCTCACATGAGATTTTTTTTTCCTGTTAAGAGCTGGACAAAGCTTCACTAATTTCCCAGGTGATATTAAAATAAAACACTGCAATAATTCTTGCTTTGCTGCATATTCTTACAGAGCCTGCACTTGAGAATATTAAACCCTTGACATTTCATTTGTTTGCAAGTCTGGAGTTTACTGAAGCTTGTCAGGATCCAAATTTAGCTCCATTTATTGAATTCAGAAATTCTCTGCTAAGTTATGCACCAGACCCAAGTGCAAAGTAACAACAAGGAGCAAATTCTGCCACTCAGATGAAGCAAATTGAGAATAAGCAGGAATGGGGTGGGGATTAAGGAGTGGGAATTAAGGAATAGGGCAGGAAAGGAATCCACATTTCCATTTTTATTCCAATAATAGTTCAGTCTATAAGGAATTCATTTACTGCATATATTTCAAGAGAAATTTGAAATTTTTAGTTAGATTTTTTTCTTAATTTAAACCATGTGTTTACTAGACAAACAAAAAATCAGCAGGATTCTTATTTCCTGCTAAATAAAGGTATTTACAGTGTCTGTATGCAAGGAGAAAAAAATATCTCCAGCAAGCAAATAATAATTTTTATGTAAAAATTACAAACCACGTTATTAATAGAAATAAATAATAATTTCAAATGTCACAGCTATTAAATTGACTAACAGAGTGCAATACAGACCTACAGAAATCACTGAAAAACCACTGATAAATTAGATTTAAAGTGTTCTAGATCAGGATAATAAATTATCAATTAATTAGATTTTCCAAAGAAAACTCAGGTTGCAACTGGCAAAGGGAGAGGATGGAGAAAAAGGTAAAAGTATTTTATTTTAGATCCTATAATGGGTGAAAACCAAATTATGTCAAAGTTTACAGGCTCCTGAACTCTGAAGTTTGAAGAAATAGAAGCAATTGATCTTGCAGCCAACATAAGTTTTGTGTATTTTTTTCCTAAATTTTAGCAAAAACTCACTTCACAGTATCTTTGATTCTTGAAGAAGCTCTGGTTTGTTCATTCAAATAAAAACTCTGCCATTTAATTCTGATTTAGCACCAGAAGCTGTGCTTCAGGACATGCTGGAGTCCAGAACAAAGTTTGCTTTGCCTGGCAGCTCAGATTCCAACAATTCCTTCCCACATTTCAGATACCTCAAAATAGGAAGGACAGGTTTTTAAATTCAACTTGATTTTGGAGGAGTTCTGGTCCATGAACATCCTTCCCTCTTCCCAACAGGGAGCTTTCCAAATAGGTTGTTTGGTTTTATTTTAAGTTTTTTGGTGACTTTTGGTGGGGTTTTTTTTGAAGTTTGAAAACTGCAAACCAGCAGATACCAACTCTGCTCAGATATTTTGAATTTCCAGCTGCTGCTCATCATTAGGAAACCCAAGTGGGTTTAAAAAGCAAAACTAAGTGTGTGAGGTGAGCATTGATTAACAATCTGATTCCAAGTAAATGCCAGAAGGGGAGGGAAGCACAAGCAGCCTGCAGCACTCACTGGATTGAACTACAGCCTGGGTTTGCTCCGAGGTTCCAGAGGCAATGTTTGTCAGAGCCCACGCAGCTTCAAACTGTAAGGAAGGACTGCAGAGAAAGAAAAAGCACAGGAATTATTATTCAGCAGAGGCACATCAGCTGAACAGCAAGAATTGGTGCAGTTTTGAGTTTTGGCAATACTCACTTGTCATCTCTTTCAAGACAGTGCACTAAGATTGGTAAGATTCCTGATTTTATTAGGTCGTCGATGGGTGGGTTGCGGTCACTGGACAGCAGCTTCCTGTGCAGGGAAATGACAAAAAAAACAAATTACAGACAAATCCTGCCTGCAAAGCAGCAGGGAGTTGTTTCATCCAGCTTTCCCCTCAAAAGGGATCAGTGCTGCCACTGCAGCAGGGCAGTAAAGGCTTCCTGTGCTTGAGTTTGGGAGCCCCAACAACCAAATTCCTTCCCAAGTGCTTCTCTCCTCCTCCCAAAGAGCCACAGGATTTGTTTCTCTTCTTTAAGTGAAAATAATCCCTCAAAGTGAAATTTATTGAGCCACTGGAAAAGCAAAGCCATCTCATCCATGGGCCATTTTATTCCATGTGTTCTCCCCTTTGGGAGTTTATCACCAGCCAGGAAAATAAAAGATCAGAGTTACTCAGTTCCAACTCCCACAGCTTCTTCCTTCTCCACCCAGCAAAGGAGACACTCAGCTCTTTCTGCATTTAAAGCCAAAGATTTTACAGTCCTTTAAAGGGTGTATTTTACTGTGTGAGAAGCATCAAGTTTGCACCAAATAAATCCAGGTATTTATATGTAAAGAAAATTCACACTACTTAAAAGGTCTGTGCATTCTGATTTCTTTAAAGTTCTATTTTCCTTTTAAAAGTCAATTAATTCAATTTCACTTAAGCCAGACAACATTTTCTGACCTTAAAAGCATGGTAAAATAAGAATAAAAGCAAGATATTTGAGCAAAGTGTGTTCTTACCTTGCTGCCTGCACAGCACTTAACTGAATACCCTGGTTGTCACTTGAAGCATTCTAAAATAAGAAAAATTAGATTTTTCACACATCTGTGATCATGTCATAAAGAAATATTCAAACAATTTAATTGTTTTTACCTGTACTATTGCCTCCAAAGAAGTGTTTTGCTAGAAAAGAGAAACAAAAAGCAGTTAGAAATTTAGAAATTCCAGATGTCTTTAAGTTTGTAAATAGAAGAAATTCCTGTGAGTTAATTCTTACCACTCTAAAGTCCCCATCTACATCAGAATCTTCACAGATATCCTCATGAGGAACATTCCTTCTCTTTAGGAGATGCTCATCTCTTTTGTTCTTAAAGAGAAAAATGATGGAATACCTTTAAAACTTGGATTTAGGGGGAGTGGGGGTGTTAAGAAGGGAAGAGAAGCTCCTGTTTCAAACAATCCTAAATACACCAGCACTGACACTTAAATTTTCCAAACAAAAAGTTGGAAAGGATTGCACAGAGAAGCACATTTTGGGAATTCTTCCTAAAAAATCCTGCATTCAACTCGTGCTGAAGTTCCCACCAACATTCCAACATCATTTCTAACAGGACACTGAAAATTCACAGATTTTCTCTTCTGTCCAGAGGAAAATAATTCCAGTTGTGATTCCTTTTTTCCAATAATTTCAGTGTTACCTCCACACTCTTCCACACTCACTTGTAAGGAAACAACTTTCCACTGCAGATGAGCAGGAACAGCTGATTTTCAAAGGAAAAAAGCTTTTTATAAGAATCTTTAAAAACTTCTGGAAGTGCAAGAATGATTCCCTTAATTAGGTTACAAAAAAGCTCCTGGTTTTCAGGACAAAAGTTATAGAACTCCCATAACTTCAGAACGTTTGAGTTTTTAACCAAAACTCTTTTATTTTTGCTGGAGTAAGAACAAAGTCAAATCCCACTGGGGAGAGTAATAATATAAAATAAAAGAATAATAATATAAAATAAAAGAATAATAATCCTGGGTCATCTCACCTTTCTCAACTCCACAACAACTTCATTTCTTTGTCTTCTCATAGTCTGGAAAGAATCAAGATCAAAAAACATGATAATCTGAATTTAGATCAATTTTAAAAGTTCTTGTACAATTATTTCAGTTCATGCACTTTAAACAAAACTTTTACACACAAGGTTTAATCTTGATCATCAAAGTAGAAATCTACAGGAAATGGAAATAATTATAATATTTCTGTTATTTCATAGGAAAGCACTCTCCCAAGTCTTCATGTTGAGGAAAAAAGGAATTAGGAATCAAACCATGTCCTTTAAAGGGCAAAATGGAAAAGGGTTGTGCATAAAACAGCATCAAAAGCATTTAAAAGACCATGACAACCTAACAGTAAAATAACTTTATAGACAAGCTCAAATTAAGAGACTCTGCAAGCAAAGTTGAGTTATAGAACTATTATTTATAAATTAACACCTTTGATATTCTAAGAGCAATTTTTTTGTCATTTTCCTACAGCTGCCTCTGACAGTATTCAGCAAAAACTCAATTGTAAATGCACATAAATTGATTTATTGCTGCTTGTGCTACTGCAGTGAAAACAGAGAAATAAATCAGTCTGGAGTGACCTGCAGTGAATGAGAACAGCAAAATTCCAAACAATTCCATTTTTGTTGTGACAGGGAAAGCTGCAAGTCCCCAAGCACAGGACAGAAGGAAAAGGAACCTCCTGGACAGCAGGGAGATCTGAAAATCAGCATTCAAACCTCACTTGCCAAGCATCATTATTTTTATCAAAAAGGAATTTACAGTTCATCAGATCAAATTTCAGCTGAGCACAAACACTGCAGCTCCTCAAAGGAGCCACAAGAAAAATGTTCAAGACAGGAAAAAAATGGAAAAGAAGGGAGAATTCCTCTGCATGCAAAGAGGCAGAACTCAGCATGGTCTGAGAGGAAAATCCAAACTCTGCATGTCTGGCATACCCAAGATGAAAATCATGTGAGGAAAGCCTCTGATAATCAGATTGCAGAACTGTGCCACACCTCTGATGATCTCACAGGACTTTTAACACCTTCCCAAAGCACAAGCCAATAAAATCAGCATTCCCACCCAAAAGCTGCCCTGGCAGAGGGATGGATGGCTCTGCTGGTCACAGCAAAGCTGGGCTGACATAGGGAGAATTAAGTGGGACCAAAACAAATATTATAAGAAAAAAACCCCTCAGATGTATCATTTAGAAAATTATTTACTTGAAAAATCCTATCTGCAGATGATCAGACTTTTTAAAAGAGAAGAATGTTCTCCCTCCTGCCACAAGCTGAATTCCTGCCTGCACACCTTGCAATCACAAAAGCCTTCACATGAAGGAGCAATGAGGTGATCCCTAAGCACAATTTTCCAAAACCTGGCTCCACCAAAATCACTCTCTGTGTAAACAGAGCCTGTTGACAGAACAGTTACAGGTCAACCTGGCACTGCTCATCCTGTGAGGAAAAGCACAAGTGAGAACTGAAGTCAGCTCTGCCACAGGATTTCCCAGTACCACCACCCCAGCTAGAGATGCAATAGAAGCAGAGTCAAGATCAACTCGTGCTGAAAACAGCTCAGAGGGCAGAGATGAGGGATGGTGGTGTCCTGGCACGTGGGGAATTATCCCTCTGAGCTGGCTGAATGAGCTCCCAGCTCCCACAGCTGGAGCAGGAAAGCACTCAGAGTTCAGCATGGGAAGGGCTCCAGTTGAAAAGCATGCACCACTCTGCGAGGAATTCACGTGGCTCTCTCAGTCACTGGATCCTGTTTGTCATTTGCAGCATCAAAAATCAAATGATCTGATCTATTTCTGTCGTCTGTAATGGCCACCCCTCCATCCTCCTTTTTTTCAATTATATTTAGCTTCAGATTTATCATAAGGGCTATTTCTGACCATTAGTCATGACTGAGCCCTTCAGCTTATCATTAAAATCTCCTGTTAGTGATGCCTGCAGGATCCTGAGACATTCTGGGGGTTTTCACAACAACATGAGGAGCATTCCAAGCAGCTGGGATGCACCAGGAGTGGGATCTTAAACACACCTGGAGTGGGACCCTCAACCACACCTGGAGTGGGACCCTCAACCACACCAGGAGTGGGATCCTGCCCCCTGCTCCTTTCCCCAAGGGATCAGAACTCAGCCTGTGGTCACTCCTGGCTGGGGTGGGTTTTTGGTTTTTTTTTTGCTGGTATAAAAGATTCCAGTCCTGCTCTGCACCTCCAGCAGGAAGGTGTGGCAGCACAGGAGTAACTGTAGAACTCTGGCTGCTGCTCTCCTGCAGGGAATGGTTTCCAAAGGCACATTGTTTCTGTTGGGGAACTGCAAAGTCAACAGTTACTGTAAATAACAAATGAGTTGGTTGTGCCATCCTTCCTTCCTTCCTTCCCAGGAAGTTGCTACCAGCACCAGTGTGGTCTGGGATTCCAAATAAAAAATAAAAGACACCCCACAGGGAACAGACATGTGAAAACTGATTTTATCCAGTGATTCAGGCCCTACTCCATCCATTATTCCCCTCCTATACAATCCTATCTCAATTCCAAACTGGAGCAATGAAATCTGCTCAAGATCACTGATAAAAAATTCTGGGATCATAAAGCCAAGCCCAGGATACCCCCAGAAATCACATCTCAGCAACACTTCCCACTTCAGAATGAAAATGGGAGTCTGAGTTCCAGATAAAAAAATAAAAATCAATATGACATTACAAGTGCTACCAGCCCCATTTTTCCTGGAGAAGCTGTGCATGGCACAGAAAATGCCTTAAACAAATATCTCAGTATCGTTTCAAAGTGACAAGATGGATGAGCTTCACCACAGAACTCCAAGTCAGCTTAAAGGAACCTATTTTTATCTCACTGAGTGAAATTCCTGCTCTCCTTCAGTTCTTCCATATTTAATCCCATATTTTGTGTGGGATACAGAAAGGGTTGAAAAGCTTGAAATACCTGTAATATTCAATATATCTCACACCACCACCTTTCCTTCACTCCCCTGGAGCTTCCTTGGTGTTCTCAAATATATTGGGATTTTTAAATGTCCAGTGAATGATGCTGGCAACTCTTACTTCAAGCATCTTGATGCAATGGCTGCTCCAAAATTAGTTTTGAAGTGCTCTGCATCACAGAATTATCATCATTTCCCTTCATGCATCTCTCAATTGCAGAGCAGAAATCTCTATTTAACACCTCTCCTGTGCTGGCACTGTTCAAGCAATCCTTAATCTCCTCCCCAGCAACACAGGTGAGAAAAGATTCAGCAGATTCTTCCAGGATTGCCAGAGAAATAAAATGCAGGAATATATTTTTATTTCATTAAAAAATAAAAACACCTAAATGTCACTCAGGTTGCAATGCTGCAGCAGGGAACAATCACCAAGAGAAAATGAGATGTTGAATCACCAGGTGAAGGAAAATGAAGCAAATAAAACACCCTAAAACTTCACAAATCTTTCCAAATCAAGACCCCTAAGTGCAGACTAAAAATACATTATTTAAATTCAAATTGCTAAGAAAACTCTAGCACAGACACAATGAACAATTTGCACTTTTCTGGCCTTTGAATAGTAAAGATCTGGTATTTAATTCCAAGATCTGTGGCATTACCATTAAAAAAATAAAGCTTGGCTGGGTGTCAGCACAGCCATCCCCACAATAAACAATAAAATTTCTTTCTCATCCAAGGGAGAAAAAAAACAAAAAAACAAAAAACCCAAGTTAAACCTGTTCCTCACTGAGGACACAAGATGAAAAAAGTCACATTACCCTGCTCCCTAATGGAGAAGTATTTGCATAATTTAATATCAGAGTCCAGATAAACCCTTCTTCAAGTCAGATTTTGGGTTGGAGGTTAAAACTGTGGACACTTCTGCAGTTTTTAAGTCTCTTCTTTGTGCTGAACCAATTCTGTTTTCCCCCCACAGCTCTAAAATCTTGAAGACCCTAAAAAAATATTGCAAGCACTGACCAGAAATCTTAAATTCCTCCCAGAGATGCTGCCTCAGCTCCAAATGACTGCTCTCCCAAGACCACTATTAAAAACTTGATTACTCTGTGCATTCCTTTGAGCAGGAGCAGAAATCAGGGAGAGGACAAGGAATTCTTGGAGATTTCTGCTCCCTGTGAATCCCTCTATTCCCAGTGTCACCACCAATCTGTCATCTCCAAGCACATGGCAGCAATTATTCACAACGTGCCACTGCAGGAAATGTTTACCCAGGACTGCAACATAGGAAGGAATTTTGTTAAATATCTTATGTAAAACAGGTGCTTGTGTTGGGGTTTATTTTCTTTTTTCCCCTCTTTTTTTGTTTTTTTTTTTTTTTCCAGGCCAGAATTTGTATTTTTAGAAGCATATTGGGAAAAAAAAATTTAAGTGCAACTTTAACTTAAGTGTCCAAAAAGGTGAATAAATGTTTGGAACTTTAAGGGACAAAATGTAGGAAATTCCCTAATTTTGGTCAGAAAGAACTTCCTGTGAATATGTAAAACTGGAAGGCAAGGACAATGTGACAGGAACTGCTGGCACTGGAACTGTCAATGGGCTGATGTGAGCACATGGAATTAAGAGATAACATTTTTAGGAAGTTTGCAATTCACAACATTCAATTCACTTTTCTAAACTTCTAGAAATCCCTTTATTTGGCATTCACCAAAATTAGGGTGATTTCTTATTTCTCTAGAGGCAAACTGCCATAGAAAATTTTGAAAAAAAATGATGGCTTTGTAAAAACAACCCAAGGCCAACCAGAATTTCAGCAGAGATAAAAAAAGAGGGGAGGAGTGAAGGAGATAAAGATCAAATGTTGGCTTCCTCCGTGAAATAAATACACAACTTTCTGCCCAAAGAGCCCTGCAAGGTGGATTTTGGGGGTGTCCTGCCCCAGGAACTCGGCTCAGAGTGGCACCACCAATTCCCTGCTGGCCAGAGTGATGTGTAAGCAGTTAATGAGCAGCAAGGACAGCCAGCAGCCTGAGCTATTGTATGAAAAATAGCCCTGCACCGTGGTTATTTTAGGGAGCAGGCGTGTGCTCCAGGATTTGCTGGATAAATGTCACTCTCTAAAATTTAACACGGCCCTGCAGTGGGTTTGGACTGTGGAAAAAGGCACTGAAGTGCTGCAGAAATAAAAAAAAAAGTGATTGAAGAGCTTCCCTGCCTTCTGACACACTCACACGTGGTGTTACCTGCCTGTGTCCATCTTGAATCTTCCCTGCTTCAGCCCTTTTCCCTTAAAATTCTGCTCCAAAGCACCCAAATTCCAGCCTGTGCTCTCTCATGAATCCCATTTTTCACTGCAATAGCACATGCTGTGTGCATTCCTAAAGATGCCTTCCTAGAATTGTCTATTCAGTGGCAACAAAATTTATATAAAAAGACATTAATATTTAAGGCACGGGGTTACCAACCAGCCTCACAACCCTGTTAGCAAACAGTGATTAATTACTCTCATTCCCAATATTTTTGCCAAAAGTTTGGGCATAACTGAATAATAAATTGTTTTATTAATCTAATTTGATATATTAAAATCCAGGTGTTACAGATTTATGGGAAATCTGGCTGATGTTTTAATTAATACAGACATAAAGGACTTTTTACTTTTGAAAAATTGTAATGTCTTCATAAAAAAAGTCTGGGATATTATGGAAAACTAGGCTAGTACAGAATAGTTCTTATCCAGAACTCTGTACAGAGAATTTTAAGCTCCAACCAGCACTCCTGGCCGAGTGTTTAAAGGTGAGGATTGATACCTAGTTTTAAAATGTGACAATTTCCCAAGGAAACCCAAGTTAATTACGCATCCTGCTGCGTTGGGGAAGCACAAATAATTGAACCACCAAAAAGTTCAGGGGCTCTGTGCTACAAGGCAGAAAATGCTACAAGGCTTCAAAAGTGTGGGAGCAGAAGACAGAAATAGATTTAAAAAAATAAAAAAAGAGAGAGAAAGGAAAAAAAAATTAATTTAAAAATGCTATGAAGCTTAGAGCGTTATTTATTTAATTAGGTATCCTGGAGACACGCAGGCCCTAATCCTGACTCAGGCGTTTCGGGGCTGCTCGCAGAGATGGTTCCTGCGGGAACTGAGCGATCGCAGCCCGAGCCGGGGCCGCAGGGGCAGGGACGGGCCCGAGCAGCTCCGAGCAGCCCCCGGGCCCGAACGCTGCCCCTCGCTGAGCTCCACAGGCCGGGCCCCGAACGCTGCCCCTCGCTGAGCTCCACAGGCCCCGAGCGCTGCCCCTCGCTGAGCTCCACAGGCCCCGAGCGCTGCCCCTCGCTGAGCTCCACAGGCCCCGAGCGCTGCCCCTCGCTGAGCTCCACAGGCCCGGCCCCGAGCGCTGCCCCTCGCTGAGCTCCACAGGCCCGGCCCCGAACGCTGCCCCTCGCTGAGCTCCACAGGCCCCGAGCGCTGCCCCTCGCTGAGCTCCACGGCCCCGAGCGCTGCCCCTCGCTGAGCTCCACGGGCCGGGCCCCGAGCGCTGCCCCTCGCTGAGCTCCACGGGCCCCGAACGCTGCCCCTCGCTGAGCTCCACGGGCCCGGCCCCGAACGCTGCCCCTCGCTGAGCTCCACGGGCCCGAGCGCTGCCCCTCGCTGAGCTCCACGGGCCCGGCCCCGAACGCTGCCCCTCGCTGAGCTCCACGGGCCCCGAACGCTGCCCCTCGCTGAGCTCCACGGGCCCGGCCCCGAACGCTGCCCCTCGCTGAGCTCCACGGGCCCGAGCGCTGCCCCTCGCTGAGCTCCACGGGCCCGGCCCCGAACGCTGCCCCTCCACAGGCCCGGCCGCGCCCGGCGCGCAGCGCGGCCTCGGCGGCTCCTTCCTCTCTCCCTCCCTCCCTCCCGGCCCGCCCGCCTCCCCGCGCCTCAGCCGCGCTCACCTCCAGGTCGCGGCCTTTGTTCTTGAAGTTCTTGAGGCGCTGGTTGTCCAGCTTCTCGTTGTCGGCCATGGCGGGGGCGGCCAGGGAGGAGCGCGGCCCCTCCGCCTCCGCCCGGGCCCGAGCGCGCCGGGGGCCCGGCGGGGCCCGCTCTCGGCCTCAGCGAGCCGGGAAGGGCCGGGGCTCGCTGGGCGCCGGGTGGAGCGGCCCGGAGCGCGGCCGGGCGCGGTGCGGAGGGCGGGAGCGGCGCCCGGAGCGCGGCGGGTCGGAGCGGGGCCCGGGCCGGTGCCGGCGGCCCGAACGCGCCGGTGCCGCCGAGCGGGGGAAGGGACGGGGCGAGCGAGCGAGGGAGGGAGGGGGAAACAGGGGCAGCCTCGCTCTGGGCGCCGCCGCCCATTGGCCGCGCCGCGCGCGCCCCGCGGCCAATGGCGGCGGGCAGGGAGAGGGCGGGAGCGGTGACGCAGCGCGGGAAGGGGAAGGAAGGAGGAGCCGCCTCAGCGCCGCCGCCATCTTGGGTGCTGGGTTCTGAGGGGAGGGGCGGCGCCTGCGCTGCCCGGGAAGGGTCGCTTTAATCCGTTCCGTGTGGAATTTAACATTTTAATCCTTCCCTCCCTCATGGAGCCGACACTTTACAGTTTAATCCTTCCGCTTGCTGCGCTTGGCATTCACTCCCGTCACGGAGCCGAAAGTCACTCTCTACTTAGTCACTCTCCACTCCAGTCACTCTCCTCATTACGCTTTGCATTCAGTCCTCTCACAGAGCCCAAAGTAAACAGTTTAATCCCTCCCCTCGCTAAACTTTGCATTTGCCCCCATCATGGAGTCAAAAATTAATCCTTCCCCTCATTACGCTTTGCATTTATTTGCATCACGGAGCTGAAAATTAACACTTTTATTTTTCCCTTTGCTACACTTTGCATTCCCCAAGAATAATCCCTCTTCCAGAATTTTAGAGAGAGAAAAAAAAAGCTGTGACAGAAACTTTTAAATTTTTGTTGAAATAAGAAACAGTATTGAAAACACTAGAGAGATACACTTGCAGAGCAGCAGGGATGGTAATTTTGTTCCTACTTAAATTTTACCTACAAAATAATGCCTTTGTGCCACAACTGTTAGAATTCTCTAGGGTGCATGTATACATTTATACACCAATAACACAATGATTTTCCAGACTATGAGGAGCTGTGTGTTTTATCTCTGGACACTTCCCAGAGGATGAATTCGGTGGATACTGCTGGGAACCAGGGAAAAAGAATCCTTGAGGCCTTGCCTTTCTCAGGCCTTTACAAGGTCAGCAAATCATAACAATGATTATGCACCTGCAGGGTGGGAGAGAAACGGGATGTTTTTAAAAGTCTGTTTTGAGAGAGGTGTTTCCTTCTTGGACCAATGAGTCTTCTCTATTTTATTTTACACAAACTATTTAAAGCCATGGCTTTCTTCAATAAATTTCTCTTTCTTGCTGCATGCAAGAGGGGGTCGTGTTACTGTGTGCTTTCATTTGGTTCTAGATAGTTCTCCAAAAAAATCCCCAAAAGTGACAGGAGCTGAGTCACCACAGCCCCATCTGTTGCATAAATGTAGCAGCCATGTCACAGCAATATGAGGAATTATTGTTGTCACAGCAATATGAGGAATTACAGTTGTCACAGCACTATAAGGAATTATTGTTGTCACAGCCATATAAGGAATTATTATTGTCACTGCCATATGAGGAATTATTATTGTCACAGCCATATGAGGACCCCCATCAATTAGTCAGGGTTAATTAGTGCTGGTGGAATTCCATGCAGGCATGGCTTGTCTGACAGCATGGAAAGCATTTTCTCCAAACCTGCTGTAGGGACAGCAGCCCTTTCACATCCCTTGGATGGACAAAAATGACATTTTCTTGATATTTACTTTTTCAAAATATAATGCAAATTTTCCATGTAGCAATATTGTAGAAGATTACATAGAGATCAAAATTTTAAATAGTATCTTCAGTTAGTGCTCTGTTTCATTTACAGGCTGAGAGAGTTAGGGATTGTTCAGCCTGGAGAAGAGAAGGATCCAGGGAGAGCTCAGAGCCCCTTCCAGGGCCTCAAGGGGCTCCAGGAGAACTGGAGAGGGACTTTGGACAAAGGATGGAGGGACAGGAGACAGGGAAGGGCTTTAAGCTGAAAGGGCGTAGGTTTAGATTAGATATTAGGCAGAAATTCTGTGATGAATAATGAAATTGGACTCTGGTACTACATGTTCCATTCCTGCCCAGAACTAGTCAGAATATGATGATAAAAAATACTAGTGTGCAAGACCCAGCATGGAATTTTATGAAACCCTTTTATTTAAAGAAACTCCTTTGATTCCATCACCACCTTTCCTACTTATTTGTTGCCCCAGCCCATCCTGGCCTGACTCAGTGCCCAAAGCAGTGCCAGTGACCTCTCAGGGAAATCATCCCTCTGCTGCCCTTCCCTCTCTTGGAAAAACACTGAGCCAGTCAAGGGGCTGAGCAACAACCCTGCTCCTTCTGAGTAACCACCTGAAAATAACTGAGAATCACCCCAGAGAACCTTCCTCCAAATCCTGAAAATCACCTTGCTCCACCACTGGTCTAACCCCCATTTCCTTCCTGTGAAACTCCCTATAACAATATCCAAAACATTATTTGCTCTTGCTTAATTATGAAGGAAGACAATCCTTCAGTGGTATTTTGATCTGGTATCATCCAAAGAAAAATTTATAATTTGGCTTCATGGTAGACATAATCAGAATCAAGTGTGTTTTGTGTAACTGTAATCTGATTAAGCTGCTTGGCTCTCAGAGGAACAATTACCACACAATTTTTGTTTGATTTTACCTCAGGTCCACAGTGCAAAAACATCAGAAGACCAATTTTGAAGGACAGACCAGTTCCCCTCTGAATCCTTGATCCAATGTCACTGGGCTGTCTTTAAAAAAAAACAAACAACTGGATATTTTCATTCTGAATGAGATTTTTTACTAAATGTAGGTGCCTACAACCTAATAAATTATGCATAAAACACAAATTCTCGTGGTATGATGCTGTTCAGATTTCATGTGATGCTACAGAACAAAGCTCTGCTTCTTTGATATTTTTTGCATCTTTTTTAGCTTGGAAAATAATAATGCAAATATAAAGGTGGGAATTAGGCTCTGCTCACCTTCCTATCCTTCAAGCAACAGATAGATTTGTTTTACAAAGAGTTTACATTTTGTTTACAATATTTGTAAATTTTGCACCTCATTATGCAATTAGAAAATGTTTAATTCTCAGCTTATTTTAAAAACTTTTTTGAGTAACAATGTGAATTGACCTGAATGCTTTTACTAATTAGTAAAAATATGTAATATATATAAATTTACTAAATGTACATCTAGGTGGGAAAAACTCCTGCTTTTCATAGGCCTGTCTGCCTCCTATAAGAAACAAAATCTTATGTAAAGCTGCAAAGATTTGTGTTGCACACAGAAAAACGCCCATTAATCCAGGTTTTATACAAATGGAATAGCTGGTACTAACAAAGGAGCAGCCCAGTGCTGGGAGGATATTTTATAATAATCTTTCAGCTGGTGTGCAAACCCAGACTTTTGCAAGAGACAGGTTTGAAGGGGATTTTTGATGGGAGCTGGCTGAAGTGCTTGGGATGAGAGTAGGAATCAAAGATTTGGCCACAGACACCTGGACAGCTCTGCTGTGCTCACACTCACTCAGGGGCTGCTCCTTGTGCAGGGAACATTTTTATCCAAAAGCTGTAGAGTTCCTGTGCATGCTTCCCTTTGTTTGTTCATCTAGAACCACTGGTTACACTGTATTCTGCTTTTTTTTTTTTTATTTAGAAAAGAAGTATTTACACTTCGGAGAAAAATACTCTTCAATTGGGGTGCTACTAAAAACTCACTTTTTAAAATCAGTTTCTTGAAGTGGTGTACTGCACAGGCTTGAAAAGGCAAATCAGCTTCAAATGTTGCCAATATGACAGGATTCAATTCCCTTTAATCCCATGGTGTGGGACACTGAAATTTATAGGTCATGATGTGACCATTGGCAAAAACGTTCCTTGGTACCAGAGCTGGAGTAAATCCCAAAAATCCATCAGCTGCAAATAGCCCAAAAAGAAGAGGAATCAATCCTCAATCAGCAGATTGTGGAGCTGCACTTCCCTGCTGTTCCCTTTCCAGCACAATTTCCTATTAGTGGAAAGAGAAAAGATTTGTTTGAGATAAAAAGTGAAGAAATGGTGACTGAGATGAGCCGTGGCAGTGTGCCCTGGAAGATCCAGGGATGTGCTTTTTCCATGTTAAAACAAATCCTTGTTAAAACTAATCTCACCATCCAGAAAAAAAAGAAAAAAAAAAAGAAAAAAAAAAAAAGAAAAAAAAAGCTTCTGTCTCTGCTGGTTTAGAGTGAGTTCAATGATATTTTTAAAAGGAAAGAAAAACTTCTTATCTGATGGCAGGTCTGGGAACTCAGTCTGGAGGATTGTGCAGGAAGGGACTTTTCCATCCTTAATTCCTCAGGTTCCCAAATAGAAGGCTGATCATCAGAGCTCTATTTGAAAAATTAATCTGCACAACATGCTCAGATAATTAAATTAGGTGATGTATTTCATGCTGTACACAGAAAGACTGACAGGATCATGAAAACAGAGACATTTTTGGGAGCATCTCAGATTTAAACTCTTATTTCTGGCTGTTAACACTTACAGGGGGCAGAGTTTAGCTCATAAAACAACAATCAAACCCGAGATGCTACAAAAATGTAAATGTCCAGATGCAGATTGCTGTTGCCAGTGCTGTGTCTCAGGCTTGTTTTGAAAGGAAACTCAAATCCGTGGCTGAATAAGGAATTTTGAAAGGCTCAGGGCTTGGTATTGAGCAGAGAAATGAAAATACTCCGAGTTTGCATCTCTCTTTGTTCTGCTGTAATGGAGAAAATGAGTGCTCTGAGCAGCAGCACTAACGAGGCCCATTCTCCAAGGCTCAGGACTGACATTTCCTTGATTTTCTGATATCTGATAAATGGTAATATTTCTGTTCAGCTTTTCTTTTGAGGGGGAATAATGGGCACATAATTTTCCTGAATTACACAGCATTTCAGCAGCTTCAGGAATCTGTGCCTCTGTCACATCACCGAGACCAACCCTTTCTTTTAATGCTCATTATTCCTCTTTATATTCAAATCTCACTTTAGTTATAAACTGGTAATCAGGGCTCTCCTAAATCACAACCAACTGAAGGTGGAAAAAATGGAAATTCCAGTTTAGGAATCTGCTTGTTTGGGCAGTTTGGACATCACTCATTGTTAGGAATTTTCAGTGCCACAAAGTGAAACTTCACCTTAATGCATGATGAAAACAAGTGTGGGCTTTACCTGAAAACCAGTAAATTCCATTAATACTTATATCTATATTAGTATTAATATTTATATAAATATTTATATTAGCGTTAATATTTATTTTTATTTTTATTTTTATTTTTATTTTATTTTTTACATTTTATATACATACAGTTATATAGTTATATAGTTATATAGTTATATAGTTATATAGTTATATAGTTATATAGTTATAGTTAACAAATTGAAAACAATGTCTGAAAATAAGCCCATCAGTGCTGTAATGAGGAAGATTTTGTTTTAAAAAAAATGATTTTTAGCTCTGTGGTTTGAGCCTCTCAGAGAGTTCTCGGGCTCCTCTGGTCTCAGTTTGAATTTTCAGCCCCACGTTTTCGTTTTGATGAGCTGCAGGAAGCCTCACCCACCACAAGATGTCTCAGTGAGAAAACACATTTTGTCCGAGTATTTTTTAAGACTATTACTCAGTTTTCTGGTGTTTGCCTCGGGTTTTCCTTGGTGCTTGACAGGGGCTTTTCAGCAGCACGGGAGGAAGCAAAGCCTGTGCAAATTTACCCATTAGCGTGGGCAATAAATGTTATTTTATAAATAATCAATGATCCAAATGACTCAGTGGAAAACCTTACACTTCAAAAAGGAAAAGCTCTGTGTAGGTGCCAGCTAAGAAATTTTAAATTTTCCTGTGTAGATTAAATGGAAGAGTTATTTGAAACTATAATTAATTTCCACAATGTTTGACTTTAATATGTTAAATATTTTAAACTCTTCATGCTCAGGATTAATGCTGTTTAGAGTTACTATGAGGAGACAGTTCTTTGCAGAATGTTTTCTCCAAAGTGAATCATCTTTGGGGCCTGATATAATTTTATTTATGAAACTGCTGCCTTCAGCACTGAAGGTTCAGGGAGAGCACAGGGAAGTTCCCCTGTGAGCACCAGCAGGGTTTGCACACATTAAATGTTGATTAAAAGAAGAGCAGCCTCAGCTTGTGCACCAGAGTGCAAAGTTAATGGTTAGGAAAGGATTTTTTTTGTTTTGTTTTCATGGCTTTCTATTTCTACAACACTCTGTACTTTGGCCTGAGAATTTTCTCATTTATTTTTATTTTCACTTCCCTTTTTCATGGTATTGCTGTCATTTATCTTCCCCCACTGCCTCTCCAGATTAACTCCTTAAATTCTTCTTCTGTAATTCTTTCTTATTTTTTTTCCCACTTTTTCAGAGAATTCAAGCTATGTGAATACTGATGGGCACATAAGAATTATGTGACCATCTCTAGACATTTTAGGTAAATTAAACCTTTCTTGTTAATCCTCAACAAAGGAAAAATCCGTGTGAATTCAATCCAGAATTATTCCCTTGTGCTGGGAAGGGCATCCAGCCCTGAGCCACTCCACCAGGAGCCAGATATTCATTTATCATCTATTAATTAAGCTGTTTGCAGAAAGCCTTTATGTTTTGTGTTCCATCCAAGTGATAGGAAGGGATTTCCACAGCAATCTGGCATGGCCCTGGAAGAAATAAAACTTCTCAGACTTCTTAAGGAAAGGTTGAGAGACTCACATTCTTTCCTCAGTGATAAAAATGTGTGCTTTAGATAAAGGAACTGAAAACTATTGATTAAGGCACAGTTACCCTTTAACAGCCAAGCAGAATTTCAGAGGAGAGTGGCCTTGGGATCGATAAAATCCTTGCTGCTGTTCCCAGCTATAATCACCAAAACCAAACAGAGCCAGGTGGTTTATTAAACTCACAAAATTACTTATTTTTGCAGATATTTTGCCAGAATCAGGGTAATACAAAGCCTAGAAACTTCTCATTGGCCAGGCAAATAAGAAGGGTAAAACAGTGTAAAAACAAGTCAACAAAAGGTTAAAAAGAAAATAAAAAACCCAGAACAAAAACATGATCTTTGCACCAATGAAAGAACTTTATGAGAGTAAAAGGGAGCTGATGAAAACATACGGGGAGAACAAGGAAATAATAAAAAATATTCATCAAAAGGCACGGCTCATAAAGCATTGTCAGGAGGTTTGCATACGTGTGGGAAAGGAGAGCTCTGGCAGAGAACAATGAAACGGGGCTGGACATGTCTGTAGGTCACTCCAAGCCCGAGGAGGGGCTGAGAGCAAACCCAAAAGCCCCGGGGATGATAAGGAGAGCAGGGCAGTGGCACTGCCTTTGGGACTGCTGGGCAAGGACAGGGGCAGGCACAGCTCTGTGACAGAGGTGGCAGGGCTCAGGTGCTCGGTCTGAGCACCAGGGATGAGCAGGAGCAGCACAGAGCACCGAGCACAGCTGTGGGGCAGAACAGTGGAGAAACTGAAGCACGAGGAATGCCCAGTTTGCTGAAATCCCTGCCCTCAGGATGTGCCTGGACTCGTTGCTGCCCATCAGCTTCCATTTGCAAATGGTCCCTGCAGTGTGCTGTGTGCTGAGGGCCTCCACCCTCCAGAATTTACATCCCAAATGGCAGCAAGCTGCCTCATCCAGGCTGTGGGACGTGAGGAGATGGATGTCCAGAATCCAATCAGGATACTTGAGCTAATTAAAGTGGAGGAAGCCTGATTGCAGCAGCACAGAACTCAGCATGGCCCATTTACCTGGGGAAGAAACCTGTTTAATGTGCACACAGCACTTCAGAGTGGTGCTGTCTCCTTTGCAGCACTTGGAACTCGTTTGACACAGGAAAGTCTTTCCTTTGATTCAGTTACTTGTCCCAAAATGAGATTGCACAGAGACATTTGGAGTAACACCAGTCACCTGACATGGGGAAAGCCTTGTCCTGCATTCCTTAGACACTACACTCCTGGATTCTAAATTATTGGACAGTTTTCTCCCAGGCAAAGCAGGAGGGAGTGCTGCTGTCCAAATTTGCAGTGGTTTCTTCTGCTGCTCCACACCCTCCCCCTTAAAACGGCATTTCATCCCCATTTCAGCCCACTGGACCCATCAATGAGCTCCATGAGTTACTCCTGAGCTCAGAAGCCTCAATGTGGCTTTAAACCACAGGGATCTTATCAAGGAATGGTCAACAGGACAGATCCCATCCTCTGGTCTGTCAGATTTTAAATGGTCCCATGCAAACCCATCTCCTTGAGAGGATCCTGCAGCCCCTGGGCTTCAGATCCTTCTCTTTTTGTGCTCCACTGGTTTTGTCACCTTGACTCTGCTGCCTGCACAAAGGAACAGGGACAGCAAACTCCTTAAGGAAGATGAGCAGACACTGAAGGATTTGAGCCCTTTGGCTACAGAACACCTGCAGTGCTTCTGCACAAGACTGCCAGCAATTTAAAAATGCAAACCAGCAGGGTGATGGTGAGCTGATGAAAAAAATTCCCAAATTTGAAGCAAAATAAACAGATGTCCCCAGCAAATATCTGACTCCAGCCCTTCAACTTTTCATCCCATGAAAAGCTTTCAGCTCTCAGGCTGCAGCTCCACTGCCTCAGGGCTCTTCAGACTCTGATTTCTCACCATCTGAAACATCCCAAACCTTTCAAAAATCCTAAACGTTTTTTTAGTGAGCGATCTGTAAAATGCTAAATAACAAAATAAGCCAAACTTATCCAGGAATAAATTATCCCAGTGCAGCAGGTTGGATTTTAGCACTGGCAGAATTCCTGGAACACCAAGACAATTCTGCTCACGGTGATGGAGCTGGAAAACACCTCTGGAAAAGCCCCAAAGCTTTTTTACAGGGGAGCTCATTAAGCCCCAGCTCTGGATTGATGTCCCCTGTCGCCTCTGATGGAACATTTATCTCCCTGGGGATCAGTCTTTTGTACCTCATCAGCCTCGTCTTTAAGGGCTGGTCACTTTTCTCTGTCTCACTGAGTTTTTTAATTAAACTTTCAGGCATTTAATTCCCCTGAGAGCCTGTGCCTCCAAGCCAGCTTGACTGATATTTATTTTAAACCTTCAAAAGGATTCCTAAAGGTTGGGGTCTCCTCAGGCAGATATAACAGGCATGCCTTCACTTCTCTGGGAAACCAAGCTCTTAGAAAATGCAATTTTTAAACACTTGATATTCTATAAATTGAATAGAATTGAGTTTATTCCTTTCCTTTGAAGCATAATGTAAAACATTTCTTCAAGTTGATGTGAGTGTCATTTAGTGTAATTTGATAACCAGCAGAAGGGCCTGTGTGCCTGAGAGCTTATTCTCATTTTTAACTGCATGATCTGGTCTATTTTATGACTTTATTTCTCCCTTCAGAACTGGCTTCTTGGCTAATTACAGACCCTGGTGCACCCTCATTAAATCTCTCAGGAGTGTTTCTCCCTGAGGCCCCAGAACTAAATTCTGCTTTACAACAGACACAGGATTAGATTAAAAGAATTCACCCTATAGCAGACACATGCAAACATTTATAAATGTATTGATATGAAATATCACAGTTTTAACCATTGAATTGTTTGGCACGGAAAAACAGCATTAATGACTTTTAAAGATCTTTTTAGGAACAGAAGATGACATTTTCTACTGAGCCCAAATCATCAAAGCAGGCAATGAGAAATCCAGACACTTGCTGTGCTTTTAGCAGGAGTCTCAGCATGACTCAGGATTTAGCCCCTGCTAATTAATTAGTCTCAGTATTAATAACAGCTTCAATTGAGAAATTTCCCTGTGTTTACTACTTCAGCAAATCCACCTGATGATGTTTTTGGTCTTTGAATAACCTGAGCATGACACAGCAGGGTATGTCTGGGTGATTTTACTGCTGCTTCACCCTTTTATAACTTGACATTCCTGTCTGTTTATTAGTAAGAATGAAATGTAAACTTCCTACTTCCCACCTACTTCTTTGGTATAATCCTGAAACAAAAAAAATCTGGGAGCACTAGAGGACTTTTGCAGACCCAGAGCTGGGAATTCAGCACAAAACCAGTGGGGTTCAGCTGTTCCCTGGCTGGTGGCTCTGGGAGGAGGGCAGGACAGCAGCACGTGGATATCGGGGACAAGGGGACGTCACAGGCTGGTGACAGCTCTGGAGCCAGGCCCTGTCTGGGGCTGGGCTCGTCCTGCTCCTCAAACCTCTCTGCAGGAATTGTTCCTGGAATGCAGAAACAGCCAAACCCTCTTGCTGAAGCTCTCACCCCACTGCTGACCAAATGATTTGGCTTGTTTACATCTTGAAAAAAATTAATTTGGATCTTCATTTGATTTAAGGCACTTTAACACTGCTCACCTATTTTATTCCCATCTGCTCGACTGCCCCTTTCTGGGAATTCAACTTGAATAACCCCAAGTAAATAAAAAAAAAATAAAATGTTACAGAGTCCTATCTCAGGCATGAGATACCCTATCAGGTACATCAAGTATCTGCAGGTATAACAGTAGAATTTAATATTGTCAAAGTCCTTTATAAATATTTATGTATAAAAGTTCTTCAGAATCCAGAATCTGTCCAACAAAATATGATAAGGGTCATCAAAAGTAGATGATAGAAATCCTTCAAAGGCACTGAGCTCCTTCAGGGTGGATGATGGAAATCTTTAAAAGGCAGTGAGCTCCTTCAGGGTGGTGAAAGTCTCCTTGGACTTGCTGTACTGCCTGGCAAACGTGGCCACTCTCTGCAGGGCCTCTGCCAGCCCCTCTCCGCTGATGGCACAGCAGGGCTGCACGTACCAGCTCCTGTCACTGCAGTACTTCTTCATCTTGAACCTCCTGGTGATCTCCTCGGCGTTCAGAGCTCCGGGCAAATCCTGCTTGTTGGCCAGCACCACCACGGGGACGTTTTTAAGGGATTCATTCTTTAAAATGAGCTCGAATTCCCTCCTGGATTCCTCCAGCCGGTGCTTGGCAGAGCTGTCCACCACGTACAGCAGCCCGTCGCTGTCTTCCAGGAAATTGCTCCAGAGCTCTCTCATCTTCTTCTGCCCTCCAACATCCCAAACTGTCAGAGTGAAATCCTTCCCTGCTTCGATCATGTCCACGTTAAAGCCGATGGTGGGCAGCGTCAGGAAAACACCTTCGTACCGGAGCCTGCAGAGCAGCGTGGATTTCCCCGCCGAGTCCAGCCCCAGCATCACGATGTTGGTTCTCTTCAGCCAGGAGGCTTTGGCGTTCTGGAGCCCCATCTATCCCGGGGGCTTCTCTGTTCCAGCGATATTCCCCCTCTTCCCCGGGGCCAGCTTGTGTGGCCGCCTTTCCCCTGCTGAGGTGAGCACAGAGAGGGAGAAGAGGCAGCTGCGAGCTGCGAGCAGTCAAAGCTCTGTCCAAACACAATTTATCGAGGTGATAAGGAGCCAGGAGGCTCTGGATGGAGAAGAGCTCCGTGCCAAGCCTGTGGGTGGGACTGGGATGAGTAACAGCCCCAGTGGCACAGGCACAAAGGTTACAGGCTGCCAGCATGTTTGAACAGCCACGTTCCCAGCACCTGCAGCCTGATCCACGCATTCCCTGATCTCTGAGAGAATCCCCCTGACATCCACAGCCAACTGGGGAAAAATGAGAGGTGAACACAAGCAGTGAGCAGGGGAGATTTAACATTTAAGGTTTGTCCATACTTAGCAAGCCACAAAATGGCCAGGTAGCTGATTTATTGGTGCATCTCATCTGCCACAAACTGATCTCAGGTGGTCTCCAATGTGAGTTCCAGCCCCTGGACTCAAACCCTAAGAGAGCTCCACTAAAACTGGGCTTTGCTCTAAGCCCTGCCTCAGTGACTCCTCCTTGCCAGGGCTGTAAACTCAGGGAGTTTGTTTATGTTGTTTGTGAATAAGTTTAACTGCACCCTGCAAGGTGGAGACCAAATACAGACCTTATGGTCTGGTCATCACTGAGATCCTGCTGCCTCAAATTAAAAATTCCTGTTACCTTCATTTCACTCTAATCTATGGCTGCCCAATGAAGATTTCCTTCAGGAAAAGCAAGGAAATAACTGAGTCTTGATCAATTTGTTTTGGCCACCATTCCAAGTAGTAGAATAAAACAAGAGGAGATGGAAAATTTAGTCAGTTATTAATGAATTCCAATTGAGTGCTCATTCCTCTGATAGTGGATGCACGTTGGGCTGCTCTGACACATCCTGAGTACTGCAGGAGTTGCCCTTACACCCAGGAAACCATTTCTCTTTGCTTCAGAAAGTCCAGAATCAGCAAAAAAGATGTAAAGGTCTTGTGGTCCAACAAGCTGCTGACTGATAGAGCAATCATTTCGATAATTACGACATTGGTTGCGTAAAATCCACCTCAGCCCTGACAGACAAGTTATAATCTGATTTCTCTCGAGGCTAAAAGGCTGAGACTGGGTCTAACTGGGGGCAACAGGAGATGGCAGTGGCACACCCACTGCTGCAGGTTTTTCATAGTTAGTAACACAGATTGTGTGTAGATTCTTCAGGAGCAGACCAGGATGTATTAAAGCAGAGAAGAAAGCGTTTGCATTTCTTTATAAATAAATGGATATGAATGAATTAAAAGATAGGGAGGCAGCAAGCTGCAAAACACAGGGTTAACTAATCAGAATTCTCTGATGCAATTCCAATAAAATACGGATATCTCGAGCAAGGCAGGGATGATGGTCTGTCCCCACTCCCAGCTCTGTGCTCTGTGTGTGCTCCTGGGTGTTTATGATCATAACGGGGTGTTTATGGTCACAACTGCTACCTCCTCCATCAGCCGTCACTTCAAAGCAGGGATCGAGCACAGCCCGACTTTTTACGAGGCAATTCTGCAGTTTTCTGACTGTGCCAGAGCCCAGAGCCAGATCTTGTGATGCAGGAAGGATTCCACGCTGTTCCGGAGATCAGCCCGCAGGATGAGAACTCTGCAGCTCCTGCTCTGCTCCTGTCCCCTCTCTGCTCCTGATCCCTCTGCAGCTCCTGCTCTGCTCCTGATCCATCTGCAGCTCCTGCTCTCTGCTCCTGTCCCCTCTCTGCTCCTGATCCCTCTGCAGCTCCTGCTCTGTTCCTGATCCATCTGCAGCTCCTGCTCTGCTGCTGTCCCCTCTCTGTTCCTGATCCCTCTGCAGCTCCTGCTCTGTTCCTGTCCCCTCTCTGCTCCTGATCCCTCTGCAGCTCCTGCTCTCTGCTGCTGTCCCCTCTCTGTTCCTGATCCCTCTGCAGCTCCTGCTCTGTTCCTGACCCCTCTCTGCTCCTGATCCCTCTGCAGCTCCTGCTCTGTTCCTGATCCATCTGCAGGTCCTGCTCTGTTCCTGACCCCTCTCTGCTCCTGATCCCTCTGCAGCTCCTGCTCTGTTCCTGATCCATCTCTGCTCCTGATCCCTCTGCAGCTCCTGCTCTGCTCCTGACCCCGCAGGGCACCCGAGCAGAGGACCCGCACCTTGCCTTTGTCCAAAGGTGAGTTTGCTCTGCCGGGCATCCCTCCGTGCGGATCTTGCCCCCCAGTTCACCTGCAGAACCGGAGTCATAAACCCGGGAGAGCTGATTTAGCAGCCTCTAATCTGATCTCCAGCCCTGCACAGTAACCCTTTGGTAACCCCAACAGCTCAGTGTAAACCTCCCAGACTGTGCAGGCAGGATATCCCAGCGCTGGGCAGAGGGGAGCCGGGGGACCGGAGAGAAGCCGGGAAGGAGGAGGAAAGCCAGACAGCTGAAGAAGAGCCGGGGAGCCGGAGGGAAGAAGCCGGGAGGGCGGAGAGAAGCCTGAGAAAGGCGGAGAGAAGCCTGAGAAAGGCGGAGAGAAGCCGGGGAAGGAGGAGGAAAGCGGGGTAAAGGCGGAGGGAAGCCGGAGGGAAGCCGGGCTGCCCCAGGGAAGCCGAGGAGCCGGAGGGAAGCCGGGCAGGGCGGAGGAAAGCCGGGGAAGCGGAGGGAAGGAGGCGGGGAGCCCCAGGGAAGCGGAGGGGAAGCGGAGGGGAAGCGGAGAGAAGCGGCGGAGCAGCGGGGGCCGCTCGCTGCGGGCGCTCGGCGAGGCGGAAGAGGCGAGGCTCCTTCCCCGAACCGGGACACGGTACGGGAACGGGAACGGGAACGGGAACGGGAACGGGATCGGGGAATGGGAAGGGATATAGGGAATGGGATGGGGAATGGAATGGGGAATGGGATGGGGAATGGGGAATGGGATGGGGAATGGGGAATAGGGAATGGGGAATGGGATGGGGCTGGGATATGGGATAGGAATGGGGATGGGGATGCAGAGCGGGGACACGGCCCTCGGGCACCCCGGGCTGCAGTGAGATGGGGCGGGACCCGCGCACGGGGAGCGAGCCCCGAGCGCCGCTCGGGTTGGAACGGAAAGCCGAGGGAAGAAAGGCTGGGAGCAGGTTCAGGGCTGGGCACAGCCCCTGGCAGCCATCCCCATCCCCATCATCCCCATCCCCATCCCCATCCCTTCTGCCCGGCCAGCACCTCCAAGCTCATCCCTGTGCTGGGAAAAGGCACAGGGAGAGCATGGATGGATGGACAATGGAGGGATGGATGGATGGATGGATGGATGGATGGATGGACAATGGAGGGATGGATGGATGGATGGATGGATGGATGATGGATGGATGATGGATGGATGGATGGATGGATGGATGGACAATGGAGGGATGGACAATGGAGGGATGGATGGATGGATGGATGGATGGATGGATGATGGATGGATGGATGATGGATGGATGGATGGATGATGGATGGATGGATGATGGATGGATGGATGGATGGATGGATGGATGGATGGATGGATGGATGGATGGATGGATGGATGGATGGCTTGGGCAGGCATGAGTGAGAGCAAAGTGCTGGTAAAGGTAAAAAATCCTCTAAATAAAAACCTTAAAGTTTTGGTCTATTAGAGCATTGCAAAATTGCCTCTAGTTTCAATTGGTTTTAAGTTTAAATCAGTGGAATCAGTGGCTGGTTTGCACCCTAAGGATGATCTGGTTCACCCCTGCCATGTGCAGGACACCTCCCCTGGGCCAGGCTGCTCCAGGCCAGCCTTAAAGCCAGCTTTAAATAATATATTATCAAATTATTTCTGCTGGTAGCTTTAGAAAGGATTTATTTTCCTATAAACCTATTATTACGGTATTTAAAAATCATTATATTCGACTATTGGTTATTATAATTAATAATCTTTAATGGATAAGAGAATTTCTCACCTTTTTCCTGCCAAGCACCTCCACACTCCACAATCCTCTACCAGTGTGGGAGATGGATCTAAATCCCTGTGGAGCATTCTGAGCCTTGTGCTGCCTCACACTCATCTCAAAGCTCACCAGTTTTATCTGCTGGCACAATCTCAGCTTGGAGGCCAATGGAAGTAATGCCCTGGCAGGAGCTGGAAGGGACAAATTGCCAGCAAGAAGCCTGGAAGGGCTGTACCTGCACCATGACTGAGCAGAGTGCTCAGAGCTCGCTGCCTCCACCTCCCCACTTTGCTTTAAGCACTTGCAATAGGAGCAGTTGGGGATTTCTTTCCCTCTTTGATTGGGGTTTCCTGAAGGACCTGAATTGATGATTATTTCCCCAGATTTTTCCTTGTGTAGCAGATCAGGATTTGTCTCCAATTGTATTGTCAGGAAATCAGGCTTTTCTTCCTAGAAAGAATCAAAATATTTATAATATTTTTTTCCACTAGGCAGCCAAGAACTGATCAAACTTACCAGTTTTTGCTGATATACTTTAAAGTTGATAATTAAAATAAATATTATTGATCTAAAACCAAATAAGCACTGATCCATAACTTAGGTCATTTTCTTCCAGTATGCATTTTCCTCCTGTCCACTGAAAGTCAGGTTGATGCATAAAAACAGAAGATTCCTATTAGTTATTACTGATTTTGAGAGGAATCAGTCCAAAAGACTTTTATTTAAAGGCTTTATATAAAATTACTTTCATCTATTTTAAGGCCATTATTGGTGAAATGTTCTCCAAATGCTTCCTTTAAAGGATGATTAATTTAAAATCAGATCCTACACAGAAACATGAGGCAGGTGGGCTCTGGAAAATCAAATTCCAGAGTGCTGTTCTGGGGGTTGGATTTAGTTGTCAAATATAAAACATTTATGAGCCCTGTGGTGATATTTTTGAAGATAAGGAGTAATTAATTGTGCTGTGAAATCACACCTTCCATCATCCTGACTGATTCTTTGTGTGTGTGCTCTTGCAGGATAAATATTATTACTGCAAACATCAGAAACCATTTGGAATTCCCACAGCTAGGCACTGGAATTATTTTGCCTTAAAGATGTCTAAAATTTATGATGGGGCATGTGTGATTTTAAGGAAATAGAGTGAAAGCAAACACTGGAGAGTCCAGGCCTGGGGGGTCTGGTTTTAAACTGAGTTTTGTGATCATTTATCCATTGCAATCTCTAATCCTGACACTGGAGCAGCAGCTTCAGCACGGATTCCATGGAGGTTTGGAAGGAGCTGCTGGGGATTTGTGTGCCTCAAATCCAAAAACTACCTGGCTAATGTAAAAACTTCCTGATTTTGGTCAGATGGCTTTAGTACATCACCTTATTTAAGGAAGTTGATTTTTATCTTCCCCCTCCCCCTGAGAACAAGCCTTGAACGAAAATGAAACTCTTGCTCATCTTTCTGCTTTCTCATCCCACATGCTCCAGGTCATGCAGAGCAGTCAGACTTCCTGTCTTCAGCAGAAACAGCAAAATTCTGAGGCCTCTGAGCATCCATTTCCTGAGCATTTGTTGGGTTTTGTGCACAGGTTCTGTCCTTGAGGTGGAGCCAGAGAGGCTGTGCTGGGATTGCTGGGATCCAGAGCCCTTGGGGCAGATCCTGGGGGGATCAGGGGCATTTCCAGGGTGAAAGCCACGAGCTTTCAATGCCCTGCAAACCCTGCTGGGCAGTGTTTGCATGTCCTGCTGCCCCCTGGGATCAGGGGGTGACATCAGGAATGCCTGGGTTGGCTGATGGTGATGCCTGGGACAGAGGCTGGCCAGAGTTATATATACAAAATATAAAAATATAAAAATAAAGCAGGGATTTATTAAAAACCTTCCAAGGATTCACCTTGGGCAGTGCAAGAGCCCAAATGTGGCTACACCCAAGATGGACCCAAGTCAGGAGTTTCACACTTTTATCAGTTTTGTTCCATTTCCATCTTGGGGTTCATTGTCCCATCCCAGCTCCAGGTTCTGCAGTCCCACCCTCCCAGATTCTCTCTGTTTTCAGCACTTTTTGGGGCTGGAGCTGCTTGGTTCTGGGGCTGGGAAAGGAGTGCTGTGTGTGACTGAGCTGGGAGGAGAACTGCTGACACTTTGTGTGGAGCTCAGAGTCACACAACAATGCAGTGCAGGATCTGGAAATATAAAAGCTAAAACTGAAGGCACCAATATTACAGCACAATTCCAGCTGGCACTTCAGCCAACACAAGGACAAGGTAAAATCTGACCAACAGCACTCTGAATGTCACTTCCCCTTTCTTTCTCAGCAAGGAAGATGCTCCAGGAGTGGTGGAACAGATCCTGAGGGACACCAGCACACCCCGACATGACACCGGCTCCGTTCAGCCCCTTGTACACGAGGCCCTTGCGATGGATTTTCCTGCTGCTGCTGCTCTTTTCCCTGCTCACCATGTGGTACATCACCCTCTCCTCCAGGGCTGGCCTGGACAACCTCAACCTGCTCTACTTCTACGAGTACGAGCCCGTGCACCGGCAGGCGCGGCCGTTCGCGCTGCGCGAGCGCCGCCGCTGCGCCGAGGCCCAGCCCTTCCTGGTCATCCTGGTGGCTTCCAGCCCCGGGGAGGTGCGGGCCAGGCAGGCCATCAGGATCTCCTGGGGCTCCCGGGACTCCTGGTGGGGCCAGCGCGTGCTGACGCTGTTCCTGCTGGGCCGGGGCGGGCGCGGGCAGGATGCGGCGGCGCTGGCCGTGGAGGACGAGAGCGTTCTCTACGGGGACATCATCCGCCAGGACTTCCTGGACACTTATGACAACCTCACCCTCAAGACCATCATGGCCTTCCAGTGGTTCTCTGAGTTCTGCCCCAACGCCAGGTTCTTCATGAAGACCGACGTCGATGTCTTCATCAACACTCCCAACCTGGTGAAGCTCCTGCTGCGCCTCAATTCCTCCGAGAACGTTTTCACCGGCTTCCCCCTCATCCAGAACTTTGCCTACAGAGGCTTTGACAGGAAGAGGTTCATCTCCTATGAGGAGTATCCCTTCAGGCTGTACCCCCCCTACTGCAGCGGCCTGGGCTACATCCTGGATGGAAAACTGGCTCTGAGGACTTACGAGCTGATGGGCCACGTCAAACCCCTGAAATTTGAGGATGTTTATGTGGGAATTTGCTTAAATTTACTCAAAGTCAACATCACTCTGCCAGAAGACGCAGAACAATTCTTCCTCTACAAAATCGACTTTGATGTCTGTAAGTACAGGCATTTGATTGCAGTTCATGGCCTCACATCAAGTGAACTGGTCCAGTTTTGGCAGGATTTGTCATCTGACACTTCCAATACTTGCCTGTGATTGTGGATTTATTTGGAGACTCCAGTTTGGTGTAAGAGTGGCCTCTAGAGATGGCTCTGACTGTGTTTCTCTTCACTAAAAGCAGGGATTCCCAAAGCCCTTTTCCACCCAGAGGTGCCTTGGAATTTTCTGTCCCTTCTGCCTCTGCTGCCTCCCATGTGCCCAGAGCAACCCTGGGATTCCCCCCTGGATCTTCTGGAATGTACAAAAGGCCACTGAGGAAAGGTGTTCATGCCAAGCAAGCAGCTCTGAGGATGCTTCCCAAATTCCTGCATGGATTGTTTTATTGTTTTATTGCCACTCTCCATTATCTGTTCTCTGCCCAGCAGGAAATTTAACCCAACCCAATATTTTTTTCTGTGTAGTTGTTTTTCTGTGTTGGTATTTCAATGTGTCACCTCCAAAATGCTTCCAGGAGTGTTCCCAGCCTGGGGATCCTGTGGGATCTGCAGGAGCTGATGGGAAATGCTGGAAATGTCATGCACTCCATGTGTCCATATTAAAGGGAATGCTTTTCCATTTAATTTCCATTTTCCATATGGCTTTGGTGTTCCCAGGCCAGGCAGATGAAGTGGAGCTCACGAGCCATTTGGACATCCCAAAAACACTGGGATCATCAATCCCCCCTCCCCTGATATGTGTGAAGCATCCCAGGAGTTTTGGAACCCTGCAAGGAAGATGAAAAATCATTTCTGCTGTGATTTATGGCTGCCTCTAAATGAGTTTTTTGGTTCCAATTTTAAAATGCAAAAAAGGAAAAAATCCCTCCATTGATTAAAGAAGACCAACTCTGCCCTGTGTGTAAAGACCAGTTTTTAATCACTTTATTCATATCAGCAAGGCCCAGTTCTCAGTAGTTTACACTTCTAATGGACAACAATACAGAATTTGCAATTGCATGAACATAATTAACCTGGACACATCCACTACACGGGGAGAGGCCATGGAGACGTCCTGGCCACGCTCCCAGGGATTCCCCCTGGGCTGGCACAGCCCCACAGCCCCTTTGTCTCTTAGAGACAAAATTTTGGGCACTTCAGGGGCTGCCCAAACCTCCAGGAGCAGGGCTGGGGGTCACCAGTGCCTGGAATTTGAGGATGGGTTTGTTGTTTTTTAGGGTAAAAAGCTCTTGGGGACAACACTCCAGACAAGGATTTCAGATCTGATGGTGAGAAGGTGAAAGCTTTTAAAAAATAAAGGTTTTTTTGTTCTGTTTTGTTGGATGGGGGGAATACAGTATTGCATAATGAGGGAATGTGTTCCTAAATCCAGGTGAAATTCCAGCTGTGCTGTGGGTTAGGAGCTGGGATTTGGCTGTTCTGGGAGAACTGCCTTGTTCTCTGATTGTTTACACCTCTTAAACTCCAAACTCCTTTTTTCTCTAAGCCTGCCATGTGAAATGCTTGGAAATAAATTATTTACCACAAGAACACTGATACTACAGCACAGCTTGTATTGCTTTTTCAAAAAAAAAAAAAAAAAAAAAAGTAGTTATGACTCTGCTGCCTTCAGAAAATGGATAAAGCAGAGAGTGCTTGTGGTGAGGGAGGAAGGAGAGTCCTGGGGAGGTGAGGATGGCCAGAAATTCTCCTGTCACCTGCAGGAATTTGGGGTTTTTGTGCCCCAGGTGCTGACACTGCTCACAGGTTAGGTTTATACACAGTGATCTCTTTGTGCCACCTGAAATTAATTGTCATTTACAGTGCCAGCAGCATTGGAAAAACATCCATCCTGCTCCTGGTTTTCCTAAAAAAAAATACTAATTTCCAAATCTGGCTTTTATTTGATTCTGACTTTATTATTGCTTAAAAGGCTGTAAAATTCCTAACTGAGCTCCAGTTTCTGCCCCAAGCCATTCTTAGGGAAGTTTTTAGTGTGAGCAGCCTGGCAAAAGGTGAAAAACCTTAAAAGTTTGAAATAATCTGGGCATGAATTAGGGGAGGCCCAAATTTTATTGCATCTGCCTAGAATATTGTGCTAAAAACAAAGTGTAAAACACAGGATAAAGGTTTTCCAAACCCTAAGTTTTGTTTTGTTTTTTTTTCTCATGCATCTGTATGAAATCAGTATTTAATATTCCAAATATTTGTGATTTGGATAGGAAAACTGTGGGGGTTTCCTGACCTGAAAAGCCTAATAATAATAATAATAATAATAATAATAATAATAATAATAATTATAATTTGGGCAAAGATTTTTAGAAGTTGCTGCTAGGTAGGGGAGCAAAAAGGTGAAATTCCCAATCTGGATGTTATTTCAGAGTTAAAATGCTGCAAAGCTTTGTGTGCATCCTGGAACAAACAAATTCCCAAGAAATCCTACAGGAGATGTGGGGGCAGCATTCCCAGCATGTTTGGGACATTTCCCTAAACTTTGCCTCAGTTTCTGGATGATTGGTGTCAGAGCAGGCTGGGAAATGGGGAAGCTGCCTGAGTCCATGGATGCAACTCAAAAAATGCAGAGCTGGCCATTAAATATGCTTGGGAAAAAAACTGCTTTAGTTCCCTGTTGCTCAGATAATGCCCAGAATCCCAGACTGGTTGGGTTGGAAGGGACCTTAAAAACCACTTTGTTCAAACTTCCCTGGGACTGAGCAGAGCAGACACAGGAGCTGCCCAAATCCATGAAATCCATTTTTTTTCCCTCCCAAGAATTGCCCTCAAACCTCTGTTGGTGGTTCTAGCTGCACCCATCAGGTTTTGCTTTCCAGAGCACCCAAATTATCCTCCAGAGCTGATCCCTGGAATTTTTTAATTACTTCAGGAAAATCCATATTTATCCACCTGCTCCCCCAAGCACTGTAAAAACAAAAGTAACTTCAGCTCATTATTAACTGTACAGATCTTTGTGAGTTTTAGAAAGGCCATTTTTGAATATATTGGGCACCAGGGGCAGCAGCTCTGGGCTCTGCAGTGGCCAAATTCCAGCAGAACATTCTCACTTGGGATTTTGTCCAGAGGCCTAAAATCCTGCTTTGGGAGGTGTTTTTTTTTTCTGGTATAATCACTGACTAAATGCTCCTCTGTGTAAAACAAATATCAGCTACATTAGCATTAAATCTGTATTATTTAAAGCAGGGCTGTCTTGTAGACACAAATTCCCTTTTTTTTAGGCTGTGGCATTGTTGTTTCTGCAGCCAGCACTGCTCAAGCAGCACTTGAATTCTGACTTCTGGATTGGATATTTTTAATTTCACCTCTGGTTTATGGTTTTATGGTTAAATGGTTTAACTGCTCCAGCAGCTCTGGAGCCCTTGTGCCACAGCCAGCAGGACATTCCTGCCCACAGCACCTGAACCCTTCCCAGATGGAGGATGGAGTGTTAAGGCAGTGGGAGAACCCTGGGTTGGGCAGCTTGCATAAGCAACATGTACAAGGAATTCATCCTGGCAGCCTCCAGCTGTGTCACCCCAGAGTTTGGCACAAATCAGCACGACTGGAAAGCTGGGAATGCTTTGATTTGGAGGAAAAACTTCCAAACTTCCAGCTGGGAGCACAGGTAGGCACTGCACGTGGATGTGGAGAGTACTCAAAGCTTCTCACCTCCATCAGTCCTTCCTCTTTACCCCTGAAGCAGCTGAAGCTCCTTTTTTAAAAAAGTAATTAAAGCAAAAATCCCCAGGCTGAGCAGAGATCATTGGCATGGATGGCTTTGGCCAGGGAGGGGGCACAGGAAAGGGAAGGTGCTGAACCTGCTGTTGCTGCAGCAGGAGTGACACAGGGCTGGTGGGACAGGAATGATCCTGGAAAGGTCCAGGCAAACCTGCAACCCCCCTGCCCTGCTGTGTTTGCCTCAGTCCTGTGAGTGTGGCTCACTTCCAGTGGGAGCTGCTCTCCCCTGCTGCTCCTGGCTGGGAATTGCTGCCAGCCCCTTTCCCTGGCTGTCCCAGGGCTGGAGGGGCAGCCAGCTGTGCTCCAGAGGTGATGGATCCCTCAGGAATGCTCTCTGACCTTGGGATGCTGTGTGCAGCCAGCAGCTCCCATCCCAGAGCTGTCACCCATCCTGTTTTCCTGGGAATGACACCATGGCTTAGTGGGGATCCCTCTGGACACAAAGATCCCTCTCCTTTAGGGCTGCTGGCTGCAATTCCCAAAGGAGAGGCACAATGGGAGTGTCTGCAGGGAAGGCAAACTCCACACCCTGAGCCCTGCCTGGAGCTGCTGCTGTGCCATTCCCAGCCCAGGATCCAGCATTCCCATGGAATCCTCACCCCCAGAGCCACTGAGGATGTGCAGGGCATGGAAAACATCAGGAATTCCAATCCCCTGGGAAAGGAGCAGGGCAGGCTGAGCCTGCTGCTCCAGAGGCTGCTGGACACTTCTCAGGGAGTTCAGGATGAGCAGAGGGATCCAAACACATTTTGCACAGCACTGGAAATGCCACCAGAGCCAATTAAGGGCTGAGATTATCTCCAGACAAATTATTTAAGGGACAAATTATCCCCCTTTGTTGGGGGACAGGTGACTTAGGGACAAAACTGGAAAGACAAAGATAGGGATTCCTTCTTGAGCAGAAATGTGTGCTCTTTGATTTTTGCCTCAGCACCTCCCCAGCACAGCTCAGCCTCCCCCCAGACCCCTGCAGGTGAGCTGGGGGTGCCAGGCAGCTGGGAAATGAGGAGTTTTGGACTTTCCCAAGGAACTGGCAATGCCATCACATCCCTGATGCACCTCCAGACCCAAACACAGGCAGTCCCAGCACCCTGAAGGCTTGAGCAGATTGTCCAGGACCACGTTCTGGGGGAGACCCCAAGGAGTTTTGTCAGGCAGGATGGGGACATCCAAATTCCATCCAAAATCCTGCCTGCCTGTCCCTCTGCTGCTACCAGAGGTGCAGCAAACTCAAACTGTCCTCATTCCAACTTACAGCAGTCACAGATCCCAAAACACAATTAAATACTGAAAGTTAGATCTAAACACACTTTTAAAATCTAGATTTAACACAAGCTTTCATCTCTACAGTGCATTGATGCTGCCTGGCATTTGCATGTCACCCCAAAGGTTCCAGAGGGGTCTGCCCTGGGATTAACACCACAAATCCATCTGCAGTGGGACAGGGAAGCCTTTCACAGCCTTGACTTCCAGCTGGCAGCTCTGAGGGATGCCTGGATGAGGCTCCCAACAGTCACCAGTGAAATTCATTTCCTCTCCCATCACTGTGCCACAGAAGTAAGGTCAGGGTGATCCTCGGTGAAGGACAGACATTCTGCTATCCCAGCTGAGCTCTGTTCCCATCCAGGAGGTTCAGGACTCCCAGGATTTTGCTGAAGTTCACCATTGCTTGGTCTGGATACTATATGGCCTAGAAGAACTGTTCTAGAGTAATGCACAGCCTGAATAAACGTGTGATCCAGGAGCTCTACCTACTCACATGCTCGGCAGGTTTATCTTGGGAGAGGTCAAACAAAGCGAGAGCCAGCAGTGGCAGCAGGCTGAGAGTTGCCTCCTCTTCCTCCTCCACATCACAAACCCTTCTCCTGTCCACCCTCCTCACTGCAGCTGGGAGATGAGGAAGCTGAGAGCAGCTTGTGAGCAGTGACACCCAGGAGGGAAAAGCAGCAGCACTGCCCTGACCCTGCCGTGCCCCTGAGAGGGGAGGGACCAACCAAAAATCTACACAGGACTGGTAAGGAAAAGTGAGAAATGGCAGCTTCCAGCGGCTTCCTAAGGAGCAGCAGGGCACAGGAGGCAGGGACACGGGGACAATCTGGATTCCTGTGGTGGCTCAGCATGGATTTGTGGTATTGCTCCTTTGTCAGGCCGAGAACAGAGCGCAGGGAGATCCGCTCCTCCCGCGGAGCCCCGGCCGCGTTTCTAGAGCTTCCAACTACAGCACAGCTGCTCTGAGTCCGATGGGCCTGAGGGCTCCTCACTGCTGCTCCTCTGCTTTGCTGCTATTCCTGAACTTCACCACCATGACTGTGATGTTGTCGGGGCAGCCTCTGTAGAAGGACTGCAGCACGATGCTCTTGGCGCCGAAGTGCGGCTCGTCCAGGCGCTCCTTGATGAACCTCACGGCCTCCTCGTTGCTGAAGGCGTCCCACAGCCCGTCTGAGGCCAGGATCATGAACTCTGGCTGCAGTTTGTCCAGGTCAAAGCTCAGGATGTCGGGATCAGGGATCACCACGTTCAGGTTCTTCAGGGGGTAGTCGCCCAGCGAGCGCGACATGGCCAGGATGCCCTGCACGCGCCACGAGCCGTTGAAGCTGATGAACCCGCCTGGGGAGAGACAGCCACGCTCACAGCAGCCCTCTGATTCTGCCAGAGCCCCTAAAAACTCACCCTGAGGGGTCACAGGGCTCAGAGTGCGGGAGGTGCCTTTGGCAGGTCTCGGAGTGATGTGGGGAACAGCTGGATTGCCACAACTGGGGACAACTGGGGACAACTGGGGACAACTGGCTCTGCCTTCCCCAGGAATGGCTCTGCTGCTCATCTGCTGCCACCCCTGCCCTGTGACATCCCACAGAAAATCTGGGTGGGAAAGGGGAGATTTCATCTGCTGCCATCTCTGCCCCAAGATATCCCACTGGAATTTTGGGTGGAAAACAGAGCTAATCTAATGATTCTGCCCTGTGACATCCCACAGGAAATTTGGGTGGAAAATGAGAGATTTCATCTGCTGCCACCTCTGCCCCAAGATATCCCACTGGAAATTTTGGGTGGAAAAGGAAAGATTTGATCTGATGACTCCACCCTGTGACATCCCACAGAAAATTTGGGTGGAAAGGAGGGATTTCATCTGCTGCCACCCCTGCCCTGAGACATCCCACTGGAATTTTGGGTGGAAAAGGAAAGATTTGATCTAATGACTCTGCCCTGTGACATCCCACAGAAAATTTGGGTGGGAAAGGAGGGATTTCATCTGCTGCCACCCCTGCCCTGTGACATCCCACTGGAATTTTGGGTGGAAAAGGAGAGATCTGATCTGCTGCCGCCTCCGCCGGGCACTTCCCACCCTCCCCCGGGGAAAACACCAATTTTGCTGACAAATAAAAGATGAACCTTGCCAGAACTCACCAGCTCTCTTGATCCTCTTCCTCTCCTTCAGCTGGTAGGGCTTGTGGTCGTGGGACAGGGGGATGGCGTTGCCGTCCTTGTCGCACAGCACGCATGTAGTCGCCCACGTTGGCCACCGTCAGCTCCTTGTCGGACAGCAGGGCAATCAGACACGTGGTGCCTGCAGGACACCAGGGTGGGGACAAAAACACCCACGGGGGGGGTGAGGAGGGACTCCTGAGCAGCAGGAAAATGTCCCTCCTGTCACAGGATGCCAGGGTGGGAAGGAGTTCCAGGTCGGGGAGTCCAACCTGTGACCCTGTGAGCCCACGTTAACAGAATGGCAGGAATATTTCCCATTATTTCCCATTATTTCCCATTATTTCCCACTATTTCCCATTTCCTTTCCCTCACCCAAAACCAGCAGGACCCCATATATATAGATATATATATACTGGATATGCTATATTTATATAGATATATAAATATATATATGGAGGTAGCAAATATCAGCTAAAAAAAAACATTCTGGGGTTGACACCTGGCTCTGGATGCAACTCCTAAATATCAATATCTCTGGATTTTCCCTGACAGCAGGGAAAAATGAATCCCATCCCTTTTTTTTTAAATTTTTGTTTTTCAATAATGAAACTGAATTTCTCCAAGACTCCTGGGGAAGAAGGGCCATCCATTAAGGGAAAAAAAATAATCCACAGGACAAAACCACCTCCAGAATCTCCCAGCAGGCTGGAATTCCCTGGCACACTAGAATTAAATGCCAAAATATCTTTAAATAATCAAAATTTGCCACAGATCAGGCACTGACCACCTCAGATGTTTAGGGATGCTGTAAATCAAAGGAATGGGATTAAGAGCCAGCAAAGCTTTGTTGGGAGAAAATATTCTTGCACAAAATTACCCCAGCCTTAGCTAGTCAAGAATGCCACTTTTGAAACTAAAGGATTTTGAGATTAGGAAAGGATTTGTTCCCATCTGTCACTTTTGGCCTCCTTTCATTTTTTAAAGCTTCCTTACTCAAACCTCACTACAAATCTCGCCAGACAAACTCATTTTATATTTGTAGCTCTGATTTCCTAAAGGGAAAGATGCACAAAAAGAGGGAAAGATTCCCATTGGGATGTGGAGTCCATCAAGGCTGCACTTTATTAATATTGGATGTTGCCAGAAAAGCCAAATTAACTCCCAAAATCGTGCCAAACCCAGAGCATTTGAGGTTGATTCTGGCAAATGGATGCAGCTGAACCTGAGCCACTTTGGGAAACACCCCTGGGGAGAAAAGAGTTACCTGGGGGTGCAAAATGCTCCTTCCCAGGGGGATGGCAAAGGTTTCCTGGCTGGAAAAGGTGTGGAAGTGTTTCCCTACCACCCTCAGTGACTGAGCCCTTGCAGCCCCCTCAAAATTCTGCTTTTCTGGCTGGAATTCCAGCTGCTCACCATTATTCCAGAAATTAAAGAAGGGTCTGGGTGATCCCTGCCAGCCAAAATTGTATTTTCTCCCCTTTCATCAGCAGCATTTTTATTTTGCCAATTTTTGAAGGATTGTTTCCTTCATTTTTTTCCTCATTGAGTTATTTTGCTGGGTAAAAAAAAACCAAAAAAAAGGAAAAATGCCACAACCCAGGGCTGGAGCAACCAAGATAACCAGCAGCTGCTGTAATTATATTTATTAATTATAATTTATTACTTATTTATTATATTTATTAATGATATTATGCCCATTTTCTGTGCTCTGCTCACAATCAGCTCTCACTTTTCTGCCTTTCCCATAAATCAAGGGACAGAATTAGGATGATGAGGGGGCTGCATTGCTGAGTTTTCATCTCTGCAGGTGCCTCCACCTGCTTGGGAAGCTGAATTTTGGATTTTCATTTCCAGCTGTGCTGCTGGGAATTTTCTAAACCAGTTATTACAGAGCTTCTCATTTCCACATGATTTTTGCTGGATGAGATAAATCCTCAAAGATGTGATTCAAGCAGTTTTAATCTTTATTTTCGCTGTACAAACACAGAGATTTCCATAAAGGAAAAAAAATTTCCCTGCATTTCCTCCTCCCTAACAAACTCCTGTACATGGAAAATAAGTGGAGAGAAACTGGAGTGACCCAACTGAGGTCACTTAATTTGAGTGAATTTTTGGGGCAGTAAAATGTGAATTATGAGGAACCACTTTTGGAGGAATAAATATTGACAAAAATGAGAACAAAAGCTCAACCTGCACAAAGTGTTTGGGGAAAGACTGAAAATGAGAGATTATTTTTTCCACACCAGTTCAGGAACCAGTTGAGTTCCTCATTTCACGAGGAAGAAATACTTCCCATAAATGAGAACAAAAGCTCAACCTCCACAAGGTCTTGTCTGAAAATGAGCAATTTTTGGGGCAGTAAAATGTGAATTATGAGGAAGCACCTCAGGAGGAACAAATATTTCCCAAAAATGAGAACAAAAGCTCAACCTGAACAAGGAATTTGGGGAAAGACTGAGAATGAGTGATTTTTGGGGCAGTAAAATGTGAATTATAGGGAACCACCTCAGGAGGAACAAATATTTCCCAAAAATGAGAACAAAAGCTCAACCTGCATAAGGAATTTGGGTAAAGACTGAACATGAGCGATTTTTGGGGCAGTAAAATGCGATTTTTGGGGGCAGTAAAATGCGATTTTTGGGGGGCAGTAAAATGCGATTTTCGGGGGGCAGTAAAATGCGATTTTCGGGGGGCAGTAAATGCGATTTTCGGGGGGCAGTAAAATGCGATTTTCGGGGGGCAGTAAAATGCGATTTTCGGGGGGCAGTAAATGTGATTTTTGGGGCAGTAAATAGGATTTTTGGGGGCAGTAAAATGCGATTTTTGGGGCATTAAAATGCGATTTTCGGGGGCAGTAAAATGCGATTTTCGGGGGCAGTAAAATGCGATTTTCGGGGGCAGTAAAATGCGATTTTCGGGGGCAGTAAATGGGATTTTCGGGGGGCAGTAAAATGCGATTTTCGGGGGCAGTAAAATGCGATTTTTGGGGCAGTAAATAGGATTTTTGGGGGCAGTAAAATGTGATTTTTGGGGCATTAAAATGTGATTTTTGGGGCAGTAAATTGGGATTTTTGGGGCAGTAAATGGGGTTTTTGGGACAGTAAAATGCGATTTTCAGGAGCCCAGCCATACCTGCCTCGTCGTAGGACACGGTGAGCTTCTCCAGCATCTCCCTGTCGATGGAGAGGATCTGCTGCTCCAGGATGCTCTGGTAGGACAGCACGCTGTTCTCCTTGTCCCGCTCGTAGTCCTGCAGGTGCTGCTTCAGCACCTCGGGCAGCCGCGACTTGACGTACTCTGCTGCCGACTGCGGGGGATGCAGCAATTAGCACGGGCGGTAATTGGGACTGGGGCTGCACTGGTACACAGGGCAACTGCAGCTGGGGTTATTAATGCACGCTGGTAATTGTAATTTGGGTTATTGATACACATTGGTAACTGCAATGGGGTTATTAATGCACATTGGTAACTGCAACTGGGGTTATTAATGCACGTTGGTAATTGTAATTTGGGTTATTGATACACATTGGTAACTGCAGCTGGGGTTATTAATGCACGCTGGTAATTGTAATTTGGGTTATTGATACACATTGGTAACTGCAATGGGGTTATTGATACACATTGGTAAATGCATTGGTAACTGCAGCTGGGGTTATTAATGCACGCTGGTAATTGTAATTTGGGTTATCATTGATACACATTGGTAACTGCAGCTGGGGTTATTAATGCACATCGGTAACTGCAGCTGGGGCTATTAATGCACGCTGGTAATTGTAATTTGGGTTATCATTGATACACATTGGTAACTGCAGCTGGGGTTATTAATGCACGCTGGTAATTGTAATTTGGGGCTATTAGTGCACATTGATTATTAATTGCAGTTGGGGTTATCATTGATACACATTGGTAACTGCAATTTGGGTTATTAATGCACATTGGTAACTGCAACTGGGGTTATAATTGATACACATTGGTAATTAATTGCAGTTGGGGTTATTATTGATACACATTGGTAACTGCAGCTGGGGTTATTAATGCACGCTGGTAATTGTAATTGGGGCTATTAGTGCACATTGGTAATTAATTGCAGTTGGGGTTATCATTGATACACATTGGTAACTGCAATTTGGGTTATTAATGCACATTGGTAATTGCAATTTGGGTTATTGATACACATTGGTAACTGCAACTGGGGTTATTAATGCACGCTGGTAATTGTAATTGGGGTTATTAATGCACATTGGTAACTGCAATGGGGTTATTAATGCACATTGGTAATTAATTGCAGTTGGGGTTATCATTGATACACATTGGTAACTGCAACTGGGGTTATTAATGCACGTTGGTAATTGTAATTGGGGTTATCATTGATACACATTGGTAACTGCAACTGGGGTTATTGATACACATTGGTAACTGCAGCTGGGGTTATTAATGCACGCTGGTAATTGTAATTGGGGTTATTAATGCACATTGGTAATTGTAATTTGGGTTATTGATACACATTGGTAACTGCAATGGGGTTATTAATGCACATTGGTAATTGCAACTGGGGTTATAATTGATACACATTGGTAATTGATTGCAGTTGGGGTTATCATTGATACACATTGGTAACTGCAATTGGGGTTATTAATGCACATTGGTAACTGCAATTTGGGGTTATTATTGATACACATTGGTAACTGCAACTGGGGTTATTAATACACATTGGTAATTGCAATTGGGGTTATAATTGATACACATTGGTAATTAATTGCAGTTGGGGTTATTATTGATACACATTGGTAACTGCAACTGGGGTTATTAATGCACATTGGTAATTGTAATTTGGGTTATTAATGCACATTGGTAACTGCAGTTGGGGTTATCATTGATACACATTGGTAATTAATTGCAACTGGGGTTATCATTGATACACACTAGTAATTGCAATTTGGGTTATCATTAATACAGGTTATTAATTGCAATTGGGTTTATCATTGACACAGATTATTAATTGCAATTGGGCTTGCATTAATACAGATTGTGTCCTGGTTTGAAGGACAGGTGTCTGCCGATAAAGGCAGAAGTTTTCCTTCTAATTACAATTTGGGTTATCATTAATACAGATTTTTAATTGCAATTTGCGTTATCATTAATACAGATTGTTAATTGCAATTTGGGTTATCACTGATACACATTGGTAATTGCAATTGGAGCTGCATTAATGCACATTGGTAATTGCAACTGTGGATGCATTAATACAGATTTTTACTTGCTATTGGGGCTGTCATTGATACACATTGGTAATTGCCATTTGGGGATGCATTAAACAGATTTCTAATTGCCATTGGGGATGCATTAATACAGATTTTTAATTGCAATTGGGGATGCATTAATGCACACTGTTAACTGCAATTGGGGCTGTCAATAATACACACTGTTAATTGCACTTGGGGCTGTCATTAATACAGACTGTTAATTGCACTTGGGGCTGTCATTAATACAGATTATTAATTGCAGTTGGGGCTGTAATTAATACAGATTTTTAATTGCAATTGGGGTTGTCATTAATACAGATTGTTAATTGCAATTGGGGCTGTCATTAGTACACACTGTTAATTGCAATTGGGGATGCATTAATACAGATTTTTAATTGCAATTGGGGTTACCATTAATACAGATTTTTAATTGCAGCTGGGGCTGGCATGGGGGAAATCCCAGCCCGAGCTGAGAGAGGACCCAGCTCCAGCAGGGAATTCCTGCACCCCCAGCACAGCTCCATGGCATTGGAAAATCCAACACTCACATTTCATCTGCTGGTTCTAAATTTTTATTCGAAATTTTAAAGCACCACGTGGCAGAACGAAATCTAATTTAATGTGTTTATTCCAAATTTTACAGCACCAGGTGGCAGAGTGGAATCAAATTTAATGTGGTTTTTTTTTGTTACACCTTGAAGCACAGAGTGGAATCACTTCACCTGCTCTTGATACACGACCAGGCCATAAATATTTATATCTATATTTATTTCTATATTTATATTTGTATTTAAAATTTTATATTTATAGATATTTACGTCTTATGTTAATTTATATATTTATATATCCACATATTTATCCATATATTGATATTTATATCCATACATGTCTATATTTATTTATATTTTATTTATTTATATTTATATTTATTTATTTATTTATATTTATATTTATATTAACAACTCTATATGCATAGTTATCTATATTTATGACTTATGTTTATTTATATATTTATATATAGAGATATATTTTATTCATATTAATATTCATATCTACATTTGCAATTTTTATATTTTTATTAATTTTTTTGTATGGCTCATGTTTATATGTCTATATGTTTATAGATCCATATACCCATATATTTATATTTACCATTTTATATTTACATTTATCTGTATTTATGACTTATGTGTATATATATAGATATATAGATACATTGATATATAGAAATATTGATATATTGATATATACATATATTATTTATATTTATATTTATATTTATATTTATATTTATATTTATATAAAGATTTATATTTATATTTATATTTATATTTATATAAAGATTTATATTTATATAAAGATTTATATTTATATTTCTAGCAGACACACACACAAACAAATTCCCCGGGCAGAGGGACGAACACAAGGGGGCAGGGTTGGGCTGATGCTGGAGCTGTGAGTAAAGCTGGAGTAAAGGGGGAGTAACCACGGAGAGCCCCAAGCCAGCCTGGATCCCTCACTTCCAGCAGGAAATTTCTATGACATTTAAAATTATATTAAATTTATATTTATTTTTAGAAATAACCATGTATTTATTTATGGCTTTTGCAAATTATTATCAATCACGATTTTGATACAGCACAATTTATAATCACTTTTAACTGCTTTTAGTGTAATTTATCACCTAACCCTATGTAGCTTTTATATAGTAGTGTGATAAATATATATTAAATTTAATATATAAATTTTATCATTCCATTCCATTCCATTCCATTTATATTTTATATTTAAATTTTAAATATATATTAAAGTTCTTTAGTAAAATATTAAAATAGACTCTGTGTAATGATAACTTTTACAGGAGCAGCCAATATTTTTATTTAATATTAAGATAAGACTCTGTGTAATGATAATTTTTGCAGATTTTTTTTTTTTGCTTTTATTTGTGGAACAAACTGACAGTGGTGAGAATAACTCAGATAATTGTGTAAAATAGTTAATGGTGATTTCCTGCATTTGTTTTCAATAATAATATATATTACATATATGACATACAATAATATCTATTATATATATTCGATTATAGAATAATAATGTAATTTCGGAATTATCTGTATGATAACATTGCAAAGATCCAGGAAAATAAACATCAAATGAAAGAATGCAAAGAGGAATTTACCCCTGACCCTGGGGTTACCAAAACTGCCTTGTGAGGACATAAAATATCTAAAATTTCACCTGTGGGATTCAAGAAGACAGATCAAGAATAGAACCAGGTAAAAAAAAAGAAAAAGAAATGATAATAAAGTTGTTTTATTCCAGGTTTGGCAGTGACCAGAAGTCACCTCTGCTCTGCTCCAGGCTTTTCCTGGGGTTATATTTAATTTTCCAGAGATTAAATTGCAATCTTAAAATACCCCTGAAGTTGTGTTCCTGCACCCTGTGTGCCACCAAGGGAGTTATTCCTGGAAATCCAGAGGAGCTGCCCTGCCAGAGTAATTAATTAATTCTCCATTGACACCACATTTGAAGAATTGCTTTTTCCACAGGAAAGCCAAAAGGATCATTGTACACGGATTATTTTAGCCCAAAACCAGGAATTTGTGTTTAATGTGAGAACAGATTTGTTCTCTTTGGATCTCTGGGGGGGATTTTTGTGCTCCTGGAAAACACCTGAGCTCAGGAATTTGATTTCCTCTGGAAAGCAATTCCATGGCCCCTTCTCTAAAACTGAAACTCCAGCATCCCCAGGCTGAAGTAAATTAAATAAAAGATTGACTTTTATACCTTAATTGACTTTAGGGTATTTTGTCCTACCATGGAAAATTAATATTTCATATAGAGAGAATACATTTTTAAATATCTACAATGAAATATACTCACAGAGCCTATTCACCACAAAAATCCCATTTTTATCTGTTTATTAAAAAAAACAACCTGACATAAAAATGCCATCAGCAATTGCTCATTCTTCAGCAACCTGAACCCAAATTTGCTTGTGTTTTTTAACTGATGGGAAAAAAAATCAGATCCCAAAATTCTGCCCCTGGAATTTGGTGCTGATCCCAGGGAAATTCCTGCTCCTTCCCCATCCCATCCTGTTTAGGATCTGTCCTCCCCTGCAGCCACTGGGGGTTTTGCTGAGGCAAATTTCTTGGAATGAGGAGCCAGGAATAGTCACTGCAAGGGAAACAGGAGAGCAAAACAGGATCTGCTCCCCTGGGATAACACCAGAGCCACAGATGGCACCAGGACAACCTGCCCTCCACAGCAAGGAACTATTTAAGGACAAATATGCCAAGAGAATTTTTTTCCTTTAATACCAAATTTTGGTGTGTTCAGCCAGTTATTTCTATCTAAAAATGTCTTTTTTTACTCTGCCATAAATGATCAGTAATCCCAGGAAAGCCTAGCTCACAGTAAAGTTGTGAGCTGAAAATGTTTGAGGAGCTCTGAAATTCAACAACACTGGACACCAAAACCACCACTATTATTTTGCAGCTCCATAGCAGACCAAATATTAGCTCAAAAACATCTTTACTTCATCAGACACTGCTTAATAATGAGGAAATTAACCTGATTCCAAGGAGATGGCTAAAGTTCAAATCAGGATTCACCCTGCATTGGCAGAGATGGATGAAATCCATTATTACAGTAATCCAAAAAGACTGAAAAATCTTCCAGCAAAGAATGGACTGCCCAGTGAGAACTGGGAAAGTGAAATGGGAAGGGAAAAAAATCTGGAATTTGGGTTTTGCTGGGAGCACAGGGAGCTGGATCACATTTAGTTTTTTTAAAGTTTTTTGCTTCTTGCTAGGGTTGGGGTGAAAGGCACGAGAGATGGAATTTCTTGTTTGGACTTTGATTATTTTAGTTTATGAATTTTTGTTTATGTTACAGTGAGTGCTACAGCACTTCTAGCTAACAAGCTAAAAATGGTGGAAATGGAAATGCATTTCATCCACCACAAGGTTTTTTTTTAAATTGTTCAATTAAAAGCTAACACTTCAATTATTTTTACTTTTGACCCAATGACCAAACACTTGTGATTGCAGTGTGGCATTTTTAATTAATCATAAAAGTACTACTTGTACCTGAGAAAAAGGACAAGAAGAAAAAAACTTCCACCTTAAAACCTTCATTTTGCCTTTTACTCATTATTGTATTCCAAAACCCAAATTCCCAATTTTTCACAACGTGATATCACACATTTCTATTCAAACTGCAAACCTGTGATTTTAGTTCTATCATTCAATTTTGGAAACCCAAAACCCCCAGTATCCAGCAATCCATGAAATCCCAATTATTTTCCACTTCCCAGGAGGGAAACACTTGCAGGAGCCACATTTTTAATGGCTGCTTTTAATTAATGAGTGCAAATTTTAATTAATGGGTCCAGAGCCACCAGGAATATTCTGGAACCTGGAGGTCAAATTCAAATATTAATTTTATCAAGGCAGGGGCATCACTAGAATGACTTTTTTTTCTGGCATCTCCACTCAGGGCCACAGCACTTCCCTGTCTTATTCTCTGAATGAAGAAATTTTGAAAAATAGGAAAATATTCCCAGCCAGATCTTCCCCAAATGAGTAATTAACACCAAAACCACCTCCATATTTATTAATTGTATTAATAAAAATTATTTATTTTAATATATTAATTTTATGTATTTATTTGTCTTTAGTTATTATATAGTTAAATGCTATTAATATTACAAATTTTTATTGATTATATTTATTACATTATTACTATTTAATATTTTCATACTTTATTGTTTTAGCACTGTAATAACATTTAATAATTGTTACTTGTATTAATTATGTCCATGATGGGCTCAACACTAAATTTTCTTTTAGGACCACCCTGTGCAGTATCAGATATCCAGAATTGTGCTTGGATTTATTTTTTTATTTGCAGGTGCTCCCCCAGCAATTCCTCTGGATTTATCCATTATTTATCCATAATTCCATCAAAGATTGGAGAAGGACAATTTCCCAAGTGAACACACCAAGTCAACAATTTCTGTTCATCCTGAATGGACACAGACTGAAATGCAGGAAACTCCATCAAAATTTAAATAAAAGCTTTTTTTTTCCCTCTGGTCAAACACAAGATGCCCAGAGAGGTTGTGGAGTCACCACCCATGGAAATATCAAATTCCAGCTGGGCTGGGTTATTCCACCCTGAATATTTCTTCTGACAACCACACATATCCCCCCAAAAATTAAGAATATTAGGAATAATGAGAGTAAAGGAATTATTCCTGCAGGAAAAAAAAAACACCAGCACTTAAACGGCACATACACAAACCCTGAATCTTAATTAGAAAGTCAATCATTATCCACGCCTCTTGTAGGAGAAAAATTAAGATTAGTGGGGAAATTAAAGTGGAAATGAGGCCCAAAGCAGTTGGTTGATAAATTCCCTGTCAGTTGTGACAAGCAGGGAGGTGGAGCTGGTTTAAAAAAAAAAAAAAAAAATTCTATAAATCCTGGAAGATGCAGAGCACAGACACAGAAGAGCAGCAATAATTCTGACAATCCCCCCTGTGGCCAGAAGGAAAGGATGTTAATGTTTGACTAATATTTGAATTTACCAAAGGGCACGATTTAGTTAATGGCACAAAGCAAAATAGGTGTGATTGAAGTGCTAAAAAAAAAAATAGGGATGTCAAGATTTCACCTGATTTTGATGCTAATTGGGTGGAACTATTAACAGAGATGAGCTGAATTTGAAATGAAGGGCTGTAAAAAAATGGTTTTAAAATGCCTGAAAAGACTTGGCCATTAGCAGGTAACAATGCAGAAAAATCCAGGACCTAAATTACAATTTATTTGCTAAATGGGAAGGTGCACAGAGCAGGGATTGCCAGGAGCATTTCATCCAACCAGGATTAACTGCAACATTTTTTTATATCCCTGTAATCAAATCTAAGCAAAAGGGATCATTTTTTTATTGCCATAAACAGGCAGAAGTGAGAGAAAGAGCAATAACCCTAAAAAAAATGGTCAGAGTGTCATAAACCCTCTAAATTTACACAGGTGTTGAACTGCTCATTTTCCAACCCTTTTTTTGATACAGCAAAATGCTGCATTTTGGATTTTACTGAGCTCATCAAGTTCAACATTAAAGGTAGAAAAAAGAAAAAAAAAAGAGGTTTGCAAAATGACTCAACTTCAAATGACATTTCCAGCTCTGTGCCTGTAACCCTGCATCAAACCCTGAAGTGAAAGCTTTTATTAGGAATTAAAATGCCTTCAAAACTACTCCAGGGGATTTCCACAGGTGTCTCTGTGCAGAAGCTTTTCCAAGGAGCAGGGATTTTTTCAGTGAAAAACCAGTTTTACCAGAAGCCTTTCATTCTGCTCCTGTAGTTGAGGGAAAAAAATGTATTTATAGCCTATTAGACTCAATTAAAGAGCAAGAAGCATTCATCTTTCTGTGCCATTGTTCTCTCCCTCCAAGCACTGAGGGACAGGAGTGGAATATTTTAGCCTAAATGGTCTCTCCTGATTTAGAGACTTCACTTTGTGCCAAGCAGAAATCAAGAACTGGAAAGATTCAGTCTGGGTGAGTTAAACAGGAGATAAAAAAAAATCTCTATTTTTGCTTAGAATTTCACCAGTGTTCAAGCAGCTGGTCACAAACCTGTCTCCCACTCCTCCTAGCACTTCTAAACTGAATATTTCTGTAATTCCACCCAGCACAACTCCAAAGCTCAGCAAGTAGCAAACACACAGGAATTTTCAAATAACAGCAGAGTGTTAATGTATAAAATATTACAATTGTGCCTTCCTCAGCCATAAACCCCCTGAGGGAAGCAGGACAGTTCTGGAGAAGGAGATGATGCTCCTTGGAGCCAAGTCCTGTCCTGGTAAGGCTTTTCCTAAATGAGATAAATCTAATGCTGGAAACAACCCTTAAGCTTCTGTTTAAGCCTGACCTTAAAAAATTCTCTATTAAGTATCTCCATTAATGATTATAATTATTAATTAGCTTGTGTTCTATCCAAGCTGTGAGGAGAAGGGGTGAGGTGGAGAGAAAACCTGGGGAGCCTTGGGGGGATCTAGGATTGGAGACACAACTTGGCCCAGCTGGATTTTCCTCTGTCCCCTCCAGAACTGGGACAAGCCCTGCACACAAAGAGTTAACAGGGAAAAAAGGTGAAATCCCACAAAATAAAACTTCTGAGGGGAACAACTTGCAGGTTCAATGAGCTCTGGTTAAATGTAATTATGGTTATTTTCTCTCCTCCCTTTGGGTTTGAAAAATCCACTGTATTGACCCAAATAATGAGCCAGGAAAGAGCCACATTCTCTGAAAAACTAATCCAGAATAAAGCAAACTTTTGTGTACCCCCTGGAACACCAGGCTGCCAGGAAAGGAGATTTTTGTGATCATGTGGGTGATAAGCAGCTGAAACATGAGATTGTGGCACAATTTAGGGCTTAAAAAGGAATCCCAAGATGTAGAAATAGTGGGTTAATAATGATGGAGTGGGGTAAGGTTATTAGGGAATTTTCAAAGCAAACCCTGTCTGCTTGTGATACCTGGAATTTGAGAATTGAGGGAATATCTGAGGGTTTAAGAAAACAATAACAAATAGGGGAAAATTACTTTCAAAAGGTTTTTTTGCCAGAGAAGGAAACTCTCCCTCTGATCAGTTAATAGGTTGGAGAGGTGAGGATGAGAAGGCTCTGAGGGAAGAGATGCTCTGGTTATATTAACACAGCTCCTTTTCCTAAAAACAGGAGGAATCAGAGAAATTTTAGGGACATCAGTGACCAAGTTTAAAAAAAGGGATGGTCACATCAGGATCTCAGAGTGACTGCCCTGGAATTCATCTGCAGTTTCTTCTCCTGAGCTGAAGGACCCAGAAACTCCCATTAAATAAAACACCTCCTTCAGGAAGAAAAGACAAACCTTCCAGAGTGGCCAGAATTGATGTCAGAAAGTAATTATATAAACCACTTAATTAAATGGCAGAGGCTCAAAGACAGGGACTTCATTAAATAGAAAAGCAGCCAATTCCAATCCATAAATAGTTTCCAAAGCCTGCTCATTTTCTAGAGGCATTTCACTACACAAACACTGAGAGCTGCACCCTGGAGAGCAGGAGAGGAATAAATCAGGCCCCAGTTAAGACAAACACCAATGCCTGGATGTTATCCCTTCTTCCCTCTAAAAATGGACATGGGAAAGAATTTTAAAAAGGATTTTTCCTGCCTGTGGGATCAGAACATTTCTGGCTATTGAGCCCAAGGGAGCAGGGAATGGTTTGGAGGTGGTTTTGTTCATATTCCTCAGGTTCATCATTCAAAAAGATGGGAAAAGGAGGAGGAAGGAGGCAGACGTAGGAAAAAAGAAAGGAGATAAATACTCATGAAAGGGAGAACAGTGAGTGAGGTGGAATAGCCAGAAAAAGAAAAAATGGAAGCAACTGTGTTCAAAGAACACCTGGAGGTGGCACTCAGTGCTCTGGGCTGGCCACAGGCTGCACTTGATGGTCCTGGAAACCTTTTCCAACCTCAGGGATTCAATGCCAGGGAAATAGAAGTGCTCATTTAAAGGAAATTCTTCCTGAAACACAGTTTAATTAAATAAGATGCACATAATCATTTTGTTCCTCCAGCTCGTCAGGACACGGGTTGTTAATTGCACTCATCAAGGCAGAAGGTCAAAAAGGTTTCCAGTCTTTTCATCTCTGAATGGATGGAGAATGGGGGGGCTGAGCAGGGAATTACCCAGCTGAGGGGGGAAAAGTAACTTCAGTGATTTCCAGAGGGGAATAAACAGTGCCTGGGTGAGAGCAGAGAGCTGAAACCACAACTTTTAAACCTGTATTCCTCCAGCAGGGCCATTCCAGCAGCACCAGCACCAGCCCCTCTCTAGGTGAGGCTGACTCAAGCAGTTCCTCACCCTCTACTGCTTCACTTTGCAATTTCCTCCTGTTTTTAAGAGCAGCCCCAGCACGGATTAAAGGTCCATGATAGCACGCTATAAAAACTTCAAAGCAGCTCCTGGAAGTGATTCTGCTCCTGCATTAGAAGCTCCTTGAAAAAGCTCCTGCTCTGAAGAGATAACAGCACAGCTTTGATTTTAAGGCTTTTGTATTGCTTGGAGTGTTTGTATATTAAAGTGACACAGCCTGGAGTTTCCAGATTTCATGGCAAGCCTTGAGACAACAAAAAGCAAACACCTTTTATCGGGAGCGTGGAGCGAAGCTTCATATGCTGGCAATGCTCCCAAAAACATTCAACCTTTTCCCTTCCAGGAGTTTTAACAGAAATTTAAGCAGAGCTGAGCTGTTTTGGAAGAAAGACAGATTTGAAATTCAGAGAAACCTGAGATATCCCAGGGGCTGGTTGGGCTTTCAGCCCGTGGTGGTGAACGAGTCCTGAGCCATTCTCTGAGAGCCTCTGAGGTGGCAGCTGGGGAGATCAAGTTTATTTCTCAGCAAACAGGGCTGCTAGCAAATCAATGTTTTGCTGTCACTCAGGCATGGACTTATTATTTCCCAAAATCATGAATATTTCCCCCCAAAGTCTCTGGGCTCTTTGGTGCCGCTCCCTGTCCCTCACGCTGGTGATGGGTGAATTCTGTGGGGATTTCTCCCCCTGCTGCTCATTATTCCACCTGAATCGTCCCCACAGAATTATTCCCATTCCCACTCCACCAGATTTTTCATTGTCCTCCAGAGAGTTTTCCCATATTATTTTCCAGAGAGCTTCCTAACATTTGTCCAAGGCAAGGATCATTTCCCACTCCCAGGAATCAGCTGATGACTTCCCAATCCTAAAACCCTTGGACTCCAACCCCAGTCTGGGAATATTCCCAGATGGAGCAGTGGGAGCATTGCTCAATCTCCTCTCCAAACCCTCCTTGTAAAGGTGGTATCTGAACCACTTAATTACTGTCTTGTCTTCATTTTCTTCTGTCTTCACTCAGAGCCAGGATTAAAAGGAGATGAATTTTCTCTAGTTTGGGCTTGGTTTTTATTAAGTCTTATCCAAAGTACAGAGTTCTGCAACATTTCCAGCTACCAGCTAAAAGAGAGCAAAATGGAGCTGAATTTAGCTGGTTACAAGGTCTTTTAATAAAGCTAAACAGTCCAATAGAGAATTAGCACCTGTATTATTGATACTTTTGACCCAATAACCAAACTCCTGTGACCTGCAGCGCAGCACTGACTGTCCAACCAAAACCACCTGAAATCATGAAGAAGAAGGAAGAAGACACAAAGGAGGAGACAAAACCCAAAATTCTTTATCTTGTCCCATACCTGTTACTATATTATAAAAACCTTCAAATTCCAAACCCTTCACCATGTGAAATCCCACACTTCTATTTAACTACACACCCGTGATTTTAACTCCACCACCCAAATTTGGAAGCTTCCCCAAGGCCTCAGGTCAAAAGGAGTGTTGTGCTGGGGATCAGTGTCAGAAAGCTCAAAAATCCCAGATTTTTGGGATCCAACACCTCCTCTCATCCTCTTTTCCCACAGAACTCCAGGATTTTTCTCAGAATGATGTATCCAAGGTGTTTTCTCTGCTGGCTACACCTGGTCACCAAACCATGTCTAAACCTTCCTGCACATCATCTGCAGGTGCAGCTGCTTTGAAATCCACCTGCATATTCCATTCCCCACAGGCACTGCCTGATCCCAGCTGCTGGCTCACCCTTCCTGCTGGAAGAAATCAATTTAAATAATAAATCCAGATTTATTCCCAGCTTTAACACTTGGAGCAGTAAACACTAAAGAGATGAAGTGTGGTGAAACCAAAGGAGAAGAGCAGGATGGAAAATAATATCAACAGCTTGAAGTGTCTCAACAGATTGGGACAAAAAAAATGTGAGAGAATAATTTTGGGCAGGAAACTGTGGAATTGCAGCATTCCACCCCAAAAAAAGTGGGTTTGTTTCCTGACGACCGACACAAACAGGGAATGAGAAAACAACATCTGAAAGAATCGTAAGGTTCAAAGAAATGCTGCCAACATTTGGGGAAAAAAAAAGGGTAAAACTAAGATCTGGGAATCTTGTGGGTGTGATAGAAACTCATCTAAATCGAGACAAATAAAATACCAGCAGGAAATGTTGAGGGGGAAAAAAAAAACCTGGTGTGTAGAAGAGTGAGAAACTTATTTTGGAGCCGACACGATGGTTCAGCCAAATAATGGCATTTGTGAGGGAGAAGGAAAAGGGACAAAGGGGAAGGCTGAGCACCAAGGAGTTGTTAAAGGAACTTTGGGAGACACCTTTAAGGACAAGCTTGGCCAAGAGGCCAAAAGAAAGAGGTTTTAAACATGAAAACCTTCAAAGGCTCATCCACGGCCACTTTTGGAGTGATGGAATCCAAGCTCCATAAAAAACCATCCCTGATTTCCCAAGGAGAAGGAAAATCAAGGCTGAGAAGTTCCTGGGAGGTTTCTGCTGGCAAATTCCAGCCCTGAGTGCCCTGCCAGGAATGAAATCCCTGCACAGAGCCCTCACTCCTTGATTTTTGGGGAAAAGCCTCCAGGTTTGGGATGAGTGCTGGTAAGAGCACCAAGCTGGGCTCAGGAAGGAATGGGAGCTCCAGGAAAAGCCCAGAGCTGATCCCTGCCCAGGAGTTTGAGCCAGCTCAAAACCAAATTATTTTGCCTTGCTTGGCCTTGGGGTTGAATCTTGGTTATTTTTATTCCATCCCATTCTAGGGAGGAGAAAATCCCCTGCAAAATAAATGCTGAGAGTGAGCTCACCTTAAGGAGCTGCTGCCAACCCCAAAATATCCCAGGAGGAAAATCTGGGAGCGAATGGATGTGTTGCTCTGGGAGGGGAAAATTCTGCTTTAAAGGAAATGTTTAATTTCATTTCCTACCTAAGAGGCTCCACCAGAACAAAACTCATGAGCAAAAAGCCCAGGAAAATCCAATTAGGGCTATTTCTGAGCCCCTTATCTCAATTTTGGAGCCCATAAACTCCCTTCTCCCCCACCACGTGGCTGCAGAACTTTCATAAAGTGGATTTTAGTGAAGTGGGAAATCAAATTTGCAAGAGCAACGACTGCAGGAAATCATGATAAAATGCTTGATGTTTCCTGACACTTAAAATCATATTCTAATCTGGTTTTCTAAAGCTCTGCAATAAACTCTGTTGCCTGGAAATCAGGTGCAAATCAGAGGGTGAATGAATCCAAACACAGAATTGTGCAATGAATGTTTTCATTGGATGCAATTAGGGGATATGATATTTTTAAAGACCTGCAGATTAAACTACCTGAAAAATGAAATATTTAATTCCAGCAATCAAGCTGAGAAATAAAATTGATTTTCTCTCGGTTCAATGGATAAAAAGTCTGTGTCACAAGGAGGTGTTTCCTCCCTCCCACCCCTCCACAGATTTTCTGGAGAAACATCCTGGATTTCTTTTCCACTGAGGTTATTTTGGTCACTATTTGAGTTTCACATGCACATGAGGAGCTACAGGCTATTTTTTGGGACCAGAATGATCTTTATCCTGCTATTTTTACTTCTCTTTGCTCTGTTTTTGCCCTTGGATTCTCTGCACAACTTTCCCACTCCCATTCCCCCCCCAATCCCAGTTATTTGCATCCTCTCCTGCAGAATCTCAAATTTTCTCCTTAAAAACTTTGAATTTAAGATCCCAACTTCCCAGCAGAGCCCAAACACTGCTACCCAACCTCCTGTTCTCACTGGGCTATTTTTGCATAATGAATTTTGAATATTAAAGTGTATTTTGTAGATTTTGGGGGCTTTATGATCTGCTGAATATTGTTGGGATGGATGATCTTTCAAACCTAAATGATTCTGTGGTTCTTTAATATAAAGATATATAAATATATCTTTATATTAAATATATTCTCTGTTCTTAAATAAACAGAAAATAAATAAAAGTGAAGCTCAGCTGGGCCTAAAAACTCTGGGTACTCCACATTTAGGGAATATGAGGTGGAATAAAACTAAAAATCTTTTTTAAATTGTACTTTCTATGCATCAGGAGGATGTGCTTGAGAGAAAATGCTTCTCCCTGCTGATTCCTGTGGTTTTCTCTTTGGCCTCTCTCAGTGCTCACAGGAATTATGTAAAATAAAATATATAACTACAGGGTCAAGCAAAAAAGCTGTTAAAATGTTTTCATAGGTAGGTGGCCAAGAAATAATCGGATTTTCTCTTAGAAACTGAGCTAGAAACCCACTCAAACAACATCTCTCAGTGATTTAGCACCGTGGTTTTTTAAAGGGAAATCAATTATGAGAAAAATCTGTTTTTCTCTTCCCAAATATTGCCAAAATAACCTGCAGCTTGTTCCTTTCTACAAGGACTAACACGTATTTAGCTTTGAAAGGCATCTAATAAAATCATTTCCATGCAATTTGGGGGAGTATTCATGGAGAAAATGCCATCAGCTGGAAATCTCACAGGGAATTGGGGAGAAATCCTACAGGGAATTTGGGATAAATCCCACTGGGAATTTGGGAATAAATCCTACAGGGAATTTGGGATAAATCCCACTGGGAATTTGGGAATAAATCCTACAGGGAATTTGGGATAAATCCCACTGGGAATTGGGGATAAATCCCACAGAGGAATTGGGGATAAATCCCTCATTCAAATTTTGCATAAAAAAAGATGCCAGATTTGGAGTTTTTAATCAAACACCAAATGGTGTCACCAGAAAGAAGGGAAGCAAAAGCTTTCCCTCAATATTTCCATCACTTTTTTTGGGAAACTTTTTGTATTTTTTGGTTGTGAACAACTGCAGCAATCCCTTAGGGAAAACCAGGAGATGAAAATCCTGAACTTTCTGCTTTGTGGGGCATTGGGAGAGGGAAGGAAAAAGGATTTTTTTCCCAATTTTCACCACTGGAATATCAAAAATATACATTAAAAATATAAAAAAAAATTTAAAATATATATAATTTAATCTAGAAAAATATAATAAATATATAATGAGTTGTATATTATAGATAATATATTAAATATTATAGTATTTATATTATATAATATATCTTATACTATCCTATATTATCTATTCTATATTATATAATATATATATATAAAATATATAATATATATTGTATATATAAAATAAAGAAATAGATGTGCTGACAGTTGAAATCTGCATTAATACCCAGAATAATTCACCCCCAGTGGGAGCTTTGTGGCACCAATTATTCCTTTGCAGGAAACCAACAAAGAAACTAAAAAATCCTTTACCCAAGGAATGGCTAAATAGCAAAAAAAAAATCAAAGTATTCCCATTTCCAGGCCTAAATCTCTGCAAGGCACAATCTCTGCGTGTCTCTGAGCAAAAACCTCTATTTTGTACGTCTGGCATAAATAAAATGCAGTTTGTGCTGATCCCAGTGCTGGAATAAATACTTCAAAGCATTATTTTGGGTTTAAAAATAGAATATTTTGGCCTGCCTGAAGTCTGGGTGGCACCATTGGATGTGGCAGGGTAAAACTTGGAATTTTATTGCTGGTTTGCCTCGTTCTGCAGGATTAAAGAGCTCAATCAGGTCACAGAAAGATAAAATCAAGGGCATGAAGCATTTAAATCAGTTTGCAAGGAGGTTTCCTGGGAAAAATGGAGTGGCCATGATTAAAAAATTCCTTGGAAGTGAAGGAAAATTAAAGGAAGCTGCAGAGCAATGGTGTGAGCAGAACAGGATATCTGACATATTCCTAAACCTCCACAAATAGAGGGGAAAAAAAATCTCATTTTCCTGTGTAGAATATGATATGTTATGGATGTAATTTATATGTATAATTTATATATATTTCTAAATAAAGTGCTTGGAGCATCTCAAACCGTGTGGTGTCCCATTCCAGGGAATAGTGTAATTTAATTAATTTTTCACCACTGCCTGTACACAGATGTAGAACTGAAGGAAAAATCAGCCTACCTTAACCACAACTCATAAATCAAATTAAAATCCACTGTACTGAAACTACTGAGGGAGAAAACACTTTATAAATAGATAACAAACCTTGAAGCTCACAGATCTTTTTGCAAGGAAACAACACTAAATAGATTTTATTCCAACATCCCAGCCAGGCTTTTGTTTGCAGGTTTATTTTGAGGGGAAATTTTGACAAGGTCCCTCTTTGAAGTGTCCCTTTCAGGATTATTTTAGGAGGCATTTTTGGAAGTGGTGTCACCACACCAGTGGACAGGATGTTTGTGAATTCTGCACTTGAAAATGGAATTATTGTGTCCTGATGTGCAAAGCACACGCTGGGGGTGGAAGCTGCCAGGATAAAAGCTGGAATAACATTCAAGCCATGGAAATTCCTGGTCCAGATTCCAGCCTGGGGTTGATTTTCACATCCCACTCACACTAACATCCAAGAAACACCCAGAGACAGGGATGGGACCTTGGGAAACAGCCTGGACACATGAAATAAAGCAATGCTGATGGGAGATTGAAAGAATGAGTGACAAATTATTAAAAAAACAAGAATTGTTAAAAAGCAGGTGGTCTGGGAGAAGAAGGGACATGACAAAACAGGAATGGGACTGATAAAACACCAAGGAAAGCCCGTGGCCACATTTCAGTCCCCAAAATGCTCCTTGGCCAGGCAGTTTTCCCACACAGATGCAAGGCAAACTTGATTTAATCCTCAATTATCCTCAGCAGGGACAGCCCTGCTCCTTCCCACCCTGTCCCCATGGTATTGTGTCTTGGGCTGCAAGGCAGGATGTGACCAGAAACGTGAATTCTGTCCCCACCTGTTAGACTATTGGGGCAGTGCCCCTTATCTCCTGGCACATATTATCTGCTCATGGGCCAACTTTAAACATCTGGGGCAATCATCTTTATCCTTCCTACAGCCCATCCTCCCTCCAGGAGATATCTCCTGTTAATGGGCCATTGTTAAAAACTGGGTGTGGCAGTGATCCTCATCTCTGTGGGAATATCTCCTGTTAGTGGGCCATTGTTAAAAACCAGCTGGGGCAATCATCTTTATCTTTGCCACAGCCCATCCTCCCTCCAGGAGATATCTCCTGTTCATGGCCAGTGAGTCCCAGTGCATGGCTGATAAAATTACATCATCCCACTGGGAGATGCTCCAGCCAGGGGAGGAGCCAAGCCTTTCCCACCCAGATAAAAACTGAGATTTTGGACACCAAGGCACCTTCTTCCCACTGGATTCCAGAGGAAAACCAGACCTTTCCACATCATCCCTGGAGCTTCAGAGGAAACTGCCCCTTCTCCAGGAGCACTGCTCCAGCTGAACCACATCTGCCACTGCAGGAGGATGCAGCCACCATTGAATGGGACTGCTGCCAACACCCTGCCTGACTGACGGGTGTCAGCTTGGATTCTGACTCTGGCAGTGTTTTGGCATTGTTCTTTGTAATACTTTAATTTTAACTGTTATTCGTAATTCCCATCTCTTTGCCTGAGAGCCCCTTAATTTCAAAATTAAAATAATAATTTGGAGGGAGGGGGTTTACATTCTCCATTTCAAAGAAAAACTTCTGCCTTTATTGGCACACATCTGTCCTTCAAACTAAGACACACTGACATTACACCCCCAAAAAAAGGGGCCAAGGATTGCCCCTGGATGGGCTAAATTCCATGTTAACAATCCCACAGTGTCACCTCTGCTGTTCCTCATCCTGTGCAGCCCATGAAGGATTTTTTCCAGCTTTGTTTCTTTTGCCATTAAATCCAAATATCCCCTCGTTTTCCAGGCAGAGACTTGCCAGCTTTTAGGAAAAGCCCTCCTAATTCTGTATTTAGCCACCAGGAAATTTGTACCAGGAAAGCTTTTCATCAGCACTGCTGTCCAAGAACATTTCCAGAGGATGGTGTTGGCTGGGCTGAAACACAGGATTGTTCCTTGGTCCTGCTTCAAGATGCTCATTTGAGTGCATCCCAAAATCCAGAGCTTTGATGTGGGTTTTAATGAACTCTATTCTTTCTTAATTGCATTGGGTGTTCCACATTTCCAGTATTCAGCACGAGGTGAAAGAGATGTAAGGGGAAAATCAAGTTCAGTGAATGGTATTTACAAAATTCCTTTCTTTTCCTTTCAGTGCAACCACAAGGGTTTGGAAGGGAATGTGAAGAAACACAGAGCAGTGAATTTGCCCAAAGCACCTGACTGAGGAGTGCAGCTTAGTCCTGTGAGACTGAGGAAATATTCTTTACAGAGAGAAAAGAACAAATCACATAATTATTTCATGAAATTCAGTAGGAAAATAGGAGAGCTGGGGAGAGAGAGCTGCCCAGCTCTGATCTGCTCAGAGTGCAGATTCCTGCATGGAACACCCCTCTGGATAAATGCTTTTTTATCCTATTTCACCAACATGGTCTCTTCTTCATGAAGAACAAGAACTGCAAAATCCAGACATAAAACAAAACTCCTGTAGGGCATAATAAGACATAATAAAGAATTGTTGAGTTTCTCCTAAATAAAGAACCTTAGATGAGAGATCTTAAATAGCAGAGATAAATCTGTGTAGAGAGACACTTTAGGAAGAGATCAGCAGGTGATAAGGAAGTTCTGTCCCCACCTGGCAGCATTTCAGGGGCAGTGACATTGGTACTTTTAAAATAAGTGCTGACAGCTGGGAAATAAAGCCCTGCACTTGGCAAAAAAGAGGAAAAAAAAAAACCCTGATAAAAGAATAGGAAGTGATTTATGAGTAACTGAAGAAAAAGGCATCTGGTGCAGCTGTGAAGGTCAGAATTTGGGAGAGCAAAGGGAGCAGGAGATGTGAGAACAGCCTGGCTCAGCAGCAAGGCAGGAAGGGATCAGGAGCTGCAAGAAGGAAAAACTGGCCTGGGCTCAGAGCTCCTGACAGAACATCCCACCCAGGGGGAAAAGGAGGGTGAAAACAAATGGTTTAGCATAAAAACTTGGGTCTCTGGAGAAACTGGAGATCTGGTGGAAGATAGAGGGAAGCAGAATTATGGAATCACAAAGTGCTGGGGGTGCAAGGACTTTAAATCCCATCCCATCTCATGGGCAGGATTTTTTCCTAATCTCAATCTTTTCCTTTTGTTCAGTTTCAAACCATCTCATCCTGCCAGATGTGCAGCCTCCACACCAGGGCCCCCTCCACACTCTGGGACCCCTTCCCAGAGTTTAAAAGGAAGATCAGCAGGAAATTATCCAACAGCACAGCAGGAAATGATCAGGATGGGTCAAATCAATCAGAAAATCCTTAAATTTGGGAAATATCTTTAAGGTCAGGTCAGCACCACCATGGTCACCACTAAACCAAGTCCTCAGGTGTCACATCCACACCTCTTTTAAACACTTCAGGGCTGGTGACTCCACCATTAAAGCACGTCATTGCCAAACTCTCAATTCTCTCACAGCTCCCTGGAAATGCTTGTTCCTCATTTCAGTTCTGCCCCAAGTCCTGCCTGGTGATCTGACACCATTTCAGCAAATTCAGGTTAATAGAAAGAAATTGTCCTCCCAATAAGACATAACTCACACCCCCTGGAGTGTTTGGGGATAAGCCACAACATAAAGGCTGAAAATAAAAGAGGATAAAGAAACTCCTGTTTAAAAATAAATGAATGAAAGTAACTACCTCCACACGTCTAAATTGTTATTCCCCTCATGGGCAGCTTTTCACAGCTTATTCAAATTCATGTATTGTCCCTGCAGTAGATGCAGCATTAGAAAAATAATTACAGAAGATGACAAATGAAGTAAATTGCACCCAAACTGTGGCTATAAAACAAGAAAAGCTGTCTGCTCTGTGCTGGGTGCTTTTGAGCTATTCTCAAGCAAGTTCAGAGGTTAATTCAATAAATATAATGGTGTTTGCCAGCTTTAGGACCTGTGCAGCATCACCCTCCAACACCCCACTGCCCCAGCACCTCCAGAGAGGAGTAATTTATCCCAGCACAGGGAAAATCCTGCTCCAAGCCCTTCTGGGAAAGGCTGCAGAAGTTAAAATTTAATGAGCAGGCTACAGAAAATGGCTAAATTTATGCTTAAACCAAATATCTGAATGCAACTCAGAATGAGGTCTTGGGCTTAAACCAAATAACTGCTTCATTCTGAGTTCTTAGGAGATGAAAACCTTGAGGAGGAGGTGAAGTTTGGGGCTAAGGAGGCTCCTCATGTTTGGTGGTGATGATGATGATGAAGATCCCAGCTCCTGGCCAGTCCCAGGAATGCTGCACCACTGCACTAAAAATCCATCCCAGCTCCTGGTGCTTGCAGTATTTATGGTATTTTGGTATTTATGACTTCTCCACTTCATTAAAGATGGGTTATTCCAAAAGGGAGACAGCAGCAGTGGAACTGGTGTTTACATGTTTAGTTTTATGGAGCAGAGGGAACAGGAATTAAATCACTGGAATTAAGGAAAGCCAAACACAAACTGCTTGGCTGAAACACAAGCAAAGCTTGGTGCTGCTGTTCAGATTCCTGCCACACCTGGAGGCTGAATCCCAGGGAAAATGAGGAATAAATGGTGATTTGGGAATGTCTAATTAGAAATTCCCTCTCAGGGGCACAGCTCTGTCCCATCCCTGTGCTCAGGAACTTCATCCTGAGCACGGAGTGAAGATGAAATCACGATCGTGCATTTTAATTCAATCAGCTGGAAAGGTTTTTTTCCCTTCTGTTAATGCAAAATTAGCATCTTTTAAAAAGGAAAAAAACCCTACAAATTAAATCTAATAGTGTGAACAGCACAGAATGAGTGTGGGGGAAGTGTGGGACACACTGCAAAGAGCAGAAACTTAACTCCATTTTTAAATTTAGGGGATTGCAGCCTTAAGAATGTTAACTCTGCTTTTCTAATTCTTCAAACATTTAAAGCAAAACAGTAAATTAAAGGGCATTTTCCTGCTCTCACTATAATTGTGAGTGCCTTCACCTCTGCAGCTGCAGAGTGTATTGAGCACATAACATGCAGTGCTTAAAATCCATTAATCAGGGGAGTTTTATTCCTGACAAAGGTGCCCAAATTGCTGATGACATGAGACTCACATGTCAGGATTTTCTCCCTGATTTTATAATGGCACAAACATTTCTGAAATAGATCCCAGAACCCAAATGAAAACCTTAGCACAGAACTAAGGACGCTGTAATAGAGTTCAGATTTGAATTTCAGATATATTTTTTGCTTCAGATGTGAATACAAAGCCATGTATTAAACCAGATTTGAACATTTTGGAATATATGAGCATCATTCCTGAATGTTAACAATAAATAAACTACAAAGCCCTGGATTTCCTGGATTAAGGAAGACCTCACATTTATTCATTTCAGGAAGACAAGAACAACTTTGCACCTTTTGCTGCTTCTCATTTAAACATTTGCAATGCGACGTTTAAAAATCAGAGATGAAATTTTTCCCTTTCTAAAACCACTCTGAGGCTGGAGGAAGGGAAGAGCAGAAGTCTGGGTGTGGTTCCAGGCATGGATCCAGGATCTCCTCTTGTATCTTGTAGCCCACTCCTGCTCATGGCCCTTCCCTCTGCACTCCAGGAATGACAAAACCAGCCCAGGTGAAGCTGTTGCTTTGGGATTTTCCTGCCAAAAATGTGGGATTTCTGCACCTCTCCATGCACAAGCACCCAGAGCAGCATTTGGAGGCACTCTGGGTTCAGTTAAAGATGTTCCCTGACCACACTAATCCAATTAAAAATCTCATGAAAGCTGCTTGTACAGTTTACACCTCACTTGGAATATTGCAGGAGTTACATCCCTTTGAACAACACAGGCTCCAATAAATCCATTCACTGCCTATCTACATTATAACACACATATAAATAATAAATCCAGCCTCTCTAGTGCCAGGCAAGTACTACACAAACACCCTCTTGCTTTACACACACTGCAACAAAATTCCTCTCCCCAAAGCTGTCGTGTCTTTGAACTCCAAAGCCAACTCAGAGCAAAGCAAAACTGTTTAAAGATAAATGATGTGCAGCCCTTGCCAGAAAAGCTGGGAGGGAAATGCAGGAAAATGCTCTCCTTCCTTCTGGCTGCTGACAGCCCCAGCCTGCTTTGTTGTTTCTGCCACAGCAGTGGAGGAAAAAAGGAGATGCTTGCTTTGGGAGTAGGAGTTGTGGAGTATTTTGGGGACTTGATGTTCTGTAGCCCTTGGTGCCAATCTGAAGCCTGGAAGTGGCACAGAGAAGCCAGGGCTTTGTTATCCCAGCAACAACATTTATTCCTGATGCTGCCAGCATTGCTTGGAGAACAAATTGAAGCATTTTGCCCATTTTTTGGGGTGATGCAAGAACTGGCAGGATTTATGTCTGTGATGGGACTCAGAGAAACAGTGAGCACTGATGAGCTTTCATCTACACAAAGGACATTTATAGTTTTATTTCTATTTCCAAAACCACAATAATGGACTTAAACACAGTTGGGACACAATATAAAAGTGACAAACCTTGTGTACACAAAATCAGCCCCCTGGTAAATCTGCAATAACATGATCTGTTTTCACAAATTCTTTATCAGGGCAAGCCTGGCACGGGGGTTGATGAGGTTGCTGTTCAAAACGTGCACACAAATCAAATCAGCTTCAGAATCCTGGCTTTACACTGAGTGCTGATGTGGGTCCACCACAGAAAACAAGTACAATTACTGAGGGAAAATGCAACAATAAATTGCAATAAAAGGCAAACTGTTCACAGCCAGGCTTTCCATCATCCCTGAGCAGCTTTCACCACCCCAATCCCCCCTGAAGTGAAGGGGAAATTCAAAATCAGCCCCAAGTGAGCTGCTTTCACCTCCACCCTCTCACAGGAGACAAAGAACACCTTGGAGCCTGTTCAGCCACCCAGAGCAAACAATTCCTGCACAAACAAGTCCTCACCTGGAGAAACCACTCCAGGAGAAAAGTCATCTACCAAAACAATCCAGGTGCACTTGTGCAGGGCAGGAGAAATGTGTGCACACACTTGGGGGCTGCTTCCTGAACAGCCCAAAGACCAGGAGCTGGCTCAAGGTGAATTCCAGTAAATCCAGCTGGAATGAACATTTCCTAAAGCACAGGCACAGCCCTGGACTCCAGGGAAGAGGGAAGGAGAAAACCAGGAGAAATAAAAACTCCCATTCTGAAAAAAAAAAAAAAGGAAAAACACCACAGGAAGGAGAGTAAGCAAGAATGGGATGGGATGGTTCAAGGGAAAGGGGAATTTTGCCAACAGAAAATTCCTGTATTTAATCCAAATTCCACATATCCAGGCAGCCCATGAACCAAAACTTGGTATTTCTGCCACAGAGGGTCACCATACATAATATACATAAAACATTACTAAAAATATATATATATATCTCACTATATACTATATACATTACTATATATAGTATTAATTATATATAATTCTATATATATACACACTATATATATACACGATATACTATATATATTACTATATATAATATATAATAGTTAATTATACATAATACTATATATTATAATATGTAAGATATTATATTTTAATATATTCTATATGTATATAATATATAATATATTTATGTATGTATATATGGATATATGTGTATATCTAATGTACAAAACACATATAATTAGAAATATATATAAATACATAAAAATATATAAGTTGTATATATATACAAACATGTAGTACAGCAGTCTCTGCAGCCACTCATAAAGAAAGAACAAGAAAAATAAATAAGAAGCCACAATAATTGTAGTGAAGTCTGGAGAGTTTAAAACACTTTTGTGATTTTTAATTCTCAGTAGGACTCTGCTGCCTGTGGTTTTGCAGCTGCTCTCCAGGAACACAAGTGCAAGGATTCTAATAAATCAATATATTCAGTTTAGTGCATTAATCTCATCCAGCACAGCCAAGCTGACAAGACAGATTTGCCTGCAAAACATGGAAGATAAGGGACAGACATTCCTAACCCTGCTTTTGGCTGCACCTCCCTCAATGCACCTTTAATAAATAACTGTATTTTGGGCTTCACCAAGGAGTTACAGCTCAGTTGTGCATGCAAGGTGTGTTTTATATTTAGGACTGTGACAGAATTCCAGTGAAAACAGGAACTGGAAATAGTAATCCCAAAAAACCCCACAGAGCAGGGCACCCTCTTTATTTCAAAGTCATCACTGGGCATTATTTGATGTTGTTGTCAACACTGGGCACTATTTGATGATTTTGTCAGGATGTTGGAGCCAGGGGAAAGGAATTTCTGCTTCATCTTAGGAACTAGTTGTGGTCAGTGCAGAGGTGAAAAGCTGATTTTTTTATAGATCCAGAGCTCTTCCATGGAAAAGCTCCAGCTGCAAATTCCCTGTGAAGACCAGCCTAGAAACCAACCCTGAGCTATCTCAAAAGCCAAATTCTTCTACAAACTCGGGGTTGGATTTGTGACCCTGGGTCTCAGACATCTTTGGGGCCGGGAAGAAATTCCAGCTCCTTTTCTGCAGCCTTGCCCTCCCAAGGCCTGGCTGGGAAGGGTCATTAGGCTGAGCAGGTCCCAGCTTTAACCCAGGGAAAGCCATGAACACAAATGCCCCAAAAATAGGAATAAATTCTATTATTGCAAGAGATTCCTCTTGCAGGGCCAGTGAACACCTTCATGTGATCTCCTGTTTCCCTCCAGCCTAATGGACCAGCACCAAAGCATTTCCCTTTCTGCCTGCTCAGCTCCTCCAAGATAAATATTAATGGCAGAGCACGAGGGAACACTCCAGTGACTCCTCTGCAGCTATTTCAGGAGAAATAAGCCCTTTAAAGTGGTTTTTTTCCCCATCAGATCTTCTCCTCTGAATATTTTCCAGGCTTTGCTTGGGTTTCTCCTTGGTGCCTTCTATAAAACTGGGTTTGGGGTTGGTGCAGAGCTGCCACGTGTGGGGAGAGCAGCTCTGTGGCACAAAATGCAGTTTTTCTGCATTTTTCCAAAGAGGATTTTCTGCTCTTTGCTGGTAAGAAAAACCCCTCCCAGGGGTGATTTTGCAAGGTGGATTTCATCTCTGAGTGTTCATCCTCCAAGACAACCCCATGCTCTGAGAAAAGGATGCTCATAGCCCAAAAAATACTTGACAGCAGCCACTTATCCTGGGTGAAAACACAGAGAAAACACAAATAACACATACAAGGCCCAATTCTGTTAAAAATCTCTTTGCAAATATCACATTTCTGCTTTTAACAGGGGATAAAGGCAGCGTGGATGTGACTTGAACATCCACTGGCAATGCCTCCTGTGGAGCTGGTGTTTCATTTGAGGTTGTCTTTCTTGCCTGTAATGAGTAGAAATTAATTAAGGAGACCAAAGCCTCTGTGCCCTTCCATAAAGCACAAAGCACCCCTCAAGGCCCAGGGTTTCTCCCCTCCCTCTGAGAGCTCAGGGGGTTTTAACAGAGAGCTCACACCCCAGGATGAAACAGAGCCTGAATCCCCAAGTAAATGGAAAATGAATAATCTGGAGTCTGCACATTCTAAAAATAGCTCCCATGTACATTCTGCTATGAATAATTCCTCAGTTTGGGGAGACTGAAGAGCCTTTAAAGCTGAGACTACAGAGTCTGCACTTTGGACACAGACAGAGAGAGCTGGGGGAACTTCTGCCCCAAAAAGCCAGGCCTGGATCTTTTCTCCTGGATTGCTTTGATGCCACAATTGGTTTTTCAGGATGATTTTCTTCCACTGATACAACACTTCACACATTCATACTCCTGGAGATCCCAAGGGGGTGTTTTCCATTCATAACTCAGAGATCTTTACACCTGAGAATTATTAGACCCTAAATGAGCAGAGGGATAATCCTGGATTCAGGAGGGAGGAGGGATTGAGCTGAGACCTGAGCAGTGCAGGAGGAGCTGCCAACAGCACTTCAAAAATGGGTTTGTGCCCCAAAACCAGCAGGGATAAACTCATTATTTCAACAAACTTCAGTCAAATGAGCCAGGAAAATACAAATTCCAGATGCAGACTGTATTCCTCTGCAGATGTATAAACACTAAAAAACTGTTTTGGGTCAAGATAGACAAAATAACTTTGAAAAACTGATTTAAACAGGATAGAAATAAACCTGGGCACGTATTTGATTCAGCAAGTTAATTAAACAAGGAACTTGTTTACCTTGCATATGGACCATAGCAATTTCTGATGATTTAAAAATGTGCCAGGCAGTGCCACCATCACTGATTTCATCTTCCTTTGGAAACAAAAGCCTTTGTAAACTGAAACTCTGCTGAATTTCTCATCTGATAAACTCCACTAAAAGTCAGGGTTTAGCTCACAGCTAATTGCCTAAAGGCTCATTCCTTCCTTTTCTGTGAAGTCAGGCAGGAAGAAAAGAAAAAATCACGAAATGGTGTCTTTGAAAAGAGAACTTTCTGGCTGAAAGAACACTCTATAAATAGTGGAAATTTTCGTGCAGTGCTGTGTCACCCAACAGGCTCCAGGCAAAGCCACCTGACTTGGGCACATCACTCCATGCCACACTTAAACAGCCAAAAAACCCAACCCAGGAGCTCCCAGGGAACGTTTGTCTTGAGGGGTGGCAACAAAATAAAACCAAATTCAGTCAGGGTTTTATTTAAGAGAGCAATATCCAAGTGTCACCTCTTCAGCACTACTGAGCCTTCAAGCAGTCAGTGAGCATTAATAAATCAGATTATTCAACTTGGTAGAAATTAAAGTGAACATTTATATAACAGATGCACCAAAAATTTGGACTTTTAACACTGATGCAGCCTTTCCCACAGGAGCCATTCTCTCCTCATTTCTGCTTTCCTGCTGAAAGCCACAATTATCCCAACAGCTCCACATGCTCTGCCCTGGCAATCTGTAAATGAAAAGCTGAGATGCCATTCATTAAGGCTGGCTAATTAAAAGTGACTGCATTTATCAGGAAAACTGCATGTTTTGCTGCCCTGAACATCACTGGAACAGGCTCAGAGCTGGAACTTTGGCTGCTTCTGGAAGTTATTCACAGCAGCTCTTGTCAAACAACTTTTTAAAAAATCCTTTTAAAAAAATCCTCAACTCCTCAACAGCCATCAAAAAAATCTACCAAAACCCCCTCCAACATAGCAAAAGAAAAAAAGAAATCAAAATAAAAAACATCCCCTCTAAACAAAACAGACCCCATAAAGTTAAAACTGCCTACCATAAATTGTGCTTACATTTTACATTAAATTAGAAGGGTGGCCTGAAATAAATAAAGAATTTCTCTCCATTTCAAGCCCCAGAATTAAAGCAGTGTACAGCTAATTGGGACAGGCTTGGATAAATCAAGGACAGAAGGAAGCCCATGATGCCAAGCAGGATTTGGGACTTTTCAGGAAAACAGGAGCTGCATCTCCCCAAACCACCCTGAGAATGAATTCCTGGTGGTGCTGGTGGAAGAGAAATAACTTCATAATTCCCTTTTCTCTCATCCTGTAATCACCCACTCCAATATCACTTTGGAGCAGCTCAGAAAAGCACACAAATTTAAAGCCAGGGATTACAGACAGATCAGCCATTAATCCAGAACCCCTTTCCTTGCTGCACATGCAGGATCAGAAAAAATTATCTTGCACAGTTTGCTGGGGTTTTGTTTTACAAGAAGTGGCCAGAGAAAGGTTTGTTTTTTATGAAACAGGAGAGTTTGCAGGGTGTTCATCTATTCAAGGGCTGGGGAAAAAAGGAGTTTTTAGTGGCTGAAGAAATCAGCTGAAAACCTCACACTAGAGGATCCATCCTGGATATTTTTGTCAAAAAATGCCTTTGTAGTACTTAACATAATTAAGTATTTATTAAATATTTAAAGATATATTTATTTACAATAAATAATTATAGATAGTAAATATTTTTATATTTATTTAATACTCAAATCTGCAGCTTGAGTTTTTGCTGATCGAAATCTATTCAGGACTCAACCACAATCAAAATTTAAAGCAGTACCAGGGCTTGTCCCCTGCTATTCAAATCTACCAGAGAAGCTAAACTGTATTTAAGGTGGATTTAAATTCCTTTAGGTGACACAGTAGGTTTAAAATTAAAGCACTCAACATGAAACTGGATTTTTTTTTTCACTTTGGTCAAAGTCTCTGGAAGAAAAGCAGCAATTACCAACTCCCCCTCCCTGCAAACCCTGGGAAGCTTTTTCTCTTTTTCTGAAAGATGAGGAAATTACAAACACCTTTTACATTCAAGCCTGCCCCATAAATCTGATTTTTCTTCTCACTGTTGCACACAAAGATCACTCAGGACCAAACAGCAAAGCAGCAAAAATATGTCCCAAAATGTGTTGTCTGAGCAAATCTGCTGCCTGGAACCCCAAACCATCTTTAAGGTCATCAATGATCACAGAATATTAAACTTGGAAGAGAAGCTCAAGATGATGCAGCCTCAAAGGGCTGCAAGAGAAGGTGCTGATCCCATGGGATCCAACTCTGAGCCTGCCCAGGCTCCCCTGACACCTCCCATCTCCCCACTCCAAGGATTTGCAGCCCAGCCTATTTTTCCTTTTCTGAATGGGCCACCCCCCAAGCACCCAGTGCCATAAAATAAACAATTCCCAGCTCCCAGAATAGACAGGATGGGAGCAGGAAAACGCCAGCAGGGGAAACAGTGACCCAGGATTTGTGCCAGGAGAGCAGGGACAAAGCATCCAGCACCTGGAACACCTGGGAGGGTTCTCCTCCTGGATTCATGGAGCCCATGGAATTCAATCACTGCCAGGCTGGCACAGCAATTCTGCATCCAGGGGCTGGTCCAGGCACTGAGCCAGGATCCAGGAGAGGCTCAGGAACAGGACTGTGAAGTTCATGTAAGAATTCCCAGAAAAATCCTGGAATGGTTTGGGTGCCATCCCGTTATCCCCCTGCCATGGGGACACCTCCCACTGTCCCAGTGTCCAGCCCGGCCTTGGGCACTGCCAGGGATCCAGGGGACAGCCACAGCTGCTCTGGGAATTCCATCCCAGCCCCTCCCATCCTCCCAGCCAGGAATTCCTTCCCAAAATCCCATCTAAACCTTCCCCCTCCAGCCTAAAGCCATTCCCTCCTGTCTTTATCCACACCCTTCATTTCCCTCTCCAGCCTCCAGTTGGTGCCTAGTTTGGGCAATAATTAGTGCCCAAATAATATGATCTTAGACTGGAGAGGTTTATTTTAAAAAACCAACCTAATTCTTCATTCTAGAAAAAAAATTTCTATCTATCTATCTATCTATCTATCTATCTATCTATCTATCTATCTATCTATCTATCTATCTATCTATCTATCTATCTATCTATCTATCTATATATATCTTCAATATCTCTATGTGTATATCTTCAATACAGCACAGTCCTGACCAAACACAAACGTTGCTGGGCAGTGATCACAGAAATGTTTTAAATCAAGGCAAACAGAAGTGGAACAAAACAGCCAAGAGAAGCTGCAGGCTCTGTTTGCTCACCTGGCTGAGCTCAGCTCCCACTCCAGATGGTTTCAGGTTCCTGCTAAGAGGAGCTGGCACTCCCAGGAAGGTTTTTAAACTTTAAACAGATCCAAGAGGGTGAAATACTAAACCTTTAAAATCAGTGGCAAGGCAGGTAATGACAAGAGGCAGCTCTTTAGGCAGAGCTTTTGGAAACCTGATTTAAGATTTACTCCTCACATGCAAACTTCCTACTTAATACAGGGTTTTACACATTTATTTATGATTTTTTAAAAAGTTGTTATCAATTGAAAGTTCTTCTCCTGGGACTGCAAAGCTGAGAGCTTTTAAAACAAGGATTTTTCCAGAATGCTCTCTTTTTTTTTTTTTTGCAAATGATTTCCATATTCTTCTGCAGAGTTTATCAAAAAGCAAAGCCATGGAGGGAGAAGGGTTGATGTCATTCATTTGTAAGATTACAAAAGGGACAAACAAACTTTTGATAATACATAAAATGGGATTCATCTCATCATTCTATTTATTTAATATTAATGTTAGCTGGGAGTATTTACCCCCAGCCAGTTAATTCCTTCAGTTTTGTAAATACAAACCCAACAGAACAATTCAGCAGGAAATGTAGATTTTTCTTCACCAACAGCACACAGCAGAGCCTGATCCCACCTCCCTAATTCACATGGATAAAAAGGGGGGGAGAAAAGGGAGGAAAGAAATGGGGAAATAAAAGGGGGAAGAAAAGGGGAAAAAAGGAAAAAGAGGGGGAAAAAAGGGAATAAAAGGGGAAAGGGAAGCTGGGACTGAAACAATTGAGCAGAACAAGGCCCTGTGATCATTTATTCCCAATTCCTAGAGGATCCCAGGGAAGTCCTATCACAGGGAAAGGATTTTACACCCAGCAAGCAGAAAGGAGCCACATCCAAGTGAAAGCCAAGGGATGCTTCATTGCCAGGCTGGGGATGAAGTCCTGGACTTGTGCTGGAACTTTATTTCCCCCAAAAACCCAGGAGTGTTTGCTCCTCACACCCCAAAGCCACTCACATCCAGTTAAATGGCACTGGGTGGGTTTTTATTCCTTGTGTTTCCCTGCCTATGGGAGAGCTCATTTTTGGGATCTGGTGTCATTAAACATTTAGCTCACTCCTTACCCAGCCCACAGCCCTGTGATAGCTAATTTGTGCCCATCTGTCTTGGAATGATTAGGGCCTAATCGAGAGAATTCATTGGGCTGCTATTAAACTCTTCCTGAATTACAATGATCCACCAGCAGAAAGTCCTGGAAGATGCTGTTTGTTATTTTGGAGATGCTGATCTCCATAATAAAGGAGCTGATGGAACAAGGAGCAGCAGGCCTGGCTCAGTTTGGGGAGGGGGGGATTCACTGCAGAATATTTAAATATTGATTTTGCTCCTCATTCAGCTCTGTCACTGAAGCCACCTCCTCTCCAAGCTCATTAGACACCACGGGCTGTAATTAAAACACCACTCTGCAAACAACAAGTGACACCAAGATGAATTCACTGGCTGTCCTCTCCAAATTCCTGGGGGAAAAGCAGCTTTTAAGGAAGGTATGGAATGACCACAGCCCGTTTCTGAGTGCTAATAACCAAATAAAAAGCTCTTTTGTCAGCACAGAGGGGGATGGCTGGGATGACATTCCAGCAGCAGAGCAGGAGGCACAGAGGGAAAAGCTCTGCAAGAACAATTCCCTTCTATGAGGACACCAGGCTGGCAGATTTGGGGGTTTTTTTTCAGTATTTTGTTGTCCTGCACACACAACACATTGTTCTTTCCTTTTCCTCCCCTCCCAAGTGCTGGGGAAGTGCCTTGGGATTGTGCAGAGCTGTGGATTTGTCTGGAATTCCATCAGAGATCCCCCACGAGAGATCCACCAGGACACAGCAGGACAATCCCTCACTGCCTCCCCTGTGAGGATGCAAGGAGATCACAGAAATTCTGGGAGGAATTGAGCAGGAAATTCTACAAACAGCTACAAAAGAAGGGATTTATTCCTTCAGAAATATGCATTCAATAATTTAACTCCACTTTGTACCCCACTCCTCAACTCTTGTTTCACTTTTGTAGGACTAAGTGCTGAAATAGTAAATCTATCCAGGCAAAGAAAAGCAGCTTTTCCAGCAAAGGAATAAATCAGGACTCAAAAAGCACAGAGGGAATGGATTCCCACTGCCAGAGGGCAGGGATGGATGGGATTTTGGGAAGGGGGGTGGGGATGGATGGGATGGAATTCCCAGAGCAGCTGTGGCTGCCCCTGGACCCCTGGCAGTGCCCAAATCCAGGCTGGATGGGGCTACAACACTGAGCAGTTAATGGGGAAAGCTGGCAACCCCCCAAAGATTATTGGAATATATTCTGGTTTTTCTCTTTTATTATTGGAATATATTCTCTTCAATTATCTTGTAATTCTCTTGCTTATTTCAGAGCTTATTTCTATATCAAACTCACCCTTTGAGCTCTGCACTGTCATCCTGTAAGATCACAGAGCACAATTCACTTGAATCAAACCAGAAAAGCTCCTCCCAAAGCCACAGAATTTGTGCAGAGAAAACCACACAGAGATAAGGAGGAGGCAGTGGGAATCCAGGAGTCCTTCCCAGCAGGAAAAGACAGAGAATCCAAACCAGGAGCTGGAGCTGAGCCCAGATCCAAGACTGGCAGTCCCAGGAGTTCAAACAGAGTGGGGTTGGAAAAACAGAGGAGAAAAGGGAATTAATGACCAGAGAAAGCCTCTCACTGCTTATTCTGATGCATTTGTGCTCATGAACCAGCTGGGAAACACCACTAAAAAAACCCCAAACACTCCCAGTTGTAGGAAATTAATGAGAGTTTGTCAAGGTGTTGCACAATTTGTCCCTCAGATATTGAGACTGTCAGTCAGGGGAACTGGAATTTAGTGATGGATGAGCAGGATGTGGCTGGAGCTGCAGCAGCTCAGGGAGCAGAGGGGAACTCTGAATATTTCACCTTGGGCTGGGGGAGAAGGAAGAGAAGGAAGGGAGAAGGTGGGAGAGGAGGAAAAAGGGAAAACAGAAGTGCTGGAGAAGTCTGGAGTGAGGAGGGAGAGAACACAAAGCACGGGGAGGTCTGAACTCAATTCAGAGGGTCAAACACAAGGATCGGGGGGTGAAGATTTTGGAAGAAAGATGCTGGCAAGGATGTGATAATTTTACATAAAAATGTGCATATCAAAAATGAATCCAGGATTTTTCTATAAAAGCTACAGGGCTGACACCAGGGCACAGCACAGCCACAATGATGAAGAAAAGTAAAATAAAAACTGATTTATGTTTTTCTCTCAATGTCCTTCTATTTAAGGTAAAGATTTTGTGGGGACAACCCTACAACACCACAAAGCCAGAACACCAAAAATATCAATTTTGGGGCAGGAATGAGATCCCTGGAAGTTGATTTGAAACTTTAGGAGCAGCTGAATGTCTTTGAGACACAGAGGTCAACATCCCTTACTCTCCAAATTCCTTATAAACCACACACCTAAAATCCTTATAATGTAATTATAATCCTTATTGACAAACAACTTGTTAATAAAATCCCAGAAGGTTTATTTGGAACTAAAAAAAGAATAATTTCTTTAGGTTTTGGAAGGAAAACCTCTACACTAATAAATTTCTAAAACTACACTGATAAAGCCATACTATTATTTCTACAATGGTGTAATTTAAAATAGAATTGATTTTGCAGGGAATCAATTAGAAAATTAGAGATTTGTTATCTTAACCTCTCCAAAATGTTGGTTTAATATCAGGTTGAATGATTTCTAAGCAAACAGCAATTCTAATTTAAAATCTCTTTGAGTCTTTAGAGCTGTAAAATAATTGTAATTTTCACTCCTCAAATTTGCCATCTGAAGCTATTTTGGGGTGTACTGGGATTTTTATCAAGTTGTTTTTCTATTTCTCCCTCACTAACAGCTTGACTGCCTCGTGCCACACGTGGATTTAACAGAAAAACCACCACTTTTGGGGCTGGTCCTCCCCAAAGTGAAGCATAAAAGTCACTTTTATTGTCTTCGCTGCTATTTCCAGCCAATACCACAAATTAAAGGGTGCCAAAATGACACTCCTGTGGTGCTGGGCTTTTTAAATGAAATGACATTGTCACCTTGATTTTTACAAACATAATAAACAACTTTTTTTTTTTTGCCTTCTTTTTGAAGTTATAGCTACACTTATTTGTGGGCTGGCAGTGATTTGTGCTGGGCCCTCACTGAGCTCAATATTCACAACACAGATAAAACAGTACAAGTGGAGAAAAAACTTTCCCTTCCAAAATCTGCTGCAAGAACATCATCCCTGCTTTAAAATCAAATATCAGCACTGACCTAAAGGGATTTTTTTTGTGGGGCAGATGAGGCAGATTAACAAATCCTCCTCCCTGCAGGATGAGCAGCACATTTCTCTGGAATATCTGCAGGAAAGACATCAAGTGATGTCATTTATGTCACTTACTGGGATTTTTTTGGGTTCCTTCTCAGCACCTGAATTCTTTTCAATTTCCCTTCATACACATGAATAAAGCACAAATTAGGATTTCTTCCATGCAAGGTATTTACAAATAGAATGATCTTAAAAAAAAAAAATTATTTCCATTTTCTTGCATTCTGCTTGATTTTAGTCATCATTTCAATCAGAGCAATCAGGAGTCTTTAATATCATTAAATAAATATCATTGCCCAGATTGATTCCATTGCAGACAGACACACTTAAATAGACAAAAATTCATCTTAAAACACCCAGCCTAGACAATTACTTTAAAAATAAACAGATTTCTTTTTATAAATAAATTATCCAGCCATTGATTAGGTTTAGCCCCTTGGGTCCCAAACTCATCAGATCAGAGCTGATTTCCACCCATTTCACCAGAGAGAGCAAAACTAATTAACACATCTTTATTGCTACAAGAAAATGTGCTGGTTAGAGCCTTATTTAGCAAACTTCCAGCTATTATTAGATAATCCCTGACTTTTCACAGAGCAAGCAGCAAATGGGATGGCTGCTTTCACATTACAGCAATTATACATGAATAAATCTGGCTGAGATGATGCCAAACAGGTCAGGAAGCAAGAAAAGCCAACTTAGAATCACGAAGTTTTATTTTCATTTTCCACTGCAAAATGAAAATAAATGGGATGCTGAGAGTATGTGAAATGCAACAAAAAAATTTGCTAAACAAATGTAGTAAGAAATTATTGATATATTCAGTGTTGGCTCCATGAAGGTAGCAGCTGAACTCCAGCTTTCCCCCAAGTTAATTTATAGTGGTAGCACTGTCAGAAAAACCAAAAAAGACTGGACTGGATCATGAATAACACAGCACAAATTTGATTTATTGCTTATTTGGGAGTTTATCAGCATCCAGGTGATAAACAGCCCAGCCAGGTGTGGTGACCCAGCACAGAAACCATCCCAGCTCCTTCATGCAGCTCTTTATCCCCAGAATTCCCATCCCAGCTCTTCTTTTTCACTGGCAGCTTTTCCAGGACCAAAGTGCTCCACTTCACCTCTCATTTCATGAGCCACCACCAATAAAATAAAGAATAAAATAAAGAATAAATTAAAAATAAAGAATAAAGAACAAAATAAAGAATAAACCACTTTATCTCTACAGTCACCACCCAAATCCAAAGCTGCACACACAGAGTTTGGCTTTAAGCTGAGCAGGGGTTTCAGTACAGAGAATTTATTTGAATACAGCAGCCACACACACTCTGAGGGAGTTACTTCATCAGGGACACCTTCTCCAAGTGGCTTTGGAGAGAGCCACAAGTGCCAGGCTGTGGCACATCCCTGGCTGTGTGACAGAGCCTGCAGCCTGTGCCAGGGGGCCCATTCCTCTCTTCCCAGGGAATTTATGGAGCTGCAAATAGAAAACCTTTGCAAAGTTGTATTTCACTTGCCTTGTCATGGCTGGAAGGAGAGGAGTGCTGCTCCTCCTGCTGCCAAAATTCCTCTGCTCCCAAACTGCAGCTGCTGCTTTCAGATTAGAGAGCTTCAAACAGCTTCCAACCTTCCCATCAAATAAAAAAAAAATTCCCTCTCCCTGTTCTGTTTGGAAACCTTAGAATGCTGCTAACTCTGGGGTGAGTATTAATCCAGCCTTTGCTAAGCCTTGCCTGTTCCAGGGTGGTTTTAAACCTGCAATAAGAGTTTATCACATCAGAGACAAGCCTGGCTTTGTGACCCTGCCCAAAGCAGGCACAGACTCAAACACCACCTCAGTCACCTGTCCTGCCCCTTCCCACCAAACACAGCCTTTCCCAGGATATCAGGGATGAATTCTGCTTTTAAAAACCTCTCCACCCCTCTGGGGGTGCTGAAGGATCCATTGGTTTTCCCACAGCTTCCCAGAACTCAAACCCACCAGCAATTTCCAAACCCCATCCAAAGCCAACAAAATAAATATAGAGAAAAGTCAGCAAGGAATAGCTGGGACACCAAGGCTGGAGGAGCTCAGATAATCCCTGGGGGTTGGAAAAGAAAGGAAAAAATATTTCTGATGAGACACAGGTGTAAAATCCAAAGCTGAAAGTCACAGGAATACCTGAAGATTGCCCCAAGGAGCTTCAACTGAGGATTTGTGGGATAAACCAGGATTTTATGTTGTGTTTATTCTGAAAAAAGTGCCTGAAACCAGCATGTCTGAGGTGATCCCTGCAAAGTCCCTCTCCTCCCTGGCTCCAGGAGTAAAAAAACTGGGAAAAAAAACCATTTTCTGCCAATTCAGCTTCCCAGAGCTGCTCTTGATGGGCAGAGCAGGGCCAGGGCAGGAGGAGAACAGCAGCAAGACGAAATTGTGTTTTTTAGATCAGCTTTGCACCCCAAAACCACATCCTGGGCACTTCTTGAGCTTGAGCAGATGAGCTGTGGCACAGCCACCTCGGGGAGAAGGAAAAAGAAAAAGATTTATAGGTTCAGCCATCTCTCTGGAATAAATGAATTTGTGTATTGTGCATTTTTATTTCAAAGTCACACAGTAACAGTAAATGGCTTCCTTGAAGGATCTGGGTTTTACTAGGACAGAGCTCTGAACTAATCCCTAAATTTAGCTCATTTCAGTGGATATACTTTACTTTTCCCCCCTTCTTTCCCTTTACTTTTTCATAACTTTTTTACACTCCACTTCAGCAAATTGCACAACTGCTGAGGAGGAGCTCCAGGGTTTTCTCAACCCATAAACAAGAGCAAAGCCCCCCAAACCACAGAATTTTTGACTTGGAGAGGCAGTGCCAACCCACCTGCACAAACCAACCTCATTTCAAGTCATGCCCTGCTGGGTTTTTATTGGGACAGCACCCAAGGGAACTGTGGAATTAGGAATGCCATCCCTCTTACTTTTTTTTTAGCACCATGGAGGAAGCAAAATCCACAGAGAATTAACCTAACAGAGAGGGAAGTTTAGCTGAAGTGTTTTGATTGGCCAAAAATATTGGAAAAGGAGCAAGGCAGGCAGGAAAAGGGTAGGAATGGGGTGAATGCTACACTGGAGGATTTCTGAGAGCTGTGTGTTGATGCAATGTAATTTAGTGCAGGTAAATTAAATGTCAATCCAGTGGAACCTCTGCAACCCAGGCTACTGAGAATACAGAGTATTGGAGCTATTTTTGATGAGCTCAGGAAGAAATTACTGCCTGAGTGTAAATCCAAAGCAGGAGGCTGGAAATGTGGAAATTTCCTGGTGAAACCTGGAACAACCTGAGCTGGGGTCACTCACTGCACTCAGGGATTTTATTTGACACTTGTCCTGTACTGAAATGCTTTTCCATCACTTTTATTTTTTCTCCTTCAAAAGAGCCACCAAAATCCATGTGTTTAACTTACTGAAATTTTCCCAACTATTTCAAATGCTTTAAATCCAAAATTCAGACATATTAACTTTTTTTTTTTACTAATACCCAAACATTCCTGCTGCAGGTTTTCTCCACAGCAGGGAAAGCAAGGACCATTTCTTGGAAAGCATTTATTTCTCTGCATAAAATCCCTGCCTTGGGAGAAATACCTGTTTAATTTCATGCATATTTAAGAACACCAAGTGGATTTTATGCACCATGAAGAATATTTTCTCCCTGGCAAGGCAGCCCAAGGGAAGGGTTATTTGTGACCACCCCTGGGATGTGTTGTCACACACTCAGGACACTGGAGGTGTTCCCAGAATATGGAAATTTTCTCCTTTATTACCACCAGAGGATGAGGGCTGCACACAGCCATGAAGGTTTTTAGGTAGGAGAAACCAAAAAGAAGATGGGGAGTAACATCCCATTAATTCTGCCAGGAAAAATAAGGAGCAAGAGCTCATCCCAAAGAGATCCCACTGCAGACACCTCCTGGAACAGCAAATCTGGTATTTTATTTCTATTGGACTGCTGAGGGCTGAAGGCAACTGCTTGTCCAGTCAAAATATTATCAAATTACAGAGAGGTTTTGTTTCAATTTGCTTTCATTTCTATATATAACAAAAAAAAAAAAAAAAAATTTGCAGGCAGACTTGCTCTGGTAGGAAGTTCCTCCAGTCTGCATCACAGCTGTGATGGTCATTCCCAAAAAGTTGTATTTCCATGGGTCATGGAATGAGATGTTTGCTTGCAACACAGCTGCTCAGTTGATTAAAGAAAAATTAAATTAAAAAAAATTTAAAGAAAAAGTTTCATCTGCATGATTTCTACAGAGTGGTTCAGAAATTTAAAATAGCAATAACAACATGGGTTTTGGTACAGTAAAAATCAAATTGAGACTGAAAATCTGCAGTTCCTAGAGATTAACAGCTTGTATAGTTCAGCAGAATTTTCTCTTCTTTTCTGCCTTCCTTCAATATGGAAATAATTGAAAGTTTTGCAAATGTTAACTTTTCAAAAAGGAAAAGTGCACTGAGCTCTGCAATCAGTCATTGCCACAGGATGGGCATTACCTCAAAAACAACACTAAAGCATTACAAGGAAACCCTGTTATTTACTGGGATTGAGAAAGATCAAATAATCAGAGTATGACAATAAAATGATTATGAAATGAGTATAAAATGAATATGAACACATCCACGTTTCAAAAATTAAACTGAAATATTTCTCTGAGGAGAATTCATATCTGAAGACAAGATTAATTCCAGATGGGAGCTAATAAATCCAACAACACACAGAGGATTTTAAAGGCTCGTGCTTACAACAGCTACTCCAAATATTTGGAAATCAAACTCTGCTTTGCACCAGAAGGATCAGTGAGGGGAGGTTTTGGGGTCACCACCCCATTTTGGTGGCAGGAACATTTGACACAGCAAAAGCTCTCATGTACCAATCCATTTTTTCACTTGGAACAATTTAAAATAACAAATCTCCCAGACCCTCCTGACTAACAGACCTAAACACCAATAACAGACCCCAACACCACCGATTTTTCATCTCCTATGTGGTTTTGTCTTCAACTCCTGGCATTCAGCTCTGATAAATTCTGTGCATGGGCAGCTTCAAATTGCAAATTTTCAGTGGGATCTCTTGTTCTTTAAAGCTGGGGAAATATCACAAAGTTTTCTTTGAGTATTTTTAATTTTTGCTACAGAAATCTCCACCTTTTCTTCCAAAAGGCTCCAACCTTTCTTTAGCTGGCTTTGCCCTCGTATTTTCCCTGTGTTTTTGTTTTGCTGGATTGACACCCACGAGTTCAGCAGGCTCTGAACAGGTTCCAGGGCGTTCCCTGACATCAGAAATTGCTGTCATTCCATTCATCTTCTGTCAGCCAAGCAAGAAGGGCTGAAAACACCAGCTGGGAGAACCAGGAGAGGACAGGCAACAGTGCTGGACATCCCAAAAAAACAAACCAACCAACCAACCAACCAACCAACCACAAAAAATAACCAAAAACAAAACCAAAAACAAACAAAAAAACCCCAAAAAACCAAACCCCAAAAAGCCCCAACAAAAACAAACAAACAAACAAACAAACAAAAAAACCAGACTCAGCTGCAGCCTCAGCCCCTTTTTGCGCTTTCTCATCTCTCCTCACATCCTGGTTAAATCTTGGGGTTTTTTTTGGTCTCCAAGTTCTGTTTCCATTTCATCCAGATCAATGCCCTGCAACTGCAGCAGCCTGGAGAACTGGGACCTGCAGTGGGAAGAGCTGCAGTGCATCAGGATTACATCCAGGGAGCCATGAATTATTCAGCCAAAATAAATCTACACTTTTTTTCCTCTGTATGGGCAATTTGAAAAATTGATGAATTTCACTTTTAGGGCAAGTTTCCAGCAACCTTTACAAAATGGGAGCACAAAGTTGCCCCAATGAGCTCTCCCACCTTGGCACAGCAAGGACTGATGGATAAACATCCCTTACAGTCAATTTGGATAGCTATAAACAATAAATGAATAAAAAATCACTGATCCTACAACAGTTTGGGTTAGAAAGGATTCTAAAGATCATCTCCCAGGTTACTCAGGTTATTTCTTAAACAACCCAGATGTAAGAACTATTTTTACTTTAAAGATGACCCCTCCCAGCTGTTAATAAACCTCTATTAAATACATTTTCAGGGTAAGAAACCAAGTTGCTGTGACAATAGAACATTTTGGAGCCCGAGCTGCTGCTGCTCACATCCACACTGTGACCCACAAATGCTTCTTCCCACACTTGATTCATGAAATGAATTTCTATGCAAATTCTTGTCCAGAAAAATGCATTACTAACTCTGATGAAATCCAGAGATAGGGCTTTGCAAACTTCCCTGTTCATGCTTCAAAAACCATCTAAATCCAGGTTGTTAAATCCCATTTGGAATTCAGTTTTTGAGACATAAGGATTTTACAAGCTGCATATAGAATAAGAAAACCTAATACCCACAGAATGAGTAATTGGTACTAAAATTTCTCACCCAGAGCAGAATCTTTACCAAAATTCAACAGACAAATGAACTGATTTTGCTTTTCTGTATAAAAAGACTTTACTTGTTTCACTGTTGTTTTTTAAGCTTTCCCTCAAAGCTCCCTTTGGACTGCTGAGATCTTTAGTTTATTTTTTGATAAATGAAGGAGTCAAGCTCGTTTTGTGCTGTCCCATAATGCCATAAATTCTGCAAATGAAGAGGAAGGTGGCAGTTCCAGTGCCAGGCCCCTGCCAGGTATCCAAGGAATGCACCTGGCACTTCAACCCAGCCGGGCTTTGGTCCCTCTGGAATCCAGATGCAATTTCAAACAGCTCTACACTCATCAAGCTGATGCAAATGAGACCTAATTAAAACATTTATTGACTCCAAGAGGTTCAGATGGTCTAGGATATTGAAAATCATCACACCTGAAAGAGTGAAGTCACCACTGGCCTTGTACCTCGTGCTGAAGTGCAGGGAACAGTGACAATTCCACAATATCAGATGCAAATCCCACAAATCCCAGGAACAGGGATGGGAGCTGTGCTCCCAGGACACTTGCAGAGACATGAGAGCAAAAAACAGCTTTTTGGAGTGTTGTCTTGGTTTGGTGCGGCCAGAAATGTGTGCTCTGTCCCCATCTGTTAAACCAGGTGGGGCAGTGACCCTTATCTCCTGGCACACATTATCTGCTCATGGGCCAGCTTTAAACCAGCTGGGAGCAATCATCTTTATCTTCCACAGCCCATCCTCCCTCCAGGAGATATCACCTGTTAATGGCCCATTGTTAAAAACTGGGTGTGGCAGTGACCCTTCTCTCTGTGTGAATATCTCCTGTTAATGGCCCATTGTTAAAAGCTGGGTGTGGCAGTGACCCTCATATCTGTGGAGATATTTCCTGTTAATGGGCCATTGTTAAAAACTGGGTGTGGCAGTGATCCTTATCTCTGTGGGAATATCTCCTGTTAATGGGCCATTGTTAAAAACCAGCTGGGGCAATCATCTTTATCTTTCCACAGCCCATCCTCCCTCCAGGAGATATCTCCTGTTCATGGCCAGTGAGTCCCAGGGCATGGCTGATAAAATTACATCATCCCACTGGGAGATGCTCCAGCCAGGGCAGGAGCCAAGCCTTTCCTACCCAGATAAAAACGGAGATTTTGGACACCAAGGCACCTTCTTTCCACTGGATTCCAGAGGAAAACCAGACCTTTCCACATCATCCCTGGAGCTTCAGAGGAAACTGCACCTTCTACAGGAGCTCTGCTCCAGCTGAACCACATCTGCCACTGCAGGAGAATGCAGCCACCATTGAATGGGACTGCTGCCAACACCCTGACTGACTGACAGGTGTCAGCTTGGATTCTGACTCTGGCAGTGCTTTTGGGATTGTTCTTTGTAATGCTGCATTTCTATTTTAATTTTAACTGTTATTCCTAATTCCCCATATCTTTGCCTGAGAACTCCCTTAATTTCAAAATTATAATAGTAATTTGGAGGGAGGGGGTTTACATTCTCCATTTCAAAGAGAAGCTTCTGCCTTTATTGGCAGAGACCTGTCCTTCAAACCAGGACAAGTGTTTTGATGCATCGCCCTCCTCCAAACTCACTTTTCCTGGCAGCTCTTGAACTCTGACATTTAAATAATTCCATTCCTGGCCAGATCAGCCTAATGAGTGCAGGAAAAAAGGCACCACTGATGTGTTTTCAAACTGTTTATTGGGAATCAAGATCCTCTGGCAGCTCAGGGCTGGGTGTGAGCTCATTCCTACCACTAATTACTTCTCCCTACATAATATTTACATTTTTGCTGCTTTTGACCACTCATTATCTCTCTTTTTTTTTTCCAACCATGTCACCACTTCTCGCTGCACAAAAATAATGCCTGGAGGTTCTTTCCTGTGGTGTGGAGTTGTCTAAGCTTCAGGCAAGAATAAAATCCTGTTCAGCTTTCTTCATTTGTTTTCCTCTCCTCATGTGGCTGTAACAGAGGCAGGATAAAACACAGGCAACCTCACTCACAATGTAATTAATTTAACTTCTTTTTATTGTTCCCAACTCGTCCCTACTCACCTTGAAACACCCCTCACTGCTAAGAGCAGTTTTCTTGCAATACACAACCTGAATTAAAGACAGATCAGAAGGTCTTAAATGTTTTATTAAAGTAACTTTGGAAGTGAAAACCTAAAAAACCACTAAACTTGATCTTCTGGGGCATTTTCATCAGAAGAATAAACCCTGCTATGTTCCATAATTTAATTTTTTTCCCTATTTAAATCAGAGCACATTGCCCATGCCCACATCCCCATTCTCTGAGGAGCTGGGCTCTTGGATCAAAAACTTCCAGGAGATTTTTACTTTTTCCAGGGCCTGTTTTTAAGTCTCAACAGCAGAAAAATGAGAGAGAAGAAAAGAGTGCAGCCCCAGGAACTCTCACTGCAGCACCTGCAGCCCTTCAGCTGAATGCAACACTTCCATTTCCTGCAGATTCTCCTTTGTGCTGCTCCAGAGAGGGCAAATTAGACCAGATTTTCAAACCCTGCCTGCATGGAAGGGCTTGTGCTGGCAAGGAGAGGGAACACCAAGTCCTTTCCTTGAAGAACAGGTGAGCACAGGGATGATGATCTCAGAGAGAAGGGCTGGAAGTTCTGGGCTTAATTCACTTCTGGGTGTCCTGAATCCACCCCACCTCCTCTGGCACCCCTATTTAGATCACTTTTTGAACCAAAAAATTCTGTTTCAAACCAAAATGCACAGAAATTATGACCAAGAGCTCAGGGTTTAGCCCGAGGTTCACATCAGGGCTTCTCATTTAGGTGTGAAAAAAACACACCCAGATCCACAATCTGGAATAAGAATTAGTGCTGCTGGATCCTAGGTGCCATTAATTTTGTAATAATCACATTAAACAAAGAACCTGGGGCCTGCAAAGCCCAGCAGGAAGGTGCTGGTGTCACATTAAATAGCAGAAGGCACACAGGAGGTGTCAGACAAAAAAAAAGGAGCAGTTGCACCTAGGAGAAAACAAGAGAGGGGCCACAAATTTCTATTTTCAGTTGTGTTGTTGACTGGTATGAGAGCAGCCAAGAGACATAAGCAGAAATTCAAGCCTGTAAAATGAGCTGGAAACACCTGTTCACAGAGGTATAATATGGTTTTTGTGACCCATTTTTGAGAGACTTTGAATCAGAGGCCCAAGTGATGGCAATTAAAACAGAAAAACCACAAAGTTTTCAATTTGTGTATTAAAAAAAAAATCTCAATTGAATGGTGTTTGCCACTGGAATTGTATTTAGCTCTCCTGTAAATTGGAGGTGCTGGGAAACTCAGCAACAAAACATTCCAGTAAAAATAATCTCTTTTCTATAATAGGTTTGAGGTTACAGCCTCTCCTATTATTCACCCACACCATCTTCCCTCCCTGGCAGGTTTCTCCTTAATAAGATGGACACCATCATGCCAAAAAAGCTTTTAAAAGCTGCATTTGAGGCAACTCATTGCAATTTGCAGCTGGAAACTCTTTCTTTGGCTCTTCTGAGGCTGTTTGGAGCTCAGCTCTCTCAACTGAATGTTTACATGGACACTTCAGAAGACACAAACTCCAACTCAGGCAGTTAAAAGCCTGGAGTGCTCCAATATATCCCCAAGAGATTCCCTAAATTTACTTGGAGTATTTTTCTACTCATCACATGCAGTGCTGCAGCCTGACCCAGTGTGCAGCTACTGCCTGGAGCTGTGATTCAACACAAAAAGGCAACTGAGTTTTAAAAAAAAAAATTGTTTACAAATAAAACTATTAACAAAATTTATTTCTCAAAGCCTGAGAATATACTTTCTCACCCTAATATGATAATTAATTAAAATAATAAGTGTAAACAGCATGTATTTGCCTCTGAAGGTTGAAAAAGAATAGTGTTACTGAAGTGGTAACCAGCTCCTACCAGGAGTTTCTCCTAAAAGCAGGAAAACAAAGTGTGTTTTTTACAAATAATTTACTATTTTGCCACCATTCTCTTTGAAGATGTGGTTATCTCCAGCAGAATTACCTCCAGTTCTTGTGTGTCTCTAATTTCAGTTATAAATGGAGTCTGAGGAGAAATTTCCTGATCTCATCACATTATTTAGCTTCTTATTTAGCTTTTCATTCTGCTTTTATTTACACCAATAAAAAAACAAGGAAAAAACCCCAAACTCACACAACTGAACATTGGTAGCAAATACCATCAATGCACAATAAAAATAAGTGAAACAACAATTTATCAGAGTATGTACCAGCTAAAAAAGAATTCAGGTTGATGATTTAAATGTTTGTCAATTTAAACCATCACAGAAAGTGCTTATTTAAATCACTGATTGAAATAATTCTATCCCAGAGGCAGGAGATTGCTCCAACCCTCAAAGTTAAAAATAATATCCTCATTAACCTCAACAACAATTTCCTAATTGCCAAGGATTACAAATCTTTCATGCAGGGTTCATCCACTGAGAATTCTGTCATCACTTCACTTCCCAAACCACTCCCGTGGCTAAGGCTTTGAAAAAAGTCAAAATTCAAGGATGTTTTTTACATGATGGCATCAAACATTTGGGAAAACAAATTCTCTGCAAATCGAGCAGCAATTATTAATATTTATATCAATATAAATTTGCTGTGGTGATGCCCATTGGTGCCATGGAGCAGGGAGCTGCTCCCACACTTTGCTCCCTCTGGCCTGAGCAACAGCAGCTGGGATTTGTGCCAGCACACCAGAGACGTGGGCAGGAACAAGGAGGGCAAAGTTTAGAGCAGCTGCAGTTACAACACTGGGAGGGATTTTTTCAGAGGCACAAAGGGGTGTGGTCAAAACGTGGCCAAACCATGGCCAAAAAATGGGGCCAAAACCAGCCAAACTGTGGCCAAAACATGGCCAAAAAAACATGGCCAAAAAATGCCCAAAACATGGCCAAAAAACATGTGGCCAAAACATGGCCAAAAATGGCCAAAATGTGGCACTCGCTGCTTCCCTGGCCTGCCCTGATCATCCTGACACAGGAATCATCTCACACACAAAACCAGCACTGAGGGAAAACCAGGATCATCCTGACACGGGAATCACCTCACAGAAATCCAGGATCATCCTGACACGGGAATCACCTCACACATAAATCTAAACTGAGGGAAAACCAGGATCATCCTGACATGGCAATCACCTCACAGAAATCCAGGATCATCCTGACACGGGAATCACCTCACAGAAATCCAGGATCATCCTGACTCAGGAATCATCTCACACACAAATCCAGCACTGATGGAAAACCAGGGTTATCCTGAGCATGGGAATCATCTCACACACAAATCCAGCACTGATGGAAAACCAGGGTTATCCTGAGCATGGGAATCATCTCACACACAAATCCAGCACTGATGGAAAACCAGGATTATCCTGAGCATGGGAATCATTTCAGACACAAAACCAGGATCATCCTGAGCATGGGAATCATTTCAGACACAAAACCAGGATGATCCTGACACAGGAATCATCTCACACCCAATTCCATCAGGTGTTGGATGGGTTCCATCACTTTGGCATCTCCCACCCAAGTGCACATCCCTGAGTTCCACTTTGGGGAATGGCATTGTCTCCTTCCCAGGGTTTGATGCTTCTCTCCTCCCTGGGATCTGGACACTGGTTTTTCCTGCTTCTCCTGGTCTAATTCCCCTTTTTTTCCACACTTCAGATGTGATTTCCCTTTTCTCCACCAAACTTCAGCCATTATTTCCTTTTCCTTCCACACTTATAAAGGGCTGAACTTCAGCTGTGGCTCCCCTTTTCTCCCACAACAATAAACAGCCAAACTTCAGATATAATTTCCCTTTCCTTCCACACCTATAAAGGGCCAAACTTCAGATAATTAGGACTAAATATCCCATGAAAAACTAGTTTTGTTTGGTGGGATTATGGAGACTGTTGCCCAATTTCCCTTCTTCTCAGCAGAAATAAAACCACAGGAACCACATCACATATATACCAGTTAAAAAAACCCCCACAACATGAAAAGCACTCTCTACATCCTACATAATGTCTTAGACATCTCCAAAACCACTTGAGTAATAAAAAATAAAGCTAGAAAAATCAGAAAAAACCCATTCACACTGCAAAGCAGGAAAGCAGATGAAAGCTCAGGGGTATAAACATCAAGAACACTAAGCAGACAAGAATATTTCCTTCTCCCCTCCCTCCTCCTCCCACACTTCATTCCTGAAGCAAACAGCCTTGGACAGAGATTTTACTTCATGCCAACCACAATCAGATATTTCAATACCTCAATGTGTATTTGGAGGGAGCACACATTCCAGGGAAAATGCAGCCCATGCACAGATTACCTGAAAATAAATCACATTCCCATCTAAAATGAAGTTTGAAGAAGTGGCACAGCACAGAGCTGTATTATGGGCCACGCACTCTCCCTCAAAAGAAATGTTTCACACCCTCCAGCAGTTTTCTATCAGGAAGAGAATGAAAAAAGTAAAGAGATTTATTACATTAAAAAGCATATTGATTGAAAGCAGTGCTGTATGACAGCTTCAGCTATTATAATAGAACTTAATAAAAATCAAATGTTTACCCCTGAAGGGGACTTGGAGGAAAAAAAAGAAATAAAAAAGGCTTTATCAACACTTATGACAATGAGCAAATTTGCAAGGGATAACATTTTGGTGCTGAAAGTAAATGCAAATAAGTGCTCATTTCTCCAGGGGAGCTTTGAGGTTTGCCCACATGAGGAGCCGTGGCTAATTGTGATGTGGCTTAGCAGGGAAAGCACATCCTTGGATTGTGTGGCTGGGGATGGCAGCTGCTCCCCCAGCTGGGGAGCACACCAGGGCACAGATGATGAGAGCAGCCCATGTTTCAGCACCACAGGCACTCTGTAGGAGCAGCAGGACTGTCCTGTGTGCTGCCCCGCTGCTCTGGGGGCTTGGGGATGGCCTGGCCCAGAGAATGGTGTTCCTTCCTCTCTCCCTCTGTGCATTCTGCTCATCCCTCCTTCCTCCTTCCCTCTGTCCACTCTGCTCATTCCTCCTTCCTCCCTCCATTTGTCCACTCTGCTCATCCCTCCTTCCCTTCTGTCCATCCTTCCTCCCTCCATTTGTCCACTCTGCACATCCCTCCTTCCTCTCTGCCCTTGTGCACTCTGCTCATCCCTCCTTCCCTTCTGTCCATCCTTCCTCCCTCCATTTGTCCACTCTGCACATCCCTCCTTCCTCCCTGCCCTTGTGCACTCTGCTCATCCTTCATCCCTCCTTCCCCTTATCCACTCTGCTCATCCCTCCTTTCCTTGTCCACTCTGCTCATCCCTCTTTCCTTTGTCCATTATTCCTCCCTCCCTTTGTCCATTCTGCTCATCCCTCCCTCCCTTTGTCCATCCTTCCCCCCTCCCTCTGCCCACTCTGCTCCTCACACAACCCCCACATCCCAAGATCCCAGCCCAGTGTATCCAGCTGAACACAGCTGCTTTTCTGGGGTGTTTTTCCCACTGGAGTAGAAAGAAAGGTGGATTTCTCCTCCATCCACATCATTTGATGGCAAACCACTCCAGACCTGAGAGCCTGCTCTGAACAACTTTCTGTTCTTTTTGGTTATTAGCAGGACCAAAATATTTCCCTTGATCCTTCCTGGATCAGGCTTGATGTGGTTCAAGCTGTATTTGCCATATAAAAATCAATTTCACTGCATAAATGAGCAGTTATTTAAATTAAAACTTACCATTCTCACCAGTCTTACTTACCCTGAGTATTTGTCAGCATTCTGGCGCCTGCAAACCTTTTTTCTCTTATAAACTGTAATGAAATTTGCATTTTTTCAAAGCTATGCTGCTTTCAAATGAAACCTACTTCTGGCACGAGCTTTAAACTGCTTTAATAAAACCACCAGCTAAAAAACAAGAGTAAAAGCAATAAAACAGCCCAAAAGGGAAAAAAAATATCTGCAACTTGTTACAACTCCTGGTTTTACACACAAATTACAACAGCCTGGAGATCCAGCATGGATATTTTTGTCAGGATGAAAACTTCCTGCTGGGATTGCCTTATCTGTAGCCTTTGCTGTTTCATGACCACCTGGGTGAAGTGAAACTCTGCAGGCTCATAAAGAAAAAGGGTCATTAAATGTTGATGACCTCCTCCAAGGAAGAATCCTGGGCTGGGATTGAGCCAGAGGAACTGGTCTGGCCAGCTGGGCTGGGATCTGGTGACAGAGCCACTGCTGGTGAACCTGAGCAGCCAAAGGGAACCTGCAGCTCCAAACTCTCCTTTAAAGCACACAATCCATCCCAGGAGGGCTGGAATGGGCACAGCTCCTTGGCACACAGCATTCCCCTGAGGGTCTGTGGGATGAGGGACAGAAGTGTGGCCACATGAGGAGTGGGGTGAGGAATCTGTGTGGGGCACAGAGCAGGGGTGCTGACTTCACTCAAACATCAAGAATTTACCAAATGTTGCAGTGAAAAATGGGAGCAAGAGGCGTGTGACTTCGTGTGCATAATTAGAGCAGCTGCTGCCCTTAAATGAGGTTTGGGAAGTCTCCTTGCAAGGGCAGAGATTCAAAGCAGGAGGAGCACAGGAGCATTTTGTTCCTTTTACCCAGATCTGTCACTGTTTCTGACAGCAAGACCTGAACCTTGAGATGTAAAAGAAAGATTAGTGCCAGGTAATTCTGGACTGTCTTTCCTAGAATGATTTGGGGTGGAAGGGACCTTAAAGCTCAACCCATCCCATGGGCAGGGACATCTCTCACTAGAGCAGGATGCTCCAAACCCTGTCCAGCCTGGCTTTGGACACTTCCAGGGATGGATCCCCAAACCTGGCTGATCTCACAGCACGATCCTGCTCATTTCTGAGCAGATCAACATGTCCCCAAAGCTCCTGGGGGCTGAGGAAAGGTGGAATTTCACTTCAGTGCAAGCAATACTATGTGCTGAGGAAGACACAAAACCCCAGATGAAGATGGACAGAGCTGAAAAGCCCTGAGAAGAAGAAGAAAAAAAATTTAGAAGTGCCAGATCCAGCGCATGGGAAGCCTGCCATGAGCATGGGACATCCCCACAGTGCCAAAACTGCTGCAGGAAACTGCAGGCACCAGCAAAAAGCAGGCAGCAGCAAAACACAGCAAGCACGTGCCAAGAGATTGTTTCAAAAGTGGAACTGCCAGGAGCCAAATCCCAGTTTTAAGGCACAATCTACACCGTAAATATTTGGGTTTCTAGCAAAAAGGGAGGGAGGGAGAAACCCTACCCTGCTCCAAAAGACACGACATTGGATGGAGGCAGAGCAATCTGCTGCTTTAATTAACCCACATGACAGAGGACATGAATTCTTTTTTTCTCTCACACTGTTCAACACAAAAATATCCAAACTCCTGAACTGTGGAACAGAAATGATTAAAATCCCACTGCTCCAAGATTGCTTCCTCCCCATCCACAGCAACTCCCAACACGTGCAAGAGTCTTGAGTTCCTCAAGTTCACCAGGAAAACTTCAATGACTTTCATAATCTGAAAGCAGCTCATCATCAAAACTGATTTCATTAAACCAGTGGCAATCTGTTGGCAGCTTGAGAGCCCAGACAGGGAAACACCAATTAAAACAAAGCTGGCAAAACACATTAAAAATTAATGGACTTCTTGATTTTTATCAAAATTGAAAAAAGGCTCAATTCTACAGCCAATGATACAGCCCTGAATGGCAGCAATTAAAGTTCCTCTTTCCAATTACAGCTTTTTACAGCATTTTAATCAATTTCTGTACAGCAAATGAGCGTAGAGTTTAACCCTCAATCGAATCAGCATGGTGCTGTGGGGTGAAAATCATAATCCTGGAGCATGACATGCAAGAATAAAACTTAGATAAACTAAAGAAAATGACAGGAATGTTCCTGTAGATCATTTTTGATTTGTACTTTAGGCCACTGGAGGGGAATTCATAAGCAGATTTGGGACTTGCCTATCAACATGACCTCACCTATGTAAATATTTATTCAAACATTTGAGCACATTGCAGGGGATTCTAGATTAGAAACCAAAGGAAATTACTATAAAAGGAAAAGTGTGCCAGCAGTTTCTCTTAAAAAGCTGCAGACCCTCAAAGACTTCACCTTCCAACTGGGCTGTGACATCCAGAGAAACTCCAAAGCTGTTGTTTGATTTATTCCTGCCTTTTATAAAATCCCAAGCCATTAATCCTCAACAGCCTTGACTTGAAAGCCTGATAGATAAATTTTCATTGCTGAGATGGCTTAAGTAGTTCAGTATCACAGGGATGGGGCTGGAATTTGAATTAGCAGATTGAAAAAGCCCCAAAAAATGAACCAAAACTGTAAAGTTGCCAGCTTTCTCTTCTTTCAGCACAGCACAAACACCTTCTGCTGTTTGGGTCAGAGCTGGGTTTGAATGCACAGCAGGTTTATTTAAACCCAGCTGGCACAGTGCCCTCTCCTCCAGCCCTCACCTCAGCATTCCCAGAGCCTCACACCAGGCTCCTCAGACTCTCCACCATTATCTTCTGACCTTTCCTTTTTTTTTTTTTGTGTCTTTCTAAGTCAATCAGTAACCAGAGACTTGGTGCTGCTGATATCAAGGTCCTGAGCCCCACGGAGCATCAGCCACTTCCAACCATTCCCTCCTTCCCCATTCCAGCTCCTCATCCTTTCCCTACACAGGGAAGAAAAAATAAAAATAAAAAGCTGTGTTTTACATCCTAAAACACTGGCTCAGCAGCTCCAGAACCCAATTATTCCATGCAAAAAAAGCTCTTACCCACAACTACACATCATGAGGGACAAGTCTTGCCACGTCCCCGCTCAGGAGGTGGAGGGAAATAAAAAGAGACATTTTTTATGAGACAGTTACTGAGCTTTAATTTCCCACATCCGTTTATGACTGCAAACAAGCCCAGGCAGGGGAAGGTACTATCTATTACCATAATTATTTTTAAAACCTTCACCCCACAGGGCTAGGAAAAAAACAATGATTTACAGCAGGGCCATAACTATAAAACTGCAGATGGGAGCTGAGCTACTTTGCCCTTGTCTGATGCTGAGATCTCATTAAACTGTGTGCTTAAACCTTAAATATTTGAGAGTAAATGGTAGTTAAAATGGGGAAACCATTCTCATTAAGCAGCCAGCCTTTCCTCTGCTCAGCTTCCCAGCTCATCATCTGTTATTTGGTGGAGTTTGGCACTGCTTCATCTTCCAGCCTGGACAGCCCCAAAATTCCTAAATAAAGGCAAAAGGGCAAGAAGAAAAAAGCACTCAAGTCATTTTTAAACCTTCAAAAGAAGCTGATGAGAGAACAGAAAATTTTTTCTTTTATCACTTTGAAGGGTGATCCTTTGGCCAAAGTCATTCAGTGAGACAACAGGCAGCAACTTCTCTTTATTTTTTCCAAATCTACTCTTTGACCTCTACCTGCTCTGCATTATTATTATTATCATTATTATCATTAATGTATCTCCAAGAAACTAACTTTTAATCAAAGATTGCACTGCACACCCCACATCCAATTTTCTCTTGGAAATATTCTTGCCTTTCAAAAGTAAGTGCAGCAAACCAGAGAATTAATAATTATTTTTTGCTTTCTCCTTTCTCAAACCACCCAGAAAATCCAAAGCAAAGGCTGCCAACCTATCCAGGTTAAAACTGGAAGCTGGAGAGGAAATGACATCAAAGTAGAATTTATGCAAAATGTTGGTGATTTGAAAGCAGAACTCAGAAATGTTCATAAATTAGCAGTGCACAGTAATTGAAGCTGCTTCAATCATGCTCCTCCATCCTTCCACTTCAATGGGATATGGCAGGAAGTAATTAATGGAGACAGGCTCCCTTGCATATAGCTGGAAATAATTCATCTGGCATCTCATTTCTGGTATTGGCTGTTTGGAAAAATACATTTTTCTTCATATAGAACCGTTTGTTTCACACGTAACCCCAGGGATCAGCTGTTCTTTATTCTTTAAATACACATAAAGACATTTAATGGGAGCCCATATGGAAAATGTAACCTTCACAGAGGCTTTGCCACATGCCTGCATAAGGTGTTTTACAGAGTATTTTATGTTTTTAAAATAATTAAAATAAATTAAGACATATAAAACCCCAACTCAAATAGAGACTTAAAATGCAGTATTACATACTAGGGATTAAATATGAGCATAAATTTTTATTTCTTCTCTCTCGTTTTCTACTCAGAATTACAAAATTTGCTTAGAATAAAACTTGTTCTTCATTATTTCTTTTTTTCTGCTGTATGCACAGCACACAGTTCATGTTCTTCTGAACAGTTCTAGCAAAAAATTTAAAACTTGAAACTAATTCTGTCCTCAACTTATTTTTGTAGGAGTAAAGGCCATGAAGAACACTCAGCATTCCATTATGAATAACAGATGCGAGATGGGTACATTTATAAAACACTAAATTTAGAAAGATCCGTGGAGAGTTCTGCTGAACCTTTCAGAATGAAAAACCTCCCTGTACTTTGCCACTGAGTCCATCAGAGCAAGTTCAGAGGAAGGAGAACACAAAAGGCCAATGAGTTTTCCACGGATCCAACATTAATGCATCCCACGGATGGAATTTCAAGATGCACAACAAAGCAGGGGCACATGAGCTAAATGCCACCATGCCCTGGGTTAGCTGGGGGGTTATTTAATACCCTCAGCTTGCCATCTCGTGCAGGGCAAGCTACAAAATTAATGAAAGAAATCAGATCCCCCTTTCACCCTGCATCCCACAGGCTCGGAATACTCTGTTTAAAAACACCACTAAGATACTTCCCCAATTGTCTGGGCTGCTGGGTTCCCACAAGGAAATTCAGCTGACACAAAGACACAGCCCCAGGCACAGATGTCCCCAACAAACTGTTCAGGGCTCCTGTTCCTCCAGGAAAAGCTGGGAACCACTTTGGGACACAACATTTCCACCCCTGTTCCTCGAACGCCCAGCGACAGCGAGCTGGCTGAGAATGCCAGCAAGAGCTGGCACAGCTGTGCCCCAAGTGGAATCAGATAAAAACCCCAAAACAGGGCTCAGCACCACCAGCATTCTTTAAATGAAGCTGACAATTCTCAATATCCAAAGAGTTTGTGTTAATTTAAGAGGAGCAAAACACCTGACAGTGAGAGGAGAGCCCGAATCCCTTCCCAAGGCTGGCAGTGATTTCCTGACCCCGAGCCCAGGGTCTGGATTTTCCAGGCAGCCCTTCCAGGTCCAGCAGGGCAGCAGCAGCTGCCACCCCTGTGCCCCTGGATGTCTGGGCACTGCCAGAGCTTTTCTAGGAAGGATTTGGACTCCTGGATCTGGGGGAGCAGCTGGAGGGACACACAGAAAATTCCTAACATTTCTCTCCATCATGCCACCAGGTTCTCTCTGTCACACCCAGCAAAAACCCTGCAGGAGCTGATTTGGCCCCACAAGGACAAATCCCTCGTCCTTTCCCCCAGTTATGAAACGTGTGCCTTGTGCCACACCAAAAGCTGCGTGGCAGCACCACATCCTAAAGGCAGAGGAAGCTGCAGCTCCCACATTTGTCATCTGCAACCCAGGGAATAATCCCAGCGAGCTGGAAGCACCAGCCAGCACAGCCTGCAGGAGATCCCCGTGCCCGAAAAGCAGAGAGGTTAAAGCACCAGCGAGTGTCACCGTGCCGGCTCTGCTGGCTCTGCTCTAGGGAAGGGACACCAGCTCCGCACAATTGCCAAACACCGCGCCCGCGATGGGATCGCTGACAGCACATTTTACACTTCGGGATCCTTCAGCACCGCTCCTGCCTAACCTCTGCCGATGAGCCCGGGGGAGGAGACGCCAGCCCGGTGCCAAAATCACATCCCAGCACACTTGGCTGTAACAAAAGATGACTCCGGGGAGTTTGTGCTCATCATCATCGCTATTCCACGCACGTCAGAGCCACCTCCAGCAGCTTCAATTAAACCTTTACTACTGCAAAGGGCAAAGGGGGTACGGACACATTTATGTGCGAGACAGAAGGGCCAGCGAGGGATAAAGGGAGGATTACACAGCCCTTTTCAGAGACATCCACCCCCTCCACAAACAAGGGACAACAAAGCACACAAACCTGGTGGGTGTGAACACATCCACGCCTTGCCCTGGACCACCCCTCCCGCACCCCCCTTTTTTTTTTGGTGATGTTGTATTTTTTTATTTTTTTTTCCAGCTGAGCACTTGCCTCTCCTCCGTGCCCATCAAATATCCCGAAGATGGAGGGGTGAGTCTTGTTCACCAGGTCGGTGATCACTTCGAACCTGTCCTCCATGTGGTCCCTCCGGCCTTGGATGGAGTAGACAGCCACGTTGTGGCTCTTGAACTCCCACGTCTTGGAGAACTCCGCGTCCAGCACGTCCAAACCCCCGAGCCTGTCATTCTGCATGATCTCGGCCACCTTGCCCTTCACCATCTTCACCGCGTCCCTGCTGGACTTAACAATGGTTTTCACCTCATCCGTGTGGAAGAAATAACTCCACAGGGCCAGGCTGATGCACAGCAAGAACAGGGTCTCCGGTCTGAGCAAGAAGTAGCGCATGATCCGACCCAGCAGAGACAGCAAAGTCATTGTATCCTCTATCATTTATTATCGCGACCGTGTGTCCCCACAGCATGCAGCGGGCGGCTCCGAGCGCGGCGCCGCTCGCCTCAGTGCATGCTCGGCCGGCCGGAGCCCCGCGCTCCGCTCCCGCTGCTCCCGGCCCTGCCCTGGGCCCGCGGTGGATGCTCCGAGCCCTCCGCCGCCCGATCGCTGCTGAAATCCGCCGCTCCGGGCCGGGAGGTGCTGCCGGGGCCGCCCGCGGTACCTGCGCTCCGTGTCCCCCGCGCCCGCCGCCGGCCCGCCCTCCTGCCGCCCGGGCGGAGCGTCCCGGCCGCCGCCCCCGCCGCGCCGCCGGACTACAGATCCCGGCAGCACCCGCGGCCGCGCGCCGCTGCGGCTGGGCTGTGGGGCATGCTGGGAGTTGTAGTCCAAAGAAAGGAAAAAATTATTTTATCCAAGTGTCCGAAGCTCAGCTGGAAGCGGCTTGGAGCAACCTAGGATAATAGAAAGTGTCCCCGCCCATAGCATGAGATGCTCCCTAAAGTCCCTTCCAGCACAAACCATCCTGGTTTGGTTTGGTTTCATCTAAAAGATGAATTTGAGTCTCAATGTTCCCCAATTCCCTTCAAAACCCCGCAGTCAGAACGCAAACAAAGCACGATTTTGTCAATTACTAAACCGGAGAGTAGAGTTTCCCAAAGTAGCATTTCATTGAAAAAAACCAGAGCATCGATCACCTTTTCTGAGCTTGTAAATTGTTTGTAAATTGTCATTTTCCTGCGACTGACAAGCGCTGAAAACCACAAGCCGGGAGTTTGTCAGCAGAAGTTTGCTGCAATAGAAACAATGAAATAGAAACTATTAAATAGAAACGATGAAATAGAAACAATTAAATAGAAATTATTAAATAGAAACAATGAAATAGAAACTATTAAATAGAAACAATTAAATAGAAATTATTAAATAGAAACAATTAAATAGAAATTATTAAATGGAAACAATGAACTAGAAACGATGAAATAGAAACAATTAAATAGAAATTATTAAATAGAAACAATGAACTAGAAACAATTAAATGCCGTGCCTGAGCTGTTTGCTGCCAGCTGTGGGGTGGAAAACTCACAGAATCCATCAACCAACCTCGGAGCTGCCACAAGAATCAAGCACAAAATGAATTAACAAACCCCAAAACTCGACTGAAATTCTGAGTGAAAAGCTGCAAACTTCAAGTCCGAGCACCCCAAGTTTCCCAGCAGCTCCCAGGATTTCTGTTATTGTACAAGTCACACATAAATTCCTTGTTTTGCCACTTCTTTCAGAGCTCAGCTGAAATAAATGACAGAACCAGGCACGTTCTGTGTCCCATTCTTACACCCAGCTCTGACAAATAGCAAAATTAATGACAAATATTAAATATAAGGATGACGCTGCTTTAAATTTAAGAGGTGCAAAACACCGTGTTAGTGTTTTATCCAAAATTTTACATTTTGGCCTAGAAAAACTCTCACCTTTATCTTCCCCTCTGTCACGATTTGCAGGAGTTGAGACACAGATTTTTTTACCCAAAAAGGCCAAAATTTGCACCTTGGAAATGAGGAATGAGGCACCAGCACAGCCATTACAGCATCAGCAGCTAATGAGGCTGATTAATTAAATTAATTAAAAATACTCAATGAATACTCCAGGCAAACTGAGTGTCCTGAACAGAGGTAAATAAGAAGAAATGATATATTTAATACAACATGAGTGGGTAGTTGATAAAAAATGGTTTCCTAATAATTTTAATACTATTATTTGTAACACTCTATTATGGCTTTTAAATTTCTATTTAAATTTCTATTTTTATTAGTTTTATATTAGGAAAAGATAAAATAAATGTAAATAAAGAAGGAGCTGCTCTCTCCCACCATTTGTTATTAATTTACCATTTTGCTGAAATATAAATGTGTCACTGTCTATTAGCTACAAACTGCACAGCTAATAATTCTCATAATATTATAATATCACTATCTCTATTGTGGCTTTTAAAATTCTATTCATTTTGTACTTAAAGAAAGATAAAATAAATGTAAAATAAGGGGGATGCTGCTCTCTCCCACCAACCAATTCATTATTCATTTGTCATTTTGCTGCAATATAAATGTGGAACTGTGACTCCTGTGTTTAAATTAAAAACAATGTGAATTTTAAAAAAAATTCTGCGCTAGTTAAGTGCAAAATTCAAGGAATTGTTGAGCCAGTCCCGTGGTTCAAAGCCCAAAAAAATCCAATTCCAGGGCTGGTTCTGCCCTCCAGCAGCTCTTCCCAGGGGAGAAGCAGAACTTCAGCATCCACAAATTCTTTTAAACACTGGAAATCAGCAATAAAAACCTCACCAATATTCGGGGTACCAGATGCTGTTTCATTCTGGTTTTGTTGGGGGGGCGACCTCAGGTTTTTGGTCACTTGTGAAAGGAATGAAAAGTGATTTGTGAATAAACTGGATAATTATCCACTTGGAAAACTGGGAAAAAACATTCCTTGCTCAACAGCTCCTCCTCCTGCTCGCCCGTAGCATGAAACCAGGGCTTGCTTTTATATTTTTAATTTGTTTTTATATTTTGGCTACAGAAAGAAATAATCTGATACTGCAAATTCATTCTCTATTCAGCGCTCTGATACACAGGAATTGTGGGTTATAAACAGAATAAACTTGGGAATTGTTTTGGATCCCAGAGAGAAATCAGCATTCAGAATTTCTAAGCAATTTTGTGGTACCCAGAATTAAAATAGTGAGATAATGGAGAAACTCTCACTGTTTGCTAGTGTGGATAATAGGAACATTTTTATCATTTCTTGCTTGTGCTAAATAAAATTCGATAGTTTTGACTGGAAGAAGCTTCATTTTGTGAATGTGCTTACAGGGATAAATAAAAATAATAACAGTGAAAAACTCTTTAATTTCCTGTGGTTGCAAACTGAATTTAGCATTATTTCACCCTGGGGATGAGCAGTGAGGACACAACTGCTTAACTGGACAAAATCATTACAAGAAACATTGAATTTGATGGCAATTTCCTCATTAAAATACTCCCAAAATACATGGAATATCTGTTCCATAATGCTCTGGGGATGCTAAAATGTGGAGGAAGATTCTGTTGCTGTTGGCTGAATTCTGCTGCCCAGTTAAAAGGTTTTCTCAGGATTTTCAGATATTTAATTGGCATAAATCAAATGTGCACAATAATGCATTGAAGATTAGTCCTGGAAAATATTAAATTAAAATATTCCCCAAAACTTGTGGGTTCACCTCCCTTTTCTTCTGCTGAGATATAAAATCAGAAGAGAAAAATCAGTACCAATAATAACAGCTATAAAAGTTATAAACTATATAAACGATATATTGTATAATATATTGTATATACTATATATAGTATAATATATATTATATACTATATGTATAAACTATATGTATAAATTATATATAAACTATATATTATATATATACTATAAATATAGTGTATATTTATATATATATATACACACTATATATAAACTACATACTATATATAGTTTATATAAACTATAAAAACTAGAAAAAAATTTTCTATGTCAGGACAGCAATGGAGTAAAAACCTCAGTGTCAGTGGGGAAGGGAGATTTCTGACTGAAGTTTTATCATTTATTTAAACACAGAATTCTGCTGAGGAATGCAGAACACAGCAGTGAAATGATGATATATAAATTATAAATATGAAAACATCCTGGTTAAATTTCTGCAGGTGTTGGGGTGGAAATCCCACACCTGCTTTACTCAGGGAATAAAATTCCTGATTATAAATATAGAATATAATATAAATATATTAATGGAATGGAATGGAATGGAATAGAATAGAATAGAATAGAATAGAATAGAATAGAATAGAATAGAATAGAATAGAATAGAATAGAATAGAATAGAATAGAATAGAACAGAATATAAAGATAGAATTTTAGGTAAATTATACCTGACATGAACATTATTTTAAGAAAACAAAAATCTATCTCATTTTCCAAGTAAACTATGGGGTGTTGCTTATTAATCTTTATATCTTTTTATTCACTTTTAATATCAGAGCCAAACTACCTGGTGATACAAAGGTGTCAATATTAATTTCGTGGAAAAGTTTAACCAGAGATGTATTTCAGAAGAAAATTCTGAATTTTATCAACTCACAGAGCCTTGAATTATCACAATTCTGGATTTGCCACAAAAATTTGGCTTTGGAGTCACTGGGAGTCTTTGCTTGGTGGCAGCACGAGCCCTAAAATATTGATTTGGAATTCACTCTCACAGAGCTTATTCCAAACTGATTTTTCCTGTCATTTTCCAGAAGTGAATTCACTGGGAATTGGGAAATGACCGAGGAACCACCTATACATATAATAATATATAATATATTATATTATATTATATTATATTATATTATATTATATTATATTATATTATATTATATTATATTATATTATATTATATTATATTATATTATATTATATTATATTAATGTGTGTGTATGTATATACATATATAATACATATACATATATAATATATATACATATATAATATATATACATATATAATATATATAATACAAATATATAATATATATTATGTATAAAATATATAATATAGTATAATATATAATTATTATACATAATAATATATATAATTTTATATATGTATATAATATATATATATATAATATATAATTATTATACTGAGAATTTTTGGGATAAAGCTGCAAATGCTCCTGGCAGCCAGAGCTGCTCTCTGAGGTGATCTTTGATTTAAGCACTGCAGAGTGCAGACATTTGGGGAGTGCTTGTAAAGAGAATTAAAGCCTCACAAACTCCCCAGTTTTCCAGAGGGCTCCAGGAAATGTGAGGAACACAGAAAAGAGCAGCTCAGCAATCGGGAATGGCTTTGCACTGGCAGGGTTCTCATGGAGCCCTCCCCAGATCTGGGCACAAACTGAGGAAAAGCAGCAGCTCAGCAATCTTTATTTTCTTCTCCATTAATTCCTGCTCTGTCCAGCAGCTGCTTCGTGTCTGTGGTGCAGCCTGTGCGATTTGCATGAAGCAAGAGGCTGCAAAATTGATTTATACATTTGGATGCCTCGCATTCGTCACTCTGAGGCACTTTTGGATGCAGAACATGAGAGGTTTAAATCCAGGATGAAATCCTCAGGCCGGGCTTGTCCCAGAGCTGAGGTGAGAGGGGAGCTGAGGCTTCAGGTGCCTTTTTTGGTGACTTCTCTGAGGCTAAAATTAGCTGTGCCCTCAGCTGACTGCAGTGTAAAATCCAGATTGCACTCGCTGCCTTGGCTGTTCCACAGGTTCATTCCAGCCCTGACCAAATTCTTAATAAAACCCCAATTTTTTTCATCAGGTTTTGGTGGTGGAGATAAAGAAATGTTCGAATAAGGGCGGTGAAGGGATTTTTCTTGTGGAGGATTTTTAAAGAATTGCCCCGTTTTTTAAAAATGACAGTGTTTGAAATTTGCTCCAACGGGGGCTGTCAGCAATAAATAAATAGAATAATAAACAAACAAACAAACAAACAAACAACTAAATAAATAATCAATTAGAATAATAACTAGAGTAATAAATAAATAAATAAATATATAAATAAATATACTAACAATATACTAACAATAAATAAATCAATAAATAAATAACTAGGATAATAAAAGAATAATAAATTAATATAAATAGAATAGCAAATAGAAAAATAAGTAGAAAAATAAATAAATAAATAGAATAATAAAAGAAAAATAAATAAATAAAATGCAATATAAATAAATAGAGTAACAAATAGAAAAATAAATAGAATAATAAATAAATAAATAAATAAATAAATAAATAAATAAATAAAGTAATATGAAGCGTTCCCACCTCTAGGGCTGGAATGAGAGATTTATTTTGGAAGTGATGGGAAAAGGAAGAGATTTTAATTGGCTGGGCACAGAAAACTGAAGGGATCCACTGGATGCAGTTGAAAAATACAAAGAATATGAAAGCACAGAAAGAAATAGAAAAGGAAATTTAATAAAAAAATCAGATTCAGGAGTTTGGGGCACTGAGAGAAGCTTTAACCCCGCCCAGTGTCGGGGCACAGGGATGAGCTCAGAGCCTGCCCAAGGTTTGGGCTCGTTGCAGCAGAGCAGGGAAATTCCCTGTTCCAGCTGTCTGTGCCTCTGGGTGTCGGCAGGGACAGTCACTTTTCTCGTTGTTTGCTGGGTGTGTGTGGGAGCCCAGAGTGCTCCTCTAGCTTCCCTGGAGGTTTCAGACCCCCCTGGTGGGTCCCCAAAGACCCCTGGATGAGACCCTGGTGTCTCAGGGGCTGGATTCCAACCCCTGGGGGAAATTACCAGCACAGAGGGAATGGAAACAAGCCACCGAAATGAGTAAAGTGTAAATTAGGTTGTTAGAACGTAGATAAATAGAGTTTTGGGGATGTTTGTGGTAAGGGACACGTGGCCAAGCTGGAGAATTTGGGGTGTGGATACCTCTTCCTCCTTCTTCTCCTGCCATCCATGCTGGGTGACATGCTGGCACTTTAGATTGGATGGGGTCAGAGCTGGACTGTTTAACAAAGTTGTATTGTATTGGAAAATAATTGTAAATGCCTGGTAGGTAATTTAGAGTATAAAAGATCAGTCCTGCCTCTGCCAGGCAGATCCTGCCCTGGACGTCTGGCGAGCAGAGCTGTGAGCTGGGCAGAGCAATCCTGAGATAAGGGAGAACAAACAGCCATGGAAACCTCTAAGAACAGCTCCTGCAGCCCCTCATGGAAGAGCTGGGCTCAAACCACCTGCATGTCCCCCAGAGGTGATCTCAGGGCTGAGGGAGACACCTGGGGCTGGGACAGCTGTGATGTTTGGCCCAGGTCCTCATGGGGGGAATCGTCTGGCTGCCATTTCATTTCATGGCTTTGTTGTAATTTCCCATTCCCACATCACTCCTCGGCCTCCTGGGGCACAAAAGCTGCCGCCAGATGTGGGAATGAGCTCCAAACATCTGGGGCTTCCCCACTGCTGCTTTCTGCACGTGGCTCTGGGAAAAGCCGGTGGGAGGAATGCTGCATTTGTCTTTACAAACAAGCTGCAGATTTGATGGTAGATAAAGTTAAAGTTAGCACCCAGAGATAAAAGAAACAATGGGAGGGATTCCACTGGTTGATGAATGGGAAGAGAGATTTGCCTTTACAAAGAAACTGTGGGTTTGCTGGTAAATGAAATTGGGTAACAGAAGATGAAAGAAGCAACAGGGGGGAAACTAAGAATTCTATAAGAATTAAAAATTAAAAGGGAGGGTTGTACATTAGAGGGGAATCTCAGGTATCAGGTGTTTGGGAAGTCTGTGCCCCTCGAGTACCTCAGCAATGGGGAAAGAGAGAGGGAAATGCAGATGGGAAATTGGGATAAAAGAAGGCTGCATCCTCCAAAAATTCGAGAGATCCCAGGGGAATGACCCTATGGCCTCTCCCTTTATTCTGAATAAAGCAAAAAAGGACTGCTCTGTCTCCTCTTTTGGACATAAACCTCTGGTGTTTGTGGGTTAATTTTCCTTACACAGATGATCCTAAATCCCCTTTTCCTCCCTGCCAGCCTCAGTGCTCTCAGCATTCCCAGCTCCCAAAATGTGCCACATTCCCAATTTCTGTTTGGGAAGGGGGGGAATGGCTGGCAGCTGCCTTCAGCTGGTGGAAAAGGAGCAAAAAAACCAAAAAACCAAAAAAACAACAAAAAAAAAAAGGAGGAGCAAAAAAAAGAAAAAAAGAAAATCTGGGATGCAATTCCACAGATCCCTCTGCTGTTTATCTGATGGATGAAGGGATTTATTTATAGCTGGTGACTTCTCCAAAAACATTGTTCTCTGCTGACCTCCCTGCTGGAATTAAAAGTCAGGAGAGCAGCTCTGCCAAGTGGATGGAACAACTTTGAAATAGAGGGGAAAGTTCTTGTTGTGCTGTGAGGGCACTGTTGGTGCTGTGTCTGGTGATTTTTGGCCTTTTTATCATCTCTGGTCGCTGTGGCAGGCTGGGATTCTCCAGAACAACCAGGAAACCTGGGATGTGGAGGGAAAAGCAGCACAAGTTCATTTAGTAAGGGAGGAGAGGGCACATGAGCAGAAAGCTGATCAGCTGCTGGCACCTCCAGCTCCTCATCCCTGCTCCCAGCAGCCCAGTTCCCAGTCCCTTGGTAATGCCCCACAAATAAGGAGCAGGGATTTGCACTTTTCCTGCCTGGCATCATTACTCACTGCTTCCAAAAAAGCCACAGAAAGCAGGGCCAGGCTCTCTGTGCTCTCTGCAGCCTGCTGAGTTCAAGCTGTGATAATTGAGAAAAGATTTGTGCTAATCATAGGAGTAGAAACCAGAATGCTTAGGTCTGAAGTGAAGCATGAGACTAAAGAAAGGAAAATACATGATTAAATCATTCTGTTTTACTAACAGTTGGCAAAACAAGGCTTTCACACCACCCATCAGATTCTAAAAAAATCAGATTTCCTGCCTTTGTGTAATCAATTGCAGCCTATCCCTGAGACCAGACTTCCTGATTTCTGTCATTTCCTTATCTACCAAGACCAATGGTTATCTATGAGACTTGACAAATTGTCTAGAGACTTCACGTTGTGCAGAGCTCCCACAAATGTTTTTTTTTTGACCACCTGGCGAAAATTATGACAACAAAAAAAATAACAATTATTGATGACTGCAAGGAAACCATGCTATAAAAAGAGCTGCAAACCAAAGTTTGGTGGAGCATGGAGTGGGCAGTGACCCCATGAATCCTCAGCACTGCATTGCTCTGCCTATATAAAATACAGCAATCTATATTTGGCTAAATATTGAGACTTTTGTTTCTCATTTATAGCAAGACCCTACAAAAAATGCTACAAAAAGGGGCACCAGCCCCTGTGGTCTGTGGCACCAGAAGTGTCAGCCTGGAGCAGCACAGCCCTTCCTCTCCTAAAATCCTGGAATGGTTTGGGATGAAGGGACCCCAAAACCCATCAAATTCCACCCCTGCCAGGGGCAGGACACCTCCCACCATCCCAGGTGCTCCAATCCCAATGTCCAGCCTGGCTTTGGACACTTCCAGGGATCCAGGGGCAGCCACAGCTGCTCTGGGAATTCCATCCCAAAGCATCCCCACCCTCCCAGGGAAGGATTTTTTTTCTACTTCAACTTCTGAGCACAAGAAATGTGCCTGAGGAGCTCAACTGAGCAGAAACACTTTAATGAGAGAATGAATCCTGGGCTTTGGACACTTCCAGGGATCCAGGGGCAGCCACAGCTGCTCTGGGAATTCCATCCCAAAGCCTCCCCACCCTGTCAGGGAAAGGATTTTTTTCTACTTCAACTTCTGAGCACAAGAAATGTGCCTGAGGAGCTCAGCTGAGCAGAAACACCTTAATGAGAGAATGAATCCTGGGCAGAGCCAGGGAGCTGAGTGCACACCCAGCAGTTCCTCCTTTCTGCTCCTCTCTGTGATGGGAAAAGCAAAGGAGTCAGGAAATCCTCTCCCAGCTTGGCTGGGGATTTGTGATGGGGCAGGAGGTGCCTGAGACGCTCCTGTGAGAGGAGCTGGGCCAGCAGCCAAAATTTGGGTTCTGCTGGTTGTGCTCCCAAGCAGGAGCAGCAGGAATTAATTCCTGACCTGATGTGTGCAAGGACAGGGAAGCAAAACCCAGCAGAGTGTGCGGGGTCTGCACACCCACCCACCTTCCTTGGGTTGTTTTTCTCTGTCTGTTCTGTCTAGAGCTGGAAATCTGTAGAAATCTTGACTCTCAGAGATCTTTGGAAGGAGAGGGAGATGGATTTGCAGCCTGGGAAGGAAAACCCCACTCCTGCAGTGCCTTTTCAAGTGCTGCCTTCAGCAGGAGCTGCTTCAATCACACCTGGAACAGCAGAACCATGGGGGAAAAAACCTAAATGCACAAATATTCCATTCCTGTAACAGTTATTATTTATTATTTGTAAGAACTCGGGGTGTTTTTCTTTATCTTCCCAAGTTTCTCACTCCCAAGAACATCTGCAGTGCTGAGGTGGAAGGAGAAGATGAAATGCAAGAGCTGGAGCTGCAGCAGTGGCAGTGAATTATTTTTGTTTGGGTTTTTTTTTTGTTTTGTTTTTACCACCAAGAGCTCCCTCCCAGCCAGTTCTGAGCCAAAAATTGGGAAAAGTGAGGAAGTTCAAGTGTCCTTGTCCAGGGAGTTAATGGCAGCTGAGAAAAGCCTCTGACCCCAGTAAAATGGGTTCTTAAATGTCTGAGAAGTCTCAAAGGGGCAAATATCAAGGCAGGAGGGATGATTCAAAAAAAAGAAAAAAAAAAGTCTTGCTCTGAAGGAGCAAGAAAACCTCATTTGAAATGAAAAATAGATTTTAAACTTTGGCTAAGTTGTATTGGGGTGAAAAAATGCAGATTTGGAAAAGTTGCCATTTCTCAAGCTGCTCCATTATTTCCTTAGGTTCATTTATTCCTCTTTGGTACCAAGAATTTAATGAAGTGCTGGGGTTTAAAATGACTTTCTCCAAAGAGTCAAGTTCTGCTGAATAATCTGAAATGGAAAAGTTTTTAACTGGGACAAAGCAGCATTTTATGGGAATAAATAGTATTTTATGGGAATAAATAACTGAGCAGGAAAAATTTCCCCACAGAAGAAATATCCAATATTACACTGAAAAGAAATTCCTGTTTTTTAAAGAAAAGAGGAAGAAATTCCTGTTTTTTTTTCTCTGGACCACAGTCCTAGAAAAACTGGGACATGTGTAAAAAGAAATATCTAAATAAAGAGAATTCCTATTGAGGGAAAGGTCTGAAGCTCTGTCAGAATAATGAGAATAAAGCAGCAGCAGCACTGATCATGTTGGCAGGGCAGAAATGCAGAAGATTTGCTTTCTGCAAGAAAATAAATCCAAATCTCATTCTCAATTAATCACTTTTGTCTCCCAGAAATAAAATAGGAGGTGGATCCTCTTTTCTGAGAGGTGTTGCTGTAAAGTATGGCCAGAGCTGAGTGAAAAAAAGCTGGAGGTTCCAAATTTGTGATGCCTGGAGAACGAGAAATATGAAATAGTTTGGCAGAAGATGTGTTTATTTCTGTGTATTTTAGCTTTCCCCCATGGGCTGGAAGAGAAAATTCTGGAAATTTTCTTATTATTATCCATCATCTACATCCCCTTTTCCTCCCAGAGCTTCCAGTGTTGCCATTTTCTCCAACCTGGAAATGAAACTGGAGATAATTTTAGTAAAGAGGTAATAAAAAAATGGATTTTTAATGGAGATTTTCAGGAGCAGTTGTGGGAAGATGTCCACAAAAGCCCAGCCCCACAGGAGTGAGGACATTTTGAGGAAATTTAGGAAATTTAATGGATAAAAAGACCAATTAGGAGGACAAGTGCAATTCTTTCTTGGGGCAAGTTCCTTTTCTGGAGTTCCTCTTCAGCTTTGGCTTTAATTTATCCATGAAAATATTTTTTAAAGAGGTTTTTTCAACCTTGGTAGCCTGGGAGAGCCAAGCACAGGGGCTTGGAGCTCTGGAATTTTTGGAAAATTACTGGGAAAACGAGCCTCTAATAGAATTGGCCACAAAGCAACAAATACAAATGTGAGAAGAACACAGAGAACATATAAAAGAAAAAAAAAAAAAAAAAGAAAACCAAAAAGGCATCACAGGAACACTCAGCTTCCCTGAGCTCTCCTATTCCCAAAAGGAATAGCTGGGGAAAGGAGCTGGAATTCTGCCCCGGGTGTAATTAATTAAATTAATTAATTCCCTGGGCAGCTTTGATGGGACATTTGTGACACTTCAATGACACCTCGAGCTGCCCAGGGCAAATTCCTCCCAAATTCCTGCACATCCCTGTGCAGGTCCCAGCCCAGGAATTCCGCGGTGAGGAGGGAGGAGCATCCCGGGCTGCTCTGGGAGCTCTGGGGTGACTCTGGGATTTGCATCCCAAAAAACAGCCCGGAGCAATTCCTGATGGAGTCCCAGTGATTCACCAAAATAACAATATTGCTCTGACACCGATACTCTCAACAGACAAATATTCCCCAACAATTTAAAGTTAGAAATTGAGTGTGATACAATTCTGATGCACACTGCAAAATCACAGAGTTTATTTATTGTCAAAGGACTCTAACAAATAATTGTGGTAATTGGTAAAAGATTCGTGTTAATCATAGAAGTTTTGTATAAACCAGAATAGTTAGGAAAAAAATAAAATGAAAAGAACATGGACGTAGATAAAGGGAAATATATGATTAAACACACTCTGTTATGAATATTGTGTATACCAGTTTGTTAAAAAAAAAAAAAAAAAAAAAAGTTTTTCCACAGTCTGAAAGGTTTTTTTGCAGAATCAGATTTCCTTCCTTTGTGTAATCAATCACAAACTCTCTGCTAAAGATCAGACTTCCCACTTCTGATTTTTATCTCCCCAGACCAGATGGTTCCATGGCCGATTGTCCCAAGAGCTGTCCCAGGGAGTTTGGAAGTTCCTCTGACACCACTGCTTACCTTGCAGAATTACTGCAACAAAACCATAACAATTATTGATTCCTGCAAGAAAAACCAGACTATAAAAAGGGAGCTGCAACCCAAGTTGGGTGGAACCCCTCACGTTTTCCCCAGCGCTGCTTGCTCTGCCTATATAAAATAAACCAACCGAAATTCTGCTGAATATCGAGACTTTTGCTTCTCATTTATAACATAAATATTCATAATAACAGCCCCTCCCACCCCCCGCTTCCTACGGTAATTAGCATGAGTGGCTATTAAGCATTGATTGACTTCTTAAATTAAGTCTGGGGTCGTTTTTTGTGGGGAGGGGTTTTAAAAGGAGGAAGTGAGGCGAGTCTTCCTCACCCTGAACTCCTGACCTTTTCCATCGCTGACAATACAAATGATTTTTGGGCACAGCCCAGTTTTTCAAAGAATGGGTTTCTGGTTGCATTGGCTGTGTTTCTCCGGGTCCACTCACCACTTTTGTCTTTTCCCGTTGTCAGCACATTAACTGCACATTGTGACAATCAATTATTTAAGTTTCAGCTAAACACCTCAAGCCCGAGTTTTCTTTCTAACTTTTAATTATTTTTAAATAACTAACTTTTAACTAAAATCCTGATTTTCCTAAGATTGGTGTTTCACCAGTGATTCCTTACCCACTTTCCAGTGGGAATCCCTCCAGCCCCAGCTGTGGTGTGGAACCAGATGTTTCACACCTCTGGATGTGCAAATTGTGGCATAACCCTTTAAAAGTTTTAGCAGCACTTTAACGTTACAGCTTATTTTTATTTAGCTTTTTTAAATTAATCACGTTTAATTTTAATTATTTAGCAATTTTTTGCTACTCAATTCATTGCTTAGAAGGTGCTTGTGTGTGCATGTGTTAAGGTTCTCTCTTTATATAGGTTTTTCACATGGTTTTTGTGGACTTTTATGGGATTTTAACTTATTTTTCAAAGGTGGAAAATGCTTTTTAATAGGAATAGATTATGTCAACTAATTGATGCCCATGCAGAGCTGATTCATATTTGGAAATGATTTGGCTGCAGGCAGATAGTTTCCAACACCATCCATTATGCAGATTCCTACCTCGTTTACTTGCCCAATTAAATCATTAAAATGCCTCCAGCATTCGTGGCCTGCTCTGATTTTGCAGCTCTTTTTTTAAGGAAAACTCTCCCTTTTTTCCTTCCACAAACCTCCTCCCCAAATTCCCTCCACGCTGGGGTTTCTGGTGAGATTTGGGAGATGCAGAGAATGATTCTAATCAGAGGTTGCAAAAGAAGGTGGTGGCTCCACTGCACATTTCCCTGTGCCACATTTTTGTGGCTGCTCAGCTCTGACCCCATAATTCTGTGCAGACATTAAATTGTAGGAGCTCAAAGCCCCACAGGTATTTTGGGAGGTTTCAAATTAGGGAAGGCATTAATTGTAAATATTTTTTTTTGCCTGGTGCGTTCCTGCCTGCAGAGTCCTTGAGCTTGGGCTCAGCTCCAAGATCCAGGTGTCCTGAGCCTGGTGCCAGACAGAGAATAAATTATTGCATAAATCAGAGTCCTGTGGCCAGAGGAGATCTCGGGGAGGAGGAGGAGGAGGGCGGGGAGTGAGGCCAGCTCTGTAATTGAGGATCAAAGCTCCTGCTCCTGCCTCTCCATCCTCACTGCAGCTGCTCCTGCTCCCCTGCACAGGTGAGTTCTGCTTCTTCCAGCCCAAATTTTGCACAGGAAAATCTTCCCTCCAAGCCACCCTGTGATGTCTGATGGGAAGAGGCTCAGGTGTCACCTGCTTTAGGAAAAACTGGGTGTGATGGGCAGGAATGGGGTGGTTAATGAGCATACTGCCACCAGGAATTATTAATATTTTGAAACATTTGTTTAGCTCAGCTGGCAGGAAGAAAAGAGGCAGGGAAGATGTGGAAGCAAAATGTCTCTAAAATCTCTGGCAAGTGGCTTTTTTAGGATAAAATCCAACTCTGGATCTATGGAGTTTATTGTTTGCAGTTTCTGAGGGATAAATTTCTTTCCACAGATTTTGACACCACCAGGAGTTCTTAACTTCCCAATTAAAAAGAGGGAAATTAGAAAATAATTGATTTGTTTCCTCTTAGGAAAGTGTCAATAACTGAAATAGTCCTGTTTTCCCTTTTCCTCTCCAGTTCTGTGTCCTGCTGATGACATAATGCAACTCAGTAACTATTTGCATTGATTTATTTCTTCTTTAAAAGAAATCTTGGTTTATTATTATTTTACATATATAATATATATACATTATACATTATATTCATTGTATTTTGTATGTTATATATTATATATAGTATATATTATGTTATATTGCATTATACACTTTCTTTCTTTCTTTTCTTTCCTTCCTTCCTTCCTTCCTTCCTTCCTTCCTTCCTTCCTTCCTTCCTTCCTTCCTTCCTTCCTTCCTTCCTTCCTTCCTTCCTTCCTTTCCTTCCTTTCTTTTCTTCCTTCCTTCCTTCCTTCCTTCCTTCCTTCCTTCCTTCCTTCCTTTCCTTCCTTCCTTCCTTCCTTTCCTTCTTTCTTTCTTTCCTTCCTTTCTGGATAAGCTGGGTGTAGTTTCCTATTTTTGGAATTCTGTATGTGTGGAGTTCTCCACACTCTCAGTTTGCACCTGGGACTTCCAGCAGCAACTGGAGCTCAAGACATAAAATCCAGTTTGCAGGGGCAGAAATCAGCAAATTCTGTAGAGAAATGCACAGGTGGGGAGGAGGAGGAGGAAGGAGGGAGGGTTTAAAGGGATTTTTAATTAAGCTGCTCCAGCAGAGTGTTGAGTAACCCAGAGCAAGGTGCAATTCTGGCAGAGCTCAGCCCGGGGAGGTGGGATTGCCACAGCTGCTGGATCAAATGAGCTCTGGTGGAGCCTCCTTGGTGAGGATGGGGCAGTGAGAGGTTCCCATCTCTGTGATTCCCCGTCCTCCATCCCACAGGCAGCTCTGGAAGTGGGGATGGATGTGAAGAGCACCCTGAGCTACCTGTACTGGCTCTTCTGCCAGTTCGAGCTGATCACCTGCAGTTACCTGATGGAGCCCTGGGAGAAGCTGCTCTTCTACTCCTTCAACCTGGCCATGCTGGGGCTGCTGCTCTACACCACCTATGTCTGCGTGGCTTTCCACGCCAGCTCAGCCTTCCAGCTCCTCTGCAGCTGCCTGGGGAACCCACGGGAAAATGCTCTTGCTGTGGTGAAGTAAAACCTCACCCTGACTTTGGGATCCGAGCCTTTCCTCAGCCCATTTTTGTCCAGGAGCAGCAAACTCTGCTTTATTCTCTCTTCGTGTTTTTGCTCTGACAGCAAATTATTTTTGCTCCAATCAATCCCTGTTTTTACTATTTGATTCTTCATGAGCTTTCAATTTTGAGGACCTGTTGGAATTACAGAGCTGGGATTGGGACAGGAATAATCTCCCTGAAGATTTTATTATTTCAGGGGGAAAGGAGCAACACCCCTGAAGATTTTATTATTTCAGGGAAAAGAGCAACACCTCTGGAGATTTTATTATCTCAGGGGAAAGGAGCAACACCCCTGAAGATTTTATTATTTCGGGGAAAGGAGCAACACCCCTGAAGATTTTATCATTCCAGGGAAAATGAACAACTCCCCTGAAGATTTTGTCATTCCAGGAAAAGCTGCTTGGATAAGGAAAGTTTTCATCTGGAGAAATGACACAGCATGAATTTGTTCTCTTCTGCCAGAAGAGATGTGCACACAAAAATCCTGGACAAGTGGGAGCTGCCTCCCTGAGCTCACTGTGTTTTTATGGAGTGATTTCAGGATTTATTCATTCTCCTTGATTGTTTTATACAATGAATTATATTGTCATGATGCAAACAACACTGCTGATTTATTAAAAATGGGAGGATGTGCTGCTGTGAAAATTTATGATCAAACTCTGAGATTCTTGGGCTTTATAAAAACAGATAATTTTTGGTTTACTGTAGAAGATGGGTAAATCATGTGCATCATATGGAGAATATAACACTACAGATTCTCCTGTGGTAGGGTTTCAGCTGAAAATAAAACCCCTAAAAAATGTAAAAATACAATGTCTCCTGTATTTCCTAACCTTTTACTCCCTACTTTTCATGTTTTACACTCTCCCTGTTGAGCAGGGTCTGAAACAAACTCCTGAGCTGTAAATAACGTGCTGGATTTGGCTGGCACTGCTTTTGTTCCAAATTCCATGAATTTTCAGCCTCACAGCCACCAGGTTCCTGTGCTGCCAGCTTGCTGCAGCAGGCAGGGATGAGCTTGGGAATCAAATTGGGGTTGGAATCCTTGGGAGATGGAGGCAGAGCAGGGTGACAAAAATCCACATTTTTCACCCACACTGAGATGAGTTTGGGGAGTTTTCCCAAGCTCTCCTTCCAGAGGATGGGCTCTTGCTGGAGGAGACAATCCAGGGATTTAGGGAATGAGGTTTGGGCACAGGAGGCGACAAAACAAAGTGAAGACATTAATTATGTCATTTGTCACCTCAGCTGCTTTCCCAGTTTTTAATTATGGGGAAGTAAGGTAGGAGATGGAAATAATTCCTCTGGGAAAATGAGGGCAGCTGTGCTCAAACTCACAAGCCTTTTAACAATGCCCAAGTATCTCTAAGTTTGTAAAAAAAAATCTATTCAATACTTTCAAATTTAGATCCAACTGGATGTTTTAATAGAGTAATATAATAGTTGAAGTAGTAATTAGTGTAGATTCACTTTCATGCTTAGTCTGTATTTATATTTACTGATATTTATCAATATAATTTGTATTTACTGATGATTAGGAACAAGAGGCAGCACACAGTATTTTAATGATACCAATCACTAGACAGTGATTTTTTCCCAGGCTCTAACACAGAGAAATACAGGCAGTACTTTGCATGGCAGGTGCAAAATCTCTATTTCTCAAGACTGTGTAAATAAATATTGCTGCAGAAGTGGCTGGGAGTGAGCCCAGGGCAGGAGCAGGTCACCCTCAGCTCCAGCAGAGGATTCCCCAGGGACACCCTGAGCATTTCTGCACATTCAGGAGTCCCACAGCAGGCTGGAGGAGCAGGAACTTTGCCTGTTTGTTACTGCTGCCCTTCCCCACGTGGTGTTTGTGGGTGCCTCTTGTGCAATGACTGGGGCAGGATTTGGGACAGGATTTGGGGAAGGACTGGGGGATAGCCCAGATCCCAGCTGGGCTGGAGGAACAGGACAGAGCCAGGAAAGCACCAAAATCCAGCAGAGGAAACAAGGGGCCAAGTGGCAGCTGGAGCTCCCCAGAGCTCCTGATTCATTTTCCTCATCACCCCTTTTCCCTGCCTGTCCCAAGACTCCAGGGTTTAAAACGTTGCAGTTCCCAGCAGTGCCTGGGCAGGTTTCTGCTGCAAGCACCAGGAGCTGCAGATTTGTCTCAGATGTGTCAGCTCAGCTGGGAATGGGATCAGGATCAGGGGAGGTTTAGGGTGGAGATCTGCCAGAGCTCCAGGGATGCACAGGGAGGATTTTTGGGGTTGAGCAAGCTCTTTCCACATTTCTCCAGATTGTTCTACAGGCTGCTCTGAGTGGCCACAACATTTAGTTTTTCTTGGTGCTCAGTGTTGCAAATCTAAATGAATGAATGCATGGTTGAGGCAGGAAGTGTTCCAAGAGGAATGGGAAGTGGAATATTCCCTGCACACTCTTCTCTGTTGGGGGAAGTTTCTGTCCTGGGGTTCTAAGAAAGGAATGTAAGGATAACATCCAGCACCATTCAGATCCCTGCCATGTGAAATATTTAAATTGCACAACTTAACCCAGGCTGGTTCAGCAAGAGTGGAAACTAAAGAACAAAATAAGAACCAGCTGCCAAAATCAAACTTCTCACCAGGAAACCTTTGATGTTTCCAGCCAGAACATCCTGGTGGACTCCCAGCATCCTCAGGAGGAGTCATTTGTATTGTAGGACTTTCACACCTTATCTCCCATTAAACTTTAATCTATTTTATTGATCCCAAAGAGTTTACACTTCCTAAAGGCACTAAAGATGCTTCTGTCCATGTGGAATTTCACCTCCTCTGTGCTGATCACTTCAGTTTTTAGAAGCTGAAGATAATTTCTTACTCCTTGTTGTTGCTGTCTTTGTTTTTGCAGCACAACAGCTGCACTTTGCTTTATTTGCAGCCACGTGTAATTGCAGTTCTTATCTTTGCTGTTCATTACCTGACCTGAAAATCCTGCTTGTAAAACGAACCTCTCAGCACTTCCTGGCCTCTGCATCCCACAGGACATTTCCATCTTGCAGGGCTTTGGTCAGAGCAGGAGGGAGGTTCCAGCAGGTCTGTTTGTTTTTCCAGAGCTGACCTGAAATTCCTCTGTCCTGCTTGGCTGAGAGTTTCTGCTTCACTCCCCTGCTCAGCTGAAACTGCTTCATGCAACAGTTGAGTTCCAATCTCCCTGAGACAGGGAATTCCTCCTTCCTCTGCTGCTGACATTTCCAGTCTAGAGCACAGATATTATATGAAATAGGATTTATTTAGGTATTTTTCCAGGTATTTTTTTCCAGGGATCAAGGTGTGAATCATCATCCTTAGAACACAAACTCTCAGCAGGCTGTGCAAACAACACCAAATATTGCACAGCTTCAGGATTTTCCTTCCATCTCCCAAATCTCACTGACCAGGGTTGAGTCTAAAATTGGCTTTCAAGGCTTTTCAGTCCTTGCTGGGGATTTGTGTTATCCAAAATGGTTTCATTTTAGGAAGCTGAGTATTTAAATTGCACAAAATCCCTTCAGTTTCTTGCTTTACCATCAGGCTTTGGTTTTGTCGTGGAACTGAAACCCTGACAAGTTTTAAACTTCATTTCTTCTTTCTCACTTGGCTTAACCAGGTTCCCATCTTGTATTTAGGAGGAAATACAGACTCTGACAGCAACAGGATTCTTTGTTCCATGGTTATGTCCTGGAATGAGCTACAGGAAACATTCCCAAATCCCTCTGGATTTCCAGTTCCCACTCCCTCCTTTTACCTGCTCTGGGAGGTGCAGCTGAAACAAAGGGCCCTGAGCTGAGATAAATCTGCAGAAGGGCAGTTTGAAATCCTTCAACACCAAGCTCAAAGCAGGTTTTGCCTTATTTTTTCCTTTAGCTTGGTGTTATTTTGAATTTAAACATGAACTGCATGAGCATAAAGAGTTTTTCCTGAGTTTTTGGCCACATTCCTTGGAGCAGGGAGCAGCTCCTGGGGCCATGCAGGAACAGTGACATCAGCTGGACTCTCATGCTCAGCACAGGCACATCCTGAACTTTTCTAAGGATATTCCTGCAGAATGGGGAAGAGATGGGATTGGATCCATCTCTGTCAGTCCCAGGGTGGAAATGGAGCCACACTCTTCCCACTGGCATCCAGTGAAATTATTTCAAATCCCAAAATTCAACAGAAGGAATCTGTACCCTTGTGGAACTTTTTGTGGAAAACTTCCTGACACAATATTCCTCTGGAATTCCCTACTTTAAGCTACTTCCAAGAGTAAGAGACTGAAATAACACTGATTTTATTGGAAATTTTTTTTGTTGGCCCAGGAGCTGCCCCTGGAGTGCAGCCAAGCTCAGGTACCTGGCCTGGGGTTAAAATATTTTCCCAAAAAGTTTTCCCATAAATATTTCACCTCAGCAATTTCCATCTGACCCATATATAGAATCCCTGAAATTCCACCCACTAACAGATTTTAAAGCAGTTAAAGGTGAAATCATCACCTTGAGCTTTTAATCATCAACACACAAGACTTTTATCTAGGAAGAAAAACTAAAAATGAATGTTTACACACCCTAATCTCCTTTTTTCTGTTCATTTTTCCCTTCAGTTACCCAGCTTTTGTGCTCTAAGGTCTGACTTATAGAACAGATTTTTTTCCACCATTTTCTCTGAGCAAAACAGAATTCCAAAGTTCTGCACAGCTTCTCCCATGACTTCCAACTCAAAACTCATCAACATCTGGGTGGAAATGCATCACTGAGCAGCTCTTAAAATCCTGAATGATTTCTGTTGCAAACAAGGAGCTTTTTGTGAGAGATTTTCAGGAAGAGCTGCAGGGCAAGTGGCAGCTTTCATTCATGACAATGTCTGTTGTTACAGTGCAAGTGAAAATATTGGCAAATATTTAATTTGTTGGGCACTCCCAAACCTCTCTGAGCTCCCAAAGGGGCACTGGAAACTTGAGAACCTACAGAGAAACCCAACTTTGGTTCTAGGGAGCTGCTCCACCAAAACAAATCCCACAAATCCAACCCTTGGATCCAGCAGCACAAAATCTTTCCAGACAAAACTTCTGGAAGATCCATGAAAGTGGAAGAAGGGGGGAAAGGAAGAGGGAGATCTCCAGGGATAAATGGGATGAGACAACACAGCAAATATTCAACATTCCTGGGAGACTCCAGGAAGGAAAAGGATTGATGAGAACAACAGAGTTTAAACCCAGTTTTTATTACTCCATCAGCAACCACCAACAGGAATTTATTATTCTGTCCTCTTTGGGCTTGCAGAGTGCAACTGGATGTTAAAATGAACTAAAAAATGATGAGAGAAGGTTTTTAATCCTTTATAGCTGATTTATTAATTAATTCCTGTGCATGTTGCTTTCAATCCACTGATCCACACATGGGATGTAGTTCAGTATTCATCACACTCCACAGGATTTTCCAATCTTTCTGATCAAGGGCTTTCCAGGGAAGTTTTCTTTGTGTAAGTGAGCAGAAATTAGTCTTGAGCTTCTCCAAAATATGGATATATGGAATAATCTACCAGTATAATAAAAGGCTTCAAACCATTGTGCCAGAAAATGGGGAAAACTTTCCCCATGTAAGAAATTAAAGCTGTAACAGTAGGTAGGGACTTTACCTAAAATCTTTCCCTCTGGACATCTTTCCTTATTTTCTCCACTGCAGAAATTGCATGGAAAGATCCCTCAGGGATGGGAGGAACTTGTGGAATTTATATTGCAATGCTTCCACCAGAAACTGAACTTTAATTGCTGATTCTCTGGAATATCATCCATAAAAAATGAATTCCAGGCCATTGCTTTGGGCTGCAGTGGGAGTTTTGTCACTTTTCCTGGCCTTGTGATGGTTAATTGTGGTCTGGGGAGTTTTTTCTCCCCAAAGCAGTATTTATTGCATGGAAGGCACTGTCCTTACTCTGTCAGCATTTCTGCTCCCTCCCCTCCAGTGGCATCCTCGGAAATGTGGAGATCTTCCAGCATTTCAGCCAGGCTGATCCGTGGAGCTCCATCATCATCTGTGTCACTCTCCACTGGAATATCTGCATCTAAAAACACACAGAAAGCCCCCAAAAAATCAGCTAAGCAAAGGAAACAAACCCCAAAACACCAGAGCAACCCCAAGGGAAAATGGGAAAAAACCCAAATCAATACCACCAAAACAACCAACAATAAAACCTAAAAACTCAACAGTCCCCTCACAGGGAAAGTATCAAATCCTTCACCCAGCAGGGATTTTGGGTGCAGGAGGAAAGTTCTTTTTCATGTTAAAGGCAAGGAAACAAAACCCATCAGGTGAAACATCTGTGAAACACTTCACAGCATTTCTCCAGGCATGAACAGTTTGGAGAATGCAAATAGAGAATTCCAGTAAAATTATTTTGCCTCAACCATGATTTAACTACACCTAATGAAGGATTTTAAAAGGCCTTACTTCTGTAAATGTTGACATTCTTCCTTATGGTCTCATCCTCTTCCAGATCTTCCAGGAAGTCCTGGTATTGTCTGTAAAAGATGTGGGATGTATTTACTCACTTTTCCTTTGGATTAATGGAAATTCATGCAGCAAAGTGAAACCACAGAACCAAAACCAGAGCTGAGACACTCCCACATTTCCAGCTCATTCTGGCTGCTGTTTTATCCTCACCTATTAACTCCCAACTCATTCATGTCCCATTTTCTCCCCTTTTGCTCTCAGCTGGAGGTTATTTAGAAGCTGGAGCAGCTTTGGCACTGCACAAGGAGAGCAGATACTGAACCTTTCATCATCTGTGTCTGTGGCCTCCCTGTCCCTCTCCAGCTCCTTCAGCTTCCAGTTCCTGCGGCGCTGCCGCTTGGAGCGGTCGTAGCTCTTCTTGATCAGCACCTGCAGGGAAAAGCAGCTCCTTTTTCCACCTCCCAAAATCCCAAATCAGCACCCAAACCCACACCTGGGCACCTAAAGCCAGCTGGACTGGCACTCAGCAGTGTTATATGGAATTTACAGGGATTTTGTTAGTTTTTCAAACACTCAGAAAATGGTCCTGAAGAGACAGGCACATACTGGAGTTCTAAATCAGTTTTCAGTGGTTGGTAATTGGAATAAAAACAACAATTAATTTATTATCTAACCACTGTAATTGGAAAAAAATCCAACAATAAATGTGTAATTTAAATACCACTCAAATATTTAAGGAAATAATCCTTCAAAATCAGATGGTGCTTAAATTTTGCTGTTAATATCCTCTCCTCCTCCAGGCACTGCTCATTATAAATTATAAAATCACACTCCTTCCTAGCCCTGAAGAACTCTGTACAGACAAAGGGATTTTCTTACCACATCAGGAATATGTTGGGGGTTCATCTTGTTGGCAAATTCATCATTTAAGTTGCAGTTGGCCAAGTCAAAGCTAAAATAGAAACAAGGGGTTTATTCTCCTTTATAAAACACCCTGAGCTCAATGTTTGTGTTAAAGAGCAGCACAGTGCAAGGTGCAGCTCCTAAGGAAGAGAAATAATTCCAGGTGAAGGCAAACAAATGAAAATCCACATTAATGTGCAGCTTTCCTAAGTCTGAGCAGCTGCTGTTCCCAAATCCTGTTCTGTTGGCACTTCCCAACATCTGGAATCCAAACTGCAGCATCTACTGAGGTTCTGCTGGGCTCACAACATTCATGCTTCAAACTTTTTTAAGCATCACCTAATTTGCCTAATCTTACAAAAAATTTGTATTTGTTACCACTGTATGTGATATTCATTAGCAAACAAATAATTAACTGGTGTTTTAAAAATCCTTCCCATCTATTTGTAGCTAAATTGTGATTCCAAGATCTATTTGTGGCTAAATTGTGATTCCAAGCTGCACTCTGAAGGCAGTCACCTCTTTTATTTCTAATATTTTTTAATGAAAATTCCTTCTAGAACAGAGATTTTTTTTAAATTAGGACCAGGATGATTCCACCCCTTTTGCTGCTTTCATTTTGCAATCAGCAGTTCAACACTTTCTTGATAACACATGAATTCAGTCATTAAATAATCATTTAAGAAAAGTTTTAGAAAAGAAGAACAGACCCCAAGACCAGGTCTCCAGGATTCAGGATGTGGCCCAGGTGAGTACAGCAGAAATATTGGTGATCAGTGTCCAGCTCTGAGGTTTTCCTGACCCAGGCTTCAGCCAGAGTGTGCTTTGGGAATAGAAAATAAAACATTCCTTAACCAAACCCAGCTTAACCCCAACATCTGCACTGATTTAAACTCCACTTGTCATTAAACTTGTGTTTCTGCATCAAATATCCAATGTATCCCTTGCTACTCCTCATTGCTCATTAAATAAAAGGAAATGGACATGGGATTCCCAAAGGCTGTTTCCATAAATAGACATCTATTTTAGTTTTTAACTAAGACCATTAATTCTGATTAAAAAGAAATGTTTCAACAAAACCAATTCACTCATTAGAGCTGCAAAGTTAATATACCAATACCCAGTAACAAGCAGAGTTTAAACTCTTCAAGAAGAATTCCTGGAAGTGGAATTCACATTGTGCCTGTGCCATTTCCAAACCAAAATGGACCAAAAAAACCTTTTGCCAGTGGCAAACAGAACAGCCCAGGCAGATCCAGAGCATGAATTCAGCTGAGCACAAGGCCCAAACAGAGAAATTCTCACCTTGTTTGAGCGAGCCCCTGCCCCAGCACCTTTTTTCTTGTCATGGACCCTGTTGATATCCATGATGATGAACTCCTCCAGCTGCTTGGGGTGGAACAGGCTGTTGAAGGGGTGACGCCAGTAGGTGTTTCCATCAATTTCAGCAACTGCAAAATGATCAGGGAGAGAGTTTCTTGTGAAAAAAGAACCATTAACCAAAAGGAAAGCAACTGCCAGACATGTTTTGCTCATCAGTGTAACTCAATTATTTACCACATTGCTGCAAGAGCAGCTGATCTGGGACAGACTTTACTCAAAGGAATTATTCCCTGGATCCATCCTTTAGAGGGATTCTGCTGCTCAGGCTCACCAGTACACACCAAGCAAAGCAAAGGATCTCAGAAAATTTAATCCAGATGCCATCTCATTGTAAAGGAATAAATCTGACACAGGTAAATGCCCAGAACATCCAGGAACTCAAGCTGAGCCTGCTCATTCTGCCCTATGGAAATCAAACTAGGAGAACTCAGCTCACTACGAAATTTCTACTGTACAGATAAACTCCACAACACTAAGGTCCAAAAATCCAAGATTTTGTGGAAACAAACCAACAGCAATTGTGGCAGCAGAACAATAGGGGCTGAGGAGAAGCCCAAACTCACTCTGCAGAGTTCTGGGGTCGATGAGGTGGATGGTGCTGGTCACTCTGATGCACACACAGATCTGGCTCATGTTGCCCAGGCTCTGGGCCAGCTTGGGTGACAGACACACAACATTGTCCTGCAAAGCAAAACACATAACTGACATTCCCATTTCCTCAATTTTTAACCAAAACATCTGAAATAAAGAGTTAAACTTTGGTATTTTTATGTTTCTAGCCCCAGTAACTTCTGCATTCCCCATGTGGATCCCTTCCCACCTCCCAAACCCCACAAGGTGACTTCCATCTCCAAATTCCAACTCTTCCCACTTCCCACAACACCCTAAAGGATGAAGCAGAGGGAAGCTACCTTGCATATGGGAACAATTTCCACAGAGAAAGTGCTTTTGTAGTTGTAGACATTACTGTGAATGTCGTGGGAGATCAAACGTTGGGATGATTTGGATCTGTAAAACATGAAAATAGAATTTTCAAGAAACAAGAAGGACATTACCTGGAACAGGAGATCCTTGGAACAAAGTGTCTGTATCATAAATAAAAATATTAAGGAAACAGAGGTAAATTTACCATTAAAGTGGAAAATGTGGGATTTTTGTACGAGGGATTTTGTCTGTTTTGATTAAAATACAGATTCCTTACACTTGCATTTACAAAAGTTATTTTAAGACAAAGGATTTAGGAGAATTCCACAAAGTTCTGAGTGCTCAAGGCACCAGGAATGCTGTACCTGGATGGAACTGTACATTGAAGGAAATCCACCATCTTCTGGGCATGTTGCTTGGAAGAGTAATAAAAATCCAGGCCATCTGAAAAGAGAGGAAACAAATCTATTTCTATCACATTTTATCTAATATAATTAATAAACTTTTCTCTACACAGCTCCCAGCACACACAATGAAAACATCCATCACAAATCCAGGTTATTCTGCCTCCAGAGCCACTCACCATGGATTTCTTTGATCCTTAGTGTGTTTTGATGGAGCCTGTGCTTCAAAATCAGCTGCTCCAAATAGTAAAAAGTCTTCTTGTGCAGAGTCTAAAACCAAACAAACACAAAAGCATCAAGGTTATTTAAAAAGCATCAAGTACAAAGCAGGATATCTGAAGAATAAACATTTATATGAAGAGATCACGTAGAGAAGGAACATCCAAGTAAACTAAATTATTTCAGGGTGCCTTCTTATATCAAATTATTTAAAGCTTCCATTTCTCATTTTTGTGTAACTGGTTGCTAGAGAGATCTATTTCATTCAAAGAAGATTTAAATATTTATCCCACTGTTTCCAAACTGCCTTAAAATACAGGAGGGTATTTAGTTATCCACACAAGATCCTCCTGCCAGCATCATTTCAAAGACAGCAGAATTTTTTTCTAAACTGAGTAAGATAAAATGCAATAACCTTGAACACAAAACAAATCTCTATGGCTAAGTGTGAGTATATTTCTGTCTGAGAAATTCAGAAAAACACCCAGTTCTTTGCCTGATTGTTCTGCCAGGATCAAATAAAAATTCAGTTTGTCTCTACCTTTTGCCTGACTTGCACCACAGCTTTCCAGAAATCCTTGGCTTCAATCCTGTGGCAGTCTTCACACATCTGAGACTGAACAATGTACTCCACCACAAACACCTGCTGCAGAACTGCCCCATTTATCACCTGCAAAACCAAAGTTTAGGCTCTTTTTGGGTCACAAATAACAGCAGGATTTTCCCATCTTTACTGCAACAGACAGTAACTTTTTCATTCTGATGAATGGCACTTTAGCAATGAAATTTAGGCAGGATGAAATCTAATAATAAGAAAATTAATAATTAAAAAAATCCTGTTGTTTGCCATAAAAGATTTTTTAAAAGCCACAGGGAGATGGTTGTGCTCCAGTTACCTCTTTCTGAACAGTCAGTTTGAGCTTCAGCCTCTTGGAATGTGGCTCTGTCCAAATGAATCCTGCATCAATGAGCCGGACCTGCCCGTGGGGAAGGAAAGAGCTCAGTAAAACCAAGTCTAACTCCACAAAAAGAAACTTATGGTCCAGTAAACAAGTGAAGAAGTGAATAATCCTCATTAAAAATATATGTATTAATATCTCCAATCCAATTAATAGCCAGAACATGGAGGTTGATCAATGTAAAATAAAGGTGCTCAATCTCAGATCTTTCCCTCTAATTATAGTGTGAACCTATGGGATGCTTTATTCAACTTAAATGTGAATTTGAGTTAATCTATATACAGACCTCTACAATCCTTTTTTGTATCATCATCAACCAGTGAGAACAAATATTGCATACATAATTTCTGAAATTAAGGTACATTAAAATTAGCATCCCTCAGTTCATTCTGCTCAGCTCCCATCCGTACAGTAACAATTGTGAAATCCCAGCAGGATCAGCTTCTCACCTTGCTCAGGGAAGCTTTGATTTTCTTCAGACACAAAGCCAGCAGCTCTCTGGATTCCAAGGCACACTGGATCCAGGTTCCTGGAGGCTGCAGATACCTGGGATACAGGGAGCACTTTACAGCACCTGAAAGCTGCTTGAGCACCTTAAATCACTACAAGGAACAGCAGCTATTTCCAAAGCTTTCAGTTTAATAACACCAATGCAGCCACAACTTTTAGAATCATAGAAAATTATGGGAAAGTGTCTAAGATAACTGAGTTCATTCCCTCAGCACTGCCAAGGCCACGATTCAACCACATCCCCAAGTGCCACATCCACAGGGCTTTTAAACCCCTCCAGGGACGGGGATTTCTCCAGTGCCAGGCTGGACAACCCTTTCCATGAAGAATTTTCCCCAATATCCAAACCAACCCTTCCCCGGCTGTCCCCTCCCGTCAAGGGAGTTGTGCAGAGCCATAGGGTTCCCCCCTGAGCCTCCTTTTCTCCAGGCTGAGCCCCCACAGCTCCTCACCACCCAGTTTGTGCGCTTTTGCCTCCCCAAGCCCTGAGGCTGATGCACTTTGCTGCCATCCCCAGCGGCTTGGCGGCTCCTCACCTCTCGCACTGCTTGCAGAAGTGCACCGTGCCCTGCTTGGGGATGCCCTCGGTGATGTCCACCTGGGCCCGCAGGCAGCCCACGCACATGTTGGCCGGGTTGGGCGGGATGGGGACGCCGCACTGGCAGCACAGGCTGGGACAGGGGACAGAGAGAAGCACAGTCAGTCACAGTCAGTCACAGTCAGTCACAGCCACCGCCACAGCCGCCCCCGCCCCGGGAAGCCGGCCCGCCATCGCTCACATGTGTCCCTGCGCCGGGGCCGCCGCCGGCAGGTACTCCATGGCTGCGGAACACGCGGCGCTTTCCGGCCGCCGGAGGAAGGGGAGGAGACGGCGGCGCCCAGCCCGGGGTGGAGCGAGCGGGACACGGAGAGGCGGGCGGGGACTGTGAGGGGGTTATGGGGCAGCTGTGAGGGAGCGTGGAAAGGGCTGTGAGGGGCCATGGAGAGGCGGGAAGGAACCGTGAGGGAGCCATGGAGGAGCCCTGAGGGAAAGGACTGTGAGGGGCCATGGAGAGGCGGGAAGGAACCGTGAGGGAGCCATGGAGGAGCCCTGAGGGAAAGGACTATGAGGGGCCATGGAGAGGCGGGAGCGAGCCGTGAGGGGATCATGGCGGAGCTGTGAGGGAGCGTGGAAAGGGCTGTTAGGGGGGCCTGAAGAGGCGGGCGAGAGCTGTGAGAGAGCCATGGAGGAGCCCTGAGGGAGCCGTGGGGGGACCGTGATGAAGCCTCCATGGAGAAGCAGGCGGGAATCGTGAGGGAGCCATGGGGGGCCATGAGGGGGCCGTGATGGAGAAGCAGGCGGGAACCGTGAGGGAGCCCTGAGGGAGCCATGGGGGGATCGTGATGGACCCTCCATGGAGAAGCAGGCGGGCAGGAACCGTGAGGGAGCTATGGAGGAGCCCTGAGGGAGTCATGGGGGGATCGTGATGAACCCTCCATGGAGAAGCAGGCGGGAATCGTGAGGGAACCATGGAGGAGCCCTGAGGGAAAGGGCCGTGAGGGGCCATGGAGAGGCGGGTGGGAACCGTGCGGCACGTACTCTGTTAAATTAATTAATTAAGAATTAAACGATGCTTTGATTTACAAGGAGGAGCCGGTACAGTCCGCTCGGTTTATATTCCATTTGTGATGTACCCTAAGCACCCTTTGGAAAGTAGGAACTGCTTTCAGGGAGTCAGAATTAAATTACTTTTAAGATCGTTTCCACCCCAAAACATTTTGCCATTTACGATTCTGTGATACCAAGGTTTTTCGTGCATCAGCATTTATTTCCTGCAGGTTATGCTGGAGAAAAATAAAGCTGAATTGCATCAACACGTTGTGTGGGATTTATTTAATGTGGTAACATCCTGATGGAAACGAAGAGTTCTTTCACTTGAGGATGGAAAATCACAGCCTGTCGAGCTGTCTGCCGTGTTTTTAATTCTTTGGCACACTTTTCTTTGGTTTTCTTTTGTGTTCACACAGTTACTTCTGCTCTTTTGAAATTAAGTTTCTTTGCAGACCTTTCTGGAGACTCACTATCGACCATATTATTAAAAAAAAATGAAAGGAAAAAGCACAATAAAAAAAAGAAATGTTTCCCTGCTCAGAAGTTTTGTTTCAGAACCTTTGCTACACAGTGGGTGTTACATAGTCTTTACTTTGAAGCGCTGATGAATCACTCAATCTTTGTTTCAGGAAATAAAACACCTCCAGGCTGGCATTTGGAGAGTCTGGCATTGGGAGAGGGGTAGGACAAAGCCTGTCCTTTATGGAAGCCACATCTTTGAAGTCACTGGGAGGAGAATTGGAGCCTGATAATGTTGGAAAAGTTTCTGTTGCAGATTTCAACTGTAGATTTATTTTCTCCACCTAATTTTGGTGCTGATATACCAAATCCCACCTCAGCTCAAGGCACAGCTTCAGTGAATATCAGAACTCAGTTCTTTGTAGTCATAAAGGTATTTTGTGTTGCCTCTGCAAGCTCTAGTTGTCCTTGGGTTTCTGTGGAAAATCTGTGTGTTTTAAACTGTGTTACAACCACTTCTGAAGGATTTTATATTTTTCACAAAATGAGGTAAAAAGCCAAGCCTGAATCTCATCACTAGTGAAAGCCACATCAGTTTCTACTGATTTGTTATGTGTTTTCCAGTGAGTATTAAATGTTATATTGATTTTATGTAGCTTTCTGCCTCTACTGCCATATTCTTTCACAGTATTTAAAGGATCTGTGTGATCAGCAAGCACACCATTTAAATACATGTTAAGTGAAAAAACCCTATTTAAAAACAGGTTTCAATAAAGATTTGCTCTCAGGCTTATTTGCAGGTGGCTGGGCCCTCAAGAAAGTCCCAGTAGGTGTTTTTGGGAAAGCTCAAGTGCCAAAGCCAGAAAAACCAGGAGACTGTGCCGTTGACAGCAGCTCCATTTTCAGGAGGCATGTCCATTGGAACAATGGAATGGTAAATTCATGGGAAATATCCCTGTGATTAATTGAACAGACACCTGAGGTCACTATTCCCTCATAAACCATCCAGGAAAGGAGGTGCCTCTCCTCCAGCTGCAGCTGCTCTGACCTTCCCCAAGAGGGTTTGTTCTGGGCTGCTGTTTTCATTACCTGTGCTCATTTCAGTATAAAACTCTCAGGAATTGAGCAACACAACCAGTGTTTTACACTTATTTTTTCCTATTCACTCTCATATAAATTCAGAGGGGATTCAGAGCAGTGTACACAGCACCTGCATGTCACAAACAATAAAAATATCCTCATTTAACTGTGGGATTTAGTAACAGCATCCAGGTGGAAGCATGGCAGGTGCTGTGCAATAACAATAAACACCTTTCTGATCTTTACTGGTGCCTAGTTTAGTTTTGAGGGGGATCCTGGTGACACCCAGTCTTTATTTTTGGCTGTTGAGGTGCTCAGTGTTCACACATTCCTGACAATTTTGCTCCTCTCCCTGAGGAGAAGTCACGATTCAGAGGAACGGAGCAGTTTCACTCCAGAGAGAGTCTCCAGGGTTCAGAGAGGGGAGTTAAAGGCAGGGCTTTTTCCAGGAGCTGTTTCAGGATGCAGTGCCACCAGAGACATTCTTGGGCAGGAACAGATTGTGCCTGGCCCTGTGTGTGGGGTGGCAACTCCCAGATTTATTCCAGCTCCCAGTTTGCACTCAGACATCTCCAAGCAGTCTATTCCTTTGGAAAGCAGAGCTCTCCTTACTTTTCATGGATTGCAGCTGGGGAGTTGCAAAGTGATGATTTCAGCAAGCTCTGCTGCTTCAGCTTGTCCTGTGTGGTCTGAACAGGAGGAATAGCATTCCCTGATTCCACTGGGACACAGCACTTCCAGGGGCTGCTCACTGTGAACTCACCTCCACTCAATTTACTGCCATAATGCTCCAGTTATTTTCCAGTTCTTGCCTGTTCCGTCAGTTCTTGTGAGGAATCCAATTAGCAATCCAATTTCTAGTGCAAGCCACGAGCATTATCACTGCTGAGCTTGGGAGGCAGGAACAAAAGGAGCCAGAAGAACTCCTTTAAAATATCTCAGTGACAGGGATGGGGATATTGTGACATTCCACTCTCAGCTGATGGAGGTGAAACTGTGTTGCATCACCAGCTTTAATGAGCGTTGTCACAGCACAAATAGCCGTGGGCTGGCTTCCTTTCCGTGTGTGTGTGAAACTTGCACGTCCAACACGTTGGGTGCAGTGCAGGGAGACCTCTGGAAGTGCCCTGTGTCAGCAGAGGGGGATGATTCCCAGTGCTCAGTGTGCCAGAGCTGCTGAGTTTGTGCACTCAGGGGAGCAAACAGCATCCTCTGCTTCCTCAATCCTTGGAATTTTTTTTCCTTAAACTCCTGCTGTGCCTGTCACGGGTTTACAAACGGTGGGATTTTTCTTAGCAGCCTTTATAAACCAAAATAAACCAAACTGTATTGAGCTGCTCAAACAGGGAGACATCCCAGATTAATGAAAATAGATTTAGATTAGATATGAAGGAGAAGTTGTTCCCTGTGATGCCCTGGCACAGGTGCCCAGAGCAGCTGTGGCTGCCCCTGGATCTCTGGCAGTGCCCAAGGCCAGGTTGGATATTGGGGCTTGGTGCAATCCTGGGATGGTGGAAAATGTCCCTGCCCCTGGCAGGGGTGGTAGGATGGGATGAGATTTAATTTCCCTTCCAACCCAAACCATTCTGGGATTCTGTGAAATTGTGATAACTCAGACATCATGGCATATCCTTCCTTGGTAACTGGACAGCCATGGCAAAGGTTTCACTTTAAGGCAAAGCATGGACAGGAGCCAGGAGGTGTTGCTTTAGTCCTGCTGTGTTTGTTACCAGGCTGCACTAGGCATGAACCTCAGACTAAGAAATAATTGTTTTAAAAAGGTAAATATTTGCTCATCAGAACACAAGAGGGATCTGAGGACCATTGTACAGGAGCTGTTTGCTTTCCACTTGCCTTTGGTAAATCTTCCGTGTCCCAGTTAAAACATCTCATCCCATCACAGGAATCCTGGTGAGAGGTGGGGTGAGCTGAGAGCTGCAGGGAGAGGACAGGTGTGGGCATCAGGAGAGGTTCAGGTTGGATAGCAGGAAATATTCCTTCATGAAGGAGTGGTTAAACATTAGAAAGGTCTGCCCAGGGTAGTGGTGGAGTCACATCCCTGCAAGTGTTCAAACAACACTGCGTGTGGCATTTTGGGGTATGGTTTGGTGGGTTGAAATTTGTACTTGATGATCTTGGAGATCTTTCCCAACCTCAATGATTCTGTAATTCTGTGATCAGGAAAATGAGTGTATTTTTCACTCTGAGATGAGTGATGTGCAGGTAAAAATACTTTGCACATTATTCCTGTTCAAAAGCTGCACATAAAAACTCTGGGTAGAGTTGACACTCCCGGACTTCACTTTCCTGACTTTCCTCACTCTGTCTGGCTGGAGACAAAACCAGGGAAAATGCCCAAAACACAATTCAGTCAATGAAGATTGCTTAAACAATCAGGGAAGGAAAACATGGGAAAAGGAGGAGTGGGAGGAGGAGGAGGGCAGGGACACTCTCTCCACCAGACCACTGGGACATTTTAGCATTAAGCATCTTCCCAGTGACAACCTAAAATGTGCTGAAATAAATAAAATTTGTTAAATGAAATGACAATTAACTCCTTCTTCTTAATTATTCATTGTTTCCTTTTGCTTTCTCCAGTCCTCCCTGACGACATTTGCACGTTACCGTGATCAGGGAGATAAATTCCCGGGGGAGATGTCGCAATTGTCGTGGGATGGATCTTTCCTGCCGCTCCCACCTCGCTGGCACAGGCAGCACCTGGATCTGACACAGGCAGCACCTGGATCTGACACATCCCTGGGAAAAGGTGTTTGTGCAGGTCCTGCTCAGCCAGAACATTGCAAAACCAGAGCTCCCTGCACGGCCAAGGGAGTGGAAACTTCCCGAGCTGATCCCCGTGCTGCAGCTCATTATTTATTTACCAGTATCTGCATTGGTATGAAAGATGAGCCCAGTGATGCTCGTTTGGCAATTGAAGATTTCTTGAGGAAAAGAGGCCATGGAACCAGGAGCTGTTTCAGTTTCTGAGTGCTGGGGTGGGTGGAGGGGATTGGAGAGGGATGGTTTGGCTTGGAAGGGACATTAAAGCCCATCCAGTGACACCATGGGGACATTTTCCACTATCCCAGGTTGTTCCAAGTCCTGTCCAGCCTGGCCATGGACACTTCCAAGGATGGATCAGCCACCATTTCTCTGGGCACCCTGTGCCAGGGCCCCCCACCCTCCAGAGAGGATTTCTCCCCAATATCCAGTTCTGATGCTGAACTGGGTGTCGGGTTCTGAAGTATTTTGGTGCCACTAAAATCCATCTGTGACAAGGAAGAGCTTTTGGATATCAAAATTAGCCAAAATTTGGATTCCAATTAACTCAGATTATTGGATAGCATGTGAGGCACCTGTAGCCAGCTGTGGAAGGTTTGGGCACAGGAAACACTTGGAATTTTTTGATGTCTCCACACTGAGCCTGAGGCAGCAGAGACTGCTGGGTTTAGGTACCCACACCTCAACACCAATCTGATTCCACTTGATTCCACCTTTAATTCTCACATGGAGAGAAATACTGGAAAAAGAAATGAAAAATGTGTGGAGAAAACTCCTTGAAGTGAAATACCAGACGTGTCCCAAACTTCCCCTGAGCAAGGCACCATGGTGTCCAGAGCTGGATGTGTCAAATTCATTTGCAGCATCTTTTTTGGGCTGCTCCTCCATAAATCACTCACTCTGTGCATTTGGCAGATAATTACTGCCTCAGTGAGGCTTCTCTCTTGTGCAATTTGTGGCTGTGGGAAATGCAAGGAGCTGCTGGGAGCCCTTTCCTCTGCCAGCCTGATGGGTGAGGCTGTTGCTCCCCATCTTTAATTACGGTGCTGCAATCCCAAAACCCTTCCCATGTCAGCCTGCTTTATCCTAAACCTGGCCTCACTTGTTTCGTGCCACATTCCCCATCAAGAACATTTTACCTGCATTTTCTCTCCCTGTGCTTTTTTTTTATGAAGTACCTAAAGCTCCTAAAAATTCACAGTGTAACTCATCCTTAAGTATGACCTTGAAATAAAGAGATATTTCTGATTTACTCCATGATTACAAAGCAAAGATAGGAGCTGCCAGAAAATATAATGGGAGCAGCACCCTGGCTGCCAATGGATCTATTCCTGACCCTGCCACAATTTACCTTCATTTCCTTCCTCTTTGCTCAGTCATTGTAAGAAAAGCAAAATCTGATTTTTTATAAAAATATAGATTTTCAAGATTTCCCCTGTTTCCCATGATGTGGATATTTCCCCTCTCTTTGTCCTGGTTCCTGACTTTTTCCTCTTGCCTGAGCATATTCCAGCACTGAGATTCTTATTTTGATGCAGAGGGTGCATGATTTTAATTTCACCCTTAAATCCAGACTAATGTGTGTAGGTAATTGAGGAGGGCTATAACTTGCATTAGGCCACATAAAACAATTTCCACAGCCAATTTTGAGTTTGGACCTCCTTATTTCAGCAAAAATGAGGCCTTGGCTGTCCTGGCTGTCCTGAAACCCCAGCATCAGCAGAGTTTATCAGCTCTTCCCTGTCCTGATGGAGCAACTGCTGAAATAAGGGTGGAGCAGGCAGGGATGATGACAAGTGGGAATTCTCAGAGTTAATTCTGACCTCCACCCGTGAATCAGAGCCTTCCAGCCAGGGAGTTCCCATGGAAGTTGCCTGGAGATATTCCCAGGATTTGGGCTCCTCCAATTCTGATAAAAATTGCTTATTGCAAGGAACATGAAGGACAAAGCTGATTGTGCTTTGAACACTGGGCTTTGTTGTGCAGGCTGAGTTCTCCTTGCTCTGGGTGAGGACAGAGTGAAGAGGAGCCCATTTCCTTTTATTTCCTTTTATTTCCTTTTATTTCCTTTTATTTCCTTTTATTTCCTTTTATTTCCTTTATTATGGAGCCCATTTTCCTTTCCTCTTTTCCTGCTGGAGCTGTGGGACAAGCTCAGATCCAGCCTTTGGAGCTCCTCAGGAAGCACCACAGCTCACAAACACTGAATTTTCAATTTCCTGGGATTGTTCTCCCTGCACATTTCATTAATTTCAGCCCCTCAATTCCCTTCAGTACAGGTTTGCAGCAGAGCTGCTTTGGGTGGTTTGATGTTGAATTTGGGAATCTGCACTTTGAGTCCAGCTTTGCTCCTGACTTTTTCCTGAGTTTTTCAGTTTGTGGTAGGATTTCAGGATAGAGCTGCTGTTTGGTGTTTAAGGGAAAAATAATTGAAATTATTTGGGGTAGAAGACAGGGCTGCTTTTGCTGCATGAATATTGAATATTCTGTGTGATTAAGTTAATTATTCCACATTCTGCAATATTTCATTTACAAATCTTCCTGTTCTGCTTTAATTTCAGTGCTCAGCCTGGCACGTGGCCACTTGTCCATGTCTGTGCCCTGGGGTGCACAAAAATTGTCCCAATTTTGGCCCTCACAGGTGCTGCACGAGTGTAATTTGCTGTTCTTGTGGTTCTGCTGACTCTTCTACACCTGCTGGGCTTCTTTTAACCATGGCTTAAGGAGCTGTGTGGATTTTTCCCCTGACTTCCAAATAATTTGGGAATTAAATTTAAAAGTGGAGCATCCAAAGTAAGAATTTTAGATTATGGCTGAATTGCAATGATGAGAAAACTTTAAAAGAAAATTTTAAAAAATACAAAATAAAGGAACTTATTTAAGATTTAAAATTTTTATAAGCACAGGAATTTTTCCTGGAATTCTGAGTAAATTGGACACTCAGACATGCAGGGGCACTGGTGGTGATCCTGATCCCTGGGGAACAGCTGAGGAAAAGGTCCTTGGGAAGATATTTTTAATAGTTTTGGGGTAAAAGCTGCCCTCAGGCCTTGGGAGGAAAGTTCTGGAGGTTCATGGTCTGGGCTCTCAGTAATGGATTTGGGAGGTGATCCATGAAATTGGCCAGGAAACTTTTATGGCAGGAGAAATGGGAGCTCTGGTGAGATGAAATTAAGAAAATGAGTTTTAAACAAGAGGTGTATGGTGCTGGCCAGCTGAGCCCTAACATTTCTCATCCCTTAAATTAATGGGGCATTTGTACTTTCAGGGTCAGTGCAGCTGGGCTTGGATCATCTCCTGTTCTGCTTTGTTCCCTTTCCCACTGCTGGGTTATTGGTTCTGTTTGCTGGTTTTATTTGCATTATTTTTGGTGTGAACACTGCCAGCTGCCTTGCTACAATTAGCCCAGTGGAGCAATTAACCACAATTAACATGGGAGCTGTAATGAAGCAGGAGGAAAGAGATTTTATAAAGAGCCTGACATCATAGCCCTCAGAAGAGAGCTGCCACTGGGCATACTGGTGTTACTGGGAGCTCCAAAATCCCACCCTGCCACCTTAGTGATCCCATGGAAACCTCTTCCCATTGTTCAGGAATGGTTTTTTCCCCAGGGAAAAGGATTTCAGGGCTGGAACAGTTTCCTAAGATGTGGTGTGGTCTCAAGCTGTCAAAAGTGTTATCTCACCTCCTCTCTCTTTCAGCTGGGGAAAAAAAATGCTTCTGTTCCCTGCTGAGTGCCAAAAACTCCTTTGAAGTCTCCTGCTGGAACCCAGTGATTTGGAATATTAAGTAGGAAGAGTTATTCCAGGTTTTCTGGATGCAAGGAGAATTGAAAAGGGCTGGGGAAATCTCAAAAGGATTCTAGCAGAGATTGTTTTCAGCAGCTTCTTTCCTTCCTAGCAAACACCTCTTGCCTAAATCCTTTAAAATTCTAGTAAGCAGGCTGAAGAATTCACACACAAAAAAATGAGTTTTTACTCAGTTTAAAACTGCAGGGACCCTCCCAAAAAGCACCTGCTGCTGTTTGCCTGCTGCTTCCTGCACCTCCCAAAGCCAAACAAAGGAATAGGCACAAGCACAATAAGGAAGAAAAGTGCTTTGCATGGATCCCACCATGGGAGGGGATGGGAGTCCTGAACAATCCCTCTGCAGGTTCTGTTTGCCAAATGAAATGTTGAAAGAGCAATATTCCATTGGGTGTGGGCTCCTGGACATATGGAGCTCCAACCTTTGCATTCCTGCAAAAAACTTCTCCTTGTGCTCTGAAAGTTGAGTTTGATGTCGTGGGGAAGAAATCCAATTTTTAAGGAATTAAAAGTGGAATTAGAGCCATTATTTAAGGAATGAATGGGAACAGGATTGATGAGGAGGTGCCCTGGAACTCACACCATCATTTTATCTGGATGAGCAGAATCTTTGGAGATAGAATTAAAACCCATTGGGAGATAGAATTGATACCAACTTGCTAAGTAAATATTCTCATTTTTTCACCTCCAGTCTATTTTACAGACACTTTTAAGAGGGATTGTCACAGGTTTTGCCATTTTTCATCTCCTCCAGTGCTGTGTTATTACTCAAAGTGTGATTGCAGCTTGGCACTTTGTATTTGCAGGTTACCAACTGTGATAAACTGTCAGGACAGCTCCTGTTGGAGCCCAGAGCTCTCAGCTGAGCCTCAGCACACTCAGGTATTTGTTCATGCCTTAATTTGAAGCAGATCAGAGGTTTTTTTTCATTCCAGAAACAGGAGAGGTCTTAGGCTGGAGTTCACCCCAGATCCATTTAAAGGATTCTCAACCCTTGCCCCAAAAATAATCAAAAAATAATCATTCACCACAAAATAATCCATCTGCCACAGCACCAGCCTGGCCCACACACATCCAGAATATTTATGAATGAGTGGAAAGCACAGAAGAGCTGAGTCATGCAGCCAGAGGTCGTTTCTGAAGAATAAAATTTTATTTTTTTTTGGGGCTGGAAAAACTGCATACACATGTTCAGATCTGGGCAACCTTCACCACATGTCTTCGTTTCCAAACTTGTGCTTTGAAGCATGCAGGAGCCCACTGCAAGAAGTTAAGAGGTTTGTTTTTTTTTTTCTTTTTTTAATCTAGAGCTATGCAAACATCATTTGAAAGCTATTTACATTTTGCACCTCTCACTTCTACTACCAGGAGCATCAGCTGGTGGAGATGTGCAGTGTGAGCTGTAATTTATGATTTGGCATCCACGTTTGATTTGTGTAGAGTGAAAACCAAACAAACCTGCCATTGTTCCAAAACCTCCCCACAGGCAATGGAAATAAATCAAGAGAGATCTCTTTAAGCCTTCCCTGCAGGTATTAAAATGTGATTTCCTCTCTGGATCCTCTTCCCCTGGTGTTGATTTGCACTTTGCTGCCTTGGTGAGTGGGAGCAGCAAGAAAAGATTTGATTTTCGTCTGAGAAGGCAGGAGGGCACTGAGACAGAGCAGGGCTGCTTCTTCCTGCCATCCTCACTGAGCTGCAAGATGAGGTGGAGAATTTTTTCAAAAAGAAAATATTTTAGACCATGTGAGCTCAGGTGCAGGAACTTAGATGTGAAAAAAGCTGAAGTTCATCCTCCTGTTGCTTTCTCTTCCAATCCATTAAAGCCTGGAAGTCAATCACCACCATGAGCACTCCAATCCTGCTGGATATCCTCACTTTTTCCCTGGCTATGAGCCACCAGAGCAGTCTGTGATGGTTGGATGAGGTGCTGGAAGTGGGGCTGCAGGGCTGTGCCCCATTCCCAGGGTTTATGGAGGAGGGGCTGTGCTCAGTGCCTCGCTCTGCTCTCGCAGGGGAAGCAAGCAGGGTTTTCCTAAGAGCCAAACCTCAGCACAGAGGTGATTTCACAAAGCAGCCAGAGCTGCTGGGCCCTGCTCAGTTCAGCACTGCACTCTCAGGCTGGGGGCCAAAAATCTGGGAGAAGAATTGCAAGGCCAGGCGGACGTGGATGGGCACGAAGACGTAGGCTGTGTACACCACCATGGCCAGCACGGTGACAGTGATGGTGTGGAACATGGACTGCTCCCAGGGCTCCAGCACATAGCTGCAGGTCACCAGCTGGTACTGGTAGTACAGCCAGTACAGGTAGTCCTTCACCCTCTTCACATCCATCCTCAGCTCCAGGGGGAGACAGCACCTGCAGCGACAGGGGAGAGGGATTAGTGTCCCGTGGAACCTCTTCACTGACTCCTTTTCCACCCTGGGCCAAAGGGAACTTGAGTTCTGCAGCTGCTGCTCAGTTATTGGAGCTCTATCAGTATCAGCTGGGCCTTCCCACTTCCCAGAAAAGCTGTGGCTGCTCCATCCCTGGCAGTGTCCAAGGCCAGGTTGGGGCAAGCTGGGATAGTGGAAGGTGTCCCTGCCCATGGCAGGTGTGGCACTGCGTGATTAAACTCCCTTCCAACCCAAACCTTCCTGTTATCACATCAATTCCCATATTCCAAGTGTGTTTTCCTATTCATTCCCTGTGGAAATCAGGGAAATCAGGCAGTTAAAAAGAAAGGCTTTGGGCCAGCTTCCCTAAATATTCCATAAATTCCATACACGTTCCACAAATTCCACAAATGTTCCATAAATTCCATGCTTGTTCCATAAACTCCACAAATGTTCCATAAATTCCATGCTTGTTCCATAAATTCCATGCATGTTCCACAAATTCCATGCTTGTTCCATAAACTCCATAAATGTTCCATAAATTCCCCAAATGTTCTGTAAATTCCCTCAAATGTTCTGTAAATTCCTCAAATGTTCTGTAAATTCCACAAGTGTTCCATAAATTCCATGCATGCCCCAGAATAAAGATGAGATTAAAACAACTGCACTGTAAAAACTCTCTCTCTGCTTACTTTTGATAATCATTTTTATTGCTCTGCAATTGTTGGGAATAAAAGAAAAGCCAAGTTATTAAAGAGAAAGGGAGAAAAAAGTAATCTCAGATTGCAGAAGGACTTGCAGTTCATTCCAAAGAAATGAAAAACGTTACAGATTAAAAGAGTATTTAATGGAAATTACAAGTCTAGGAAAGATTTTCCTCCTGGGTAATACCTTTCTGCATTCATTGTTCCCAGCTCCACTTGGAAAAGAGAATGGCTGAACAAGAATTAAATAGGAAATAGGGTTTGCTTCCACTGTTCATTGTTAAATGTGCTTTTTGGCATTTGAAGCAATCTTTAAAAGCAGGCTAAAAGCATCTATTTAGAGAAAATAGAATTGATAAGGAAGTGTAAAAGGTTTTACAGAGGAATTCCATTATTTTGGGGTTTAAGGACTTTCCAAGCAGATCAGTCCATAGGGAATTCAGATTTCCCTGCTGGAAAACCTCTCAATGTCCCATTTTCTTCTTACATTTGTGCTGCCTGAAATGCCAGGACAAAGAGGCTTGGACACATCTGGTGTTCACTGAGAGTTGGGGTGTGACAGAACTTTGCTGTCCCTCAAAGCAACAAACCCTAAAGTGGCACTGGGAAATTTGCAGCCTGAGATTAAAATAATGATCTAGGTCCAAAATATTCCAATATTCAGTGGTTTCCTGCTCTGTTCTAGGGGGATGTGGGATTTACCAAAGGGAAAAATTTCCCTGCTGATTCTCCCAAAGCATTTCCTTCACTTTCATCTTCCCATATTTCCTAGACCAAGAAAGTTCCTACAATGCTTTTGGAGGACTGACCAACATGTGAAATTGAGCTGTGGCTGTTTCTGTGACCAGCTTTTCTTTCCAGAAAGGCACCACTGCTGTCTGGCTGGGCATGAATGGAAGCTGATTCCTTTCAGATCACTTATTTGAAGGCAGAACTGCAGGGAGAGAGTCCTTAAAGCCTTGGAAATATTGCAAACCTTCAGTAAAAGTGGCCCAGCTGGCAAAGTGGGACTCCCTGGGAGCCAAAAGTGTCTCTGTTCAGACTTTTCTGCAAAAAGAGCAGTTTTCCACTGAGGAGGAGGAGGAGGAGGAGGAGGAGGAGAAGGAGAAGGAGAAGGAGAAGGAGAAGGAGAAGGAGAAGGAGAAGGAGAAGGAGAAGGAGAAGGAGAAGGAGAAGGAGAAGGAGAAGGAGAAGGAGAAGGAGAAGGAGAAGGAGAAGGAGAAGGAGAAGGAGAAGGAGAAGGAGAAGGAGAAGGAGAAGGAGAAGGAGAAGGAGAAGGAGAAGGAGAAGGAGAAGGAGAAGGAGAAGGAGAAGGAGAAGGAGAAGGAGGAGAAGGAGAAGGAGAAGGAGGAGAAGGAGGAGAAGGAGGAGAAGGAGGAGAAGGAGGAGAAGGAGAGAAGGAAAAGGTCGCTCTCACACTCTCCTCCAGGATTTTGAGATTTACACTGGGGTTAGGGCTGTGCTGGTTAAACTCATCCCTTCTGTGGGTGAATCCCTGCTAATCCAAATCCCCATCCACAGAATCTGCAAGGCTGCAGCACTGCTGGGGCTGTTTGAGGCTCTGAGTGACCAGGGCTGCACAGCCTCCATCCAGAGCTGGTTAAGGACAGCCAAAGGCAGGAAAAACCTCCCCAAGGGTGATTTGACTGAAATTCCAGGCTGCAGCCTCACCATCACCACTTGGAGGGCCACATGAATAAAGGATGAGGCAGTTAAAATGATGAGCAGCCCTTTGGATTTACCCACAGCCCTTGGCACTCTTTTTCCAGCCTGGAATTGCATTTCCCTGCAGCTCCAGCCCAGCCTGGCTTTCTTTGGTTCTGCCAGCTCCCAGTGCAGTAATTCCATCCCCAGGCACTCAGACAATCTGGAATTCCGAGGAGGAACACGAGCTGCCTTCATGCTCTGTGGTCTCCTAATGAATGATGGAGGTTGGGATAAGTAAAAGGCAGAAGCAAATTACAGTCTGTGCCCTCCCCACTGACACACTTCCCCTGCATTTCATCCAGCCTCTGCTGGCAGGGAGCTGTGCAGGGATAACACAACTCCAGCTGCATAATTTATAAAGGAAAGCACAGGAGGGGAAGGGAAAAAAATCCATTTTGAATCAGCTGCTGAGGCAGTAAGAGGCAAGGCTGCCCCGTGGCACTGTCACACAGATCCCCTGGGGAAGGGACAATTTGCATCCCTTTGGGGCCATTAGGAGAAATAAGGAGTAGCCCAAAACCCCAAAAACCCAGAGCTCTGTGGCAGCTTCACCACCCAAATGAATTGTAGCAGCAATCAAAGGGAATAGCAGATTACTAGGCAAACTTTGGAGACTAAAAATCTGTATTTTAAACAGGATTCCTCCTAGAGGAGCTTCACTTGCATGGCTGTGTTTTATTCTATCCCACTTGGAAGGGCCCTGAGTTATTCACTCATCAGTTCCCACTATTCCAGAGCAGGAGATAATTTGTTCTTATGCAATTTTAACTCAACACTCATTTGTCTACAAATTTGGATTTAAACATTCAGTGGTGTTGGGGAAATGCCTTCCTGTTTAGTGGCCATGGGACTGTTACAGCCAGCTATGAGTGAAATGAAGAGAATTCAGCTCCTGTTAAGCAATATTCAGATTATTTTCAGCAATTGCACCTCCAAGAGGAAAAAAAATGCAAGAAGAGAAACCTGTAAAGCAGCTTTTAGTGTTTTAAGTGGCTGCCTGGTTTTCTTGCTTGTTGACACATGTCTCTGATTAGGGCAGCTGAAAAGATAAATCATCATCCAAATATCAAGGTTTCATTTCAGAGCATTCCTGATCTCCCAAATTTCTTTATTAATGACCTTATTTTCCAGAGTCAGAGCCAGTTGGGAGTTAGAAGATGCCAGTGTTAGGTCCTTTAATATGTAATTTCTGCTTTGAGCAGCTGGAATTTGGGAATTTTGGTCACATTTTCAATCTGCACCTCTGACCCATGGCCGGACAGCTCCTGCTGGGAAATTCCTGTGGAGAGAAACATTCCAGCAGGGGAACTGGGAGAGACTGGTTTCCAAAGAATGCTTGAAAAACACTTTGTGCCCTCAGCAGGAGGGGTTGGTTGAGTTACACATACAGGGAAAAAAGGGTTTCCAACATATATTGAGAAAAAGTTCATTTGGAGTGGGGAAAAACAAAGCCTGGAGCTGGAAATGGCCTAATGCTCATTCAGCAGGTGATCTCTGCTGCTTTAAATGCAAAGTAGGGATGAGATGAGAAATAAAAGCAGCAATCAATCAATCTATCCCCAAAATACAAATATTTAATTGGCTAAAAATGGCCATTTGCTGAATAATTGCTGGGGTAGCCCAGCAGCAAGAGTGGATGGGGTTTGCAGCTTCCTGAGGGAAATAAATTCCTTCCAGGAATCCCTGAGGGGTTCCTGAGATCCCACGTGTAGGAAGGTGCAGCCAGGCAAAGTGCCAGGATGGATTTCAAGTTGTCTGATCTGTAAATAATTTTGGATATTAGAAGCTGAATGGGCAATCACCTCCTTGGGATCAGCACAGGAATCCCATCTGCAAGTCACTGATGTGGAGCTGTTCTTATTTGTGACTTCACTGGGCTCTGTGGGTTTGTTCTGAGTATCCTGATTTATCCAGGCTTGTCCCTCCAAATGCTGACATAATTCTGGGATGAGCTCAGTGGTTTTATGCAGGCTGACACCTCCAAGTGCAAACAGAACCAGGAAGGGATTCCCATCCCCATTCCCATTCCCATTCCCAGCCCATCAAGCATTTCCTTTCATGTTTTATTCAGTGAGCACCAAGCACAAGGAATGAAATGATCAGCAGTTGGACAGAAATTGAGATGAGGCAGCAGATTCCAGGGAATCCACATCCCAGAATTTCCTGGAAGCACCACCCCAGCCTACTCCAGGAAAGGAAGGGTAAGGCTGAAAGACAAGGATACATCTAAAAAACCACCTTGACTTGCAGATTTTCATAAATAACCCTCCCTGGAATTCTGGTGCACAGCAGAAACTGTGGGGCTTGCTGGAAAAAAATCTTCCAGGAGTGGAAGGGGTAAAGCTGAAAGACACCTCAAAAATCACCTTGACTCGCAGATTTTCATAAATAACCCTCCCTGGAATTCTGGTGCACAGCAGAACTTGTGGGGTTTGCTGGAAAAAAATCTTCCAGGAGTGGAAGGAGCAAGGGAGAAAGAGCAAAGGTGTTTTCAGCCCTGTTTGTTTTACCTCACTCAGAGAATGAATTCCAGCATCTTCCTAATCTTTAACCCCAGCTTCCTTCCTGCTGGCCTCAGTGGGAGCATGCAGGTGTTTGGTTCTTTCAATATTATATAGGGCACACAAAACTCAGGATATTTCCCTGTCCAGGAAAACTTCCTGTTACCTGTGGGAGCTCCAGACCCCTCCTCGAGTGGCAGTGCCACACCTGCACAAAGTCTGACCCAACTTCCTCCTCCAGCTGAACCCTGCTCTGTGTGTGCTCCTCCTGCAGCCATTCTGGGCTCCCAAATTGGGCTTTGGTGCTGGAATTCAGCTTCACCTCTGCCTGGAGCAGATGGATTCTGCAGCACGAGGTTTCCTCACCAGCTGCATGGGACAACAGGCAGGGTTGCTGAATTTTCTCCTTCAGCTCAGTTAAGGTACACAGATGGAGTTTATAATGACCTACAACGATGTGGAAAAGTCCTTTCAAATGAGATCCACAAATTTTTGACCCTCAGGAAAGCAGAGGGATCTTATTGGGAGGGAGGCTTCTCACCATTCAATACCAGCACAGCAGCTGAAAGCAGCTGAAGGTTGCACTGATTTCCTGCCTTGGCAGCTGGAGGCTGCTCCCAGCAAAGCCACAGCTCTAAATAACTCAGCTGCCCCTAACTTTGCAGCCTGGCTGATTTATCAGTGCCCAATCCCATCCTTAGGCACAGGGAAAGGAGCAGATGCAGCTTCTCTGTAACAACAGCATTCCTGGAGCAGCTCTGTCCCATTTTCTCCCAAGGCCAAATTAATTTTTCAACAATTTTCCTGTTCTTCCCTCCCCTGAAGTTTCCTCAGTTGTTTCCTTACATAACCAGCTGCTCCTTGCAGTTTAGGTACAGATCCCTTCCTTTCCAGCTTTCCTGGGCTGAGCATGGTTTGGGCTCTGGGTCCTCATCCTGTGCCAGGATTTGTACCTTGGAGCAGAACAGCTCTGCCAGAGAAGATGTGGAAAATGGAAAATTGAATCCCAGGGAAGGGGAAACCTTTCCCTCTATTTTGGGTGTAAGTATAATTTGGGAACATGGTTTTGAACAGAACTGTTCCCAACCAAAACCTCAAATTTGGGACTAGAGACCAGCCAGCACCAGGTTGAAATTGCAAACACTTAAAAATTGAAAGTTTTCAAAGAACTGTCCCAGGAGTATCTCAGAGGAGTTTTGCATTTGCTCCTGGTGACAAACCTCAGTTCCTTGTGAGATTTGGGACATCATCTACATCCTTGGAAGGCTTTCAAGTTCAGGAGGTCATGTAAACACATCAATCTATCAACAAGATAACTGAGATGTCTGGGCTCTAAAATAAGACTTGCTTTCAGTTGTAGCCCTTATTTTATTCTGATTTCTTTGCTTTGCTCTGAGTCATTTCTAAGGCAGCTGAAAGTAGCAGCTTGGGTTGTGTGCAACACGAGGAGGTGAATATTGTCACAGCTATGACAGGTATTAGTGGAAAATGGGACCAAACTCTTGTGCAAGTGCATCTCCCTTGAGATCTCATCAAAGGAAGCAGAGTTGCACCACTCCAGTCACTGCTCCGAGAGGGGAAAAGCTAAAATGGAGTGAGATTCTTGCAACAGATAGGAAATAAAAAGGGAGATGCACTTTTTTCACAGGTTTAACCCCATCTATGCAGCAGGGAGCAGCTTCCTTTGCAGGCCCCTTCCTCGCTGTGAGCAAACAGCTTTGGGCACACAATGCTGGTGAAATCCATAAAACAAATGAAATGCTTCATAAAATGTGGCTTGGCAGCACCCAGAGCAGAGCCCTGGCTGCCTCTCAGCAGCTGGGGCTCAGTGCCCTGCTGCTGAGCCCTGCACCACCCCTGCTGGGTGCTTTTTGGGCACAGAGGGGTGGCACAGGCATTGCCACGGGCCCAAAATGCTCCCCAGGCAGCGTTTCAGCATCTCCCATTGCAGCTGGGATGTTGGAATAACCTCCATGCACAGCTCCCCTGCTTCTCTCCACTAAACCTGGGCCAGAAATCACTCCAGGCACTCATGGAATTGCTCTCAAGATACATTTGTACCATATTAATTGTACCATATTATTTGTACAATATTATTTGTTCCATACTCATGATATTCGTGAGAGAAAGAAAACCCAGCATCCCAATTCCTAAAGCATTAAAATCCACATTAAAACCCCTCAAAGTGCCTTGTGCTGACTAAGCAGAGCCCAAGCATTTATTGCAGGGATTCTCCTCCATATTATCCAAGGTTTATCCAACACAGGGAAGGCAGGACTTGCACCTGCTTCCCACTGAAGGCAGCCACTAGCAGCTCGAGAAAACCAAAGAGGAGAAATGCTCCAGTGATGAGCATTCCCAGCACAGCCACCTGCCCTCCTCCATCACCTATCTTCACCTTTTCACTCCGGGGTGTTCGTGCTGGTTTTTAGGGAATCCCTAAGGCAAGCCATCTTTCTACCACCGGGAAATCCCTGACTGCAGAGCTCCAGCAACAAGTCACAGAATCAGGGAATGCTCTGGCTGGGAAGGGACCTCAAAGCTCGTCTCGTTCCAGCCCCTTAAGCCCGAGAGCGCTCGCTGGAGGCTGCAGGTGCGGCCGGAACGCCTCCGGCTCCGTGGGGAAGGCACGGCACGGACCCCGCAGGTTCTGCGGTGCCAGCCCCGCTCCCGGGCCTCCCCCGCTCCTTACCGAGCCACCGCGGGCTCGCCGTGGCAGCGCCGCGCTCGCCAAGGTCACCGGCCCGGCTGGGAGATGCTCCGGGGCGCGTCTGCGCCGCGATGCCCTTGGGCGAGCCGAGCTGAGCGGGGAGTGAGCGCCGGCACCGGGAGCGCCGGGATGCGGGAATGGCAGGGACCGGGAGCGCCGGGATGCGGGAATGTCGGGGATCGAGAGCGCCGGGATGCGGGAATGGCAGGGACCGGCGGCACCGGGATGCGGGAACACTGGGCTGAGGGAACACCGGGATTCAGCGCACCGGGATGCAGGAACACCGAATTGCAGCTCACCGGGGAAGGGAACACCGACACGCAGCGCGCCGGGATGAAGCGCACCGGGACGCAGGAACACCGGGATGCAGGAACACCGGAATGATAACACCGGGATGCAGGAACACCGGGATGCAGGAACACCGAGATGAAGCGCACCGGGATGCAGGAACACCGGGATGCAGGAACACCGGGATGCAGGAACACCGGAATGAAGGAACACCGGGATGCAGGAACACCGGGACGCAGGAACACCGGGACGCAGGAACACCGGAATGAAGGAACACCGGGATGCAGGAACACCGAGATGAAGCGCACCGGGACGCAGGAACACCGGGATGCAGGAACACCGGAATGAAGGAACACCGGGATGCAGGAACACCGAGATGAAGCGCACCGGGATGCGATAACACCGGGATCTGCACCCAGCGCACCGCGGCCCCGCGCCTCCCTCACCTCCGCTCCGCGCACCGCAGCTCCCCAGCCCGGCGCTGCCCGCGCTTAAATCCTCACCTTTCCCCCTCCCTCCTCTCTCCCCGCTCCCTCCTCCCCTGCTCACCTCCTCCCTCGCCGCTGCCGTGCGCGGTCCCGGTCCCTGCGCCCCGCCCGCCGCCGCTGCCGCAGCCGCTGCGCTCGGTTTGCGGCGCGGGGAGCGGGGGAGGAGGAGCCGGGCTGGGGAAACCCGTGGGATGGAGCTGGCTGGCACCTCCGGGACGCCGGCTGTTTCCCTGGAGAGCTCCGTGCTTCCCAGGCTTTTCCCGGCGCTGGAGTCATGCGGGATGCGCCCGGCATTGAGCGGCTTTTTATCGCACCTCTATCGCGACAGACACCCTTCACATCGCACCCCTAAATCGCGACAGACACCCTGCAGCGTGCTTACCCTGCCCAGGGTGCCGGCAGGCGCCTGCGAGCATCCCGGCTCCAAGGGAACGGGTGGGAAGGAGCTGGAGCCGCAGTTGCAGCGGGAGGAGGGATTTGGGATAATTCACATTGATCCGGTTCCCCCAGGTGTTTCCAGAGGGGTTTCCAGAACGGAGACATCGGGATGGACAAATATTTACAAGACTTTAGCTGAAATCCTGTGCAATTCCATCATCCTGCCAATCATGAGGCTCAGGTTCCCGTATATTCAGTTTATTCTGTCTCAGAGATAAAAAAAATCTTAATTTAGTGTCCTGCTCGCTAGCAAACATCTACTTTAAGAGCGTAACTTTGCAGTTTAAGTGAGAAATAAAAGTGTCAGAAATGCTTTTTCCCCTGGAGCAGCAGATTCCAGGCACAACCTCGCCCACCGAGCAAAGCCTCGCTGCCTTCCGACCACAAAGGAATGCAAACCCTGTGGAGGGCCAGGTGTAGCAGCTGGTGTCAAAGCTGTTCTTGTCCTGTTCGAGCACATTTTAACGATGCTTTAAATCCGCTCTTTCCTTTAAAAGGCGCTTGCACAAACAGAGGCGCAGGTGACAAAGGGGCCGTCAGGATGTGCCGCTTTCCTGCCCAGCCCAGCGGCGTTTTTATGGATGTTGACTGTGGGACTGATGCTTGCTTAGGCTTTGATATGAAAATATTCGCATGCAAAGGCTTTGTTTAAAATCTGATCTAGCTGGGAGCAGAGCCCTGGGGCTCGGTGCTGTGTCTGGGCACAACTCGGGGTGCTGAAATCCCCGGAAATGGCCACAGTGGTTTTGTCAGTGAAAATTCAATCCCCTAAAAACCTGGCAAAAGCGTTTTTGGGGTATCAGGGCACTTGCTCCACACAGCAGCTTAATTTCGGGTATTTATTCCATTTCTTCTTTACAGAGAGGAATTTACAAAACCTGCCTCACAGTCTCATTAGCACCTGATGAGCTGCTGCCTCTGACGGGCACAGAATCCCTGGATTTTGGAATTATTTAGCTTGGAAAAGATCTCCAAGACCACCGAGTCCTAAAGCCACCACTAAACTCCGTCCCCAAAACTTTTAGATCCCTCCAGGGATGGGGACTCCATCCCAGCTGTGCCCTGCCCTTTCCCAGGAAGAAATTTTTCTCAAAATCCAAAGTGAACCTCCCCTGGCACAACCTGACTGTCCCCTCCTGTCAGGAGGTGTGCAGAGCCACAAGATCCCCAAAATTATCCCCAAAATTCACCTCAAAATTCACCTCAGAATTAACTGCAAAATTCACCTCGACATTCACCCAAATTCACCTGAGGTGAATTTTGGCCCGTTTTGGGGTAATTTTTGGGATAATTTCAAGGTGAATTTGGGTGAACTTTGAGGTGAATTTTGAGCTGAGTTTTAGCTGAATTATGGCCATTTTGGGGGATAATTTTGGAATAATTTTGGGGTGAATTGGTTAATTTGGGTGAATTTTGAGTTGAATTTTGGGGGAGTTTTGACCGTTTTTAGGGATAAAAAAATAAAGGATAAAATAAATAAATCCCTAATCCCCTTTTCCCCAGGCTGAGCCCCTTTCCAGCCTCTCCCTTCACCCCCAGGTGAGTTCAGCAGTTGCTGTGGAGGAAGGTTCAATGTTGGATAAATTTGCCTTTGACACACTCTGGCTGGTGAAACGGAGAAGGATTTGCCTGACACTGAATTTCAGATTTGCTGATAATCCAGTTTTGTTTGCCTTGAGACAAGACAGGGCTGCAAGGGCCCTGCCAGAAGAACCTTTGGAGTCGGAGCTGATTGAATCCAGGGTTAACAGCTCTTTTCTCAGAAGTAGGACAGGGTTTAGTGGAAAGGAGGCTGTGGTTTGATTTATCTGGCCCTGCTGGGGCAGGGAGGCAAGGCTCTGCTTCCTCCCCTGACTCAGGAGAAGCCTCTTGCAAGAAATGAAGAGCAAATTAACAAAATAGGAGCAAAAAGTGAAAAAAGGAAATAAAGAATTAACTTTTGAATTAACTTTTCTATTAGAGCAAGGTTCTAAAAAGATACACTTCATGTGGTTAAATAAATTTATTTATAAACCTAACCCTTGCATGTACCTGCTGCAGGATGACCCTTCTGTGCTGAGCCCCAAAACCTCCCAGTGCCTTAAAATCAGGCCTATAAAATAAAAGATGAGGGCACAACTACATTAAATTGCCAACTTCTTCAGGGTTACCATCCTCCTGCTTGAACCTCAGCCTTCCCTGAAAGCCCTGTGCTTGTCATGGTGAAAATCAGACCAAATTACCTGTATGAAGTAGATAAAAATATGGATTTGTTTCCTTTTCTCCCCAGTTTCCTGGTTTGACCCCTGGGGATTTATTTTTGTGAATTATTGCTGGGGATTCCAGCTTGCCTTTGGCCCCTGCAGGAATCATCTAGCTCAGCCCCTGGAGACAGGAATAAAATCCCTGCCCTGCCAGAAAGGCCAACGTGGCTTTTCTAGAGTTTGGGAATATTTCCTGAGCCTCTGGGCTCTGTCACAGCCCTGCAGGAATATTTTACAGCAGGTCAGGTTCTTCCCAGCCTGCAGCACGGAGGGTTTTCCAGAAGATCCAATTTCACAGAATCCCAGGATGGTTTGGGTTGGAAGGGACCTTAAAATCACCCAGTGCCACCCCTGCCATGGCAGGGACACATTCCATTATCGCAGGGTGCTGCAAAGCCCAGTGTCCAACCAACCCTGGACATTTCCAGGGGTCCAGGGGCAGCCACAGCTGCTCTGGGCACCCTCCCCACCTTCACAGGGGGGAGTTTCTCCCTAAAATCTGATCTGAGCAGGTTGAGGATGTTCCTGCAAACCCAGCAAAGCAACAGCCTGAACTCTTTTCATTTTGCAGCAGTAGGGAGATCTGGATGTGTTTTTTCAGATCTTGTCTGGCTGATGATGTCTTGATTAATGGAAAAGAAACTTCCAAGGTAAGCATGGAATCTGGCAGAGTTTGCAGAATATTATGGGCAGAGGCGATGCTCTGGCTAAACCCGAGATTATTGTGCTGCTAATTGTGTTCCCTGCTAATTTGGTGTGTGGTGATCCTGCCACCCTCTCCTGACAAAGCTGCAGCCAAAGCCAGCCCGACAAATTGGAGAACAACCCTTTTACCTAATGACAGGGCGGGCTGGACAAAGCCACCAGCGCTGCGGGGTGACATTTGCGGGTGATTATCTCTCCCCGTGCTTCAGGTGCCACCACGGCTCCTCCTTGGGGATTGGTGGCGGCACTGACCGGAATTTTGTGCCAGATAAGTGCCGTGGTCCCTTCTGAGAAATTCTGTTTTATGGGAATCTGTTAATTGTGCCATTCTGTGGACTTGGGATTATTTATCAGCAGCCTTGTCCTCCTCAATATCAATATTAATTAATGTTCTGGGTTAACTGGCCTGCGGGAGGGGCTGGGTGGAATTCTGGGATCAGGAACAAGTAATTAGAAGATAAAGGAATAATCAGTTTGGAGAACAAGGGCTGGGCAGGATCTCCAGTCCTGGGTGAGTCACATTTTCACATCTCTGCTTCCTGCTGTGTCCCTTGGCCAACATTAAACTGCTCCAGCCAGGCTGGGCTCTGGATGAGCAAAGTGTGATCTCCTGGGATAACTGGGATAACTGGGATTTGTTTGTGACCTGGAGATCCCAGCATGTCCCTCGCTGGGATATCAGTGGGATTCCCATCTGGGGATGTCTGGGTTGCTCCCAAAGTGCTCCAGAGGAAAATCCAGCTGCTTTGGGAGGTTTGAGTTTCCCTCTGGAGAAAGCAGCTGAGTTTGGGATGCCCTGGGAGGAATCACCCATTGAACAGATCCCACCCTGCTGCTGGAGGAGACCCAGCTTGGAGATCAACCCTGCTCATTCCAATACCAGTGCTCCATGGGAAATTTCCTTAAAATGAGGAATTTTTCCCCATATCTGGGTATTTTTTGATTTGCTCCCCCCTATACAGGTTGCTGCTCCCAATGCAAACAGGGTTGAGCAGTGCAGGTCTCTCAGAAACTTCATTTTTGTGTTCAAAAATTCCATTTGGGAAATTATCCTGGGAAAATGTTTGAAGTGTTGTGCTTGTCCTGGGTGGGTCCCGATGGCTCAGGGTCTGTGGGGTCATTAGTTCTTAGGGCTGGGTGGGATTATTGGGGTGTCCTGTCCAGGAATTGGACTGGGTGATGCCTGTGGGGCCATTCCAGCCGGGATATTCCCTGATTTTTGTGCTTCAGCTGCAAACCCGTCCCTGGCAGAGCTGTTGGGAGCTCCTGGAGCTCCCTCTTGTGCTGAGCCTCACCTGGAGCAGCAATTCCCGTGTTTCCTGAAACCTCCCGTTTTCCCTCTCCATCCCACCCCTGCTCCTCCCCAGCTCCACCTGAACCCCCTTTTTTGTCCCTCCATTCCAGCAGGAGGTGACATCTGGCACAGCTGGAGGTTCTGTCCCCTCCGTGGAACCGCAGGAATCCTTCCCACCTCAGCACGGTTTGCTCCTTCTCCCTTTCCAAGGGAAAAAACTAGAGATGAGAATGAAAAATAAGAGATGGGAATGAAAAATAAGAGATGGAAATGAAAAACAAGAGATGGAAATGAAAAACAAGAGATGGAAATGAAAAACAAGAGATGGGAATGAAAAATGAGAGATGAAAATGAAAAAAAAAGAGATGGAAATGAAAAATAAGAGATGGGAATGAAAAATAAGAGATGAAAATTAAAAATAAGAGATGGAAATGAAGTCAGTCCACTCCTGCCCTAATCCTGGTGGGATTCCTGGTGGGATTTTTGGTGGGATTCCTGGTGGGATTCTTTGGGGAATTTCTGGTGGGATTCCTGGTGGGATTCCTGATGGGATGTCCCGTGCAGAGCCAGTAGCTGGACTTTAATGATCTGTTCCAACTCTGTGATTTGAGTCAGGACATCGAAAAGTACAATGTATTTTACAATTATTCATAATTTATTGCTGTTATACGTCCCCCTGATTATTTTTTGGAGATACTTTGCTGCCTCTGCTGCTTCTGGGTGAATTGCAGAGGAGTTGGAGAGTTTTAGGCATCCCTTCAAAGAAATCAGTGGGAATCTTCCCCCGGATTTTAGTGCAGATCCAGAGCCCTTGCAGCGAGTCTGAAGATCAGAAAAAAATAAAATTCTCACTCTCCTTTGCTTTTTAACTCCCTAAATTCCACAAACTCCCCAAATTCTTTGAGTCCAGCACACAGAGGCAGTTTTATTGCCAGATTTTTGCTTCCTGCTGTGATTTGAAGGTGCTGCATCACTCTGACCTGTGCTGGAACCCCGGGTTTGATTACACAGCCCGGATTTGCCAGAGCCAAGAAGAATTTGGGTGAAAGGAAACCAGAGCTTTCCATTTCCTCATTTCCTCATTTCCTCATTTCCTCATTTCCTCATTTCCTCATTTCCAAGGAGTTGCAACACCTGGTGAGGTGAAATCACCTCCAAAGGGACTCTGTGCCACAGGAACGGGCGGGATCCTCTCCTGAATTAAACCTCCAAGCCCTTTGCCTCATAAAAAGCTGATAAAATGCTGATTGAAGCAGGGGAGCTGGATGTTGAATGGATTTGCCAGGATTAAAGGAGGATTCCAGTGGTTTTACTGGGAATGGGGGAGGGAATGAGCCACTCTCAGCTCCAGCCTGGAATTCCAGCCCCTCCCATTTTCCCTGAAATCTGGCGCTGGGCACAAGGAGAGCAACAATCCCAAAAAAGCAAAGCCAGGGTTCTTGAGGGTGGTTTTGTTTCCTAAACACACAGGGAAAACAAGGAAAAAAAAAGGAAAAAAGGGTGTCCATGACATCCCGGGGCTGCCTCACAAAGGGAGACCCCGGTGCAAAAGGGGAGCCAGGAAATTTTATCCCTTTTCCCTTTTGCCTGTCTCGAGTTGCCAGAGGAGACAATGGATGCGTTTCTTAGCCCAGACCTCCCGAGAAAGGAAATCCTGGAGCGAGGTTTGGGCTAACACCTGGGGGAATATGTTTTACATCCCAAAAAGCTTGAAAACCCAGCCCCAGTGTGGGAGTGGAGCCCGGAATAATTCCCGAGCTGTAATTCTGGCGGCTCCCATAAATAACTGCGTGTTTCTGGTGCTGTAAATCTGCATTTTGGGACTCCAGAGACTGCAACGGGCACCAGGAAGTTCTTAAATAATTCCCTAAGTGGTTATTTTTGGGAAATAGAAGCTTTTGGATCTCCTAGCCAGTAAATTTAAAGGGCAATAAATTCCTATTTAGGTGCAACTGTGCTGCCATCCTGCAGATTTTGGGGATTTGGATCAATATTTGTACAGGAGTTGTGGGATCCAGACTGATGCAGGTTTTCTTTATCTCATCTCCTCCCTGATACCTGATTTTAGTAACAGCAAATGCAATGAGACTGAATTTACAGGGAGATCATTTTATCCCTCTGAATCCAATGGAAATCCCCATAAATGTATTTTCTCTAGCCCAGTATTTAAAATCCTACATGAGCCACTGCTCTTTTTCTGTTTAAATGAAATAATTTTTACCCCACGCTGTATTTAAAGTTCTCAACACAAATGAATCCCCTCTACCCCCAAATTTAAGCTGAAAACAGAATAACTATAAAGGCAAAACCCAAAGATTATTTTCTATTTTGTTTTCAGGTTTTATTTCTCTCAAGCAGTTAATTCACAATTTGGGGGACAAAAAGCAAAATGCCATCCAAATTTGCTCTTAGTAAAGGGAATTTAACAGGTGTTGCTCTCATGATCCCATGAAGCTTTTTTATTTTTCTTTTATCCCTTTCCACACTCCCAGCTCTGGAGCCAAATCTGAATTTTAAATACAGAGGGAAACCTGGACCTTGCAGAAATAAATTCCTTCTCCTTTGGGTCCTCACTGTCCAGAAAAATTCACTGAATCTAGTACCCTGTGATCGACAGAGGAGCATCCCTAAATCCCAAAAACTGCTCTGGGGGGAGCCAAAACACCCAAGCAGCATCCCAGGGTTTGATTTCCTGGGATTTCAGTGTCTTTGCAGGGAATCTTACCGAATCCCAGGACTGGATTTTCTGGGATTTCAGTGTCACCTTCCTTCTTCCAGGGGAATTCACCAATCCCAGGATTTGGTTTTCTGGGATTTCAGCATCACCTCACTCCTTTCAGGGGACTTTTCCAATCCCAGGATTTGGTTTCCTGGGATTTCAGCTTCACCTTGTTCCTTCCAGGGGACTTCAAATCCCAGGATTTGAGGGAAGGGTTTGGTTTCCTGGGATTCCCCTTTCAGGGAATTTTTCTAATTCCAGGGTTTGATTTCCTGGGATTTCAATGTCCTTGCAGGGAATCTTACCAATCCCAGGATTTTATTTCCTGGAATTTCAGTGTCACCTCACTCCGTGCAGGGAATTTTTCCAATCTCAGGATTTGATTTCCTGGAATTTCAGTGTCACCTTGTTCCTTTCAGGGAACTTTTCCCATTCCAGGGTTTGATTTCCTGGGATTTCAGTGTCACCTCACTCCTTGCAGGGAATTTTTCCAATCCCCGGATTTGATTTTCTGGGATTTCAGTGTCACCTTGTTCCTTCCAGGGGACTTCAAATCTCAGCATTTGTGGGAAGGGTTTGGTTTCCTGGGATTCCCCTTTCAGGGGACTTTGCCAATCTCAGGATTTGATTTTCTGGGATTTCAGCATCACCTTGTTCCTTTCAGGGGACTTTTCCAATCCCAGGGTTTGATTTTCTGGGATTTCAGTGTCACCTCACTCCTTGCAGGAAATTTTTCCAATCCCAGGATTGGATTTTCTGGGATTTCAGTGTCACTTTCCTCCTTGCAGGGAATTTTTCCAATCCCAGGGTTTGATTTCCTGGGATTTCAGTGTCACCTCACTCCTTGCAGGGAATTTTTCAAATGCCAGGATTGGATTTTCTGGGATTTCTGTGTCACCTTGCTCCTTGCAGGGGACTTTGCCAATCCCCCCTGGTCTCCCTGCAGGTTCTCATTGGCCAGGGCAGCAGCTGGGATAAAATAAAACTGATTCTCTCCCAAAATAAGATTTCCTTTTTCCAGGTGCCATGGAGGGTGGGTCCTCCTGGGAACAGGAGAGTTTGTAAGGTAGGACAGAGTCATAGAATTTATATAAAATAAATATAATATAATAAATTAAAAGGAAAAAAAGATAATAGGATTTGTCTCCAGAAAAAATCCTGTCTATAATCAATATATAACTGCATGAGGATTAAGGTTTTTCTTTGCTCACACATCTAAGAACTAGAAATAATTAAATAAGATTAAGTGCATATTTAAATCTGATGATGGGGGTTAAATTCCTGTTGTGAACTGGAATAGCTGGAATTTTAGGGAGCAAATGTATTATTACCATCTTATTATGGGAAATATGTTAATTATTAGTATATATTTAGATCCAATTAAATGTAGATTAATTTTATTAATTATAAGGCACTGCAGCAAAGTTTAATTCTTCCAATTTTGTGTCCATTATGAATTATAATTTTAGTGGGGGGATTCCAATGAATGATTTTATATTCAGTGGTGGTGAATTAATGCAATGGAAAAGTCCAAAAATTTCAGTTTGATTTAAGTGCATTGATTTAGAATCACAGACTGGTTTGAGTTGGAAGAAACCTTAAAGATTATCTTGTTCCAACCCCCTGGCATTTAAAAAAAAATCCTAAAATAATTATTTAAAAATAATTAATATAGAAAGAGTCCTGCCCATTAAAATGAAAATCTGTTTAGTGATTCCTTGCTCTGAGGATTTAATTTTTTCAGGCTGGGGAGGGATATTTTGGTTATTAATGATGTTTTCCCAGTGTTTGACAGCAATCCATCAATCTGGCTGCAGAACTGGAGAGTGGCTGAGTTTGGGGCTTGTGATGTGGGACAGGAAAACTTAGGAAAGGTTTGGATTTGAGAACTGACTTAGAATTTCCCCATAAATTTATTGAATCCCTAAAATCTCTGGGGGGTTTTGTGTGTAAATAATGGGTTTATTTACTTATCTCCAGCTGTTACAGGATGTCCTGTGTGAGGATATTGTTCAAAAGGAGAATTTGGGTTTTTTCCCCTCTTTCCAGGCAGCAGATGATCCTTTTTTTCTCCATTTTTTCTAATTTTTTTCTCCATTTTTTCTCCTTTTTTCTCCATTTTTTCTCCTTTTTTCTCCATTTTCTCTGTGGCTGCAGCTGCAGGCTCTGGCTGCTCCCTGGTGCTGAGCATCTCCCTCCACACCATTTTCCTGGGAAAACTCTTCATGGTAAGGCTGGCAGGGGAAAAAACATTCCATCTCTGGACAAAAAAAAAAAAAAAAATCTGAGCATGGAATCCCAGATTCTAATTAATTCTAATTAAACAGACTCATGGAGAAGGGATAATTTATCCTTATGGTTGAATGGTCCCTGTGGGCAACAGTGACCACTGGGGGTTTTATGTGGGGAATCAATTTTCCATTAAATGATTCCATTTTGCATTAAAATGGTAAGAAATAATAATTTTTAAAAAATTGAAAATAGAAAATTTTCTTTAAAACAGAATTGTTAAAGATGGAAAGGTTCTAACCCAGCCCCCAAATTCCTGATTTGGAGTTGGATCTCCTTTTGCCCTCTGGATGACAGGGATGGGGGGGTCTCTCTTGGAGGTTTTGGCTTTTTGGTTTTGGGTTTCAGCTCCAGCAAGAAAGGGGCTCTGTTCCATCTGCATTTACAGGGGGGACCCTGCTTTAAAAAAGGAACAAAGGTGTTTTTGTGACCAGTCACCTGAGAGGCATCACCTGGCCTATAGGAAAACATTTGGCCTTTCTTCCTGGGCCAGCTGAATAAAACTTAAACAATAAAAAGAGCAGATGTGAAAGTTTGCACTTTAAAAATTCCAGGAAATCGGGCAGAAACTAAGGGAAAAAAAATCAAGATAAAAATTTTGGTATAATTGAGATTTGATGCCAAAGCTGAGTTTGGAAAATTTGACATTTTGTTTTGTTTCCATTTATTCTTGTAGAGAAAAGCTTTTGATTTTGATGGGATTCAAGGTTCAAGGATGGAGTGGGATGGGATTTAAGGTCCAGGGATGGAATGGGATGAGATTTCAAGGTCCAGGGATGGAATGGGATGGGATTTAGGGTTCAGGGATGGAATGGGATGGGATTTAAGGTCCAGGGATGGAATAGGAAGGGATTTAGGGTTCTGGGGTGGAATGGGATGAGATTTAAGGTCCAGGGGTGGAATGGGATGGGATTTAAGGTCCAAGGGTGGAATGGGATAAGATTCAAGGTTCAGGGATGGGATAGGATGGGATGGGATGGGATGGGATTTAAGGTCCCTTCAAGCCAACCTGCCCGTGAGGGCCCAGGATGTGGCAGCCACAGCTTCTCTGGGAGCGCAGAACCACTCTCAGTGCTGCTGTGGCTGTGGGGAGGAGGCAGAGGGGCAGTGCAGGACTGTGTCCCTGCTCTCCCACAGCTGCTGCCATGTGGAGCTGCCCCGGGCCCCTCCCGCTGTTCCTGGCGCTCGCCGTGGTCCCCGCTCGCCCTGCCCTGAAGGTGACCCCAGCCGTGCTCTACACCAAACCCAAACCCTCCCAGGCGGCAGCTGCTCCCCAGGCTGTCCCAGGGCAAGCCCCAGGGCCAGGAGCTGCGCTCCCCACGCTCTTCCCCCTGGAGAATTCCACGCTGGACTCGGCCGAGCTCTTCTTCAACTGCTGCGACTGCTGCCCGCCCGCGGCGGGACCCCGGGGCTGGCCGGGGCCACAGGGACCCCCAGGTGTGCCGAGCCCCCCTGCTGGGCTGCAAAACCCAGCTTTTCCTTTGGCAGGATTGTGGGGGACATCGCAGCAATCTGCAGCTCTTGCCACGGCGCAGCTCCCAGTGACAGGACTCGGGGAGTGGCTGGAGCTGGGCTAGGGGAGGTTTGGGTTGGGCATTTGGATTTTAGGGAAAGGTTCTTCCCCCAGAGGTGCTGGCACTGCCCAGGCTCCCCAGGGAATGGGCACAGCCCCAAGGCTGCCAGAGCTCCAGGGGAGTTTGGATACTGCTCCCAGGGATGGGATTTTGGGGTGTCTGTGCAGGGACAGGGCTTGGTTGGACTGGAGGATCTTTGGGGTTCCTTCCAGCTCAGGATATTCAGTGATTCTATAATTGTGTGAAATGTGGGATGTGATTCTGATTTGTGTAAATCCAGAGCAGAAAAGTGTGTGTCAGCCACATCCTGGAAGTTACAAACCACCAGTGTGAATGAGGCTTCCTTGGGACCACACTGGTGTGGGGCTGTCCCAAATCCCTGCTGGCAGGAGGCCCCACTCCTCAGTTCTCTGTCCCTGCCCTCATCCCCTTGATTCTCAGCTTTAATTCCACATTCACTCCAACCGTGGCTTCATAACCCCCCAAACTACCTTCAAGCAATTTTGCATCTTTACTGAATGTTCCTTTATTTTTTCCATTTTTTTCCCATTGCAAAAGAGGAAATTAAAAAAAATAAAAAATTAGGTTCAATTTAAAAAATAAATAAATAAATAAAGCACAAGGAGCAGCTCTCTACAAAGGACCTAAATATTTAATAAAATACACTTTGTGTCTTCTTTCTACTGCTGAAATGCACATCCACAGGAGCACCTAATTCTGCTCCTGCTCTAATGAATAGTGCATTATCTGCAAAAATTCACTTTAATAGCACTAATATTGGGGATGGGAATCATTAATCTGAGGAAAGGCAGAAAAATCATGAAATAATTCTCCTTTAATCCAACACACTCCAGGGATTTTCACTCCCCACGGCCTGGGAACAGTTGGCTCATGAAAATTGTGATGGCTGTAAAGGGAGTTTGATCTCTCATCTCTTGGTGGAAAAGTCCTTGTGGTGATTGAAGGTGCCATAATCTGCTCCCAGACAGGCACTGGGAATCTCTGGATTCCAAGGGGATGGAAAAGGGAAAAGAATTCTTTCTCTGCTTGCCTCAGCATGGAGCCCTCAGCCAGGTTCGCCTTCTACATTTGCAGAATTAATTCTCCTTAAGGAAAGAGAAATTCCAAAGCTGTGGCAGCTCCTTGGATGTGCTCAGATATTAAAGACAGATTAATTTCTATGTTTTATGAACCTCTGAGCTCCTGTGGCACTGAGGCAGCTCAAAGTTGGTTTTAAATAGTCTGATTGAAATCCAAAGCTGTGAGATTTGATGATGTCAAATAAAACAAGCAGCTCTTCCCAAGGTGATGGAATCACCTCATATACACTCCTCAATGCCACATTGCTCAGGTATTGATGGAAATGTTATTTGGAAGTTAAACCTTGGAGTTACTGAGATAATTTTGTTGATTTTACAGGTCCCAAGGGGGAGAAGGGAGATGCTGGGCTGCCAGGAACTCCTGGCCCTCAAGGTCCAAAAGGATCTAAAGGAGAAAGAGGTAAACCAGGCTAATAGAAAATGCTGTTGTCCCCATAAAATACCACAAAATTATTTTAAAAACCCCCATATTTTTCAAAGCAAAAGCAGGTTGCTGCTAGGGATTGATCCTTGGAGAGGTTTAGCTGGCATCAGTGCAGGGACAGGAGCTCGAGGTGGTGGCAGTGTTTGTTCAGGCAGAATGGGAGCAGCTGCTCATAAAGATCTCACTAGAAAATTCTTGTTCTGAGCAGGAGTTCAAAATCTGAGTTCAGTTTGCTTTGGATTAAGGACAGAAGTAGGAAAAAAGTGCAGGTGTAAAATCTGCATTTCAATTTAAATATCTCAGGCAAAACTTCAGTGAAGATGCTGAGCAATCATTATCCTGAATGTATTCCTGAAAGGAAAGCCTGGCCTTTGTTTGGGGCTTGGAGCAGCTTTATCCTGGCAGGATCTGGAGAATCCCCCAGGCTCCCAGCAGAGTGTGGTGCTGACAAGGCACTGCAGCCCCTCAGGCACCTAAAAAAAGGTCTCTGGCCACCCTGGAATGAGGAATTCAGAGCTGCCACCTTCTCCATTTTCCATCCCCAGAGAGGCAGAAATCTTGGAGTGAGGTGGTGCTGGGGGCTCTGGGGTCCAGCTGAGGTTCCTGAGGTGTTCCTCAAACACCCCAAGTGAGGGACACACAAAGATGGTCCCAGCAGGGTGTGATGCTCACTGTGCTGCACCTATTAATTAATTCATTAATTCACGTGGAATGTCCCAGGAGGAAAAGGGGAGCAAGGGGAGCGAGGAGCGAGTGGAAGCCCCGGTTACCCAGGGAAACCTGGGCTGCAAGGTAGGTCTGGAAATCCAGGGATTGCTCTGACCTTGACCTCTGCTCTGGGTTTTACGACACCCTTTGGATGGTCCTTCCATCTCCAGAGCAATCCAGTTTGGTTGTTTTTAATCCTCTTTTTGCCTTCAGGTGAAGCTGGAGCCAAAGGCAACAAGGGCAGCTACGGCTTCCCCGGCCTGAAGGGACAAAAGGGGGCGAAAGGGGACACCTGTGACAATGGCACCAAAGGAGACAAAGGGGACAGGGGGGACCCTGGAGAGCCGGGAGCGGGCGGCGAGCAGGGGGACAAGGGGGAAAAGGGGGACACGGGGGACAAGGGCTACTGCGGGGAGCCGGGGGGCAGAGGGGCCAAGGGGGACAGAGGGGAAGGGGGCAGCAAAGGGGAGAAGGGCAGCAAAGGCGACACGGGCAGCGAGGGCGGCCGGGGGGCGGCCGGCACGCAGGGCCCGAAGGGCCAGCAGGGCCAGAAGGGCGACAAGGGCGAGCTGGGCACGGCGGGGCCCAAGGGCGAGCCGGGGCCCAAGGGCGGCCGCGGCGCCCCGGGCAGGAAGGGCAGCCGGGGGGCCAAGGGCGCCTGCGGGGACACCCCCCGGGCGCCGCGCGCGGCCTTCAGCGCCGGCCTGGCGCGGCCCTTCCCGCCGCCCAACGCGCCCGTGCGCTTCGAGCGCGTGTGGTTCGACGAGCGCCGCGACTACGACCCCAGCACCGGCAAGTTCAACTGCAGCGTGGCCGGCGCCTACGTCTTCTCCTACCACGTCACCGTGCGCGGCCGGCCCGCGCGCCTCAGCCTGGTGGCCGGCGGCAGGAGGGTGGCCAAGGCCCGGGACACCCTCTACGGCCAGGACATCGACCAGGCCTCCTTCCTCACCATCCTCAAGCTCAGGGTGGGCGACCAGGTGTGGCTGGAGGTTGGCAAGGACTGGAACGGCCTCTACGCCGGCGCCGAGGACGACAGCGTCTTCACGGGCTTCCTGCTCTACCCTGATGGTTTTGAGGTGCTTCTCTGAGCTTAGGGGGTGAAGATGAGCCTAAGCTTAGCTTAAGCAAAGGGCAGCACCTTGGTTTAGTTGTGGTTTTGGTGATGTTTTAACAAAAAGGTTTAAATTTGCGAGGCGTGCGTTAGTCGGAAGAAGTCGCTCATCCTTTGTGCCTTGTCCAAGCACCAGCAGGACCAGCATGGGGAGGGCATTGCCCAGCACGGGTTCTAATTAGAATACTCAAATAAAATATTCAAACAGAATATTCAAATAGAACATTCAAACAGAATATTCAAATAGAACATTCAAATCATGGAATGGAACTCCTTCCCAGCTCCTGCAGTCTTTGAATGGTCCAAACTCTCTCTCTAGGAATCACCTCTAATTCTGGTAAAATTTCCTGGGTTTGATTTATAGAGCTCAGCCAGATGGCAATGTGAGCAGTAGGTTCCTTGAAATCACCTGAAACAATTTGAATTTATCTCTCATTTATCCTTGAATCAGTATTAATTAGTGCTTTAGTCTTGGTCATAAATTACAGAAAATTTTATCTAAAAGAATATTAGATCAGTGTAAAAAACCTTCCTTAAACAAAAATAAACCTGCAACTTTCAAAAGTAGCTGAGAGATGAATATTTTATTTTATTATTCCCAGGAAAAGCTCTGCCATGATTTCATGTGCCCTGTCTGGATGCTGGAGTTTCTCCAATATTCCTTGAAAGACTTTCAGATCAGAAGTGTTTGCACCAGCAAAAGATTTAATGTGGAAACAAGAAGGATTTGCTCCTGAGTGGTTTTATGAGGTCTGGTTTCCTATTAATATCATCTGTCAGAGATTCTCCTAAATTTAAATATGTATATTAAATTTTTCAAGTCTATTTTGGGGTAAATTTGAATCATGTGGCTCATTTAATGACTTCTTTGAATTGCTTTTTAAAATTTTTTTTCTTTTTTTTTAAAATAAGAACTTCTTCAAGCAGAGATTTTTCCATTTTCTGGATGAAACTTTTTGCTGCACCCAGAACTTTTGTCCTTTGCTCCTTTTTTTAGGAAATATCTTATTTCAACAAGATAAAACTGTAGCTGGACTGAAAATGCACTGGCTTTGTTTTAGCTTATCTGTCTCAGTTTAAGCTTTGGTTTGCAGCCTGTAAATTAATCTGGTTTTAGTCTGAGCCTCTCCAGACTTTGCCTCATTTAAAAAGGGGAAAAAGAGGAATAAGTCATCCTAAAACTCAGATATCTCTGATTTTTTTTTAAATTCACGGTTTCAGTGATTGATGGGAGATGGATCATTTGACAAAAGAGGTATTTTATTTTTATTTTCTTTGTGAAGGAATTGGGGTGTGGGGTCTGCTTGAGCCTTTCTCTGAGGGAGCCAGATAAATGTCTGGGAGAGGAGTTAGAGAATAAGCTCTGGGTGGCTCTTTTCTATTTTTTTTTTAAATAAAAATCAATGTAAATGTGACTTTTCTAGATGATAAAACACTGATTTACCCCTGACTTGGAAGCAGCCAGGGGGGAATTTCTGGTGCACTTTTCTCCCTGTCAGATGAAACTTTTTTTTTTAAAATTACTAAATTCTCTAGAGTTGCCTCTTGCCCACCTTTCTGTATTTTCTACCCCTTAAACTTCAGGCTTAATGAAAAATCATTAAGGAAATGCTCATTAAGGAGAAATTCCATGTGGAGTGCTGAGGGCTGGAAAAACTGGGAGGCTCAAGTCCAAGCACACAGACACTGGGGCTTTGAGGAGATGGGGACTCCAAGGAGTAAAACTCCATTTTATAGACCTGTGGAATATTATCCTCACACTTTTTATTATCCAAGGGAACTTTTATTGCTCCATAACCATTCCTCAGGCTCTAGCATATTCCTAAATATGTGTTTAACACACTGGTAAATCAGTCGGGGGTTGAAAGGGCACCAACCCAATAAAATCACCTGGCTCAGTCTTTCCTCTGGCAGAGTGGAAAAAATGCCAGGATAATCCCATGGTTTTATGGGAGCTAAAATGTTCTTTTTTCACTTTGACTCCTGCCCTTTTTCTTTTGATATTCAGCTGGGTAACACTGGGAACTAAATTGGCTTTAAAGGTGGGAGATTGGGGTTTGGGAGGAAAGCTTTATAAACACCAAGTCCAAATAATTTAGTTCAAAGCCTTTGTGATGCTGCTGCTGGATAAAACTGTTATCAGAATATTTTCTCTTTAGTGAGGGAAGCAGTTGGGAGCTGTGGAAAGTAAGGATGAAACTACAGGAGATATTGGGGATGGGAAGAAAGAGAAATAAGCTGCACATGTTTCATTCCAAGACCTTCATCAATAAAAGTTCTTGTTAAATTTGACAGGACATCTTCAATATTTCAGTACCTCTGCCTTGTAAATCACACCTCTTGAAAATCAGTGTTAGGAAAATTTAGATAATGGTGAAAATTTCTGGTGTTTTCTCTGGGATAACAGCTGGAGTGGGTTTTTCCCTCCCTCTCATAAAAATGTAAATTGGAGGAGGAAATGTCCCTGGCTGGGGGTTCCTGGCTCTGCCCTCCTGGGAGAAGGGGATTTTTCCCAATCTCCTGATGCTGAAACAATTGGCTGATTGTTTAATTAGCTCTGCTTCTCCTGGCTAATAAATGGGGAGAAGGAATAGGTGTCACCTTCTCCCTGGGACTGCAGAGGAAGGGAGGAACTGTGAATTCCAGGTTTTTGCCATGGCTGGCACAGCTGTAACTGGAGAATAAAGCTGGGATTTCTGTCCCAAAGTGCTGGTGGAGGCAGGCTGGAATATCAGGATCTCCCTACCTGTGCTCAGGATTCCCTCTACTTTCTATTGTTCAAACGTCTGAAATCCTTGGGCAGCCAAATCTGCGGGGTTTAAGAGAAAAATCCAAGAGTTTTTATTGATGGAGAAACTGTGGGCTTTATTTAATGAAATTAAAAATACACATTTTGAGTAATATTTCCTTTGAGTCACTGACTGTTGAGGATGTGTTTGAGACAAATTGGCAATGATAATATTAATAATCTGAAGATAAAGCCTTTAGATCTTTGCTGCTTTAATCTAATGATTCTGGGCTGGATTTTGGGCTGGGCTGTTCCCCAGGCAGAGCCAGCTCTGCTGTTTGGATGCTGGCTCATCCTTGATTTCCAAGGAGATGGGAGCAGGATAGGGATCAGTTTAACATCCTCCCACTGCCAAGTGTAATCCAGGTATCAGACTGGCTCCTGCAGGGAATCCCTCATTCCCTGTGCCTCTTTTTTTTTCCAGGTAAATCCTCCTCCCTCCATCCCAGTGTCCTGGTGCTGCAGGAGCCTCCTGCTCACTGGGATTTGCATCCCTGATCTGGCAGAGGATGGCTGGGCAGGTGGGCAGCAGTGGGATCAGGAGATGCCCCTGCTGTGCCCGGGCTGTTCCTGTTCTGTGTCACCTGGAATGTCCCCCTAAAGTCCCCAGAGAGGGGTGATGAGCTCACCTTGCCTTGGCAGGGCTGCTCCCTCTGGAATATTTTTGCAGGAATTGCCTCAGGAAACTCTTTGGTGCCCTTGGAGAGGCTGCTCTGTGAGCTCCCACCCACAAGCATTTTAATCCTAAATCCTGACATGGAATATATCCTGAATATCCCATCCCAGCCAACTGCTGGCAGCTCAGCAGCCTCAGCTTTCCTCTGCAGCAATTGGTGCCAGAAATATTAAAATATTGGGGAAAACACAAATATATGGCCTTAGATGTTACAGAGAGAAATCTACTCAGTGCTTTAAGATCAGTCTTTATTTCCTTGTGTTATAAATTCAGCCCCACAAAAAAAAAGAAAAGAGCATTTAGCAGAGTTGTCTGTGCTCTGTGTGGCTCTTTTCTCCTTATATTCACTTTATCTCTCCCCTCTGCAAACTCACAGCCTTTATTTTTCTTAAGGTTTTATTTCAGCTCCATCGCTATCCAGATTTTTCATCTCCCCAGGGCATATCTATTTGTTTGGATGACTAACTTTGCTTTTCCTGTAGAAATCTGAATTTCTGAGTTGCTGATCCAAGTCTCTCCAATGATAAGTCATTGTCCATCTGTTTGCTCCCTCCTGAGCTGGTGCTGGGAGCTGCAGAGAGGATTAATGGCTGTGGAGCAGGCTGCAGCTTAGCAAGGACAGCCTCATGCTCCTGAGGAAAGAATCCCCTTGGTTAGATTGATTTTTTTTTCCCTTCACTTTCCATGCCCAGGGAACTTTGTGGGGGAAAAAAAATTTCTAAAATCCCACCATCATGAAGTCCCAGTTTCCAGCTGGCTGCATCCCACCTTAAACCTGTGTTTGATGGATTGCTCTGCAGGTTTTTCAGGAAAAACAGTGCAGGACCACAGGCTGTGGAGGATGTTTGCAGAAGGAAGTGGCTGGGCTGGTGGATTCCTGCAAAGGTGAATCTGCTGCAGAGAACTCCCCTGTAGCATCCCAGGATGCAGAATGGACCTGTTGTTGGACAAGGCTGAGTGTCTGGGATAAAGGTTTTAGGAATTTTAGGGTGAAAACACTGGAGCTGGAGAGAGGAGAGTGAATTTGTGGGAGCAGCAGCCCCTGAAGTTGGTGCAGAAGGAGAGGCAGGAGCAGAGATCCCCTTTGGAATCCAATCCATGGGACAGCACAAATCCTGCAGCACAGGGAGGGCTGTGATCCCATGGGAAATTCCTGCTGGATCAGCTCTGTGGGATCCCATGGAAAATTCCTGCTGGATCAGCTCTGTGGGATCCCATGGGAAGTTTTTCCTGGATCAGCTCTGTGGGATGACATGGGATAATTGACATTGGATCAGCTCTGTGTGATCCCATGGGAAATTCCCCCTGGATCAGCTCTGTGGGATCCCATGGGAAGTTTTTCCTGGATCAGCTGTGATCTCATGGGAAGTTTTCCCTGGATCAGCTCTGTGATCCCATGGGAAGTTTTCACTGGATCAGCTCTGTGATCCCATGGGAAATTCCTGCTGGATCAGCTCTGTGATCCCATGGGAAGTTTTCCCTGGATAAGCTGCGTGATCCCATGGGAAGTGAGCAATCCTCTCCCCAGGCAGGACAGCTGGGGTGAGCTGACTGCAGCCCCCATTCCCTGCTCCCTCTGTTGGGAATGATGCTGAGCCCGGGAAGAAGGGAGGAACGGGATGAAGATGGTTTTAAGATTTAGTTTTTTCTCATTGCACAACTCTGGTGATAAATTAATTTCCCCACCTGGACTCTGCTCAGTGAGCCCTCCCTGTCCTTCCCAAACCATTCCTGGGATTTCCCTCTGAGCAGGGAAGTGATGGAGCAGCTGCACTCACTCATCTCTTGCAGCTCTAAACTCATTAATTAATTAATGAAACCCTTCGGGCCCGTTTGCAAAGCGCCGGCTCGGGGGGATCTGTTGGAGCTGCGAGCAGCTCCGCCGGGCTGGGATGTGCTCCGGGCGGATTTTGGGGATGCTGCACGGACAGCAGATGGCAATGTGGCGCTGCGAACCGACCAAAAAATCAGGAAATTCGGGATGGGCCACGAAATTCCTTGGAAAATCAAGAGGATTGTGAGGGTCCCGGCACAGGATTTGGGGCTGTGCTGGGTTTTCCATAGGATGTGATGGGTGGATTGGGATTTCCCAGGAGCTGCTTTGTGGATTTTGGGATGGGGGGACACTCCCAGCCTGCCCCTTCCACCTAGGGAAGCTCCAGTTAGGATTTTATGCCTTAGAAAGGCCAAGCTGGAACCCACAATGGGTTTATTGGGGGCTCTCTGTGTGTTTATTTTGATTTAAATATTATTTTATTACCAGGATCCATGCCCACAGTGAGGGCTCTGGATGCAGAAAGAACAAACCTCAGTTTGGAAAATGTGAATTATTCCCCAACTCCAATAATCCCAAAAAGTCTGTCACCACATGGGGGACTCTCTTTGCTGGTTTTAAAACAAAGCTTGTGATAAAACCAACCAAAATCTAAAATTCCCACATCTTTGGAGAAAATTAGAGAAGCTGTAAATGCAACATAAGCTTTGTGGGACTAATCAATTAATTAGGCAGCCAAATGCTGTTATCTCCACCTGCAATTGATTTTTGGCTGGCAAATTAGTGCTAGACAATTAGAGGTGCTCCTTAAAAATAAAAAAAAAAAGTAAATGAGGCTTTCTGGAACCAAATCCTCAATAAACCCAGTGGGTTTGCAGTGAGAGAGGCTCCTGCTTCCCCTTTAATACCTGCAGATGGAGAAAAAAAATGTTTTTTTTGCAGGTGCTGGTCCTTCCCAGGTGCCTCTTTTGCTGTGGAGCAACTTTTGGATGGAAAATCAGGGAGAAAATGGGAGACTTTGGGAGAGCAGGGTTTTCTGGTTTCCAAGTCAGGTAATCCAAATACCAAATCCATTTTACAGCACCGAGAGTCTCTATCCCACATCCAGGTTATTTTCTTTTTTCAGGTGTAAACTGGACGTTTGGAAGCTCTTTTGGATAAATTAATATGCAAGTTATCAACGATAAAATTGTTATTAATATATCAATTTAGCCCATTTCCCACATATTTCCATATCTAAATTCCTTCTGTGTCTTGTGCAGTTTCCCAGCTGAGAAGTGCAGGAATAACCACCTGTTGCAAACACTGTAGATGGATAAAATCTGGATTTTGGGCTGGATTGTGGCCCCCAAAGAGCTCTAAATTGGGAGTTTAACTCCTAAAACTTCACTCAAGCATAACATATTTATTTAAAATAAAGAACAAAATGAAGAGTTCTCTTCATCCCTCAGTTGGAGGTTTGATAGAATTTAATCCTTATCTCTCAAAGGCCAGGTGATTTTAGGGGGAGGAATTTGGTGTCACTTAAATCCTTGAAAACTGAATCTTTATGATGAGCTCTGCTCCTTTTCTTTGCCAGAAAATTCAATTTGTGCTTTTAAATGAAGGTTTCCTGTACAGGTGAGGGTCCCCCAAACCTCCATCCCCAATTTATTTGTCAAAGAATTCCAGGAAATTCTGGAAAGCTGCAAGGCTTTGCTGGTAGATTGGCAAATTTGATTTATGGAGAATTTATTTATAAACCCTCCTCCTGTGACAAAACATGGAAATAAAATTAAACTGTGTGAGGGGGAATTGGAATAAAAATATTTGTGGGATTAACCAGAGCAATGAACCTTTGGAACTGTGGTGTTGAGAGATGGGTTGGATATTCCAGATCCAGCTGTGGCCACAAAAATGTTACAAAAACTGGGCAGAAAGTCACAATATTCGGGTATTTTAAGCTCCTTAAAGAGAATTCCTCTGTGTGCAGGCAGGAGGTCACTGGGGAGTGAGTGAAGCAGGAATCCCTCCTGTGCCAAACCTGCTGAAAGGGTTTTTAGAATTCCAAAATCCCCTGGGAAAGGGGGCAAGCAGGCTGTGCAATGAGGGGTGAAGAGGGATGGACTGGTTTTTTGGGAGAATCTGAGTTCCCATCCTGCTCTGGATGTGACCCCTCAGGTGTTTTTGGTGGGGATTTTGGCAGTGGGTTTGGGGTGATGCCCTTGGGACCAGGTTGTGTCCCCTGTGTGTTCAGCTTCCCCTCTGCTCCTGCTGGGATTTATCCCTCTGACTCCACAGGGCTTTCCCTGCCTCGAATCCTGAGTTTTTCCAGGCTCCAGGAATGCTTGGGAGGAGGAATTTTCCTCTGAAATCCCCTTGGGATCCCCAATCCTCACTCTCATCCCTGAATTTGACTTTAGAGGTGGAGCTGAGCACAACTTCCAGCTGAGTAACAATCATGGCACAGAACTGCAGGCCCTTGGAGCAATAATCAGGGTTATAAACAGTCACACCACAGCTTTTCCAAATTTATCTCCCCATCCTTCATCCCTGTTGTTATCCCTGTTTACCTCCAATTGAAATCTTTCCACTCAATTGCTTCTAATTGAGTCAGTCACTTTAAGGAAAATAACTTGGGAAAAAAAAAAAAAAGGCCTAAATGTATATTTTTTTTTTCCTCATGAAACCTTCCTAAAACTAAAAGAAAAAGATAAATCCAAATTAAAGAGCTGCTGTTCCCAGCAGAGACCAAATCCATCTGTGACATAATTGGAATTGCAGCATCTCTTGGCAGCCCAAAAGAGTAATCAAGGAGAAAAACTAAACCCAGCCCAGCCCCTGGAAAGTTATTTTAAAACTAAAATGAAGCACTTGAGATCAAAAAAGTGACTGAAAATAAAATTAGTTTTAGTGAGTTTATTCGGAGTAAACAAGATATAATTGAAAATACTGGGATGTCATCAACTCCACAGAGAGCAATAGCTGGAATTCTTTGAGTTCAGCACAGAAAATATTTGGATTTCAGCTCCATATCACTCCATAATAGACACAGGAATATTGGGTAAGGAAATGTCCTGCTCTGTTCTGTTTTCATGGAAAACAAGTGATTTTTCTTTTTTTTTTTTTTTTTTAATTTTTTTTGTGGCTGCTTTTTAGGGAAAAGCTGAATAAGCACCAGGCAGAATGTGGTATAAAATATTCTGAAGATTCAGGAGGATCTGCTGAGTGGTGGAATCCTGGACTGAAGTGGGAAAATCCCTCTAAAGTCACTGAATTCCCCCAGCACAGCCAAGGCATCCCTAGCCCAGATCCCCAAGGGCCAAGTTTTTTTTTTTCCATTTTCTTTTTTTTTTTTCCCCCCTCTTCTTTTTTTCTGTGCTGCTGTACTGAAATTTAGGGCAGATGGGAGTGGAATTGGGGTGCTGGAGCCACTGCAGGGCATTCCCAAGGGATCCTTATCAGCCAGGATGTGCTGGGATTTATGGGAATCACTTTTCCTTGAGATTTAACTTCAAATCTGCCTGAGATCTCAGAGCAGAGGAGCTTTGGGGATTTGCAGCATTTTCAAATTTGCAAATGCTAGAAATGCCATTATTGAGCAAGTCTTTATTAATCACAATAAATAAAGGTTTTTTTTTTTTTTATTCCTCTGGAGCAGACAGGCTCCTGAAATCCTGGGAGTGTGTGGCAAAGCAGGAATCTGCAGCTCCACACCTTAATAAAAATAATTATTACAATAATCAGGAGTTATTTGCAGTTTGTTTTTTGGAGCTTCTCCTTGTGTAGTGTGGTGCATTCTTCTAATAGGTGTGGAAAGAATGTTTTAGAATCGTGTTTTTAGCTGATTTATGAATAAAATCCCCTGTGTTGGGTTGAGAACACACAGAAGAGAAAGAGCAATGCCAGGGAGCTGCTGCTGCTTCTCCTGGGGACTCTGGCAAAAAGCTTTAATAGTCTTTAATATTCTTAAGTATTCTTAAGTATTCTTAAGTATTCTTTAATATTCTTTAATATTCTTTAATATTCTTTAATATTCTTTAATATGCTTTAATATTCTTTAATATTCTGTATTCTTTACCTTTGAGAGTGATGTGTTTCTTCAATAAACAACTTCACAGCAACCAACCTCTCTTGCCTCTTTGAAGACCCAGTCCCATGAAAAACTCAAGTTGGGATGTGGAAGGAAAACTGGATTTAGCTTTGGATGGCAGGGGTGGAAGTGGGTGAGCTTTGAGATTTTTCCTACCCTAAAGAACCCTGAGGTTCCATTGGTTTTGTTAATTTTTCTTTTGGGGTACTTGGGGAGCCCAGAAAGGTGTTGGGGAACAACAAATATTGTCCTTGGTGATTTTTCCTGCAATGAATCTGTGTTTGGGGTCAAGCCCTGAATTATTTGCTCTGTGGTATCTGCCCTGGGGCACAGATAAAGTTTCCAACACAACAAATTAATTTCTTGCTCTTGGGGAAACAATATAAAAGTGAGAGTGGTTGAATTCCTCCTTTTATTTTTGGGGTGTGTTGTTTTGGTTTTTTTCTCAAAACTGGCAACTATAATGAAATGGAGCTTAGAACACAGAAAAGAAGGTTCAGATTTATTAATTTCAATACTATTTATAAATAATACTATTTATTAGTGTTAATATTAATTTTATTTATTAGTATTAATTTTAGCCAAATCCTGCCAAGTCGTTTTTATTCCAGCAGCACTTTTGAAGCTTCACCTGCCCTCCTTCACACTTAGTGACAGCTCTGCTGTGCAGAAATTGTTTTTGTTTTCCCTTTCCCCAAACATTTCCCCTTTTATTTGTGCATTATCTCTGTTAAAGCCTTTCTCAACTCTGCTTTCTGAGCTCCTCTGTCAGGCACCTTTTATTGCTTTGCAGCAGGAACTTTTTGTGGTTCTCTGCTCCTGCAGTGGGTGGAGGTGTCTTTGTGCCCTTTGCTTCCTCTCAGGTTTTTAACACCAGCAGAGTCTGAAGGGGAGCAAAATGCAAAGAGTGACATTTGTGAAGAGGGGAAGATTTCTGTGCTGTCAGCTCTCCCATCAGGGCAGGGTCAGTGCTGGGATGCTGCAGGGATTGATTTCCTTCTCCTGAGGAGCCTCCCACTGCAGCCACCTGCAAATAAAACGGTTTTTGGTTGCTTATCCCCTTCCAAAAAGTGATTAAAAAGTAGTAAAAATCCTTCTTTGTGCCCTGTGTGCCTGGGAATATCTTTGGGAACCCCTCTGATCCTGCCCTGCTCCCTGGCTCTCCATCCTCTGCTCCCACATCCCAGTTGGGAATGCTGGAATGGTTTTGTAAAGGTTTTTCAGTGTGGGCAGTGCTTGGGGGAGACATGATTTTTGATACTGTGCAGAAAGTGTCTGTGGCCTGACTTAGAAAATCATGGAACTGCTGAGAATGGAAACCCCTGTGGAATCATCAACCAGCCCTTCCCCAGCCCTGCCCCGTGTCCCCACATGCCCAGGGCTGGTAAATCCCTGCAGGATGGGGACTCCCCCCTGCCTGCACAGCTCTGCCCTCCCTTTCCATGCTGAAATCTTCCCAAATTCCCACACTTTTTGGTGCTGATTCAGTTCAAGGACAGGCTCAGGAAGCGCTGCCAGGGGATTTCAGGTGCCCTTCTGTTGTGCAATTTTCTGTGTCCTATTTTCCCAGCTTGCAGACACCTCGGATTCAACAACCACTGCATATTTTAATTTATTTTTCTGCTGTAATTTACTTGTGGCCAAGAAGACATGGCTGGGTTATTAATATCCTCCTAATTGCTCTGTTTTCTGGGAGGGACTTGCCTTTTGTGCCTGAGCAGAAGGTGACAGTGACAGCCAGGCTGTGACCTGGAATGATGCGACTGCTTTGATCCCGACCTTAAAACCAGGGCAGGAGTCCTTTATTCAGATTATTCAGATAAATACTTCTTCCTGCTGAAGCAAGCCTAATTTTAGAAGAAATTGGACTTATTCATAAGTTTTGATGATGCATTTTTACTGCACAAGGGTTTGGGAAGGTCTTGGCCCTGCAGCTGATGAATTACAGGGAGCAGGACCTGGGGGTCACCTCTGAGGTCAGGAGGGGGCTGGGCTTTGCTGCTTTGGCCTTTGGAGGCAAAACCCACAGAACATCCTCATCAAATATCTATTATTTGCAGCCTAAATATGAAACAAGCCAACATTTAATAGGGGAAGACAAAACAACAGGAATCTGGTAAATGGGGACCTTCAGTCCTTGTGTCCCCTCTGTGTTTGATGCTCAACCTCAAACAGAAATCATTTAAAACTGAGAGGATTTTGCCTTTTTTCTCCCCCTCCACCCCAATTTCCCCCCTTTTCCTATTCCTCTCTCAGTTTTTGCCATGTACACCTTGATTTCCACACTACTTCTGGCCAGCAGGAGTTCCTGATATCAATGATGATTTCAAAAGATCCTGGATTTTTAAGCAGCTTTGAAGGCAGCTTCCTTTAAACTCTCCTGAAAACTTGAACCACTACAATTTATTTCAACACAAAACATTAAAATTGTGCATGATCTTGTGGTTATCACTCTCTGCTGTTAATTTGTGAATTTTCTTGGTGGTTTGGGTTGGGGTCTTTTCCAACCTGATTGATTATTTTTTCAAGGAAGTCTCAGTCCTAAAGTTGGAAATGTCTCTATTTCCTCCATACCCTTCATCAGATTGTTGCCCAAGAATTTCTGCTGGTTCCTTGTTAAGTAGGAGGCAAGAAAGGGAAAAATCAGGCTGCAAACTCTGTTTTTGTCAACTTTTCCCCTTGCAAAAAGAAGCCAAGAAACCTGGGAATCCAAGTCCTCCAGGATCCAGGTGTGGTCTGACCCCTCTGGTCTCCTGGGGCCACCCAAACCACCAATTCCTCTATAATTTATCTTGTTTTATATCCTGGGAAAATGCTGTAGCTGTCTCTAAATAGATGCAATAACCTTATCCTGCTTTGATTTCCAAGAAATAATTGAGATTTGCTTGAGGATCTCTCTCTCTCCTCTGTTTTAGGTGGGTTCAAATCTAATAAATTAACTTGAAAAAGTGATGATGATGCCCTTACAAAGTCAATATTTCAGAACAGCTGCAAGAGGGGAAAATTTAGAGGGTGCCACCATCCAGAGTAATGTTTTTTTAATCCTTTATCTTTAATTTGTGTCAGCTATTGTGGAATAATCTTGTTATCCATCACAACCTGGCTGGGCAGGATGACATTCCCTCACTCTGTGTCTCTAACTCATCTCCATCCTCATCTGTGCCCATGGATGTGGAGAGATAACATGCAAAAAGTGGAATATTTGTAGTTATCCTTTAATAAAAGCCATGAATTCCCAGTGAATGGAGCTGGAGTGTCAGGGAGAGTCATTTCAATTACACTTCTGACAAAAATAACACTCAGAACACGCTGGGAGCTGGGAGGAATAATTGTACTTTCCTTATTTATGTGGCAACTAATAATGGTGAGGAGTTTTTTCTCTCATACCATGATTTAGTCTCATGAAAGAGTGATTTGTTTCATTTTTACTGTGGAGAGTGGTTCTGGCTGCTGCTCTGAGATGGGAACAAGGGATTTGTATTTTTTTTCTGGGTGTCAGTTGCTTCCCCAACCACCCAAACTCAGGGATGTGGCTTTAATTTCAGCCACATTTCCCAACATTCTGTTCAGAAAGATGCTGTTTGGCAGATAATGGATCATTTGCAGCAAAAATTATTAAAAATATGAAATAAAAACTGCTTTTGAGCCATGTTCTGAGGGGTCTGGGTCCCAGTTGTTGCTGCTTTCATCCCACCAGATAAAAGAGGAAGAGATTCCCTTTAAAATTTTTTTATTTTTATGGCCAGAATAGAGTGAAAATTCTGCTGAACTCAAAGCTTTTCTGGCTCTGTTGAGAATATTCTGGGAGTTGGAAACACCTCATCCATGAAAATCCTGTGGTGCTGTTTGATGCTTCACCAAAAACTTCATGGGGAAATTATGGGTTTTCTCTTTTTTTTTTTAATGTTGGCACTGAAAAGATGAACTCTGTTAGAAGCTCTGAAGTTGAGATTTATTTGTGCTGCTTCAGGTGTAAAAGAAAAAAATCAGCACTTAAATAAACTTTATTTGTGTCTCAGCTGTAGTTAGTCAGTGGCTCCTGCTGGGGAACTTGCCTGATGAGGAATAAATAAAAATAAATAAATAAAAAGATGGATTTTTTTATTAGAAATTGTTCTAATTAAACCCAGAACACCTGGTTGTGATACCTATAAATGCTTTATATAAATTGGCTGGTGAGGGCCTGGCTCAGGTTGCCCAGAGAAGTTGAGAAATTGGAAGAGCAGAGCCTGTTTTATTTAATATTAATGGGGAGTTTGGGGATATTTTTGGGATGAATTGAGGCAGAGACTTCCTGTGTAAATCACTAAGATGGTGTGTGAACTGTTTTGGAGTTTTTAAGTAATCAGTTCTTCCCAGCCAGCCAAAAGATCCCCTCCCTTGCACAGCTGTACTGGTGCTTTTACAGAAATTAAATCATAAACCCAAGAGCCATAAATACATTTTTCTGCCAAAATTTTGCCTGGATCTGATCTCACCTGCCCAAACAATGATTTATCCCCTTTTTCTTTCCTTTATCCCAAAATTCCTTTCTTTGCACTCCCCCCAACCCAGTGCTGCCATGAAAATTCCCAAAACTCTCCTTTTGGGATCCTTTGAATCTTTATTTTCCCCAAACTCATTTTCACACCCTTCCAGCTTTTGCTGCAGCATCACTTCAGCTCCTGGGGCTTCAAAGAGCAGCAGAGCTTGGCTTTACATCTTGCTGGATGCTTCAGAAGTGATTTCCATTTAGGTGCTTAAATGAATTTATTCTCAGGAAAACACTGGCTTTTCATGGGTGAATAAAACCCAATTCTGCCTGACGAAAACAGGGCTATAAATAAGAGCTGATGCCATCACATTAAGAAGCAGCAATTAGAATTTAGTGGGCAGAAAATTCTATTTCTGGAAAGACTTCTTGTCCAGAAGGTCAGAGATGTTTTTATTTATCTGTTTATTCTTTAACTCTTCAAAATGTCCAAGTGGATGCAGACATGGATTGTATTTGATTAAAAGCAGGAGCTGGAGTTGGCCAAGTTTGGAATAACTTAATTGCTGAAAATGCACATTTTCCACAGGAAAACTCTCAGTGGATGAGCTCTGGCACAGTTTGCCCCTTTACATTTTTTCCCCTCGACATTAGAATTAATTTATTTTTGTCTCAGTGGCTGTTTTGATGCCTCAGATTTTCTCTCACAGGTGTTGCATCTTCCCAAGATGAAAAGGAGTTACACAAAGTTCTTCTTGAGGTTTCCCTCTGCCAGCTTTCTCTGGCACTTAATTCTTTTTTATGCTTGATTTCTCCCAGGTCTCCTTCCCCTTTTCCTTTCTTTTCCCTGACACTGTAACATGTTCCCTTCAATGTTTTTGGAGATCAAAGCTTTTCCTTCCACCTTTCTTCTCCCTGGCTTGAAAACAAGGATTTCAATTAATGTGGAGGCAGCTGGAAAAAAAAAAAAAAAAGAATCAAGAGCACTCAGGAGTTTAATTTGGGCATCTCTGAATTTTCCCCACTTCATTTCTTGTTCCTAAATTTCTGTGTCTGGTTAAATTTTCATGGAAATCTTTGGGAATTCCAAGCAGGAAAAAAAGGAGCAGAAAAAAAAAAAAGAGTTTAAAGAGGTTTTGTTTGCTTGGGTGGAGTTTTTGGGGAGGAAATTAATTTTTAATTGGGGGATGTTGCTCCATGGCTGAGGGCTTGGGATCAATTATTGATCCTTATTGTTAATTTATTGAATAATTATTGATTATTCTTCAGAACCAGCTGCTCCACTGAGCTCCTCCCACTTCATCTCAACACCTGATGAGAGATTTGGGTGTTTTCCCTCTGAATTGTTGGATTTGCTCAGGAAAATCCCTGGAAAGGAGCTGGAGCTGGAACCTCTGGGCTTTTTCTTTTTCTGCTTTTCCACCCAGGAGCTGCTGAAACACCAGGAGGCAAAATCAGGATGGGTGAGGGTGATTTTTTTCTGGATTTTGAGGAAAACCTCCATTTCTGAGGAAGCAGCAGCTCTCCACAAGCAGCAATTTTATTATTATTATCATATTTTTTTTTCTATCTGAAGAAAATATTTGGTAGATGAATTCCTTGGGAATAATTTCTTTTTTTTTAAATTTTTTTCCCCTTGGTAATGTTTTTTCTGCTCCTGGTTGAGCAGGAGAATTTGGGGCAGCAGGTACAGGCACATTTTGGGGATTTGTACCCAAAATTCCCTTGTCTGGATCATTAATTAAGATATCAAACAGAATATAAAGAATGATTTATCAGGGAAAAAATGCTAAAGTTAAAGCCAACTGTTTAGCCTGCTGCAAAACCCCAGGTGAGGCTTGAATGCCATTTAGGAAATGTTTTAATTTGGGGAAAAATGATCTAAAAAGGACAATCATGACTAGTCCTTGCATTAGGAGACACTCAGAGTTGAAGAAACAAATCGAAAAATCCCATCTTAAGCATCACATCATCTGAAAATTTATGTGCATTTGCACAGATCTGAATAAATACCAAATACTGAATGATTATTTTCAGAATTCAGTCATAACCACTTATTACATTGATAAAAGAATTAGTAACAAAAATTAAATCAGATGTAAAAGATAATTTTTTTCCCTTGTTTCCAGCTTGTTCTGCTTAATAAGCTGAGGTGAATCAGCCTGTTTAAAATTGTTTAATGCCAAAAATAGGTTGCAGAAATAGGACAATACCTGAGCACACATTTAGGATATTTGCATTGGCCTTCAAAGGAAGCTGATGTTGCAAAAAAACCTAAAAAAATCACAGAACTAACCAAACAAAAGAAAAAACAAGCAGGAGGGAGGTGCTTGTCACAGAAAAATAATATTTTTTTTTAAAAATTAAATTCTCTGGAATTCTAAATCAATGTGTTTCCATCCTCAAATTCTGTGTGCTCAGCTAAGGAAAGATTTGGAGCAGAAAAGAGCCAGACTCAGACTCTGCTCTTCCAATTTCCAGCAGCTCAAAACCAAAATCAGCCTCAATTTTGTGTCCTCAGAGGCAAAAATATCAGGAGTTTTCTCAGCCCCTCCCTGGATTTGTGCCAGGAAACTTTGGTGGCCACTTGGAGGAAGAACACGAGTGAGGTTTGGATGGAAAACCTTCAAAATTAATTTCTCATCATTCTGGGTTTGGGATTTTTATCTATTTTAATTAAAAAAAAGAAATATTTAAAAAAATAGCATCAAAAATAGACTTGACAAAGGCTTGAGGTGCTTTTCTGGGGAGTCAGGAGTTTTTTGTGTTTTTCACTCAGATTCATGAGGAAATTCTTGATGTTTCCAGTGTTTTTGTTCCTAAAATTTCCTTCTCCTCTGTCCCCTCCCAGCAGCTCTTGTGGAACATTTCCATCCAGGTTTTCCTGTGCAAGTTCCTGGTGTGGAAAAGAATCAACTTTTGCAGTTAAATTTTATTTCAGCTTGGGTTGAGATGGTGTTTCCTGTACCCAGACAGTTCTGCAAGGCAAATTCATTTTCTTGTCAGCAGTAGATTATTTATTTTAATTTTTTTAAAAGAAATACTGGCTTCTAAAAGATCTGAAATGCTTTAAAAAAAATTTCATGATCCTCTTAGTATATCCTGTATGTCCTTTTTCTCTTTGGCTTTGTCATTGGGCATGAATTCACTCAAAATTTTGAAATTTCTCTTAAAAAAAAAAAAGTTTTTCTCTTTTTTATGGCTGGTTGGTTTTTGCTTCATCTCCTTCCTATGGATTAATTATGGAAATCTTCCCTTCCCACCTCCCTGGACCTGATTAAAGGCATCACTCTGATTTTTTTTTTTTTTTAAATTTGTGTTTCCTGATCCAACCTAATGCTCCATAAGACCAGGGCTTTAAATTATTTAAAGTATGCTGGAGCTCTCTACACTGTGTCAGTGTGAGTTGTAACCAAGATAGATTTTAAAATATATTTTTCATGAGGCAATAAAATAACCTCATAATTCTGTTTGTCAGGCTTGAAGTGTGTGAATAAATATGGCAGGCAGTGGAAATATGGTCTTAATACTTCCAGCTTTTGGATATTGGTGTATATTTATTTTTTTCCTGTGTGTATTTAAGCTGATGAGGAGCAGGAATGAAATAAATTCTTTATTAATTACAGAGGAGTTTGGTTTGGAGAGGATCTTTAAAGATCATCTTGCTCTGCCCCCCTACAATGAGTTGGGATTTAAAAGAACCCAAACAACCTGACCTTAATCAAGGCTGTAATAAATGAATTAATTAAACTTTCTAGTGCTTGGTTTGCAGCTTGGGGGGGGTCACAGCCCTGAGAAATTTGAAATTCCTCTGGGGCAGCACCAGAGCTGTGCTGAATTCCAAGAGTTTTGGAGGTTGTGTGTTCAAAACCATAAAAAAAAAAAAAAATGAAATTTTTCTTTTTCAATTTCTATTTCCTTTCCTAACCCTTTTCTCCATATTTTGCTGTTTCTTCACAGGCTTAACTGTTTTTCTGTATATTTCTTAGTTTAAACCAATATTTATAACAAGCACACAAAATAAAACCATTTTTAAGTGTTTTTTCTACAACCTGTTAAAACCCTTCAAAACCACTAAAACTAATTGAAATAAAAGAGCTAAAAAACCCAAAATACCAAAATTAAAAACCCACCAAAAAACTTGTACAAAGCACGTGAACAACATAAAAATTTATTTTAGACCTTTAAAAAATTGATGATTTGGTGTAAATTTCTCATTTTTAGGGCACACAGGGAGGGCAGGTGGATGGGGAAGGTTCATTTTGAGGGGAGTGTTGGTTTAAGGAGGAGATTTTGTGGTTTTAGCTAAAAAATAAAAAGAAAAAAAAAAAAAGGGGCAACCAGCAGAGAGTTTCTGGTCTGCAGGATTGTCCTTTTCTTCTTTGACTTTGTCATTGGGCATGAATTCACTCAAAATTTTGAAATTTCTCTTCAAAAAAAAGAAGTTTTTCTCTTTTTTATGGCTGGTTGGTCTCTGCTTCATCTCCTTCCTATGGGTCAATTATGGAAATCTTCCCTTCCCACCTCCCTGGACCTGATTAAAGGCATCTGAAGAATTCCAGGTTGTTTTTTGGACACATCTGGACAGTTCTGTCACTGGTGGCACTGGGAGGGGCAGTGGACACATCCCAAATCCCAAATCCCAAATCCAAACCACCAGGCACAGGAATCTGCTGCCAGCCCCATCCATCCTGCAGCTAAAATCTGAATTTTCTGCCTTGTCCACGCTCATGTCTCAATTCCCAGAACGGAATTCCCAGAATCCTGGAATATTTGGGGGTTGGAAGGCACCTCTGGAAATTAATTATTTCCATCCCCTTTCCCAGGCAGGGTGAGCTGGGTTGGAGTGGCAGAGCCACACTTTCCCTGGAAGCTTTGGAAAAATCTTTGAACTGTTGGGATCCAACAAAAATGAGAGGGAACAGCACATCCACTGTTCCTGCCCATGCTGTGTTGAAGGGCTCCCAAAATTGATTTTTTTGCCCTAAAAAATGAATTTTTGGGCTGCTGAGGCAGTGCCAGGAGTGTAACCCTTTAATAACCCAGATTTCCCTGCTCAGGATCCATTCTTGAGGAAAACCCACAAATCTTCACCTTTCCCAAAAAATAAAAACCACCCCCAACCTGGTTTTGCTTTAAAATGATGAGTTGATTATTTCAGTGTAATTACATTTCTAGCCCAGCACTTTCCAGAAGGAGTTTGGGCTCTGAGAAGGTTTTATTTGCTTTCTGTAATTGTAGAGCTTTGGTTGCCCTGGCAACGGGACAGTTTTTAAATTTGGAAACTAATTTGTTTTCTGTCACTTTGCTCTTTGCTGTTAAGGAGACAAGCTGTTTGCTATTAAATAAAACTTAAAAAGAAGGAGAGATTAAACGTGGATAAAAATACAATGTAGAGAATATCGTGTAGCATTCACTTGGAGATGAAGGAGAAAGCACTGGCAAGGCCAGGAGGGAAATTTCTGATTTTTTTTGGAATTAAAGGGAAGTTTTGTGCTGCTGAGGGAGATATTTTGTATGTGAACAGGAATAAATCCAATGCAAAGGGTGGGAGGACTGGAATCCCAAAATCCCCAAATTTATAATCCCATTTTTTGTTCTCTACAGCAATGGGGTTTCTTGGCCTCTTTAATTTTTGGCTAAAATAGTGACAAGATGCAAATGCTTTAAGGAAGTTGAGGAGTTAAGCACCTGGAATATCTCAAAGTGATTTTTTTCCCCTCTTCCCAACAACTGAGGGATTTTTTGGTGTTTGTTTAACCTGCCCTAAAACCTGTTCTGATGGGGATTCTGGAATAATCTGTTCCTCTGACCAGCTCTACTCAGATATAGGGAAAAAAAAAAATCCCATTTCTTGGTTAAATCTCCTCTGCTTCCCTTTAAGCCCATTTTTCTTGTACCATTCCCTGTGGATTTGTTCCCTATCTGGATTTTTCCAAATAATTCTGAAATTTCCTGTTTGGATTTTTCCTTTCTCCTTTTTGCAGGAATTTTATTTCAAGGTCTTTCTTGGGCCCCTTGAGGGTGTGGGGGGTGCAGGAAACACCCAAATTTGTGGTTAAATGAAAAGCAGAGGAACAGAATTATTTTTTTCACTAGCCTGATGTCCAGACCACCCTATTTTAGAAAAAACTTAATTTTTTTTTTTACCTTTGAGGGACTCAAATGCCTTCTTGAGACTAAATACAAATTCTAATTTTATTCATTATAAATTAGATAAAAAGGAGGTACTAATAATAAATTAGATAAAAAGGGGTAACTTTGTTGGATGACTTAGTTTAGACTATTGGATTATTAAAAAAAGAAGGGACATAAAAAAGGAAAAAGGAAGAACTCAAAAATGCTGGTCAGTGTTATTGGGCAACATCTCTGATGATTAAATCTGTATTTTTGTGATATTTCTGTTACTATATTTTGGGTTGGTGTATTTTATAATACAAATTGAATTTGAAATTGCAGAATTAGGGGTGCAAAATTAGAATGAAATGCTCAGAATTTCCCAGTGGTGTCAGCAGAGGATTCCTCAGGAGAATTCCATGGTGGGAATCACCTCTCAGTGCCTGGGACGAGCCAGAAAAACTGGGAAAAAAGTTCCTTAAAACTTCCAGGAAAAGTTCAGGAATCCTGGATTTATCCCAGCAGATCCTGGGGTGGCTTTTTCTCCCTGGTTGTGTGTGAGCTCTGCTCAGATTTCCTGGGAAATTCATGGAAATGCAAAATATGAAGGAACATTTCAGGTGCTCACCAGATTCCACGAGGATTTTAGGCTCTACTGCATAAAAAAAACCAAACCATAATAAAAAGTAATAAATTAGGAAGATGACATTATTCCCAAGAAATGGGTCAGTCTCCAAAGGGATGAAAATTAAAATTGAGGTGGAATTAAAAGTGCTGCTGGCAGAGATGGATTGCTGGGCTGAGCTGCTTTTTATGGTTTTTTATTCAAATGGATTTGTGGTGACAGCCCAGGGCACTCCTGAACATCCATTGGCCCCCTGAGTGCCAAATATGCCATGGAAATAAAACAATAAAACAGTACAACAATAAAATAATAAAATAATAATAAAATAATAATAAAATACTAAAATAATTAATTAATAAAATAATAATTTCCCCCCAGTCCTTCTGGGAATGCTCTGTGGCAAAACAAGCTTTTTTTTAAAAAAAAAAAAAAAAAACAATTGAGAGATTTTTTTTATTTTAGTGCTTTGCCCACAGTGGGTTTTGTTGGAGTTTTAATTTTCAGACTCTTTCTGGAGCTCTGGATTAAGCTGGGATGTTCCCCTGGAGACAAAGGTGGGATTTTAGATTACATAATACAGGCTGGCTACTTTTCTTTAAACAACATCAAAATCAGCCTGGGATCTTTCCAGCAAAAGGGAGAATATCAAATATTGATGTTCCTGCTGGAAAAGAGGTCTTTGAGATTAATTTTTGTTCAGAAAATAGAAAGCCAAGGATTTTTACATGACTGGAGAAGCCAGGCTGGTGAATTTAATATAATGCTCATCCCCATCCTTGTTTTTAACACACCCAGAACTTCTCTCACCCTTTTCTCTGAGAGTTTGGGCTGAGCCTTCAACCACAGCTCTCTTTTATCAATTTAAATAAATTAATATTTCATTTTCCCCTTTGGGCAGTGAGGAAAGTGCACAAACCCACAGAATTGCCTGGATTTCCCTGTTCTGTGGCATTGATTCAATAATCTGGATTATGCAAGGGGAGAGAGGCCTGGGGGCAGTGTGGGTCTATTTTATGTCATTGCCACTGGAATATATTTTTCTTGGAAAGCTCTTGGACACAGAAGCACGCAGTGTTTGTCAGCACTTTGTTGGGAGAGCTCTGAGCTGCTCCAGATGTTTTTATTCTGGGAGGAATCAGCAAAAGGCACTGACAACTTTATTGGCTGCTGACATGAACTTGGATCCATCCCTGGAATGGCTTTGGAAGGATGATGGAATTGCAACAGCACAGCCCTGAGGCTAAAATCAAATCCAGAGAGCCTTTGCTACATCTTGGATGAGCTTTTCCAGCCAAATCTTCCCAATGTTCCTCCTCGTTTGGCCATCCCAATGATCCATTGTGCTGTGAAAAACACCCAGCCTGGATGGAAAACACTGGAAGTTCCCTGGGAAACACAATTTGCAGGGCTAATTTATGTCTGCAATGCACAACCTGACAGCATTTCTGCAGTGCTGGGCTTCAGCTTCGTGCCCACTCAGTTTCCCCATCAGCTCCATGCCAGTGCTTATCACAGAATTCTGCTTCACTGGCCCTGAGCCTGCTCAATTCATTTCAGCTGCCTCTCCCTTCCTTAAAACTCAGGGCCTTTCCAATTTCCAGGGATTTTTTACAGCCTCCTCCTAATTTGGAGCAGGTGTCTGAGCCTCTCTCCTCTGCTGGGCAGCAGAAGGTTCATATATTTTTCATTATAGATGGAGATAAATCCTGGTGCTTGGGATGACCATCTGTCAGTGGGGTTTGTTCTCCTGGACCATAAATAAAATGGTTTGGGGTTTGTTTTGATTGATTGGGTTGTGAACCTGGTGTTGATGAGGCATCCCACTTTTCACATGGAGTTTTATGGTTGGTCATTACCAACCTGCTTCGTTCCTTGATGGGAATTTTTTTGTGTGTGTGTGTTGGGATAATTCTGGTGAAATTCAGTGTTGAGCCAAAAATTCTTGGGGTTTTACATCCCTGTTTAAAACTGATGGAGCTCTCCTATGATTCAGGGTCACTCTTGTGGGATGTGACCCAGAATTTCTGAGACAATAAATAAATAGCAATAAAACCTTGGAAGAGGCTGTCCAGGGAAGTGATGGAATCACTGTCCTTGGAGGAATTAAATGTGCAGATGTGGTTTGGGGGTGGCCTTGGCAGTGCTGGGAATGGTTGCACTTGATCTGAGAGACTTTTCCATCCTTAGTGATTCTGTGATAATGGGGGAATCTTGGAAAGGGCTTTTGGTCCAGCTGGAATTTTTGTGCTTTTCCAGGGATAACATTAAATATTCTGGTTGTCCCTCGGTGCTGTCTGAGCTCATTATCCCCCTCTGCATCTCATCCCCCTCCTTGGAGAAAATAAAATTCCCAAACTCATCTGTGCAGCTCATGGCATCCCCCATGGTGACCTCTCTGCTGCTTTTTTTGGGTAATCCTTTGTTTTTTCCAGCATCTTCATCACTTTTCATGACTGTTTTCAGGGCAGGGCATGGATTCTGCACTGAGCAGGATTGAAAATGTGGGATTTGGTTGTGAAACCAAATGGTTGTGGGATCTTCATGATGGGCTCCCCAGGGGAAAAAAAAATAAAGAAAAAGAGAAAAAGAGTTCTTGATGGAAATCAGGGAGGTTCAGAGTCGGGATTCTGTAGGGACTGTGAAATCCAAGTGATTTTGGGCAGAGTTTGCTCTATTTTTGAACTTGTTGGATAATGGAGAGTCATTAATGAGCCTGAGCATGTTAACACAGCTGCAGCTATTGTGTTTTTGGGAGGGAGCAGATCTTGTATCCCTGCCTGAAGAAATCTTATGGGAAATTTTCCAAGAGCTCATTAATACCAGAGCCTAAATATCCATTCTACCCCAAGAATGAGCACTCTGGGCTCTGCTTAATTGTTCTGGCAATTAATTTGATAAAGAGCACTTCCAAAAGAGAAGGCTGTGGGGAGGTGAGGTTGTGCCAGCCTCCAGCCCCTTTCTGCCCTCATCCCACCCAAAATGATCCATTCAGACCTGCTGGATCCTGAACCACGAGCTGGCAAAAATCCTTTCCATGGCCATGCATTTGAGGGGATATTTGGAATGGCTCTCTGTAGTTTGGAACTAGAGCTCCAAACTAAATCCTGCATCATCACAGAGCCTCTCCTGCCTTTCCAGAGTTCATCCATGGACAATTCCTTACTTTGGAATTATAGCTGGATTATTACTATTATTTTTTTTGTTTGGTTTGTTTTTTTTTGTGCTGGTTGCTCCTTTTCCCCAGCAAAAATAGCACCGAGAAAGGGAAGAGAAAAGTGTGGTTTGATTTTTCAGGATGTGCCAATGAAGGTGCAATTCTGTCCTTGCCATCCACAGGTTTTTTTATTTTCAGGAACAGAAGAAATGGTTCTTGAAATATAATTTAAGAGATTTTTTCAGAGCTTGTTTTACAGTTCAGCTCAAAGTAGGATTTGGGAAATGTGTGCTGGAGTGGAGGGATCTGGGCACTTTGATTTGAGCATCTCAGCTGCAGAAGGGAAGAAAATTCATCTCATCCAAGTCCTTGATGTCATTAACTCAGGGACTCAGGAACTGGAGTTTGGCTCTTTATTCCCCAGCATGTCTAATTCTGGTCCTGTGGAAATAAAATAATTATTGTTAGTTCCCATAATTCCAGGGTATTTCAGTCAGATGAAAAAGAACAAGCAATGCTTTTGACTGGTTTGACTGATGGATGCTTGGAAATAAAATAGAACTTCAGCAAGGAAAGGATAAAAATAAATAATAGGGTTGTTCTTCCTCATAGATTTCTGGGGTAGTTCAGAATAAATAACTTGGAGAAGTTTGGCAGAGCAAATCTCAAGAGCAGACATCCTTTTTGTGCAGTTTTGCTGCAGTCTAATAAAATACTTTGGTAATTAAGGTTTTTTTTTTTATTTATTTTGTGGTGAGAAGGCCACTACTGGTCTAAAAATTTAAATATAATGACTCCTACAAGGGATGTTCTTGAGGCATTCAGAGGCAGGAAAAAATTGTCTGAGGGATTTTCTTAGTGTGGCTTCTTACTCAAAGAGGATTTTGTTCTATTTTCTTCTCTCCAAGTGCAGGACCTGCTTAGGGGGCTAAAAACTTGAATTTTTTGACATATTCAGCCCTTTCCTTCCCTTGACATGGTGCCACCATCACCAGTGAAGTAGAAGCTCTTCAGGTCCTTCCATGTGAGGTAAATCTCCACTTTCTGCTGATTTTATATCCGAGGGTGACAATGCCCTGCCTGCTTCTGCTTCCTGCTGTGCTCAGAATTTGTGCATTTTGCAAGAAATGACAGAGTTATCTCAGCCTGCAGCTGAGAGCAGCTCGCTAGTATTAAGCTCTGATTTGGGAGGGTGTTCCAAAAAATCAGACTTTACAAAAAGAGAGGGATAATGGATGGAATTGGTTAAATTCCATGGGGGGAAAGTGGCCTGGAATTGAGTGGTGAGCAGGAATTCTTGCAATAAGAGTTGGGATGATAAATTCTGGGAAAAAAAGATTTTTGGTAAAATTCCATGGGGAGAAGTTGCCTGGAATTGAGTGATGAGCAAAAATTCTTGCAATAAAATTTGGGATTATCAATTTTGGGAAAAAATATTTTGGCTAAATTCCATGGGGAGAAGTTGCCTGGAATTGAGGGGTGAGCAGGAATTCTTGCAATAAGAGTTGGGATGATAAATTCTGGGAAAAAATATTTTTGGTTAAATTTCATTGGGGGAAGTAGCCTGGAGTTGAGTGGTGAGCAAAAATTCTTGCAATAAAATTTGGGATTATCAATTTTGGGAAAAAATATTTTGGCTAAATTTAATGGGGGGAAGTTGCCTGGAATTGAGGGGTGAGCAGGAATTCTTGAAATAAGAGTTGGGATGATAAATTCTGGGAAAAAAATATTTTTGGTTAAATTCCATTGGGGGAAGTTGCCTGGAATTGAGTGGTGAGCAGGAATTCCTGCAATAAGAGTTGGGATGATAAATTCTGGGAAAAAAAGATTTTTGGTAAAATTCCATGGGGGGAAGTGGCCTGGAGTTGGGTGGTGAGCAGGAATTCCTGCAATAAGAAGTGGAATTATCAATTTTGGGAAAAAAATATTTTGGTTTAAATTCCATGGGGAAGGGAAGTGGCCTGGAATTGAGTGATGAGCAGGAATTCTTGCAATAAAACTTGGGATTATCAATTTGGGGAAAAAAAAATTTGGTTAAATTCCATGGGGGAAAATTGCCTGGATCTGAATGGTGAGCAGCAATTTCTGCAATAAGAAGTGGAATTATCAATTTTGGGAAAAAATATTTTGGTTAAATTCTATGGGGAAAGGAAGTGGCCTGGAATTGAGGGATGAGCAGAAATTCTTGCAATAAGAGTTGGGATGATAAATTCTGGGAAAAAATATTTTTGGTTAAATTCCATGGGGGGAAGTGGCCTGGAGTTGGGTGGTGAGCAGCAATTCCTGCAATAAGAAGTGGGATTATCAATTTTGGGAAAAAATATTTTGGTTTAAATTCTATGGGGAAGGGAAGTGGCCAGGAATTGAGTGATGAGCAGAAATTCTTGCAATAAGATTTAGGATTATCAATTTTGGGGAAAAAAACCTTGAGATTATCAATTTTGCCATCAAGATATGAGAGGACAAACCAGCCAAATTTTAAGTGCTAAATATTCATCAAGAAGACAAATTTTTCAGGGTAACCAGCAAAAATAAAAATTGTTATTTGCTGTTGTTTTTGAGTTTTAGGAAGCCAAGAGGAATCTAGAATGAGCATTTTGTGTAGAAAATGTTGTCCTGCCCTGTTTTCCAGAAAACATGGCATATATAAAAATAATAAAGTGCTTTTTTTTCTGTGTAATAAAATATTTCTGGCATTTTAAGCCCAGTTCCCAGGGGTAAAAGTATGGAAATTGTTCTCCAATAATAAGTTTGCCATTTTCTTTTATTTGCAGGATGACAACACTGAGTAATCACAGAACATTATTTACAAAATTAAACCAACAGCAGTGCCTGCAATTCAAAGAATTAATATATCCACACACTCAAAAAAACCCCCAAACAAATCAGAGGGAATTCATTTGTTTGACAGCCATACAAACTGAATAATAAAATGGAAAAAATGTGAGTTTGGAGTAATTTGTCTGGGAATAATTTGAGATAGGAAGGGAGAATGTGGGGAGGGGAAGAAGAAAGGACAAAACCAGTATTTTAAATTAAATCCCAGTTTAAATCAATGTATTCCTACAGGATGAACTGCATGAGGTTACAGGTGTGTGGGTTTTTAATTCTTTGCAGTGTTTTTTTAATTCTTTGCAGTGGTTCCCAGCTAATCCTTTCCATCATCTCTTAGTTTCAGCAGGTGTTGGTGAAGGGTTTGAAATCTGGAATTTGTGTTTTACATTTTTGGTGTTCCTTGGATGAGCTGCACTCCTGGAACTCTGAGGTTTTGGTTCCTCTCTTTTCCGAGGTGAACAAGTAGAAATTGGGTGATTTGGTATAAAATGGGTTTATTTCTGTGTGTTTTGGTGAGGAATGTGAATTGTGACCACTGTGAAAAGTCGGGACACTGCACAGCCTGAGGTTCTAGTGAAATATCCTCTGTGTGGCTGATTTTCACATCATCTTCCTCCCAATAAATGCAGATATCTGGAATGTTATTCAGGCTCAGTGAGGGAGCACTAGCACTTCTCTGCATGCACTGATTCCCACCTCGATTGTTGCTCCAGGTTTCCAGGAGTGTTTTTATCTGCTGCATTTCATGAAGTTAAAATCCCCCCGAGTCTGGGGCACTTTGTGTGTGCCAACATCAGCCTCATCCTCCAGAGGATCTTGCTGAGGAATTGCTTTAGAAGTTTGCTTGAAAACTTGGGAATTCCTTGCAATCTGAGTTTTATTTCTCATTTATTCTGGGTGTTTTTTTCCATTAGCTGTAGTTAAAGCTGGCATAACTCAACATTTTCTTTAAGTTTTTTATTGACCACGGTGAAGATTTAAAATGTCACCAGACCTAGAGATAGAATTATTTCACTCTTGATTATTTTGGCTCGGTGAGCAGGACTAAAACCCTGCCAGCCCCTCTTTAGGAAAGCCTGGAGTGTTGCAGTCTGAGGTTAACTGGAGTAGCTTTTCTCTCTTTCCTGATTTTAGTCAGTGCCTCGGGGCATTGCATTGGGTTCAATCAGGCAGCAGACAAAATGCAGTGCACTGCTACCCTCCAAAGCCTGTGCACAAAGTTTCTTCATCAAATATGCATGCAGAACACAGAGCTGTAATGATAATGATCCTCTCTAGGTTATTCCATTAAAAATTCAGCATTTTAGGGTCTGTAGGCTTTGATTTTGAGGGTTTTTTCTGGTGAGGAGTTCCAAGGATTTTCCTTTTGTATTTGTTTATTTTTAATGAACTTTCCATTAGCATATGAAAGTCATATTAACATCCACTGTGCTGAGCACTCACTTTAGGTTTGTTTCTACTGCTGGGACTTATTTAGGTGGGAAAAATGTGTAGTGCAGGCCTGCAGATGGCATTCTTGGCCAGCCTTTAAACTCAGTCCTGGCTGCACCAGCAGCCTCCCTTCTCCTGCTGATGTGGGAGATAAATTGGAATTTGGGATGCTGCCTTTCCCCGTGCATGTGCTGGGTGGAATCCATTTGGGGCCCTGGAGTTTCTGCAGAGCCTGAGGATGATAAGGAGTGCAGGGAGCTCTCCTGATAACTCCTGGAATGATTTCTGCTGCTGCCTGTGTCTGACACCACCATAATCTGGAGTTAAAGATGCACTCCCTGCTAAAGCCTGAGGCACAGAGGTGCTGCTCCAGTTGTTCCTTTTTTTTTTTTTTTTTTTTTTTTCTGGAGAATGTTTTATTTTTCAGGGTTATTTGTAGGAATAGATGACTTTTCTGTTGGCACTCCCAGATTTCTAAACAGAGTTACTTAACAGAGTGAGGATGGGAAAACCCTTCCAAAATGAGGTGCAGGATTGTGCAGGGGAGCTGGGATTGCAGCAACCAGAGTCATTTTGGTGGAAAAGTTCTCCAAGGAAAGTCCATCTTTTGACCAAATACCACAATTCCCACCAAAACATATCCCAGACTACCCCTGTGAGAGCCAAGTCCACACAATTTTTTCCCAAAATGCTCATCCCACACAATTTCCCCCAAAATTCTCAACCTATGGACAGTGCTCTGTGGGACTGTTACTTAGGGAGGGTTTAAGGGAACAAACTGGGAAGTCAATGGTTTCCCCAAACATTTGAAACTTCTTTCTGGCAAGAAAATAAAAAAAGATATTTTAGCCTACACTTATTCAACAGCTTCCAAGGAACATCCCTGTCATGTTTATTTTCCAGTGATGATTACATGGACCCCGTTTCTCTTCCTAAACTCTCAGATTAATAGATTCAGTTTTATAACTAAAACCAAATTCCCAGTTGTCCATAAATTGATTTCTGTGTGGTAGGAACTATTTGTGTGTGAATTTTGGGGTCTGGCTCCTAATTCCCCCGAATATCCCGTTTGCAGGGCTCTGTCCTGCTGTTTGATCCACTTTTCCTGTGCAGTTTCTGTTTCTCAAACCCAAGAAAACCCTTTTTATCAAACCTAGCTCTTTTCTACTTTTCACATGAAAGAACTGGGAGCTGATTGTCAACCAGGATCTTACCTTTGGATAAAGAGTTAAAATCACATCAATTAACACATCCTGAGTAGGAGAGAAGAGATAAGAAATATTCCTTTATTAGCTGAAGTCATAGGCAGAGTGAAATGTCCTTAATGGACAGACACAGCAGGATAAGATTGGGTGAGGATGAGCTACAGTTTGAGTAATTTTATGGGATATGATTGACTTTCTTTGAGGGTTTATTTCGTGGCTTCTCCTCAGGAGCCCTTGTTTTAATTGTCAGATGAGCTGAGCAGCAGTGGTGAGGTGGTTTTGCAAGGTCACCGTGGGCTGTGCTGGGAGACAAAAGAGGAAAAGCCACAAAACAGCCAGTTTTAATCTTGGGCTGTGTCTGGCTTGAGATCTGGAACAAAAACCGTAGGAAGAAAAGAGAGGGTGAGTCTGGAAAGATCCTAAATCCAATCCAATTCCACCCCACCATGGGCAGGGACACCTCCCACCATCCCAGGTTCTCCAAGCTCTGTCCAGCCTGGCCTTGGACACTTCAGGGATCCAGGGGCAGCCACAGTTGCTCTGTGCCAACCCTCCCACCCTCACAGTAAACTCATAGAAATGTATGTCCTGGTTTGAAGGACAGGTCTCTGTCAATAAAGTCAGGAGCTTCTCTTTGAAATGGAGAATGTAAACCCCCTCCCTCCAAATTATTATTATAATTTTGAAATTAAGGGGCTCTCAGGCAAAGATAGGGGAACTAGGAATGTCAGTTCTTTACTAGGAAAATTAAAATAGAAATGCAGTATTACACAGAACAATCCCAAACACTGCCAGAGTCAGAATCCAAGCTGACACCCGTCAGTCAGTCAGGGTGTTGGCAGCAGTCCCATTCAATGGTGGCTGCATCCTCCTGCAGTGGCAGATGTGGTTCAGCTGGAGCAGTGCTCCTGGAGAAGGTGCAGTTTCCTCTGAAGCTCCAGGGATGATGTGGAAAGGTCTGGTTTTCCTCTGGAATCCAGTGGGAAGAAGGTGCCTTGGTGTCCAAAATCTCACTTTTTACCTGGGTAGGAAAGGCTTGGCTCCTCCCCTGGCTGGAGCATCTCCCAGTGGGATGATGGAATTTTATCAGCCATGCCCTGGGACTCAATGGCCATGAACAGGAGATATCTCCTGGAGGGAGGATGGGCTGTGGGAAAGATAAAGATGATTGCCCCAGCTGGTTTTTAACAATGGCCCATTAACAGGAGATATTCCCACAGCGATAAGGATCACTGCCACACCCAGTTTTTAACAATGGCCCATTAACAGGAGATATTCCCACAGAGAGAAGGATCGCTGCCACACCCTGTTTTTAACAATGGCCCATTAACAGGCGATATCTCCACAGAGATGAGGATCACTGCCACACCCAGTTTTTAACAATGGCCCGTTAACAGGAGATATTCCCACAGAAATAAGGATCACTGCCACACCCAGTTTTTAACAATGGCCCATTAACAGCAGATGTCTCCTGGAGGGAGGATGGGCTGTGGGAAAGATAAAGATGATTGCCCAGCTGGTTTAAAGATGTCCCATTAGCAGATAATATGTGCCAGGTGATAAGGGTCAATGCCCCACTGGTTTAACAGATGGGGATAGAATTCATATTGCTGGCCACATCAAACCAACACAATATATTCATATAAATATATGAATTTTCTACTTTTAGCTTATACTATGGATATCTCATAAGATTTAAGAAGAATGTGGCTTCTGTACTCTTGGGGTTGGGTGTCCTGAGACAATGGTGGAGCTGGAGTGGGGGTGGAGTTTTCTGTTCAAATGTGATGGTTTTGGGAGCCCAAGGGAAAGAGATTTCTCTGGGTGCAGAAGGCATTGAAGGGCAGGCCAAGCCCTGGATGGCTGAGCAGCCCTGCCTGGCACCACTCCATCCTCAGGGAGGAGCTGCTGCACTCCCCTAAGAGGTCAGGAGAGGATAAGAAAGAAGAAAAAATATCTGTTCCCAAATTTATCTAAATTACATCCATTTTCCTAAAGGAGTATATTTTTTAACCAACCCTGGAAGATTAAGCTGATTTCCCCACGTTTTTTCTGTCTTTTCAGTTTTGTGATCTGCATTCTGGGAATATCAGAGCCATGCAGCTGAGATCACAAGCTGGAATGTTTGGGATATCAGGGCAGGAATGATAATGCAATGCCTTTTTACTTCTTATTTTCATCTTGGATCCAGCTCTGTGCCACATTAAAGAGGGACTCCTGTGCTCTGATAGCTGTGCTGGGACATTGCTGTCCTTCCCAAGGTTACAGAGCAGGGCTGCAAGACAAAGAGAAGCAAAATTGTTGAACTAGAGGAAAGTTTCACTTTCCTTGGGCTTGTTTTCCACGTAGTCCTGTCACTGGTTTATCAGGAACAAAATATATTCCAAACACATGCTGGAATAAACAGCTCAGCTCTGATGGATGCTCAATACAGAGCTGTCGGAGCTGGATGAGTTTACACTTTCATTATTTATTTTTTGGCTCTTCAAATGCAAAGACCAAGAGTCAGGGACATCATGGAGACTGGTGACATTCAGTGGCAGACACTGAATTAAAAAAAAAAAAACCAACAAAAAATGTGTTGCTTTCATTCATGCAGTGACTCCTGCAGTCATTCCTTACCTCTGGCAGATTTAATATTCTGGGCAGGTAAACTGTAATAAATATTCTGATAGTTTATAATAATTTTGGGGCAAAAGCCATGTTCAGCTCATATTGAATCTTATCAAATGATTCTTGTTGACTCAGTGGCAGCACTGAGACCTCAGTAGCTGCTTAGACTAATCCAATCAGATTATTAATTCTTTGGAGAGCAATGATTTATTTTTTTATCAGCCCTGATTGAATAAAAGCTGTGGAGTGCTGCAGTAAGGAGAAAGGGGCTGGGAGTCTCTGGAAAATTGTGTTTTGTGGAACTGGGTGGGTTTTGAGGTCCCTTCCATCCCAAATCAGTCTGGGATTCAGAGTTCTCTGGGATTCCATCCTGCTGGGACAGAGCTCTGTGAGCTCGCTGCTGCTCTGGCTGAATCATTTTGGGAGAACTACAACTTTTCAGGCAGCTGTTCCAGTCCTGTGGGATTTCTGGAGTTCATGGAGGGAAATGAGGGTGGCTCCAGAACAAGAAATCCATTAAGGAGAGAACTCTGGGCTGTGCTGAGTAAGCGACTGCAGTGGAACGCTGTCTGTGCTGATTTGGGGCTTGTGCAGCTAAAGGGAATCCCCTGGAGCCAAGCCTGTGTTTCAGGAAGGTGTGAAATCCACTTTTCTTGCTGTTAGCACGGGTGTAGTGATTCCTGTGAGCAGCTCCTAGCTGTGCAAACAGCACATTCCACACAGGGGAACATTCCTCCTTACACTGGAGACATTTAAAACTCAGTTGATGTAATTACTCTGAGCTCTACAGTAGAAGAAATAAAAAATAATTTCCTAAACAAGCCTGGTATTCCACATGTTAACAGAACAATCTCATGGAAGCCCTTGGCAAGGGATGAGGGGCTGCACTAAATGAAATTTAAATAAAACATGAGCTAGAAAGAGTGTGTGGAAGTTCTGGAAAAATACCTGTGGGATGCTGACCAGCCAACACATTTCAGAGTAGCTGTGCCAGGAGTTTTATGCCCCAGACAATGTTGGAGATATAAAACCCCATCAAGGAAGAAAAAAGATGATGAATTTTAAAAAGTCTGGGTACTAAGTCTCGTATTATTATCAACTTAATTGTATACTAAAAGGAAGGAGCAAATTCGGGTCAAAACTTACAGCCATCATTTAAGCTGATAGGTACATAAAAGCTTTAAAGAGCCCTGGGATCAGAAGAACAAAGCTGATAAAAGGAATTTCTGGGTTATTTCTCAGCTTTGAAACCTTCCTGAGGTCAGCAAGGGTTTTGTCAAAGCTTTCAGCTGCAAAGGAAGGGGCTCCAAACTGTGGGACAGAGCCACCCTAAATGCACCTGAATAAAGATAATTTTAGGTTTGCTGGTTGTTCCCAGCCCTTGGTGTGGTGTTGGGAACAGACAAGACCAAAATTCTCATGGATAGGGCTTCAACTGATGAGATTTCATTTTCTAAAATCTCTGGAAGTGCCTCTGTCTGTTGGGGAGATGTTTGAAATCAAGGATTGAAATCACTCCAGAGCCTTGGAGGACACAAACCTGGGGGGATTCTGAGCTCTGTAGGAATCACAAAAACTTTGGATTAAAAGGGATTTAAAGCCCATCCAGTGCCACCCCTGACATGGCAGGGACACCTCCCACTGTCCCAGGCTGCTCCAAACTCTGTCCAACCTGGCCTGGGACAATTCCAGGGGTGCAGCATCCTCATCTTTCTGTGCAATCTGCTCCAGAGCCTCTCTCCCCTCTGAGTAATCAAAGTAGAAATCTTTTAATTACAGAGAACAGAAAAATTTTACAGTGTTTTCCTCCCCCTTGAAAAAAATTTTAGTTGTGAGGAGTTGCAGTAAAGATCTTTGTCCATGATTGTGAGGTTACTCCAAAGGTGCATTTCTGAGATGGCAATATTTTAGTACAAGCCTTAAAAATAATTAAGAAAGTAAAATTTTATTTTAAAAAACCATTACTAAAGAATCCCCAAATTCCTCCTAAAGGAGCACCTCTTTTGAGTTATCTCTTCCTGAGGACATGGTGAAGGACTGCTGGATGCAGGATCTGCTGAACAAGAAAAACTCCTTGATTTCTGAATTATTCTGGATATCATCCTGACACGTTGGAAATTTGTGGGGTTTGTTCTGGCTAATGTTTCAAAGAGACTTTCTGGACTTCTCTTTCCCTTGAATTTGGCACCTTGTGTTAGTAATTAGTGGTGATGGATACTCCAGGAAATCACTTTAGAGTACAATCCCACATCATTCTTGCATTTATATGAAGTCTGAATTCTCTTCCCACATGAGAGTGGGACTAATTTACAGTTTTTAATGCTCAACAGAGCAGGTAAGAAATGTCACTCAGTGTTGCCTTGATGTGCTCGTGCTGCTTCTCTCAGACCTCGTGTCCTGTGGAACATTCCAGAGTTTTCTGTGGAAAATCCCAGTTTTCTGCTGCTGTCACACCCGTGTTTTTGTCACTGTCCACCCCAAGCTCCTCTTGTTAATGGCTCTGGAGCTTTTTGGCAACCTGAGGATACCTGAGCCCATGAGGGCAATTTAGAGCATTGCTACAAGCAGAGTAAAAATACAATTATTTTACTATTTCCACCCAAGACAGGGTGGATGAAATCCATTCCAATTTTTTCTGTGATGGCAGCACCAAGGCCAAAAGCAGAGTCCCAGGAATTTCTAACCAGGCCATCTACTTTTTCTTCTTTTTTCTCCTGCCTTCACTCAGAGTCAGGATTGAAGCGAGAGATGAATTTTCTTGTTTGGACTTGGTTGTTTATTAAATCTTATCTATAGTACAGAGAGTTCTGCAGCACTTCAAGCTGACAAGTTAAAAGTGAGAAAATGGAGATGAATTTAGCTAGTTACAAGGTCTTTTAAAGCCAATTAAAAACTAGCATCTATATTATTTATCCTTTTGACCCGAAAACCAAACATGTGTGACCTGCACTGCAGAACTTTTTTTACTACCAGAAACCAAGAAGAAGGAGGAACAGGAAGGAAGAAAAGACAATGCCCAAAACCTCCATCTTGTCCCATAGCTGTTACTATATTCTAAAACCCCCAAATTCCAAACCCTTCACCATGGGAAATCGCACACTTCTATTCAACCACACACCCATGATTTCAACTCCATCACTCAAATCTGGAAGCTTCCCCAAGGTCTCAAGTCTTAATCAGTGCTCTTTTGGGGGTCAGAAATTCCAAAACTCCGAGGATTCAGGAATCCAACAAACCATAACACCAACTGTCCCCGAGGCACTTTTGCTGCTTTTTCTCCCCCCTAAAAGACAGCAGCAAACTCCAAATTCTGCATTAAACCCAGTGGTGTGTAAAACAAGCTGTGCAGATTTATCATTCTGCTGCTGCTGCTTGTTGACCTTAGCTCCCTTTCCCTTATCTTTAATAAAAGAATGATTTTGTATTCCCGGAGCCGCGGGCCGCCAGCAGGCCGCGGCAAACAAAACAAGCCGTGCACAGGAGTGTTTTAAATATTTCCCTGTCTTTCAGGTGGCATTTGAGTTGCCAGGGTGGATAATGGCAGGCTGTGACACGTGTCAGCCCTCGGTGACAAGCAGCATGAGGGATAGATTTGGGATGGAGAGGAAATAAATGCGGGAATCGATGGCTGCGGCCAACCGTGCAGGCCCCGGCGAGTTCATGTTTTATGCAGAAGTGCAAACTCTCCTGGAATGTGTTAAGGAGCCTCTGCTCAAAATCATTTTGCAGGGGGAGAAGGAGGAAATGTGGAGAGAACAGAGCAGTGAGCAAAGCCTGGGTGGCCGCTTCACTTAAAGACTCCACTCAATACTTAGCGTTAAACCATCATTTAATGGAGTTATGTAGTGATGATATTACCCCTCTCTAAGGGCATTTAAAGGTTGTGATGTTGTTCCATTAGCAGTGAGGAAAAAAGGATTTTTTTTTCCTTACTTTTTTCATTAGTAACACGAAGAAAATGTGGTAAAAATGGCCTTTCTTAGCTGGCCTCATCCTGCAGTGTAATTTATGTGATTGCCTCTCTTGCAGACTGCCCTGCTTCTCTCCCTTGCTTTAAAAAGCTGGTTTTGTCAGCCTGCATTTCAATTCTTGCTATGAGCATCTGAAATGTGATATTCTTTTCAAGGTCTCTAAAAATGAAAAGAGAGTCCCCGGTTTTACAGTTGCAAATAACTGGGTGCAAATTTGCTGAATTGTTTTACTACTTTGAAATGTTTGATAGCTAAAAATCAGGAAGTTAAATGTCTGCAATGTAATTATGGATTTATTAGAGGCAGAATCAAGCTGATTTTTTGTTTTTTGTTTTTTTTTTTTTTTAAAGTAAGGATGGGCCAGGGTTAGCTTGATTACCTGAATCATCTGTCTTTGTCTACAAACATAAAACTTTAAAAAAATTATGAATAATCCCTAAAGTCATGAGCTAGAAGGGTGAGATGATTAAAATTCATGTGGAGTCCACCCTTCTTGCCCTTTTGTATTTTGGCCCTCTGAGTTCTTCTCTATTACTGTCAAAGATAAGAATAAAACTTTCTTAGGTCAAAGTGAAATTAATTTTGAAATTTCTTCAGCTGGATAAATTAAAACCCCATGAATCTGCAGGAGTTGCTGACACCATGTAAAGAGAAATACCTGCATGATACAAAGGAGTTCTGAGAACTGATACTGAATCTTGGATTTAAAAAAAGGCCTTTTATTGATTAAATGTGCAGTTTATATAAAGAAAAATAATTACCTCAGCTCTGACTTGGTACTCCATGTGAAGATGCCAAAATATCTGCCCACTAAAGTAAATTATTTTCTATATTTTTGCCAATGCAGTTCAGGGGATGAAACTGAAAAGGAATTTTGTTTTTTTTCACTTGAGATATTCGTATTCAGGTAACCATCCATTAATGTGGATTTAATTCTAACTTATGCAAAATAGGAGTGCAAAGAATTTGGGTTTTATGCAGGAATATTTTTGTTCTGAAAGTTTTTAGGCGTTTGCTCAGGAATTAGCCCTGCCTGGCATGAAAATGAGTCTCATTCCTGTTGGAAAAGGAGAAAAATCTTTCTGTGCTTGAAGGATTTCATAATGAAAACAGAAGGAGAAGGTCAGAACCTGATATTGGAGGGTTTTTTTTTCCCTACTAATATTTCACAGATTTCTAAATAATCACCAGCATCAGCACCTGACCAATGCCAGGTAACTTCTCCAGGTAAAGGTGAATTAAGCAGCTGAAAGATTTGTTTCAAAACCTGCCAGTGGCAGAAGTGGCTTTTTTCTTTTCTTCTTCCTCTTCTTTTTTTATTTTTTTTCCCCTCTGGTGGAATCATATTTTATTTAGATTCGAAATTTTTTACTTTTAAATGAAGCAATAAAACCTTTAACTGTTTTCTCCTGCATCCCCGTTTCTCCTGTGCTGCTGCTCTGAGTGATGGAGCCAAGCCTGAGCCTCACACTTTGAATAATGCATTAATTTCTCTGCAAGATGTGCAAGGCTGGAGACTCATTTTTGTCAAGATTCTGCTTCTGGTTGCTTTGAACAGAAACTTTTTGTTCCAGCTGAATGTCAGGGGGGGAATTCTTGGATGTTCCTGTGCAATGCACAATTTATCCAGTGGAGCTTCCCACCTGGAATTTATGGTTTGGGCTTGTTATTGTTGGGCTTCCTCACTTTTTTGGAATTATTGTCCATCCTTCAGACTGGCAAAATGCTCTGTGAGGGGTGAAATTGAGGAAAGTGATAACAAAACCTCTCCTTTGCTGTTTGTTCCTTTTAAATTCAATGAAAACATTCCTCAAACGGGGCGAAATGGCGAAGGCAAAGGGCCAGCACTTCAAAATGGATTTTAAAAGGATTTCTCCAGCTTGTATGTGAAGTTTTTCTGCAGTTTGAAAGCTGAAGTGGCACCATCTCCCTGAAATGAGATATTGGCCTTGCTTCATGGAAAGGAAAATTGAAGTCCTCAAAGGTCTTGGGATGCTCTCTCAGAAGTGTTTTGGACACAGAATCAATCCCAGCTTAAATCTTTATTAGAAAAATGGGGTTTTGGGCTAGGGTTAAATATTTTGTCTCTTGGGTCAAATATGCATTTGACAAATCCTCCAACCCTGCAAGGGAGAGGTGCAGGGCAAATTAACAAAAGCCACTGCTGGCTCTGATTTGGGCACTGTCACTGCTCTGACAGATTCATTTTCTTTCCTTGCTGTGATTGAGAAGTGTCCCTGCCTGGGGCTGGGGGAGCTGCAGGAAGGGCAGTGCTGAAGGTCCCCTGGCTCTGAGTTTTATTTTCCTGCCACTTTTGCCTGCTAGGGTCAAGCCTCTCCTCCTTGCTCCTAGAAAATGTAGGAAGCAATTAAGATTGATTCATGCCATGAGCTATTTGATTTATTTTGGGTTTGGTTGTCTGGGCTCTTTCTAGCAGGAGGAAAAACCCCCAAATATTCTCCTGTCCAATCTCATCACTTGGTCTGGAAAAACTTCCAACACACTGAACAAGTGATTGCTTTTTGTCTCTCAGTCTTTGACTAAAAAACATATTTTAGAGGGATGTAATGCTATTCAGGCAAATTATTGAATAAATGATTTGCCACTCAGCCAGTGTGAGAAAGGTGCTATAATATTCCTGAAGGATGATGAAGCTGTTTCCCAGATCCCTGCTGCTCCTGGGCTGATTACTGAAGCTCCACGGTGGGATTTGGAGGGATGAGAAGTGTTGGGAGCACAATGGGATGGGGAAGCTGCGCCTTTGAAGTGCAAAGAGGGTGAAATCTTCCCGTGGAAATGCCTGTTAAACCATCAAAGCCAGGCTTAAGTCGAGCTCAAGTGAATGGGGCCTCGTGCCTGCGGGTAAACTTCGCCCTGGCTGCTTATTTTTGGGAAAGAAGCTGTTGAAACTGGAAAACACAATGTTTAGTCGGGATAAAAACAGGGATCCATTACTCAGGTGTACAAATCCATCCTTTAGCTCCTCAGCAGGCATTTTATTGACCTGGACAGGGCTGGGGCAGTGGCTGAGCAGTTTTTTCTAATGATTTGTTGAAAATTTTATTATCAAATTTGGCTTGATTGTGCTTCACAGTGGGGAGGGCACGTCCAGCTGGGTTTCCCCATCCCACTTTTACTGGAAACTTGTCAAATACAAAAATAATTGCCAAGCAGGAGAGGGGAGGGAAAGAGAAAAGCCAAAAAGTGAATTATCGTGGGGTTGGGGCAGCCTCAGGCTCTCTGGAAGCTCTTGAGGTTTTCAACCCCTGTGACCTCCCAGTTTCTCCCAGGTAAAGGTGTCCAAAACTCCTTTTCCAGTTGTTTTTCAGCAACTCATCCATTCCATCCTTCCTAAGATTAATTTCCCACTCTTTCTGTTAAGAATTTGAGGGAATTATTAATCATAACACCGAGACTCTTCACCAATTAATGGGTTTATTAGCTGTTATTAATCAAATATTGTTTACTGCACTCTTTATAAATGCTGTTTTATATTTTTATCAGTTCTTCACACCCAGCTTGTTGTACCCCCAAATGCATTTATATTTAATGGAAAACCAAAAGTGATTCACAAGCCAAATAATCAGTGAATTTTTCTAATGCATTTTCTTTAAGTGGAAAATGCTTAAAGTTGTTAATGGGGATTTAATGAAAATGCAGAATTTTGAGACAGAGTGATTTTTCCCCCTTTGCTCACAGTTTCCATGGAGTTGCCGAGCAAACATGAGGAGATTTTAAGCAAAACCCAAGGTGTTTTACAGCCTCACCAATTTCAAGGCACAGCATCCTTCCCTTGGGAATGGCACCACCAACATTCCATATTCCCCACTCTGCATCCCACTGGGAGAAACAGATCCCAGGAAAGGACCAAGGAGCTGGGACAGCAGCACCTGCTCTGAACTCCAACTCCTCAGCTCATTGCATTCCTAAGAAAATTCCTAAAGCACCTTCTGCTTTTCCTCACCCATGAAATTACCTCAGCATCACCAGCTCTGGCTGCCCTGCCCAGTATCCAGTATCCACCTTTCCTCCAATGGCTCCAGTGCATCCTTGGAATGCCAGCAACCTTTTATTGCTGCAGCAAAAAATGCATCCTGTATCTGCACAGGGAAGGTCTTTTCTGGGGACATGCAGAGCCACCTGTGCATATTAAACAGCTTAATAATGCTTATTAAATAGCAGGGGAAAATGAGATTTGGTTGAAAAGAGGCTTTGCCTTCCCCCTCTCCCAGCTTGGCAGGTGAGATGTGGCCCTGGGCACCTCAAGGAGACCGTGCTGAGTTTGTCACAAAGTTCTGAGGCTGCATTTGCTGTGATCACTGATAAATTAATTAAGCTTCTTTTAAAAGTGATGGAAACAGCCTATTTATAGCTGAGAGCGTATTTACCAGCCTCAGAGGGAAACTGCAATTACATTTTCAGTTTAAAAAATGTCATTGTCTGCTCTGACCTTTCCTTGCTCTCTCCTGCCCTTCAAAGCAGAGTGAATTGCCAGGAAGTGCCGGGCTGGAAACCCGAGGAGATTTTTGTCAGTTTGGAGGGCAGAGGCTCTGGCAGCTCTGAGACAGCTCTCACAGAGGGCTCTGAGAATTCTGCTTTTCCTTCCAAACCCATCCCTGCAGGATTTGGGAAAAGCAGCATGCCACGGTCCAGGCTGGGATGGAGAAGCTGCAGGAATCCTCTGGAGCCAGCCAGGATGGGGAGAAGCTGCAGGGACCACCCAGCCCTGCCCAAAATCCTGTGTGACTCCTCTTCTTCTCAATACGGGGTGAGTTGGGGATTTTGGAAATTTCTGGCTGTGAAAAGCTCTCCTGCTGGCATGGTATGTTGGGTTCATGTGGCCAGAAATGTGCGTTCTGTCCCCACCTGTTAAACCATTGGGGCAGTGCCCCTTATCTCCTGGCAGATATTATCTGCTCATGGGCCAGCTTTAAACCAGCTGGGGCAATCATCTTTATCTTTCTCTTTCCACAGCCCATCCTCCCTCCAGGAGATATCTCCTGTTCATGCCCATTGAGGAGGGAGGATGGGCTGTGGCAAAGATAAAGTTGATTGCCCCAGCTGGTTTTTAACAATGGCCCATTAACAGGAGATATTCCCACAGAGATGAGGATCACTGCCACACCCAGTTTTTAACAATGGCCCATTAACAGGTGATATTCCCACAGAGATAAGAGTCACTGCCACACCCTGTTTTTAACAATGGCTCATTAACAGGAGATATCTCCTGTTCATGGCCATTGAGTCCCTGTGCATGGCTGATAAAATTACATCATCCCACTGGGAGATGCTCCAGCCAGGGGAGGAGCCAAGCCTTTCCTACCCAGGTAAAAAGTGAGATTTTGGACACCAAGGCACCTTCTTTCCACTGGATTCCAGAGGAAAGCCAGACCTTTCCACATCATCCCTGGAGCTTCAGAGGAAACTGCACCTTCTACAGGAGCACTGCTCCAGCTGAACCACATCTGCCACTGCAGGAGGATGCAGCCACCATTGAATGGGACTGCTGCCAACACCCTGACTGACTGACGGGTGTCAGCTTGGATTCTGACTCTGGCAGGGTTTGGGATTGTTCTGTGTAATACTGCATTTCTATTTTAATTTTCCTAGTAAAGAACTGATATTCCTAATTCCCCTATCTTTGCCTGAGAGCCCCTTAATTTCAAAATTATAATAGTAATTTGGAGGGAGGGGGTTTACATTCTTCATTTAAAGGAAAAGCTACTGCCTGTATTGGCAGAGACCTGTCCTCCAAACCAGGACATGTGGGAAGAGTCACCCTGCAAGCAACAGATTCCAGAGGCAGCCACAGAATCCTTGGATTGGAAAAGTCCAGCGACACCTCCCACCATCCCAGGCTGCTCCAAACCCCAATGTCCAGCCTGACCTTGGACACTTCAGGGATCCAGGGGCAGCCCCAGCTGGATGGCCACTGGATGAACCATAACATCTTGAATTCCTTCATGAAAGGATATTTTTCTTATCCCATGTGCTCCAATTCCATTTTACTCATCCCCCTGTGCAACCCCTAGAGCTGATACACATTTATTTTTAAAGCTGGATATTGGTGGGTTTTTTTCTTACAGCAGGAATTACAGGTGGTGCATTTTTAAATGATTTTTTTTTTTTTACAAAAGTCTCTTTGATTTTTTTTTAAACTAAGATTCCTCCAACTTCCTGCTGCCTGTTCATATTTCAGGTGACGAGCAATGCAGATTTTTAAGCCTCTAACAACAAACACCATTCCAAAGCAGTTGAAAAAAAAAATCCTCCTGAGGAAAAGCATCTCCCAGTTCCAGATGGCTCCTGCATTTATTGTCATTACAGTGTCATTTGCTACAGCAGAACGAGTTTCCTCTGGGGGGATGAAACCCCACACTGTGACACAGGACAGATGCCTGGAACTCTGTGCCCAGGACATTTTTTTTCCACTGGACAAAAGCTGCATGTGGACAAGGAATGATTGACGTGCCTTGTGCTTCCCTGGTGACACATGGGAAGGGATGGGTGGGGATATTTTCAGCCCAAAATATCAGCAGGCAGGTGATGTGTGCTCAAAATAAAGAGCCAAACCACAAGGTGCAGGTGGAAATAAAAATAATAGGGAAGTGCAGGGAGAAATCAGTAATATTTGAATAATAATCAATAATATTTAAATGTTAATATTAAAATGAGGTTTTAAATGTTGCCTTAATGAGGTTTGTGTGAAGGGGGGGAACCACCTCTGAGCTGATGCCACTTCAGATGTCAAATTTCAAACCAGAGCAAGGAGAATTGGAGATGATGAGGAGTGAAAGACAGCAACTGTGGTGCAGATCTCTGGTTTGTCTTCTCCCTCCTGTGCCTGGCTGTGCTGAGCTCTGCTGCATTCCCTCCATTCCCTAGCCAGAAATGGCATTTTGTGGAGTTGTTATTCCAAATAAAGTTGTTTTTCCCCTTTCAAACTCTGAACTTCAAGGAGAAAACACTTGGCTCGGTGATGTTTAGATAATTAATTTAGGTTTATTTTATTTAAGAATAAGATTTAATTTTCCCATTTTCCCTTATTTCAGAATTCTGTCACCTTTTGGAGGTTCCTGCTTCTCCAAATTTCTGAATCTACCTGACTTCAGCCTTTGCCACATTTTTATAGGCTCTAATTGAGTTTAGCACTTTAATATCACCCATGATAATCCATTTAATGACCCTGCAAGGAACAGCTCAAAGGGGGAAGGTTCTCTTCCACTGTTCAAATCTTAATTTTGAGGTATTTCAGGTTCTGCAGTGACATCAGAGAATCCACTCCTCTCTGAGCTGGATTGGGTGGAATTCTGCACCCCTTCATTTCACTGAGTCCCTGCAGTTGTCTCATCACTTTGAGCTGATAAACTTTTCCAACACCAAAATTTTCTATTTCTGCTCATGGAAGATATTGCTGAGTGTGTTCTAAATGCCTCAACTTTCCAAATTCTCTGTATTTCATGTAGGTGGACAATGGGCACTTCTCTCCATGTGCTCTTGGTTTTCCTGAGCAACCCTGGTCTGGTTTCTGTCCTGTGCAGTGATGAACACAAAATGATCTGATGGAGTTTGACACCAAAATAAGACTTTTTAAAGTCTTCTAGAAAGGGTCAACAGTTACAGAAAAGTGATTTTTAAAAATTCATTTGTAGCCTGGCAAAAAAGGGTTTTAGTAGAGGGAGTAGGAAATAAATAGCAAATGAAATTCCACCAGAGTGGAGAAATAAGAAATCTGCTTGATCATTTTAAATATTGTGTCCTGTGTGCATCTATTATCCACCAACACAAATTTCAGTCTGCCTTCATCCTTTTTGAAATACTCCCAGTATCCAGATGCTTCTTTGGAAATTATGATTTGGCCACTTTTAATGAGAAAAATATTAACTACTGAATTGACATTAACAGAAATGTGCTGTGATAATATTTGAATTTACACTGAATATAAAATCTCAGTGGGTCTTATTTTACTGTAGCCTTTTGGATTAGGAATTATTATTTATTTCTTCAAGTGGGGTTTTTTTTTTTCTTTGCATTTTGTCCACTAGCTAATTAATACTTAATACAAGTTTGGTGGAATTATATTATGAAGGCATTGTGATGAGCCTTGTGGAAAGTTGGAAGTTTCATTTCTTCAAGAGCCTTTCCTGAGGGAAAACATTCCCAAATTAATCCTGTAAACCTGCAATAATCTAAATACTGCCAGGCAGCATCCAGTTTGCTCTACATTTCTCCCAGTGCTAATGAGAAAATCGGATTTTTGTCTAAATAAACACAAAATCAGAGCTGTGGGTAAGCAGGTTCTGAGTGCTGAGACACCTTTCCAGCTGAAACAGCTCTGAAATTCTGCATTTTTTTTGTGCTACTTGAGGAGATTTTGCAAAACCAAATTTATAAACATATGGCTGAGATTTGAAGTGCTCTTGAAGCACAATTTTGTAGTTAATGTCACTTTCCAGTGACAATGGGGACAATTATTCTGATGTTTGCATCTCTACTAAAAGATGGAAATTTGGGAGAGATGGTGTTGGCAATGAGCATCTCTACCTGCTCCAAATGGGAATGTTGGAGCCGATTCCAAGGGAAGGAAAACAGGGATTCAGGGAAAAAGAAATCCAGGGACAAAGTGAAAATTCAGCAATAAAAGAAATTATTCTTCTCAGAGGCTCAGTTTGGTTTCCTCAAACTGAAATTCTCTTTATTTTAAACTTAAATTGTGGCTAAAGATAAAATTTACTGTTCTGGCAATAGATGTTGAATTTCTGAACTCACATTCTGTGATCATGTAGAATGTAGAAAAAAACATCCTTTTTTATTTAGGTTAGAATAAACCCAGATTTTGTAGATTTTGGCATTATGAAGGATGAGAGTTGATTGCCAGGCACATCTGGCAACATCCTTTGTGTTGTTTCTTCCAGAGATTCCTAAACCTCATCAAGTTCTGTCACAGCATTTCATAAATTTAAGTAAAATACCCCCCAGCAAGGAATGATCCAGTGAAATGTTTGAGGAATCAGGGAATGGTTTGGGTTCGAAAGGACCCTAAATTTCATCAAGTTCTGTCACAGCATTTCATAAATTTAAGTAAAATATCCCCCAGCAAGGAATGATCCAGTGAAATGTTTGAGGAATCAGGGAATGGTTTGGGTGGGAAGGGACCCTAAAAGCTCATCCACTTCCACTCCACCATCCCAGGCTGCTCCAAGCCCCAAAGTCCAACCTGACCTTGGACACGTCCAGAGATCCAGGGGCAGCCCCATCTCTGGACCATGATGGTGAGAGATTGATAAACAGAATTTTTAAAAGGGATTTGATCAGGAAAAGATCCCAAAGGAAGAGTTGCTTTTATTTTGCTTCACCTAAAAATATTTTGGTGTGAGACCTAAACTCCTCCTTGAAGAAAGGAGCTGGTTGGGTTCTCCTTTGTGGTGGTTGAATGTTAAATTCCATTTTTCTTTCACAGACGTTATGCTAAAATGATAAACAGAAAGAGTTTATTGAATCTACGTGAGCAAACAGAATTTCTCAAAACAATTTTCGAATGAGGCCTGACATCTGAAGCAGCTCTTCTAAAATATTTCATATTTTGGTGTTCTGATTGAAATTCTTGCAAAGCAACGTTTTTGTGGCTGCTCTTTCTGAACAGTAACTAATTACGTTGAAAGGATTACAGCTGTCATTTTAAGAGCAGCAAAATGATGATAAAGTACAAAAATGGGGAGAGAGTTCATGATTTGCAGTCTCGGAAGAGCAAATGGAATTAACTTGAAATAACTCTTTACATTGCTACAGTCCAAAATGGGCAGGATGTGCTATTTCCACAGAAGCTGCAGACTTGATTTGGTTTGTTGCTTGATTTGCTCTCACTCTGATTAAATTTGAATGTGCCTGTGCCTCTTACATGAGTAAATATTGCTCAGCAGAAGACCCACAGATGGTGGTTAAAGGCTGGAAGATGTCGCTGTGAGGGTCTCAGGGAGGTTTCTACGGGAAATAAAAGGGGATTTTTAGGGGATTCATGTCATTGGATACTGCTGGCAACCAGGGGAAAAGCAGCCTGAAGCCTTGTGTTTCTCAGGCTGCTCAAGGATAAGAAATTATAAGTGATTAAACACCTGCAGGGTGTGTGAGAGATGTGTGGGTGTCTGGTGCTGTTTGGCACAAAGCATGTTTTCAAGGAGGTGTTGCCTTCTTGGCCCAATGAGTCTTTTCTATTTTGTATGGCACGAAACTACCCTATATAAGTGTGGTGTTCTTTAAATAAAATTCTTTTGCTTCTCCATTACACAAAGAACTATGTTGCATTATCCTTTTTGCCACTTCTATAGCTCAAATGCAGCAGATTCAAGGTGGTTTTGCTGCTCAGTTTGAATTCCAGGCTCCTCTGTCAGCTCTTTGCAGGTGGGAACCTTGTGTGTGGGGTTTGGATGCTCTGGGCTATTCCCAATCCCAGTTTTTGCTGTTGTGTTCCTCCCTCTTTCCTGAGGAAAATCAGTGTAGGTGGTGCTTTTGGACTTGGAGCCTGCCCTGCTTTGGTTCTGGTGATGATTTTTTGTGGGGCAGGAATTAGAGATTCTTTCCATGGCAGGGACCAGATGGATTTGGGATTGTGGCTGCTCTTCACTTGACACCCTTGAGTTGTGACCCTCAACCTTCTCAAGACTTTGCTGTGGCCAGAAAAGAGGGATTCTGTCTTCCAAAAAACCTCCACCATTAAAGTTTGAGGAATTCACCAGCTCTGCTGGACTTACCTGACGGATTTGGGGGTCTGATGGCTCCAGATGGATTTGGATGCAGAATCAGAAATGAATCTGAGGGTTATTCCAGCAGCTCCAGCAGGTGTGGCAATGCACAACCTGCTTGCCTGGAGGTTTTTGATTTTAATTCACACCTCCCTGGATAAAACCAAGCTCAAAGAAATGATCAGATCCCATCAGCTTTTGAAGAAAGACCTTGAGAGCTTGTGAGGAGAATGAGGAGGAGATGAAAGAGGCAGCGTGGGGGGTGTTGAGATGGAGATGAACTGCAGGGCACTTCTCTAATTAGTTTAAGGATTTAATTTATTTTTTTTCTTATTTATGAACTTTTAATATAAATCTGTGGCAACATCTGAGAGTTTGGAATTTATGGAATTTTTAGCTTCCTGCCCACCCTCTTTATATTTTTTAGGTCAAAAAGGAACTTTTGCTCTATTTGGGACAAGGCTTGGTGTTAAAATTAAAAGGGATAATCATAATAATAAATACCTTGCTTAAAACTTCCTCAGAGAGATCTTTCCCAGCATTTTCTCAGGACTTCAGAGCTTGAACTGACAGCTCTCCTCTGGAATATTGTTCCATGGTCAAATATACCCTGAAGGACAATGAATTTTTCATTGGGTTCTAAATGTTGGCTTTTCTCTAGCTTAAAACCATGCCTGATCACCAAACCACGCATCCTGTTGGACTGATTCATGCATAAAAATGCATTTTTAGCTGCATTTGCTTCACTAAATGCATTTCTTCCCTCTGCTTGCCAAAAGCTGATGCAGACCTGCGCTAAATGTTTTTCCAGGCAATAGAAACTCCGTGATTATACATAATTGTGATTAAAAACCATTATGTTAATATAATGGCTGTAAAGCCACTGGTTTGATTTGAGGAACCTGAGGGGGGAAAAAATCCATTTCAAAGAATTGTGGCAGCTCTTGTTTGTGTGCAAGAACCTCATCAAAAATATTACAGATAATTACACCCTGATTGTGGGGCTTGTACCTGGAAATGTTAAACTGTACCCTGGGCTGCACTGGGGGGTGGTTTTGTCATGTATTTGTTATGTTCATGGAAAAATTGTGCATTTTGGTTTTTTCAAATGGATCAGATCATCCCTGCTAAGACAATGCCTGTGGGATGGGATAAGGGCCCTGCTCTGGATGCTGTGGAGGGAAAGCTGGGACATTGATCACAAATAATCATCCAGGTGAAGCAGAGACATTTATTTCCAAAGCCAGGAGGCTTTTATCCTGTCCAAACTGTCTGTAGGATGCTTTTTCCACATTTCTCCCTCTTTACCTGCATCTACACCAAGTGAGTGATGGGCAGGACTCTGACATTTTGCTGTGATGGTGCTGCAGGTTTTTTTGTGTTGCTGAAAAGCTCTGCCCTGGTTGGATCCAAGAACAGATTCACAGTTCAGGAATGGAAGGTGCAAACCATTCCATGTTTCTTGAGAGATCCTGGAGTCACAGCAAGATTCCTGCCTGAGTGCAAGGGGTGCTCAGTTTTCCATGCAGGGGAAATGGGTTCCAGGGAGAGAGGGCAGATGGATGGGATTTTGGGAATTAATTCCTCCCTGGGAGGGTGAGAGGGGCTGGGATGGAATTCCCAGAGAAGCTGTGGTTGCCCCTGGATGTGTCCAAGTCCTTGGGAGCTTGGAGAAACCTGGGATAGTGGGAGGTTTTGCCCGTGGCAAATCTTCCAGGATTTATTCACCTTGTGATGGAAAAGCACAGCCCTGAGAGTGGACCCAAAAAACCCAGCAATGAGAGACATTTGGACACAAAATGTGAGCAAGGTGAGCTCCAGCAGAGCTCCTGCTGCTCCAGGGGTGCCAGCAGCCCTGGGTGGAGGGGCACCTCAAGGCTTGGGGCACTGCTTAATTTAATTAATTAACTGAATAAATTTAAACTCGGGGTTTAATTGATGCTGTAATGCCCAAGTCAGCTCGAGGATCACAGCTTGTTGCAGAGGGGGCTGGATCAGACCCCAGCAGCTGAGAGGTTTTTATTCTCTGTGTTTCGATATGCATCTGCCAGGACTGGGGGAATGATGGGAAGAGGCTCCTTGACCCCAAACTCTGCCGCTGGCAACATCCTCGGGAGGAGAGGGTGAACGATTTGCATTTACATGAGGTTTCCTATTCGTGAATGCATTAGGCAGCAATTGTGGGTAGATAAGTGGTGGTGAGGGTTTATCTGGCCAGCGAGGAGTCACAGATATTGCTGCTGGAAGGAAAAATAAGTGCAGGGAAAACACAGGGATTTGGGGAAAAAAGGGAATGTGAACAGGGATTTGGGGAAAAAAGGGAATGTGAACAGGGATTTGGGGAAAAAAGGGAATGTGAACAGGCATTTGGGGTAAAAAGGGAATGTGAACAGGGATTTGGGGTAAAAAGGGAATGCGAACAGGGATTTGGGGAAAAAAGGGAATGTGAGGTTTAATCTGAGGGGAGAGCTGTGGGGAGGGTGGCACTCGGGTGGCCTCACTTGAATCTTGTGAGCAGTTTTGGGCACTGCAATAGAAAAAAAAGAGATTAAAATGTGAGAGAGAGTACAGAGGAGGTCAGTGGAGATGGAGGGGAGGGGTGAGGAGCAGCTGAGGGCACTTGGGATGTTGAGCTGCAGAAGAGGAGACTGAGGGGAAACTTTTTGGGATTTGCAGCTTCCTCATGAGGGGAAGAGCAGGGACAGACACAAATTTCTCCTCTGGAGTGGCTGGAGCTGCGCCAGGGGAGGTTTAGGTTGGATATCAGGGAAAGAATCTTAGCCCAAAGGGCGATCAGGCAGTGGAACAGGGAAGCAAAAAGCGAATTTTAATAAATGATCATTGATTGTTCCCACCTCAGAGCAACGTGGGTGCAGCATCACAGCACACAAAACCTGCTTTGTCCCCTTCCAAGCCTGCACAAGCTGGAGAAATAGATTCTGTTTTCTCATTAATGAAATATTAATTGCGTGTTTATATTTTGGTGTGGCCTAAAGTGAATATTAAAGTGCCCATAAATAAAACATTGCCAGCTTTAATACAGGACGGGGTTTTCTCACATTTGTCTTAAATGAGCTCATTACAGTGGAGAAGGTAATAAATATTTGATTTCAGGGCATGTTAATGAGGTGCTTGCTCGTGAATTCAAAGTGTTTAGCAGAGTTTTCTCTCCCCTTCAAACATGTTATGTAGTGCAAACATTTTAAATTATTTAATCAGGAGGATCTTTAAGCACTCCTGTGCTGTGGTTGAAAACCTAAACCCACAAAGCCACAGAAGCAATTAATGGCTGCAGCTTCCCAAACAGATAATTGGTGAATAATATTGTTTGTTTTCCATTCAGGAATTTCCAGGGAGGGCTTTTCTGCACACAGTGTGGCACAGCAGTGGCACTCAGCCTGTGAAAAACTTTTCACAAGTTTTATTGCCGTTTTCACCCACTGGCTTGTGCCATCAAAACTGTTTTAGCACCGTGGGATTTAAGTTTTGCAGTGAAATCCGTATTTCTCACCAGCCCCACATTCTCTTTCACCAGGGTTAATCTCAGTTTTAAATTTGTTTTCTCCTCAGGAAATGGCTGCTGGAGCATTTTGTGCAACAGACTCAGCTTTTAAACGGCATGGAAGTTAGAATGCAAAATTCAATTAAATATTGCATTTAAAACCATTTCCACTGAAAATACTGAATGGTGAGGAAGTAAAACCAGCTCTGGAAATTGGGGTGCTGATGTCTGGGTGAAGATTTGAGTCTTTTCTTCCAGGATTTAGGAAATACTCAGGGTTCATCCCAGGAAAATAAAGCCCTGACTTGCTAAAAATTAAGATTATTAGGCTTAGTCTGGAATGTTTATCAGAACAATAACAAAACAAAAAAAAAATTCCTCAAACCCAACTAAACCCAAAAGATACTGCAGTGATGAATGGTTTTAATTACAAGTAGGTAAAAGACCACTTTAAAACAGATATAATTTCAAGCAGTTTCTGTATTTTAGTGCTCTTTGAAGGCAAAGAGTATTAATTCCTGCAGCAAGAATTGGAGAAGTAATTTGGCTTGGCTTTAATTTGGTAATGATACAATCTAGCTATAATTAAATGGGAGGAAAAAAATCTGGGGAACAAATTTTTGTTAATTTAGGTCCAAACTTGGTTTGTTCCTCTGTAGTTAATTTGCTTTTTAAATTGGGAAGCATCAGCATCCTCAGGTAAATAGAAGTGCAATCAACCACCCATAAATTCTACAATATTATTTAAATAGTTTGTGAGGAGAGAAAGTGGTAGGAAAATCCTCAAATTAGGATTGTCCTGGATCATAAACTTCTCTCTAGTTGAGAGGCCTAATTGTGACAAAAATGGAACCACTGTGATTTATGTTTTTGACTTAGAGATTCAAATCTCTTGTTTTTTGATCAGTGTTGCCAGATTTTAATAAATTTGGCTTTTTTTATTTCCCAGTCCATGAAGATTGTCAATACATGCAGAACCACAAAAATCAAATTTAAAAATAATTTGCAAAATCTTCCACAACACCCTTGAAAATGAAATTTTAAAGCTTGGAGAAACCACATTCAATTTTTTTCTCTTTTCTTTTCTTTTCTTTTCTTTTCTTTTCTTTTCTTTTCTTTTCTTTTCTTTTCTTTTCTTTTCTTTTCTTTTCTTTTCTTTTCTTTTCTTTTCTTTTCTTTTCTTTTCTTTTCTTTTCTTTTCTTTTCTTTTCTTTTCTTTTCTTTTCTTTTTTCTTCTATCCACAGCAGACATTTAGTAATCAGGAATTATATTTATTAAGATTTATCTCCAGGTGCAGCAAATGAGTTTCTGCATGCACCTGGATAATTTGACTCTGTCAATATTGATCCCAGCTTTTTGCAGTTGTTGTTAATCCCTCTGGGAAATGGATTCTCTCCCTGATATTCTCTGAGCAGATGCTGCTTGTTGATTTTGCAGTTTTATTCCTGCTACTTTCATTTTCCTGAGAAAAAGGAGAAATTTCCTTAATCCCAGGCAGATATAGAAATACAAGTGACAGCTAAAAAAAAAAAAATTGTAATTTCCTTCTGCAGCTCTTGGAGCACTGCTGGTGTTGAGGAGGGAGGATGAGCATGACTGCCTGTGTCTCTTTGAAGTGCTTTATCAGTGCCCTTCAAAAATATCAAAGGAGAAACTTACTCCATGTAAAAATAGTTCTGATTGCACCTTCTTGGGCTGGATCTGATACAGCTCCCGTGCATCCATCAGGAGACTTCCTGAATACTCCACGGAAAAATGGCATTTTCAGGGATTAAATATTTTTTTGAGACCGTTTTTAATTTCTGTCACCGTTTTTTCAGTTTTGTTTTAGTTTTGTTCTGAGGGCCATGGGCTCCTCCTTAGCTCCTAGGCTGTGTCACAATGTTAAACCCCAGTTTTAGTGGTTACAATTCTACAAATTTGCATTGAACAGAGCTTCATTTTGCAGCTTGGTGCCAGGTTTTTGAGGCCATGCCTCACAAATTGGCAGCTTTTTGTTGGGTGAGCTATTCAGCTCTGCTCATCTTCCTCACTGTTATCTCCTGGGTGAATTTGCTTCTTCTGGATGTCCTTTGGCATTATTTATTTTGTTTAAAATGGGGGAAGAACATGATCCTCTTTACCTAAACAGGTTTCTTAATTACTGAGAAAAAGGAATTTATGCAATTGCATTTTCAGATCCCTCTTCCTGGTCATTTTTAAATGAATTTATAGTTAGTGGAGAAGTACATTTTCAACAACTTCTGTAAAGAAATCCTCTTTTGTGTCTGTTTTAATTACTGGGTTATCTCCTTTTTTTTATTTTACTGCTTTTTGTATTTCATTCCCAATCCTCCATCCATCAAACATCTTTCTAAATAGCTAAATAAAAAGTGCAAATTTTTTCTCCTGTTTAATGCAAGCCAGGCTGTGATGGCTGTGACATCTCTTACTAAGAGAGAACAAAGAAACCACTCAACTCCAAATAATCCAAGTCTGGCTTGTCACAGTTGGGGTATGGGGCCTATTAAAGCTTTATTGCAAAAGCAGTGGTGCTTAAACAAACTTACAGACCTTTATGGGCCTGCTTCTGCACTGGCAGAAATAAAAAAAAAAAGAAAATCTTGTATAAAAAGCTTTATACTTAACAAAATGTTCCAGTGCAGCCTCTGAGCTGCTGTGGGATAATTCTGCAGCAGTTCCTGTGATCATTTGCTGCTGAAGGAACCTGAGCAGGTCTGAGAGAGACTGAACTGCCCAATTTTGACAGATCACAGCAAAGGCTTTTCCTTCCCTTTGACAGATGCTCAGGGGAGCGATTCCAAGAGCCCCTGACTGATTTTTGGGATCCTGAGCCAAGCCTACACAACACCCTCAGCATCTTAGGCTGTGCTCAAAGTGCCAGGGGAGGACCCAAAGAGATTTGCAAAAATGTGTTTTATTTTGCATAAATCCAAAAGGGAATTTGGGAATGGAACATGGGTGTTTTGGCACCTCAGCCAGAGAGGACAGACCATTAATGATCAGGTTTGCACTGAGGTTTTATTCCTGACATTTTAGTGCAGGTCTGATTTATGGGGTTTATTATTCCTCTTTAAGGGATGATGTGTCTGCATCCAAACCCAGGAGCTGCTCTGGGAACTTAAGAGGAGGAAAGGGGGAAATGCTTCCTTTTGGAAAGCCCAATTAGGGGGATAAATGGCACAGATGACTTCACTAATTTATGTTCCCTGTGATTTCTGGGATGAAACACAACTCAGAGGCTGCTGCTCTGCTCCTGGGGGCTTTGGGTAGTTTACTGTTTGTGGCTGTAAAAACACAACAGGGAATACCTGAACATATGCTGCAGCTAAATGGGAGCTGGGAAACATCAAATGCCTCTTCCTGAGGTGTTTGTGTGCAGAAAAAGGAGCTCTGACTCTGTGATTTCCAAACCTTGTCGGAACAGACTTTTGGAAAACACTTCACCAGAGGTGCTGCCTCGTAAATACCTAAATTATCCTAAAAATTATCCTGAAAATATCTTCTTGTTCATTAAAACAACTTCACCCTTGAAGGGTTCATCTGTCAGGGCAGGGCTCAGCTGCCCACAGGGTTCCTTGGTTATTTAACATTTCCCTCAATATTCAAGGAGGAAAATTTAAAATAAAGGGAAGTAATTCCACAGCTCTTGCAGCTCTCATCTAATAAAATGTTACCCTGTAAAATACCGAAGTGTCAGCACTCAGGGAGCTCTGGATGAGGATGGCCTGAGCACCTGAAGTGGCTCCTGCTGGGATGAGCTGATCCAGCCCAAATCCAGCATCCCTGGGATGTGTGGATGTGTTGTGTTGGTGTGGCCAGAAATGTGAATTCTGTCCCCATCTGTTAAACCATTGGGGCAGTGCCCCTTATCTCCTGGCACATATTATCTGCTCATGGGCCAGCTTTAAACCAGCTGGGGCCATCATCTTTATCTTTCCCACAGCCCATCCTCCCTCCAGGAGATATCTCCTGTTCATGGGCCTTTGTTAAAAACCGGGTGTGGCAGTGATCCTCATCTCTGTGGGAATTATCTCCTGTTAATGGGCCATTGTTAAAAACTGGGTGTGGCAGTGATCCTCATCTCTGTGGGAATATCTCCTGTTAATGGGCCATTGTTAAAAACTGGGTGTGGCAGTGATCCTTATCTCTGTGGGAATATCTCCTGTTAATGGGCCATTGTTAAAAACCAGCTGGGGCAATCATCTTTATCTTCCCACAGCCCATCCTCCCTCCAGGAGATATCTCCTGTTCATGGCCAGTGAGTCCCAGGGCATGGCTGATAAAATTCCATCATCCCACTGGGAGATGCTCCAGCCAGGGGAGGAGCCAAGCCTTTCCTACCCAGATAAAAACTGAGATTTTGGACACCAAGGCACCTTCTTTGCACTGGATTCCAGAGGAAAACCAGACCTTTCCACATCATCCCTGGACCTTCAGAGGAAACTGCACCTTCTCCAGGAGCACTGCTCCAGCTGAACCACATCTGCCACTGCAGGAGGATGCAGCCACCATTGAATGGGACTGCTGCCAACACCCTGACTGACTGACGGGTGTCAGCTTGGATTCTGACTCTGGCAGTGTTTGGGATTGTTCTGTGTAATACTGTATTTCTATTTTAGTTTTCCTAGTAAAGAACTGATATTCCTAATTCCCCTATCTTTGACTGAGAGCCCCTTAATTTCAAAATTATAATAATAATTTGGAGGGAGAAGGGTTTACATTCTCCATTTCAAAGAGAAGCTTCTGCCTTTATTGGCAGACACCTGTCCTTCAAACTTGGACTGCTCCTTAGGCATTCTCTGCCTGAATCCCTCTGCACAAAATGTTATTTGAAATGTGATCCAAACAGGGACTCCACACAGTGATGGCTCCTATGCTGAGCTGTAGTAAAATCCACAAATATTTTGGTTAAAAGGAGGCAGGTTCTTAAATTTATGGGAAATATTTGGTTTCTTTTGGGATTTTGGTCAGGTGAGAAAGAGAAGCTTGCCTTAAACAACTGAAATTCTTTTTCCTTATACTAAAAGGTGGAAATCTCATAATTAATCAGACAAGTTCCAGAGTGAATTCTTGGTTTACTTGTTCAAGACATTTGGGGATAAGTCTTAGATTCATTTTGAAATGATATCTGGATTAAATAGTTTAAAGTTTATCCATTTTCATGGCTTTGCTGTTTCATCTCCATTTAAGTGGATTACATGATAAGAAATCTTTTTAAAATGATCTCAAGGTGTCTTTTAAGGGCTCATTAATTAATTTCTTTGGCTTTTGAGAGTTGACAGCCTTATTTTTGTGCTTTCCTTGCTGCTGTGATATCCTAGGAATGCTAAAACTAAATTACATCTCACTTTGCTCAGTTGACATTGGCTCAATTGCTTTTATCAGCCAGCAGATGACACTTACAGGTCATTTGTCCTCATTGGGATTCTGAAGTGGCTGAGTCATTTTTTATTCATTCTGAAGGTATTTATTTTAATGATATTTTTGCCTGTTTTACTGTGGTTTTCAGTGAAGGGCCAGGTAGGTATTAAAACTAACAGGCTGTTCCTAGCTAGTGACCCTAATATTTATGGAACCATCTGTGCCACTAAAGTTTCTCATTTGGTGGATGCAAAGTTTCTTCCAGCAGTAGAACCCATCAAGATTTTGATGGAAAATATCAAATTTCTAAAGTCAGCTGCAGTTTAAGGGATAGAATTAACATATTTTGGCAGTAGTTGTGCTCTGAGAAATTTCTGTTTATCTTATTAACGAGATAATGAGTTTTCATGGAATCTCAGACTGGCCTGGGTGAGAAGGGACCTTAAAGATTTCATTGCAAGCCCCTTCCAGGCTGGCAGCTGATGGATTGGAAGCAAGGAAATGTTGGTTCAATCCAACTCCAACCATGGAATTGCAGAAGAGTTTGAGTTGGGAGGGATCTCTGGGATCTCTGCTCCAACCCCTCTGCATCCAGGAGCACATCCAGGTGGGATTGGAATGACTCCAGAGAGGGAATTCCCAATAGAAAAAACCAGGGAGAGCAAACAGCAAAACCTCACCAGCACCAAACTGCTCCTGTACGTAGTGAAATTGCTGCTATAACAAAATTCTGTTGGAGAGGTTGGGCAAAAACTGATTTTTATTGATATTTTTTTCCAGATATTTACTTTGGAAACCCTTCCCAGCCTGCAAATGAGAGCACTTCCCAAAGTTCAATTTTAATGGGAGAGGAAATGCATGAATTTTGACTTTGAAGCTGTGGGAGGAAAAGCAGAAGAACTCTTGTCAGCCACCTGTAGTTCAAACCCACTTCTCATGCCCTGGCTCTGCCTAAATCATCCCCATTTGCAATTCAGCACTCGGGGATCAGGAGTTTCCTCCCATTTAGGCTCCACAGGGGGTTCTCAGGGAAGGCTGAAGCCAGCTCAGAGAATCACTGAGTTAATGCAGAAATGAGGCTGAGGAGTTAATGGAGCTCCAGGACTGAGAGATGGAAAGGCAGGAGCCCAAAATCAGATTTAAAGGATATTTATTGGGAGGAATCAGGCCTTTATTAAAGACCTGCATTTCCAGATCACAAAGTGATCAGTGCTGTTTGAAGGGGTATTGAATGATGAAGATTAGAGGGATTTGGGGATTTTTTTGGGTGGGTTTTTTGCATGTTAAAAGGGTCATGGAATCACAGAATGGTTTTGGGCAGGAAGGACCTTAAATCCCATCCCATTCCACTCCTGCCATGGCAGGGACACATCCCACTGTCCCAGGCTGCTCCAGCCCCAGTGTCCAACCTGGCCTGGGACACTTCCAGGGATCCAGAGGCAGCCACAGCAGATCTGGGAATTCCATCCCAGCCCTTCCCCACCCTCACTGGCAGGAATTTCATCCCAATATCCACCATAAAGCTACTCAGAGTTTAGAGCCCTTCATCTGGCCACAGTGGGATCTCCACAGCCAGCTGCTCCAGAGGCAGCTCCAAAAGTTTACCACTGGGAATTTTATGGGGCAGCATGGGAGAAGTAACATCAGGAACGTCAGCACAGGATGTCCTGGAAAACAATGCAAAACCTTGAACCTCAGAGGGGTTGGGGAACCTTCAAAGAGGTTGAAGAACCTCAGAGAGGTTGAGGAACATCAGGGAGATTGAGAAACCTTGAAAGAGATTGAGGAATCTCAGAGAGGTTGAGGAATCCTCAAGAGAGGTTGAGAAACCTTCAAAGAGGTTGAAGAACCTCAAAGAGATTGAGGACCCCCTCAAAGAGATTGAGGAATCTTCAAAGACATTGAGGGAACCCTCAGAGAGGCTGAGGGACCTTCAAAGAGATTGAGGAACCCTCAAAGAGGTTGAGGAACCCTCAAAGAGATTGAGGAACCCTCAAAGAGGGTGAGGAACCCTCAAAGAGATTGAAGAACCTTCAAAGAGGGGGAGGAACCTTCAGAGATGTTAAGGAACCTCACAGGGGTTGAGGAATCTCAGAGAGGTTGTGGAACCTCAAAAACATTGAGGAACCCTCAAAGAGGTTGAGGGACCCTCAAGAAGACTGAGGAACCTTCGAAGGGGCTGAGGAGCCTCAGAGAGGCTGAGGAGCAGCACCCTTGGAATATTTTGGGCTAGAGAAGCCCTCTAAGATTGAGCCCAAGCCTGACCCAGCCCAGGCCAGCACTAATCCATGTCCTGGGGAGCACAGGGGGACACCAGGCTCCTCAGCCCCACCCTGCAGCTTCTCCTCCCCACACGCCACGCTCAGCTTGGACTTTCCCCACGAATGAGGTGCCCACACCCCAATCCTGGAGGGCAGGAAAGGTGCAGGGATCACCTCCATCATTTGCAGCCCCATTTTTGGGCTGAAACCCAAAAAACTTTGCTGCAAACCCTGTGAATTCTTTGTGTGATAGTTTGGAGCTCTCTCTCCCTGCCCTCACAGGAGTCTTTAAGGTGCAGGGCATTGAAAGAGGCTCGGGTTGAAACTTGTCAAGGGGAAATAATAACCTGCAATTGCTCAGCTTCCTGATTAAAAAACCCACAACACTGGCTGAGTGAGAGCAATGTTTTCTCAAGCATTAGTGATACTTTAATTCAACACTGCAACAACAACAAAAAAAATGGATTTTATTGCTCTCTATTTTATGGATCATGAATTTAACTGAGCTAAATAGTCAAAGTCCAGGTGAATAATGCTGCTTTAGTGAGCTGCTGACCACACTTCCTCCTGCATTTCACTCACTATTTATTTTTTGTTCTGCTTACTCAGCTTTTCACATTTTGAACTCCAAAGAACAGCAAAGAAACCGAAGCTGTGTTTGCCTTACAAGGTTTTGTGCACCTTCTCTGGCAGGTTTTTCCTCATGTTCCTAGGTTTTTCTGAATGGATTTCAGTCAAACTTCAAAGAATATTGTTTTTAGGGCCCAATTTGGCAGCTCTGTCATGCAGTGTTTTGTTTCAACAATCATCAATATTAACTATTTTGAATAATGTCTCTGCAATATCCATTCTGCTGGGTATTGGGCAGATGATGTTTAGAGGTTGTCTGTGCTCCACAAAAGAGTTAAAGTGAATTTTAGAATGGATATTTCAAAATTTTCATTTTTTAAATGATCTAAGAGAGTTTTGCTCCAGTGTCCACTGCTGGAAGGGAAGGTGTGGATGGTGGTTTTGTAGATCTTGGGAATTTTTGGGGGAAAAGAATGAGGTTTGTTATTCTGGAGGTCTGGATTGGGAGGTGCATCCTGAAATTCTGGGCTGTGGGAGGTGTCCCTGCCCATGGCAGGGATGGAGTTGGATGACCTGTCCCTTCCAACCCAAACCATTCCATGTTTTATTTTTTTTACTTCCTGGCACTTGGAGAGGGTTCCCTGAACCAGAAGGAATATTTGGGAGATCCCTGCTGTTTTTTCACCCAGGTCAGCTCTGGCTGGAGGCTTCTGGAGCTGCATTTTCCATTAATGTTTTCTATAAACGAGCTGGATTTGCAAACCTTGAGTTTTGAAGCTTTCTGCTATGGAAATAGGGAAAAGTCCACTGGGAAGAGAAGGATTTTTTCTTTTTTTTTTTTCTTTTTTTTTTTTTTTTTTCATCCTGTAGTGTTTAAATAAGAGCTCCTGGAGGAAAAGAGACATTTCATATCCATTCCTTGGTGTTTCTAGATGAGAATCCCAGAATCACAGAATGGTTTGGTTTGGTTTGGTTTGGTTTGGTTTGGTTTGGTTTGGTTTGGTTTGGTTTGGTTTGGTTTGGGAGAGACCATGGCATGAGCAGGGACATCTTCCACTATCCCAGGTTGCTCCAAGCCCCTTCCAGCCTTTCCTTGGACACTTCCAGGGATCCAGGGGCAGCCAGCTCTGAGAATTCCCCTCCTGTGTCACAAATAACTGGGCACCAATTTAGCTTGGCCTTTTAAAACCAAACCAAGTCCCCTAAATGAATTTATGATTTTCCTTTCCTTTCCTTTCCTTTCCTTTCCTTTCCTTTCCTTTCCTTTCCTTTCCTTTCCTTTCCTTTCCTTTCCTTTCCTTTCCTTTCCTTTCCTTTCCTTTCCTTTCCTTTCCTTTCCTTTCCTTTCCTTTCCTTTCCTTTCCTTTCCTTTCCTTTCCTTTCCTTTCCTTTTCCTTTCCTTTCCTTTCCTTTCCTTTCCTTTCCTTTCCTTTCCTTTCCCTTCCTTTCCTTTCCTTTCCTTTCCCTTTCCCTTTCCTTTCCCTTTCCCTTTCCCTTTCCCTTTTCCCTTTCCCTTTCCTTTCCCTTTCCCTTTCCTTTTCCCTTTCCCTTTCCCTTTCCCTTTTCCTTTCCCCTTTCCCTTTCCCTTTCCCCCTTTTCCCCCCCTTTTTCCCCTTTTCCCTTTTCCCCCTTTTCCCTTTTCCCCTTTTCCCCCTTTTTCCCCCTTTTCCCCTTTTCCCCTTTTCCTTTTCCCCCTTTCCCTTTCCCTCTTTTCCCTTTCCCTTTCCTTTTCCCCCCCCTTTTCCCTTTTTCCCCTTTCCCCTTTCCCCTTTTCCCCACATTTTGGCAGCTGGATCCCAGGATTTCGCCTTTTAGGGGGCACAAAAGATCTTAAAGTAATTTCTTGCCAAAATGTCAGCTCTGTTTCCCACTCCTACATTTAATAAACAATAAACCATAAAGATTTGAATAAATACAAAGCCAGTGCATGATTGAGGTTTTGGAATTGGGCTGCTTTTCCATCCTCTGGAGCTGGGATGTTTTAGTGGGTGATTCATGGCTCCATTAGTGCCTTTATTCCTTTAAGAGCATCTGGAGGGACAATGTTTCACCATCACCCCAAAGAGCTGAGCTGCTTTTTTGCACAGTTCCAAATCTTCCATTTAATTCCACTCTAATTTAAATGTTTCTCGTTAAGTTCCTGCATTATTTTTTTCGGCTTAAAAGAAGTTACTTTGTTTTTTACCCTCTAAACTTCACCGAGGGAATGTGAAACTGGGTCAAACTCCAGCTTTGTTTTGTTCTGCTGCAACGTTTTATTCCTGATATGAAATTATTTCGTTTATAGGAGCTGCCAGTGGTGAATTCAACTTGATGTTCCAGCTGGAAAAGGTTCCCAGTGTGCAAAATGTCCTGCTCCCATTATTCCTGAGCAGCTCCCCAAAGGTCAAAATGGCCTGGGGGGTGGTGAAAATAATCAAGGCAATTTTATTTCCCTAAAAAATAAATGTGGGAACAGATTCAGAAGAGTGGGTTTGGCTGTGTCCATCCCTCAGAGGGAGGTGCCTGGGAAAATAAATTTGCTGCTTCTGGAAACAAAGTTGTGATTAATTCTAGTAAAGCCACTTAGTAATTTTTGAAAAAAAATAATTGAAAAATAAAAACCTATCAAATTTCATTGTTGCAGTGGGGAAAAATGGCCCAGAGAAAGAATTAATGGCTGAGAACTGATGTTCCCATGGGTTGATCAAACTTTCCTCCTTGAGGGATGTTCCCATGGGTTGGCCCAACCCTGAAGATCTCAAATGGGACCTGAAGGATTTCATATCCTGCAGCATCCATTATTTAATGTTTGATAGGTCCTGAAGTTGTCTTGTTTGTCATTTGAGAGGATGGAACATTGTTTTATTTCTCATTTTTTACCCTTTAGGTGCGTTGGGAGATGAGCTGTGCTCAGATCTCAGCACAGCTGGGAGTGGCTGGGTTGGTGTAATTAAAATCTGTCTAAATGAACCTCAGCAGCAGCTCTCTCAGACTCTTCTCATATTTCTCCTTCCTATTAATAAGAGGTTAAATTTCCAGCAGATTACATTTGATTATCATGGGTAGAATACTTAAAAAACTGCTTTGTTCTCTGTAAGTCCTTTTCCCCCACTTTTTTTTTTTTTGGTTATTTAACCACTAGTTCTTTTTCTCCACTTTTTTTTATCCTGTTTATTCAACCACCCTAAAAATGAGATTTGAACACACACACACACAAAAAAAATAATGCATAAAGCAGGATTTTTGTTCATGTAGGATTCATATCCTGTTGGATTAATCCCTGCTTTATCAGTACTTATGTTTCTAAAACATTGCAGGCTCACAGGTAACTTTTAATATTTGCTTAAAAGAAGGAGGATTTTATACATTTACATTTTTAAATCAAAATCAATTCCTAGCACAAGTGAAAAGCCAATTTTGTCCAGAATTTCTTGCACATGCACATCTAAAATAGCTGCATGAGGATGGAGCAAAGTTTAAATGTTTTTTTTTCCCCCTCTGCTTCTTCACAGTTATATTTTTGAGCTCTCTGCTCTCTCTGTCTCCTGGAAAATTTTTGGGAAATGGAAGAAGGTAAAAAATGATGAATTCCAGGTCAGGAAGGCACTGAGTTCTTCCTGAAATATTCTCCTGTTTTCCAAACAGATTGGATATGGGGTGAGCTCAAGTTAACAAGAAATAGAGAATTTGAGAATTCCCAGATACCTCACTCAACCAGGAATTATGAATTTTTATTGCATTTCCATTTATTTCCTACCCTGGAAGGTGTGAACCAAGCAGTTGAATCTGCACCCCACATCCTGCAGGAATTATTTATCCTCTGAAATTTGGTCAGAATTCTGCAGCATTCCCGTGTTTTTGCCTTAAGGATTCTGTAATTATCCTGAATTAATATCACCCCATTTAGGCACTAATGGCATTAAGCAGCAGATGAAGTAGAACCATTAATGGTAAACAAGCAAGAGGGGGAAAAAAAAAGGGATTTATTCAAAGCCCAGCATCCCAGTTTACCCATTCCTGGATAATTCCCTGCTTCCACAGCCAGCAGAAAGGAAAAATCATTTGGCTTATTAATATAATGAAGATCAATGCAATCTGTGAACACAAGGTTGAGGGAACAACATAATTACCCTTCATTTGTTGATGCAAGGAGCAGAGTGGTTTCAATTAGTGCCTTAAATTGGGAAGGAGCTGGAAAGAAATTGGGAGCTTTGCTTAGAGCTGGGATTTGTTTTGTGTGATTCTTTTATGGGGTTCTTTTCCTCCTTTAATGGTTCTTTTGGGGGATTCTTTTCCTCCTTTAATGAGTGATGATGATGTGTCAGTGGTAGTGTTGAGGTTAATCAGGGAAATAGAGGAAAAATATAGAGTGGGAACATTTGGATCCCCCTAAACACATAAAATTTTGATTTTTTTTTCCCTTGGATCACTTTAGGAGAAGGTTCTGGGCTTTTAAAGGGAAAAAAAACCAGCAGTGGCCTGGTCTTGAGCTGAAGGTGCCAAAAAGCAGCAGTTTGCCAGCAGAAACTTCATTAATTTCTTCTTTTCTCTGGCCAAAGTGTCCTGTCCCTGCTGATTATCCAGGGAATGGATAATTGGGAATTATCCCAGGCAGGTGGGACTCTGGATCTGCCCCATTTCCAACCTCCCTCTTCATTTATTGTGGGGTGCTCAGCTCCTGAAGGGGAGAACTTGGAGCAGGAAGCCAGGAAAGGAACTTCCATTATTTTCATTATTTCTGTTATTTGCCTTTCAATGATTCTGTTGATAAAACTGAGCTCCCACATCCCTTCCCCAGCCATAACTGGGATTTTGGGGATTTTCCATTAGCTTTGACATCCACACTTGCCCAATTCCTTGCCCATTCTTGCCAGGATGTTTTCCTAATCAAAACTACTCCCCAGAGGATGACAGATCCCAACCTGAGCCCTTTAGGATATGTAAAAAATCCTGAATTTTTGCATTCTGGGGAGGCTGCCTCAGCCCCTGTACTTGGGGGTGCTTTTCTTTCCTTTCCTGATTTATTTCCTCCCCTTCTTTTCCTTGCAGGAAATTCCAGGTGGAAGCAGCTGAAGTGAAAGAGCAGCTCTGACTCATTTGAACTGATCAGGGCAGGGTAGGAGACAAAATCTCCCCAAGTGTGGTTATTTACCAGCTTTAATTCCAGGATTTCTTAAGAAATATGAAGATGTAGCAAGGCCTTGGCAGTGAAAAACAGGATTGAAGCTCATCCAATATCCCCCAAACTGGGAGTATTGTTTATATTTCTAAATGCACATTAATATTTCTAAATGCTTCTGTTTCTCTGGTTTTTCTCCCAAGAAGGGAATGCTCTGGGGTTTTTCAGAACAATTCTCTGATGTGTTTTCAGCTGTTAAAGTTTGATTTTCCTCAGGGCTTTGGCAGGTGTGGGGATGAACACTGAGCCCTGACCTCATTGCTCCCACCCACTGCAAAGTCCCACATCTACCAAAAACCACAAAATTAATGCTGCTGGTTTTATAACCCAGCCTTTGTCTAAATGTTGTTAATTACCCTGATTATCTTGTCTTTTGCTGCTTAATTGCTGGTAACTGAAAGGCCATTTTATCCTAACTCATCTTCAGGCTGTGGAGAAGTTTTGAATTATTTTGGGGCAATCTGGGCAATTTTTTGGCCAGAGTTTCGTGTTGGAGTAGTTCAGAACTCCTCAGATCTGAAGGAGACTCTGGGCAGGAACTGGACAATCAGGACAAGGGGGAATGACAAACTGACAGAAAGGAAATTTAGGTTAAATATGGATGAAATTCTTGTCTGTGAGGGGTGGGGAGGGGATGGGATGGAATTCCCAGAGAAGCTGTGGCTGCTCCTGGATCCCTGGAAGTGTCCAAGGTTGGTTGGACGTTGGGATTGGAGCAGCCTGGGACAGTGGAAGTTATTAAAAATAATTAAAATTATTTTAACGTCCCTTCCAACACAAATAATTCTGTGATTCCTTTTAAAAAACCCACCCAAAAACCCCAAATCTCTCTAATCTTCGTTGTTCAATGCCTGTTTAGAAAGCACCAATCACTCTGTGATCTGGAAATGCAGAATAGAATAAAGAATAATTGATAATAAACTTTCTCCTGGTAGAGCATTCCTACAACACACAGAGCAATAATTTCCCTTAATCCCTTATTGGAATCCTTCCTTCTTCGGGATTTCTCCTGTGGGACAACACTCTTCCTCTCAAAAAGCTGATTTTGTCGAATTTTTTCCCTGATCAAAACAACTTTTGGATGTTTTCTCGCTGCACTAACAGGCAGAAATCGCTATTAAAGTATCAGCAATTAGCAACTCTTTAATCTCCTGCATTGTTTGTCACCACGGTGTGACAAAGTGACAGCCTGCCACGCTAATTAGCCGCCTTCTGCCAGGGGAAAATTGCTCCTGTTTGACAAATAATTCAAGTTGGGGAAGGGCGAGGAAGCCTGAGAACAAAGTTATTCCTGCAAAGCCACATCAGAGAGCAGCCAGGGAATTGGGGGGGGCAGGGAGGACCTCTCACCTTTCTGTAATAAATCAGAAAATTGTCGAGTGGAAGGGACGAGGTGATTTTTAACAGCTCGAAACGAGCGCAGGGTTCCAAGTGTTGTTTCAGGAATTTCACTCGATGATGGCAAAAGTTGGGTTTTAGAGGTTGAGGGTGTTTGCTCAGCTCGAAAAGCTGCTCCTCACCTTCCTTGTGAGCCTTGTAAAGGTGACTTTTCACCTCGAAATTCAGTGTTCCCATGCAAAACCTCGGGTCTGGAAAGAAAAGAAGATTCAGGAGCATCCAAAGGACAGAGGGGAGCTCCAGAGCGTCCCTCCAAAAATGGTTTTTAGAGCTTCAGGTGAGCCTGAGTCACTTCGTGTCCATGGGAAAACTGCTTTGGATCTGGTCCGGGTGAGGAGCCCTTGGGGGATTTGTTTGGGTAAAATGAGAAGTTCAAGGAGCTGAGCAAAAATATTCAGCAGGAATCACAAAGCAAATCATGACTTTTTGTGTTTGTATGGCAATCAAATTGCTGTTGCCATTTTTTTTTGAGATAAAATGCAGAGAATTCAATGACGTTTGGTGTTTCCAGCTTTTTTCAAACCCAAACTCCTTGCAAAAAAAAATTAGAAATGAATTCAGAAGAAACTAATCCCTAAACATCTGCAAGGCTGATTCGGTCATTTTCAGACTTTGGGTGCTAAAATTCGAACTAAAAAAAGTGGCAAATAAAATAATTCTGATTTTGGATACTTGGTAAAAGATGAGGAATTTGTTTTTCTGGCTTGAGCTCCTGTGGGAGTGCAGGTGAATTTTTCCAGTCTGGAAAAATTTGGGAAAAGCAGGGAAGCATTCCCAGAAGAGACAGCAAAAATGATGAAAGGACTAAAGAAATTGATGACTTGATGGGTGAAGAATTATTTAGGGAGCTAAATCTGAATTGCTAGCCCATGTAAATGATGGATCCCAAACATTCCAGGAGCTTTCCTGAGCCAGTGATGGATTGGGTGGAAGGAAGGAAGAGGATGAAAAGAATGATGATCTGGGGGAGCAGGAGCAGGGATTTTGGCTTCCTGGCAGCTGATGCTCACAAAAAAAAATAAATAAACGAGGCAAAGAAATCTCCGTTGGATAATCATGGATTTATCTGTCTGAGGACGAGGAGTTTATAGGTTTAAGTCTATGGATAGGAAGGTGAAAAGTAATTAGGACAAAAGTAACTTTTATAAAAGTTTTGATAATTTGTATGGCGCCAGAATCCTTGGTAATTCACCAGATCTAACTGGGAATTTTGGTGTGCAGCTCTGACAGATTCGGGACAGAATGCTGCTGGAAATTTGCTGTGAAATATCCCAGTGAAACCACAGCCTGTTGGGGATGTGCACCAGGATGGGTTTTGGGTGCTGAAATTTCAGTTTCTCTGCAGGCTGTCTCTGAATTGTGGCGTTTGGGTTGTTAAAGTCAGCACCACAGAGGGCTGCATTCCCTGGAAAACCACGGGAATTCGCCCCAGTGAGTGGAAACCCAGGCAGGAGCTCAAGGATTTTTCCCTACCAGCCGTGAGAACTGGACTGAAGGGGTTGAGCACAAGTGTCCCTGAGCTCAGAGAGAAAAACCTCTGATGCAATTATGAGTTTTTAATTATTTAATGAGTTCTCCTGCAGCTCTCACCCTCTTTTCTGATGAGCCCTGTAGGGTCAAGCCCTCCTGGGCCTGTGGAGAAATACCTGGATTTGCTGGAAAACCCAAATCCTACTCCTTGGATTAATTCCTGCAAGAATCCAGAACCACCACCAGTTTTAGCTGCAGCCACACCAAAACCAAATTGTTTTCTTTCCTATTTTCCTTTCCCTGCGGGCAATCTGCGAGTGCATGATGTGAAATATCAGCAGGAACTGCTCCTCTGAGTTATTCAGGATTCTCTTCCAGCTCCTGCTCCCAATTTCCAGTCAATCACAGACCATAATAGGCTATTTGTCACCACGGATATCTGTATACATAAAAGATAAGTAGGTGCTGAATATCGGCTTTTACCAATGTTCTGAGCACTGCCAGTGATATATTATTTTCTTTTATCTCCTCTGTGTATCTCTGTAGCAGGGGAGTGTCACTGGGTGTATCCCACTGAAACAGGATGGATTTTAATCAACTGCTGGGAAAATGAGATATTACACGAGGATGAGAATGGCTGCTTGATAAAAACACCTCTTTAAAAGTAAAATGCTGCAGCGTTCTGGGGTTTGGCGCCGGTGTCAAGCGCTGAATAAAAATGACATTAAAAAAAAAATAATAGAGCTTGAGGTATTTTTCTCAGGGTAGGAAAAGCAGGATCCATTCCAGCAAAAAAGAGAGAGAAAAAAAAACCTGCTTGCTGGGACATCCAAGGTGAAAACAGGAATGAATTCTCTAAAAGTGCTGTGAGTTAAAAAGGTGTAAAATGAGCATGAGAAAAACCTGTGTGCTGATGCTTAAGAAAATGGTGTTTTAGGAAAAAAAAACATCTTTGTAAAAACTCTGTTTGAGGGAAATATTTTTGCTTCCATTCTCCTTAAGGAATCTGCTCTGGACCTGGAAGGCTTCCAATGCTTTCTAGAAAAAAAACTCCCCACAAATCTAAATTATGATGATTTGCTCATAGCATTTGGGGTTCACGAGAAATGGGTGCATTCAGGAATGGAGCAGTTTGCAAAGTCTCTGTCCTGAACCCATGAAAATCTCTTTATTCTTTTGGAGAAACCACAGGTGAAATCAGGCTGGTGCTACCAAAGGTAAAAACAGATTTTCCTCTGTGTTTTTGAGCATTCAGGAAGAGTAATGAGTGTACTCTGGGCTTAATTGGTGTTCTGAAATTCGCCCCAAATCCAACACAAAATAAAAAGAAGTGGTTATTCCTTTAGGAGATCCAAGCTGCAGTTCTGCCCTTTATTCCCCATTTGTGAGGAGAGGTCAGAGGAGCAGGGAGAGGCTCAGGGAGGGATCTGGTGGAATTTGGCTTGGGACAATTCTCTGGAATTCTCCAGGAGAGCTGTCAACTCCATTCCCCCCCTGGTGCAGCGAGGACAAAAGCTGTGGGATGGAATGTTGGATTTTTGTTTACCTTTGTGAGAGGCTCCAGGTGCTTCTGTTTGCTCCTGATAACTCGAGCTGGGTGAGCCCAAAATCCTGGCTTTGGATCCAGAAGGATGGGCTGGTTTCTCCTCAGAACAAAGCTCATTTTGCACACTGGGGTGCTGCAAATGCAGTTTTGGATGTGGGGATTCCAGCTCTGGAAGAGCTTCTGCAGGTTAAATTCAAGGAAATGGGTTTCTACTTTAGGCCTAGTTTAATATTCAGCATTTGGTCAGCACAGCTTGTTAAATTATGAAGATTTTTGTCATAGCCAGATGTTTTTAACAATATCCCTGAGCTGTTTTGCTCTTCTTTCCAACTGTCCAATACTTCCAGGTGCCTCCTGGCTGTAGGAGGAAACTTTTCCTTTCTAATTAAATCACTGAGATTGTGTCTGAGGGCTATGAGCTCAGAAAGGATTTGTTTTCCTGGCAGTTGAGATCGTGGCGAGTCTGACAAAACCTTAAGCAGGTTTTTAGGGATGCAAACCTAATTTTTCTCATTCCCAGGAAGCTGAGTGAGTAATTTTTGGGAGGTGGATGCTTTCTGTGTTTTTTTGGTCTTTCCTCCATCCTGTGTGTGTTGAAGACACAAGATTGTCACTGCTTAGCTTGGAAAACTGATGGGCAAATCCATGATGTGGTGCTGAACTCAGTCAGTGGGGGCTGAGGGCTCATGGCTCAGCTCCAGTAAAACCAATTTATGGATATTGGGAGGGGAACCTGAACAGAGGCTGGGCAGAGTCACAGGAATAAAGCAGGGATTTATTAAAAACCTTCCAAGGATTCACCTTGGGCAGTGCAAGAGCCCAAACGTGGCTGCACCCAAGATGAACCCAAGTCACAAATTTTCACACTTTTATCAGTTTTGTTCCATTTCCATCTTGGGGTTCATGGTGCAATCCCAGCTCCAGGCTCTGCACTCCCACCCTCCCAGATTCTCTCCCCAATTCTCTCTGTTTGCACTTTTTTGGTTCTGGGGCTGGACAAGGATTGTTGTGTGTGGCTGAGCTGGGAGGAGAACTTGTGACACTTTGTGTGGAGTTCAGAGTCACACACCAATGAAATACAGAACCTGGAAAATATGAAAACTAAAACTTAAGGCATCAAAGCAACGTGCTCGACACCTTGGCTTGAAGGTTCCACCCCCAGCTGCTCCCTTGCCCTGCTCCCCCCAACCAGGTGACACCAGAAAACATCACTTTGAGCAAAACTCGAGCCCAGGCTGTGAGTGCAGCCTGAAAACTCCTGCCAGGTCTGTGGGAGCCCAAACCCTTCAGCCCTGGAGACAAGAACCAGCAGCAGCCTCATTTCACCCTCGACAGGGTTCATCATTCCAGTGCAGCATCCCCTCAGCAGGACACAGCTGCAGCCAAAGGAGAAGAATTGTTTCTCCTTGTGCAGGGAAGCTCTGAGAAAAGGCCCCTGGGACTACTCTGAGCAAGTCCAATTTTCCCAACCACATCTAGGAGGAGTTTCACCATCTGCTTTTAGCACATCATTTATCCAAGGCTCAGGAATAAAAACCTGCTGCCCTCTCCTGGGGACAGGTGCCTTCTAAAGAGGATTGGTGACCCCACTGCTCCTGCCTGCTCTGGAATCATTGCTTGGAAATTCTCTGTGCAGGAAGCAAAGTAGAACAGGAGCTGAAGTTGTTTTTCCTTCACTTCTTGCATTTTCCCCCTTTATTTAATAGAGTATAACTGACATATGTAATTAAATTGAATTAAAGCTAGGTTTTGTGATTTGGGGTAGCAATATAATGGTTTTTATTATATTTTATATGTTTAAGGGTACTTTTGAAATAATAATTGACTTTATTTTGATAGGTACAAACCCTTTAACAGCAAATCCCAGGATGCTGGGCAAGAGACAGAAGTGTCACATTTAAATTTATTTACTGCAGAGATGAAGAGAAAAATGATGAGGAAAGTGAGAGGAGGCAGAGAAGGGATTTAGTCAGAATGTGATGGGTCACACAAAACAATTAAATTCCAGCTCTCAACTTCCAATCAGCCTTTCCCAGCCCATTTTTCTTAACAGCAAAGTTGAAAATAGGGAATAATTTCAGTAGAAAGATCACAAATCAAAATTTTATTTTAACAGCTTTGTCATTCTTTGTTGAGCTTTTCCTTTGCAAAACTCCTAGGTTGAGGCAGGCAAGAACCAGAGCAGTGAAATTCCAGCACTTTTTGATTCTTGAGTTAGGAAGGGTTTTTCCCATTCCTGTCACCTTTGACATTGAAGGGAAAGGGGATATGGAGCAGAAGAACGTGCTGGTTGTGAGACGTAAGAGGAAATATCCAGTCAAAATAATTCCAGATTATAGAGTTGGCATTTCCAGAATTTCCTCCTTCCTCCCCTTCCCATAAACAACACAAGCCTGAGCTCAGCATATTAAAAAGTGTCCACTCAGATAATTACCCTTAATTATTAATTCTTTCCCATAATCAGCTTGGGTGGCAATGGTGCAGAAAAAGCCCAGCTTTGGGTATTTGCAATCTGCTGCAGCTTGGCACCTTCTGTGTTTACCCAAGACTGAAAAAAAATGACAAAACAGCTGTTTTTAAAAAATTGTTTATTTTCTCCCAACTTTTCCAGTCACTTCTTTTAATGCACACTCAGGCTTGAGATGCCCTGGAGTTGCCAGCCCACATGGGCTGATGCAGCTGAATTTCACTGAATTTTTATTTTCATTTGAAGATTTACCAGCCCAACAACTCAGGAACTTTCTGAAACTCTCAGAAAGAAACTGCAGATTAGTTTTAAACAAATGAGTCTTTGCTGCCTGGTGCAGAACAGCTCAGCAGCAGTGAATTTGCATTGAGATTATCATTAAGGTAATTTAAATTCTTGAGAGCAGATCTCTCCTACAGACACAGGTGGGACTTGGTGCCTTTTCTTTGCCAAAGGTCTGATTTTTTTTATCCTTTTGGGGTTTTTATTTTTTGGAGCTGCTCCTTGCTTGGCTTTGACACCAGAATCAGCTCAGGGTTGGCTGTTTGGGGGTTTTATTCCTTGCAAATCCCTGCAGGACATGGAGTGTGCTGTGGGAATTGTTGCTTTTAGGTGGAAAGGGAATTTAAGTAAAGGTTTGGGAGGTTCCATGCTCGGGGAAAGAATAAAATATGAACTGGAAAGAGCTGAGAATTTTCTCTGCCTGGCTGCAAATTCGAGCCTGTCAGTGCTGAGCAGCCTGGTAATTTTTGTGTGGTATCAAAGATGCTCATTCTGCCTTTTTCAAGTCACTTAAACTGATAAACTCTGCTTCTTACTCAGAGCACAGAACTGCCAACATCAATTTTGGACACCAGGGGAAAGGAGGGAGTTGGAGTTTCGCTGGGGAAAAAAATATTCTCTGCTGAAGATCTCTCACATGTCAAGTTGTGGCTTAAAGCAAAGGCTCAGGCCACTTGTGACCCTGTGGAAAATGTCCCTTAAAATGCTCTTTAAAGCTCCAGTGTTTACAAAGTGACTTTGAGAAGGACTCAGAGGAAGCCCTGGGAGTTTGACCACTGAAGGGTTTAGGTCAGAGCCCATCTGGAGCCCAGTGGTTCCTGCATGGGTTGAAAAAAAAGGAGTTATTTCTATAAGATCCTCCGAAATATTGGAAGTATTTCACATAAAACAAGCTCTAATTGAGAGGGCTTTAAAAAAAAAAAAAGAAAAAAGTGCTGTGATTAATAAATGATTACCAGAAAAATCAAGAGGTTTAAAATTATTCCAAGCAATTTTGCTTGGGAGAGATTTTCATGTGAATTGATGTTACAAAATAAATGATATTAAATCTGTGGCAGATAAATTGTGCTAACTTAGGGCACAGCATTTTTTTGATTGTATAAGTACCATAAAAGCATCAGAAGTCTAAATAGGATTATAATTTTCCTGGATCTTTCTTGATGTTTGGATAATCTAAGCGAGCCCACCCAGGGCACCAAGGGATTTCTGCTTTTCATGGCTTTTCCAGGTTGTTTTGCTCTCTGAATAATTAAATTTGGTGTTGTAAACAGGTTATTTCTGTGTTTTCTGGCAGCTGGAATCTGTGCTGGTCCCAGAGTGGAACAAGAACTGAAATATCCCTGATGGGAAGGAAAGGAAAACTTCTGTTAACACAACTTTGCACTTCTCTCACAGAGGCAGCAAAATCCTGCACTGAGGGGACCTCCAAATCCATGGCAAAAATAAGGAATTTAAGCTTAGTCTCCACATTTTGGAGGTGTTTATTTTCCCCCAAAGCCATGTTAAAAGCAGGAGAGTGATAACACAATGTTCCAGGCAGAATTGCCACAGAACACTTGGAATGCTAATTACTCCAAAACTTATTTATATCCACGTTTAACTTCCAAGGCTTGGTCCTTAACTCTGGAAAAGTAGCTGGGTCTGCTGCTTGGACACATCTGAGTCCATCAGTTGGAATTTCAGCAGGTTTTTTCAGGATTTAATAAATCAGAATTTCCCCAGATGAAGGAATTTTGCCTGGGAACCTATGGAAGCTGCTCCTTAATTCTCTGTATTCACCAAGTGCAGTGATGTCCAGCTTAGTGAAAGGAAAATGAGGATCAACCAATCCATATTTTTTACTTAATCAAATTTGTCAGTATTAATATTTTTCCCAACGGTTCTAAAAGAGATTTGGCCCAAACAGAACCCAAAATGTTGTTTCACATTTCTAAACTAATCTATCAGATGAGTTTGTCAGTGTCCCAAAGCCCAGGAGAGGCTCCCTCTGTAAAGCATCCCACAAATCTGTGGGAAAGCAGGAATCAGGAATATCACTGGGGCCAAATAAATAAATAAATCAAACTAGAGCTGGAATGAGACTCCACAGGAGCTGTGAGGGGAGGTGAGTGCCAGGGAAGAGAAGGGAGCAAACACCATTTCCCAGCTTCAAAGACACTGGAACTAATGTTGCAGGGGCATTAATTACATGGAAAAAAAAATATTTTAAAAGGCTCAAAATGCACTTGACAGAATCCTTTTAAAGTAATATAGAGTCAGAGTCTGCTAATGGCTTCTGGCTCCAAGAAGTTTCCATAATTTTCTCTTTATTTAAGTCTTAAACTCCCCAAATTAAATTCAATTGGCAAAATCAGTTATCGTGCTTTGCTTTATGCTCTTGCTAACTCAGCATCGTTCATGATCTTGTTTTCCAGCCTCCAAGTTCTCCCTCTCTGTCACTGCCACAGAGTTTTGTTAGGGCAGAGCTGGGAGAATGATCCCTGTGCTAAAGTGGGGTTGAATTTCAGAATAATCTCCCTTTAAACTGTTTTATCCTCAGCTCAGAAAACATCACTGATACAGCCTGAAAAAAAAGCTTTGCAGAGCAGCATCTGAAAAAAACATGGAGTGAAATAGGAGTATCACCATTCCCAAATATTATTTTTTTTTCATCAGGCTCGAGAGTATTTAAGGCTGTTTCTTGTGTATTCACTCTAATGGGGCTGCTAAGGAGGATGGAGCAGAATAATTAGAGATAAGGCACTTTTCAATTAACTGCTACCTGCTGCTACCCACCAGTGGACATCAATTCCTGGCAGATCATTTTATCCTCGAGAACCTTTGGACATGGTGTGCTTGACCTAAATTTTTAATGACATTATGAAGCCCTAGTTAAATATAAAAATAATGGTTTTGGAGCCCAGCTCTTTATTAAAGTTCCTTGGGCTGTGTTTTTCCTGCGTGCAGCTCAGCATGGGAATGTTTCTGTGTCCTGCTTTGGCTACAGAAATTCACTTTAATCTCAGGCATGGACTGGCTGATGTGACCCACTGGAAGCTGCTTTGGAGAATGGGGTGCAACCCAATTTTTGGTGTTTTTGACAAAAAACCAGCAAGGATAACACATCCAGAGGGAGGAATTCAGGAGGGTGATGGAGGACAGGGCTGCTTGGAGCAGAATCCTTGGGAAACACCCACAGCATCTCCAAACCCACATTTCCACCACTGCAAACAAAGGATTCCCCACCAGGGGGATGGGAGAGAGGGAAAAATGGAAATGATGGAAAATTGGCCCAAACTTTTCCATTGCCCCTCCTTTTGCCGATATTTTAAGCCTCTTAATGCGAATTTTTTTTGCTGTGTGAGGTGAAGCAGGCCCCAGGCAAGGCTGAGCTCAGGAGCAGAATCACCAACCTTGGCAGGAGCACAAAGGTCGAGTTTAACTTTTCCTCCAGGAGAGGCTGAGCGAGGACTGCAGTGCACGAGGAATAACAAGGATTTTCTTTGTGAGGATTTCTGCTTTTCACCCTGTTTCCCCTCGGAGAATATGCTGATTTCTCACGAAACAGGTTCCCTTCACAATGCTGATTCCTGGCCACCCCTCAGGGAGGAGCAGCTGATGGCTGGAGCTTAAATGGGAATTTTATGGAGAAAAAAAAAGACACGAAAAAGCAACTGATAATGGGAAAATGTGCTGTTAAATGTTTGTGCTTGATATCCTGAACCTCTGCCTGCGTGGCTGAGCTCCAGGCAGGGGAATCTCTGCTGGACATTGGCACTTTTGGGCTGTTCCTGCAGGGCCATGGAATGGCTGGGGCTTCTTTAGTCCTGGGACGATTAGGATTGTGCAGGAATAACTGTAATTCAGCTTTCTCTTATTTTCAAACAGGAGATTTTGTTATCTGCTGCTTCTCCCTTTTATTTACGATGCAAGCAGCATTGATTATTGCTTTTGATAATAACTGAGCTGATGAACTGCTCTGGGATAAAGCCCTGCAGGGAGGAAAGCTGGAAAATATTCAAGGACTAGCTCCTCCAAGCTCAGGAGCAGTGAATGGCAGGGGTGGTCCCTTCCCCAACCCCACAATATTTCTCTGGAATAGGAGTTATTGCATTTAATCAGCATTTTCTGCATGCAAACAAACACTTAAGTGAAGTGGCAGTAAATGCTAAGCCACAGCTTTGTGCTAAAGTGGGTGAATTGTTTTTTATCACATTTTAACCTCCAGGAGGTTGTAGGGTTTAGAGTGCTGAGCACAATAAACCACAAACTCACAATATACCACAAACTCACAGTATACCACAAATTTACAATAAATCACAAATTCAGAATAAACCACAAACTCACAATAAACTCCAAACTCACAATAAACTCCAAAGTCACAATAAACCACAAACTCACAATAAACCACAAAATCACAATAAACCACAAACTCCAAACTCACAATAAGCCACAAACTCATAATAAACCTCAAACCTCACAGTAAGTTCCAAACCTCACAATAAACCACAAACTTCGCAATAAGCCAAAAACTCACAATAAACTCCAAACTCACAATAAACCCCAAACTCACAATAAACCACAGATTCAAACAACTCCAAACTCACAATAGACCACAAACCCACATTAAACCACAAACTCTCAATAAACCACAAACTCACAGTAAACCACAAACTTCACAATAAGCCAAAAACTCACAATAAACCACAAACTCACAAACTCCAAACCTCACAATAAACCACAAGCTCACAATAAACCACTAACTTACAATAAACCCCAAACCTCACAATAAACCACAAGCTCACAATAAACCACAAACTCACAATAAACCATAAACCCACAATAAACTCCAAACTCACAATAAACTCCAAACTCACAATAAACCACAAAATCACAATAAACCACAAAATCACAATAAACCACAAACTCACAATAAACCACAAAATCACAAACCCCAAACCTCTCAATAACCCCCAAATCTCCCATGAACCATAAGGTGAAGGTTTGGTTCCCAAACAATGAGAACATCCAGATCTGTGACAGCAAATTAAAACCAACTCTTCAGACAATGTTCTATATTTCCCAATAAAAAAATTCTCGAATTGTGCATTTCCAAGGCTGCTTTGCCAAAGGCCTCCTGCTGCTGCTCTTGCTTTATGGAATTCCATGGAAAGCCAAAGCAGCTGTCAGTCTGTCCTCAGCTCAGGAAAGGGAATGTGGAGCTGCATGTTGGCAGAATTCAGGAGAAAAAGGGATGGAACAAAGCTGGGGCACCTGTTCTGCACGGGGAGGGGATTGGTGTGGCTGTAAATAAACTCAAAGTGCTGGAGCACTCACAAAGCTGCTCAGGGTGTTTGTGGCTTTTCAGACTTTGGCTGTTTTTTTTTCCTTTTCTTTTTTTTTTTTTTTTTTTTTTTCCATTGGGAAGAGGAGCTGTGCTGGGAATATTCCCATGTGCACACCCTGGAAGTGAACAGAGTCATGGAAATGGAAAAATGGAATCACAGCATGGTTTGGGTTGGGAGGGAAATTAAAAATCACCTCATTCCCTGCCTGGGGACACTTTGCTCTGTCCCAGGACAATCCAATCCCAGTGTCCAGCCTGGCCTTGGGCACTGCCAGGGATCCAGGAGCAGCCACAGCAAATCTGGGAATTCCATCCCATCTAACTCCTCACAGAGAGGAATTTCTTCCATATTAACCTAAATTTCCTTTCAGCTTGAAGCCTTCCTCCCTTGTCCTGTCTCTCCAGTTCTTCTCCACCTTCCTCAGAATTTCCTCCAGATCCTGGAAGGAATCAACCCTCTGAAATTGTGCTGATGAATTGGCATTAACCCAACTTCTCCTGTGACCCTGCAGAGTGAGCAACGAGTGCTCCTTTAATCCCCAGAGATTCCATTTGCCTTAGAAAGACTCTTAACAGGATTAAGGATTAATTGTGAGATATTTTTAATGTTTTTTTTCCCTTCAGATAAAGATGTTTGTTATTGTTCTGGATATGTAAATGGGGAGAAAACATCTTTTCTGCAGAGGTAAAAGATTAAATGGTTTGAAAGCAAATACTCCAGATACGTTTTTTTTTTTTTTTTTTTTTTTTTTTAAGATGTGTGGGAGCTCTCTCTGCTTGTGTTTGGAATTTGAGCAGACAATATTCCAATGATTATTCCTCAGTGCCTTGCATGCTCAGTGAAGCCTGGGAGAATACAATTTACAGCTTTATCTTCATTTTTATTGCAAATCTTCCCCTGGTTTCAGTCTGATTTCACTCAGGTGAAGGGAGAAGGAAATTATTGGAAATTTCTGGAAATTATTTGTTACAAACCTGTTGCTGCTCATCCTCACACAGAATTTTGCAGAATCACAGCATCCCTGTGGTGGATTGTTTTCAATCAGGGCTGAATTAATCAATATCAAATTGGGCTTTTTTCAGTTTGGAATGTTCTGATCTTGATCCCCCTGCATGGAAGTTGTGATAAATTGAGAGGTGATTTTGCATCAACAGCTGAAGTTAGTTTTCTGTTTATTTCCTTCTAAATGTAGCTCCATTATTAAACATTGACATTTTTATCTTAAAACTTTATAAATATCTCAAGATGAGCCCTTCAGCTTTTCCCACCTTTTTCTATTTATCTCAGCTCTGCCTTTCCAGGAAATCCAAATTTAATTTTTGATGTTAAAACCCCATAATTTTTCTGCAAGCCTATTATGTCCAACTCTTGATTTCTGCTAAAATAAAAATAAAATAAAATTTCTAGTAAAATAAACATTTTGAGCAACTTTAATTCCTGAATTAGGAATTTGAGAGGGGAAAAATTCCTGAAATGCAATGTCTGAACACAAGATGGCACTTGGATCCCAAGGACCAGCCTGGGACAGCAGCACTTTATTTACATTTATTTTTGAAAAATCAGGAGAAACCATCTGAAAACAAGGGCCCATCTTGTCTGAGTTGAAGGATTTAATATAAAACTACAGAATTTGTGTGAACTGGGAACTGAAACTGCTTGGAAGGGGAAATGCAGCTCCAGAATATTTTTATAAAGGTAAATTTGAAATCTCTATACTTGAAAATAAACAAGGCAAAACTCTGGGAAGTCAACATGGAAAAAAAACAAAATTTCCTGCAAAATGCAGGACAAAAAAGGCAAATATTCACTTCTGCCCACTTGAAGTGGCAGGATTTGAATAATAAATTAATAATTCCACCTCAAACAAAAATGTAACTCCCAGTAAAAGAGGAAAAATGAGTGGTGGTGCTTTCACATCAGCTTTGAGTTATGCCACCCATTACAGTAAAAAATACAGGAAATGATGGGAAATGGGGGGAAAAAAAAGTAAATTCCAGTTCCAAAAGTGCTGTGCAATTATTGTTCCTCAGTGATGGGATCGAGCTGGAAATTTGAAATTTGAAATTTGATTGGGCTGTAACTTCCCAACAACTATGAAAAGAGTTCTGCATTTTTATTAACCCCTGGAAATGGTGGAAGGATTTACTGGTGAGGTATGAGAGAGGGGGAAACATGGTAAAGATCCTTAAAGCTCTCAACATAGGGGGAAATAATGGTTATTCTTACTTTAATATGGGGAAAATAATGATTATTCTTATACTAATAGGGGAAAATAATGAATATCCTTATACTAACAGGGAAAAATAATGATTATCCTTATCCTAATGGGGAAATAATGATTATCCTTATCCTAATAGGGGAAAATAATGATTATTCTTACCTTAATATGGGGAAAATAATGATTATTCTTATTTTAATAGGGAAAAACAATTATTATCCTTTTCCCAATAGGGGAAAATAATGATTATCCTCATCCTAATAGGGGAAATAATGATTATCCTTATCCTAATAGGGGAAAATAATGATTATTCTTATTTTAATATGGGAAAACAATGATTATCCTTTTCCCAATAGGGGAAAATAATGATTATCCTCATCCTAATTAATGTCCTGGACCTGCAGGAGCCTGCTCTGGAACAAAAGAAATCCCTGAGGATGGAGATTTATCCACTCCTTTCTCCTGGGCAGATCCCGAACTTTCATCCATTAAATCTTTAGTTTGACATCAGTTTTAAGCAGGGATTGATCTGTTTGTATAAATCTGGAATATCCTCAAAAATGGGAGTGGTTTTGTGATCCTGAGTGCAATTTTTATCCAGGGAGAGCCCCTGTCCTTCCCCCAAACAGCTCAGAGATATCAGTCTCTCCAGCAAGCAAAATAATCCTGTGATCAAATAAAAAGAGATCATGTTTTTATAGGAATATTAGAAGCCACTGTGTTAAATTTGATTAGTTAATAAACACACTGAAACTTAGTTGATTGCTTGGAAAATGGCTTTATCAAACCCCTCTATTTCTGGATAGTTTACATATTTATTAATTTTCATGGGATGGATTTTTTTGTTTTTGCAGGTGCAACCTATTTTTTCTTTTTTTTTTACAAGGACAGATTGTTATGCAAATTGATTTTTGTACTTATAATTCTTTCTCATGAGAACTGAACAGGCTCTCTGTGAGCTGCACTCAGCTGATGTAGCAGGCCTAAACTACAATTTTATAAGTTTTTTCTTTTATAAGGTTTTTATTTATATGTAACAGAGCCTCACAGGTAAAAGAGAGATTTCTGAAGTATCCAGTTCTCCCAAATTTACAGGCAAATTTTAATTCTCACTGTTGTAAATATTCAGTCCCAAATTCTCCTTCCAAATTCACAGGCCAATTTTAATTCTCACTTTTGTGCTGTTGTAGATATTCAATCCCAAATTATTCAATTTTTGCCCCAAAATTTATGGGCCAATTTTAAATCTCACCGTTGTAAATATTCAGTCCCAAATTATTCAATTTTCCCCCCAAATTTACAGGCCAATTTTAAATCTCACTTTTGTGCTGTTGTAGATATTCAATCCCAAATTATTCAATTTTGCCCCCAAATTTACAGGCCAATTTTAAATCTCAATGTTGTAAATATTCAATCCCAAATTATTCAATTTTTCCCCCAAATTTACAGGCCAATTTTAATTCTCACTTTTGTGCTGTTGTAAATATTCAATCCCAAATTATTCAATTTTTCCCCCCAAATTTACAGGCAAATTTTAATTCTCACTTTTGTGCTGCTGTAGATATTCAATCCCCAGGAGATGGGCAGAGATGACAACAGGAATCCACTCCCAGGTAAGCAAAAGCAGGGTTTGTTTTCAAGGGAAGAGATTTAGGGAAGTTATCAGTGTGGGATTTTCCTATCAGCAATGATAAGCCAAGATTGTTTTTCTCACTGTTTGAAAAATAAGTATTATTCCAGAGGTGAAGAAATAAAAATGTTAACAGCTCCAGCTCTCCAGCTCTCCAGCAGGTTTGATTTTATGCTTCCTTGCAAGAATTTCACCAGATTTATTCCAATCTTCCAGAAAAGAGGAGGAAAAAAGGGAAGAAAAAAAGAGGGAAAAGGGAAAATAAGGGGAAAAAAGAAGAAAAATGGAAATAAAAAGGGGGAGGAGAGAAGGGGAATAAAGGGGAAAATAAGAGGAAAAAAGGGAAGTAAAAAGGGAAAAAAAGGAAAGAAAAAGGGGGAAAAGGGGGAAAAGGGGAAAGGGGAGAAAAAGAGGAAAAAAGGTTAAAAAAGGGGAAAAGGAATACTCTGTACTCCAAAAGCTCTTCCTGTCAGGTAAAAATCCAATGTGAAATTATAATTATATGTAATTATATTATGCAATATACTCTATATATGTATACTTATATATATCTCATGTAATATATTATTACATTATGCAATGTATTCTATATATTTATATCAATTTATATTATATAATACATTATATATATATATAATTTTATTCAATCATCAGCACTCCCACAAAAATTCAAATCCCAGGTCTATTAATTCATTCCCAAAATTGTTACAAATCTCAGCAACCATTTTATAATTCCAGGATGGCAAAATTAAAGTGAATGAGAAATAAAAAATTGGCACAGAATTGGGAATCTTTTTATCCTGGAGGTAGAAAGCAGACTATAAATCCCATTAATTCTGCATTAAATCCTGTCTTGATAGTGTAAGCCCCAAACATTCATTTACATTGATAAAACTTAGGGAATTGAGGAAGAAAATTTTTTTTCCTTTCCTTTCCTTTTTTTTAAAAAAGTCCCATTTCTAAATGGGTCCTTGAATTGAAACCCAAACAATTTGGCTATAATAAAAATGGCATTTTGAAAGTGAATGACTCAAAACAATAAAATGAAGACTCATAGAATGGCTTTTATAGAATATGGAATTTTTTTTAAGTCTTAGAATGAGTTAAAGAAAAGAAATACAAATCCTGGGGGAATCAGGGAGTTATTTTTTAATGGTTTTTCTTGTTCCCTGCATTCCCAGGAAAATTGAATCCTGTTCTCTCATCTGCACCTTCCAAGGAAATCCCATCTGAATTTGGGAAGCAGGAACAAACACAGAATGCACCTCTGCTTGTGTGACACGTGGATAAGGATGATAAATCACCGTTTGGTTTTTTCCCTGGGACAGCTGGAGCAGCAGGGAGGACACATCCTCTGCTTGGGGATGATTTCCATAGAGAGGGAGCTCTGCTGCTTGATTAAACACAACATTTGTATGGATTATTCTCAGCTCAGAGATGTTTCCAGATTGTGATATTATTTCTATCAATTTCCCTCTTTTTTTTTTTTTTTTTTTTTTTTTTAATTCTCTTGGGATTTGTACACACTGCAGCTGCTAATACAGGGAAAGGCAAACCCAGGAGCAGCCATCATTTCTTTCTCCAGATTTTTATCCTCTTCTCCTCACCAGCTTTATGCTCATTGGGATCTGTCATTATTATGGAATCATGGAATAATTTGGGCTTGAAAAAATCCCAGTTCCATGGGCAGGTACCTTCCATTATCCCAGGATGCTCCAAGCCCTTCCAACCTGACCTTGGACACTTCAGTGACAATATTTCATTATTATATGTCGTGGTTTGAAGGACAGGTCTCTGTCAATAAAGTCAGGAGCTTCTCTTTGAAATAGAGATTGTAAATCCCCTCCCTCCAAATTATTGTAATAATTTTGAAATTAAGGGGCTCTCAGGTAAAGATAGGGGAATTAGGAATAATGGTTCTTTACTAGGAAAATTAAAATAGAAATACAGTATTGCAAAGAACAATCCCAAACACTGCCAGAGTCAGAATCCAAGCTGACACCCGTCAGTCAGTCAGGGTGTTGGCAGCAGTCCCATTCCATGGTGGCTGCATCCTCCTGCAGGGGCAGATGTGGTTCAGCTGGAGCAGTGCTCCTGGAGAAGGGGCAGTTTCCTCTGAAACTCCAGGGATGATGTGGAAAGGTCTGGCTTTCCTCTGGAATCCAGTGGGAAGAAGGTGCCTTGGTGTCCAAAATCTCAGTTTTTATCTGGGTAGGAAAGGCTTGGCTCCTCCCCTGGCTGGAGCATCTCCCAGTGGGATGATGGAATTTTATCAGCCATGCCCTGGAACTCACTGGCCATGAACAGGAGATATCTCCTGGAGGGAGGATGGGCTGTGGGAAAGATAAAGATGATTGCCCCAGCTGGTTTTTAACAATGGCCCATTAACAGGAAATATTCCCACAGAGATAAGGATCACTGCCACACCCAGTTTTTAACAATGGCCCATTAACAGGAGATATTCCCACAGAGATGAGGATCACTGCCACACCCAGTTTTTAACAATGGCCCATTAACAGGAGATATTCCCACAGAGATGAGGATCACTGCCACACCCAGTTTTTAACAATGGCCCATTAACAGGAGATAGACCCACAGAGATAAGGATCACTGCCACACCCAGTTTTTAACAATGGCCCATGAACAGGAGATATTCCCGCAGAGATAAGGGTCACTGCCACACCCTGTTTTTAACAAAGGCCCATGAACAGGAGATATCTCCTGGAGGGAGGATGGGCTGTGGCAAAGATAAAGATGATTGCCCCAGCTGGTTTAAAGCTGGCCCATGAGCATGGAATATGTGCCAGGAGATAAGGGTCACTGCCCCAATGGTTTAACAGATGGGGACAGAACACACATTGCTGGTCACATCCTGCATTGCAACCCAAGACATTATATTACCCCAAATAACAAAAATTCCTGCCCAAACTGAGCTCCCAGATCATCTCCCTGTGTGTTTCGATGGAGCTCCAGCTGGTGGTTGGGAAAGCTGGGATCCAGGTGGGGTTTCTGCAGGAATTCCCTGGAGCTGGGCAGGTTGTGCCCCACTGGACCCCTCAGAGGGGAATGATGGAAAGCCTGGGATTGTGCTGGGTTATTTCTGTCCCTATTCAGAATTCCTTTTGTTGGAGGCAGGCAAGGCTCCTGCTGGAGACAATGGAAATTTCTGGCAGCAGGGAGAGCTAAGCAGGGCCCTCACTGGGTAAACTGCAGCTCTTTTATTCCAGCCCCGAGCTGGGTGCCACCGATATTATCAGGAATATAAAGGGCTGTGCTTTCAATGACAGGCTGGATTTAAAAAACCCAAATTTAGCTGGAATATCAGCGTTTTTCCCTGGCCACAGGTACCCCTGGCAGATTGGGAGTCCCATCCCTTCTCCCCAGGCCTGCTGAAGTCATTCCTGGGAGCAGCCTCGTGCAGATTTGCTGCCAAACTTTTCCTTGATGATCCAAGCCCGGTCAAGAGCCCTCTTCCCATGAAATATTTGCTGCTCCAGATGGCAAAGCCTGAGCCTGAGCCAACAGCAGGGTAAAAATACATTTATTTCCATGCCCAGCCCTCAGCCAGCCCAGCTCCCTCCATTTGTCATGGACAAGAGGTTTCCTCCACAATGCTCCAAATTGATGAAGGGAGCACATGGATAAAAATGTCCTGGTTTATTCCAGTGTTCCCAATCAGGCAGCACAATCCATGCTGGGGTTCAAGGGATGGGGACTGAGCTGGGGCTGGGCTCTCAGTTTGTTTTATCTCCTGCTCTCCATCCTCAGATGCTGTGATAATTCAGTATCTGTCACAACTTTCCTTCCTCTCGCTGAAAAAAATTCCAGATTTGGATTTGTTTATCATCCCCTTTCAAGTCTGATTTAGAAAATGATCATTCCTTTTGTCCTGCTGCCTTCTTCCCAGGAAAATGAAGGAGTCTGAGGGTGTGGGGAACTTCCCTGACTGCAAAACAAGCTGGGATTTCCTCTGGAGACAGCAGGATCCGAGCTGGAGTGGCACAGAGGGAGCAGCATCCCAATCTCTGGGGAGCCCAAAGGAACAATTAGAGCTGGGAACTGATTTTTAACAGAGTGAACACACTGATGAGGAAGCATTTTTTGCAAATTAGGAGAACACCAGCAAATTTTCTTCCTGACACCACGTTTTCCAGCACTCCAGTTGCTGGGATGAGCAGGGGCTTTTTCTGCTTAGCCAATGCCTTCAGCCTTCTGTGGAATAAACATTCCCTGTGTGAGAGGAGGGAAAATGGATTCTCCTCACAGAGAGAAATTTTGCAGGAATTTTCTTGTGCTTACTCCCTCCTCCCTCCTGCTGGAATTATGGATGAGGAGTGAGGGGCTCATTCTGGAAAATACAGCCCTGGGATCAGTCCAGGCTGATTTTGCCATTCTACCCTCAAATCCACAATGTAAATAAAAAGAATATTTAACTTCACATGAGTGGATTGCAGGGATGTCCCTTAAAAATACCCAATCCAGGTGGCAGAGGTGTGTTGTGCCAGGATATCTGATGTTACAATTTAAATGGGGTCAGAAGTGGGAAATTACAAGGATCAGTCCCAGAAGGGTTTGAGTTGGGAGGGACCTCCAAGATCACCCAGCTCCATGGGCAGGGCCACTTTCCCCTATCCCAGGTTCCTCCAATCCATCCAACCTGGCCTTGGACACTTCCAGGGATGTTGAAATCCTTGAATTAACCTGAATCTGGAGGGTGGTGTGATGGAATTCCCCCTTCAATGGTTCTGTTCAGACTCTCGTTGCAGTTTGGGAATATTTCTGCTGACTGTGGCATTTTCTTTGGCTCATGATGAGCCTGGCAAGCTACAAAGCTCCCAGCCCCGAATTTCAGGTCATTCTCAATATCTTGTAAAGCATTTTAAAAATTTTAAATTTTTCCCACACCCCCCTGCCCAGACAAAGATTGAATTTCCCAACACATCATCCCATGGCAATGTCCTCACAATTCCCCTCTGCTGCTTTGTCAAAACCCCTTTCATTTCCAGGAGTAAAATACCTCATAACCTTGGTTATCAAAATAGTCTCCAGGTTTGGTTGCTATTTTTTTCCCCCCTAAAAATCTTATTTCTGTCTGTCCCTTTTTAATGAAAAGTAGCAAGCAGCTGTTGGAATGTAATAACATCCCAAACCACTGCTTTCATGCATCAGTGTGTGCAGGCATAGGGAGAGCTTTAATGGAATAAAAATATTCCTAGGAAATGGACTCTCAGGCTTCAGTTATGAGAAAATGTAAAATTGCATCCACGTTTTAACAAGAAAAAAAATTCTTCTGTTCTTATCTTTGTGATGGTTGTTCATAATGCCATGGGGAGCTGTATTTTATTTTGTTCCAAGAAGTAATTTGGGTCAGGAGCCATCCATGTGCTCTGATAAATCAAAATAATAATAAGATTTCTTATTGTGTTGGTTTCTACAAGGGCAGGTTCATGCTTTCTCAAATATTTCTACATTTTATGGAATGGTTTGGGTTGGAAGGGACCTTAAAGCCCATCCAGTTCCACCCCTTCCACTATCCCAGAATGCTCCAAACCCCATCCAGCCTGGCTTGGACACTTCCAGGGATCCAGGGCAGCCACAGCTTCTCTGGGAATTCCAACCCAGACAGTGAGGAATTCCTTCCCAAGATCCAACTTCAATCTGGTTTTGAAAACCTCCCATTGAAAAAATTGTTGTTCCTTGAAGCTGCAATAATTTCCTTTGGAAGTGTGACACTTGCAAAGAAGCAAACAAACCAAAAAAAAAAAAAAGCATCACAAATTCTCTGATTAACCTCACCATGCTTATCCCCCCTGCATATTCAATGGATGATTTTTCTGAGATTGGTTTAAATTCATCATCAGAAATGAGGATATTTCCCTGAAACAGGGAAACAGCTCAGATTTCTGGGGAAGTTTGAGCCCCATTAATCTGCTCTGTGTTTCCCAGGAATAAGAACAAAATTCCCACATAAATCCAGGGAAATTGTAATGGGAAGCAGAATTTATCCTCCAATTAGCTGGAATTAATCTGTTTCTAATGTCCCTGGCTGATTGAGCCAATAAATGCAATTCCTCAGTGATCACTCTCCATTAATGCAACAAAACTGGGATTTAATGCAAGGCAAGGAAGGCTCTGCATTTTCAGCTGCCTGCAATAGTGGCCTAATTAAAGAAAAGCCTCATTAGTGCCTTTTGAGATGGGGTGGAGTTTGAGGCAAAGGCAAGAAGAGTTTTTATTTTAAGTTAAAAAGTGGCAGAGATGTGAAAAGTGAAGGGATTATTTCACTTAGACAAATACCAGCTTTGGCCTGATCCAGCAGGGTAAGTTGTGATAATTTCTCAGTACTTTTGGAATATTTCATGACAAACTTGGTTAATTTGTCCATTTTATTAGCACCTCTCAAAGTTGTGTTGCTGTAGCAGTTTAGTGCTGATTTAAGCAGCTTGTTTATCTAACTTTTATTTAAATTTGGAAATGTTGTGGTTCCACAATCCTGCCTACCCCGTGTGAAACACATCATGAATCTTTCCATCCCAAACCTGGTGCCTCATAAACACAGGAATTCTGCTCTGAGAAATGACCTTTGTGGTAAGGCCACAAAATTGGGGTTTTACTCTGGACCTAATTTAAGAAGTAATCTGAAATATTTTATAAAAAACATACAAAGCTCACTGATTTTCATGATGAGGATTTCCTTGGAACCACAAATTGTGATTGACTACGTTTAATCATCTGTAAGGTGCTTTCCTAAATTATAATACGATTGTAAGCAGATTTTTGTGTGTTAATTTTCAATTTGGAGCTCAGTTATTGACCTGAAACAGAGCAACCAATGTGGGAAACCAAGCAGGAAATGTCCCTTTGATTTCCTGGTTACTGGCAATACTCTGCATAATTACCATGGAAAATGGGGTTTTCATTATTTTTATCATAAAGAAAATGGCCCAAAATTTCAATAATAATCACAAGGCTCAATTAAGCTAAAAAATGGGGGTATGGCCCTCCCAAATGCACAATTTAAGTTTATTCAGGGTTCTGACTCATCTGCTGCATCAGCTGCTTAATATTTTGTTTTTTCATGTACAACCCTTCCATATTTCCCCCTCACATCTGACCTTTTACATTTTTATTGAATTTTAATAACACCTGGAGTGTTGCAGTAGAAACCTTAATAGGGGGATGGTAGAAATTCTTCTCCCCTCCTCTTTCTCATTCTGTTTAATTTCCTTAATACTATAAAGGGAAATTCTTAAAAACGATTGTAATTAATTATTGAGTTAGTAATGAGCTGTTTCATTTAGGGTTTGAGGAGATGGGGTGGTTGGGATGGACTCTGCAACCTCAAAATACTTTGAAGGAGTTGTGTGTAATTTCTGGAGGGACTCATGGCACATCCAAAATATCCCAAGCATTCAGTGATGTTTTCCTTTAGGAACCTGTGGATCTTTAAAAGATTAATTAAAGAAAAATACACTGGCTCTTTTCTGGGAAACAGCCAATCTGTGCCTTGGAGAGGGTTCAGAGGTGTTGGTCCCATTTTTCCACTTGTCCCAGCAAATCCTTGCTCAGGAACAAACTCAGTTACAAACAGCTAAGGTCAGGATGGAGAATTGCCTGGATAATCCCAATTAATCTGAAATAAGCACTGTGGGGCTTCACAGGCTGCAAATACAAAGAAATTATTCTCTTTATCCCTAAAGGAGAGCCCAGCTCTGTGGGATCTCCACTCCCAAAACACCTCAGAACATAAAAATTATATTGCAGTCAACCAGCATTATTTACAATCATTCACATGAAATCTGTGGCTTTCTGGGAGTAATTCTTGAGGGAGAAAAAAGTCAAGTTGGAGACAATTGCAGCAAAAAAACTTTGCTGACGTGTCCCCAGCCAGCAAGAGGCTCTCCAGGTGAGGCATAATGAGATACCTGAATCTTTTGGAATTAATAAATGCTGCTGGAGCAGCTCTCAGTGAGGACAGAGATGGCTCTCCAGATATCCAGGAGGGAAGATTGATGGGCTATGCAGATGCTGGTGCCATTAAAAAGACCTTCAGAAAGAAACAAGCAGGATTGCTCAAAGTTGTTGTTTTAAATTAATGCCTGACTTTGAAAACAAATTGATGCCCCCCTGAGATAATTGGAAAAGTTAGAAAACAATCAGGGAAGAACAAATTGAGACTTTGGGATGGACAAAAACCCCAGTTAAAGGAAGTCTCTAAATTCTGCTTCCAGAGCATAAAAGACATTTTCCCATCTGAGGGTGGGGCTTTTTTTCCATTTCCTTAATTATTTTTTCTCCTTCAGAGGACAAGTCTTGCCTTTGGCATGGGTGGGACAGAAAGGAAGGTTCTGGAGGAGGGGCAGGACCTTTCCCAGGTGCCCACAGCAGAATTTTGTGTTATAAACACACAAGTGTAAGGGCAGGGAAGTTGGGAATGTTGTGCCTTAAGCCTGATGGTGTTGTCTCTACAGGTTTTATAATTATTGATTAATGACTGATATTCTCCTGTGCATAAAGCTGCATTTTCCCAGTTAACTGTTAAATATTGTAGCTGAGAGTGCACTGTTGAGATAGACTCTAATCTAATATCAAAATGATATAAAAAAAATCCCAAACCCAACCCTGCTCCACAGCCTTGTAATTTTGCAATATTTTGATAAACCTCCCTCTGTCACTGACAGCTGGGGTATGATTAGCTTAATCCTGATATTTTATGACAATAAAATTCCCATTTAATTTTTCTGTGTCAATACAAGCTCTCATCACCACCAAAATTTGCCCCTGGGCAAATCCTTTCAGGCAATAAATAAACTCACGGGGAGAACTCGTGAGTTGTTTTATCATGACTGCCAATAATCATCATGGAATCAAATATTTACCTGCCAGGGTGGCATTTAAATAAATGCAGCACTCCTGAAATGTCAGTTTATTCCAGCAGGAAGGGAAGGATTATAAACCTTGCCCAGGAATTGTGATTTTTTTTTTTCACCCCACTTCTCGAATTCCAATTTTTTCCACTTTTGTGGGATGACAAATTTGGGGTGTTCCCAGTATCCCACAGGCTCTTCCTTTCCTGACTCCAAATTTAACATTTCCCAGGTTTTATTTCTTTGCCAAAGGAGATGTTTGTCTCAGCTCAGGCTGAGATTTGAGAGCATCAGCACTTTTCCTAAAAATCTCAGGCTTACCTGAGGGCCTGATGGAAAGGGAATATCTTCATTTACACCCTACAAAACCACCCAATTTCATTTCTGTTCTGATTTAAAACCCCCCAAAAAAGGAGGGAGCACACACTTCAACCTGGCCTCCAGCACTTGGAAAGGCCTGGCGTGGTTTTTATGGATTTAAAATTGGGAAAACCCAATTTTCCAGGCTGAGAATGCCCTTGGAAGGGGGAGCTGGAGGCATTAGTGCATTAAACTCAGGATGCTTCAGGTAACAGCCTCAAAAAGGTGTCAGGGGACTGCTGAGGAGAGGTGCTGAGTAATCCCCACAAAAGCACCATGAGCTCATTTCTAAATGCACTTCTTGCCTCCACCCCAGCACCTTGGGGGAGCAGTTTAATTTCCTATTTAATTCCAGCCCTTGCAAAGGCCTGAAGGTTGTTGTGGAATATGGAAAAGTGCTGGTTTCTGCTGGGTGTGGGTTCCAGTGAATCAAATTCAGAGCTCAGCAGGAGCTGGGGCTTGTCTGGCTCTGAGAGGTGGGGAAGGGTTTGTGTCACTGCTGGGCCATCTCCATAAAACAGCTCCTGGGGAGAATTCCTGCTTCTCTGGGAGGAATTCCAACAAAACTGAGGCTCCAAGTTCCACCTCTGGGGGATATTTTCAGGAGTTTGCTGCTTTCCTGTAGCCAGTGTTAATATTAATGCTCATATTCTAATTATAACCCCAAATTCTGAACCTCCCGACTTCAGAAATACAATATATCGCATTATATTATATTATATTATATTATATTATATTATATTATATTATATTATATTATATTATATTATATTATATTATATTATATTATATTATATTATATTATATTATATTTTATTATATTTTATTATATTTTATTATATTTTTATTATATTTTATTATATTTTATTATATTTTATTATATTTTATTATATTTTATTATATTTATTTTATTATATTTATTTTATTATATTTATTTTATTATATTTATTATATTATATTTATTATATTATATTTATTATATTATATTTATTATATTATATTTATTATATTATATTATATTATATTTATTATATTATATGCAATAATATATATACACATATTATACACAATAATTCCACTGTCTTTTGATGCAATTAGGGTAATTGTAGTTTTTGCAAGTTTGATTTTGTCAAGACATTGAAACTGAAAATTTGTCTCTCTTCAAGGTTCTTTTTTTTTTTTTTTTTTTTTTTTTTTTGCATTTGATATAAGGAGAATGAAATCAGGGTAGGAATTCTCACATTCTCATGTGGGAATGAAAACATAAACTAAAACCTGGATAAATAGAGTTAGAAATTCCTATGAAGCTGCTGTGTGAATACACATTTCAATTGCTTAATAAGTTCTGGCTTTCTGTTTTTCTGAAAGAAAATATAATTTTTAAACATCTGAAATGCAGTATCAGACTTTTCTTGCTCTTTAAGAATGCAGTAGCACAAAACTCCTTTTTTTCTCTGTTATGAAATGTTAGGATGAGTTCAGTGACAAAATAAGAGAGAAGTGCTCTTGCAAAAAGAAAAAAAAAAAAAAATCAGCTAGAAATGTTTTTACCAGCCAGGAAGGCAAAATAAATGACAGCATCCTAGGCAAAAATCTGATTTTTGTCACTGCCAGCACAGGTTTGTGACTCTCTTAAACACCTTGGTCAGTGGAGAATCTTTCTGGAGCCAAGAAAAGTTTTGGGGTTTTTTTTCCATGTTTTATTGTGGCAACCTGGTGCTCCTGAGGAAATTAGAGATTTTGTGAGGAGATGCAGGAGCAAAAATCCTCTGGAAAGAGAAGTGGCTGCTGTGACACCTCTTGTGAAGACATGAGAGAGCCACAGGAATTTTTAAAATTGAATAAAATTCATCTGTGGCAGCCAGGGGAAAGCTGGGAGATCCAACTTCTCTGGATAAATATGATTTTTCTTGAGCCTTGCTAGGGCTGGAAACAGCATTTCCTGACCCATGGCGTGCCCAAAGTGACAATTCCATTGTGTGCTCTGCATTAATGAGTCCTCTCAGATGGTTTAAATAAACAGATGCTGCCTGCTGGCGTGGCTAGGAGCATTTGGTGGTGGTAAATGATTTAAAATCCATCCTTCTTGGGCTAGTTCCTTGGAAAGTGCTGGTGGGCTGGAAATGCTCATGGCAGTAAGGGCAGCAAGAGGAGCAGCTCGAAGGGAAGGGGGGGAGAAAGGAAATATAATTAGTGTTTAATGATTTATTAATGGTTTATAGAACAGCTAAACATGATTGTTAGGCTTGTGCCAGCAGTTGGAGGAGCCAGGGCTGAGGATTTGGATTAATGCTGGGAGCTCCTGCCTTGGAGCTGCTTCCAGGATCCCAGGGGAGCAGAAACTCCTCCAGAAGTGTTTCAGGGTGTGGAGTGTCCTGCAGTCTCTGGGATCACAGAACTGTGGAATTCCAGGCTGGAAAATCCTCTGGGACTGAGTCCAACCACTAACCCAGCTCTGCATCTTCCCCATCTTTTGCACCCCTCCAGGGATGGGCACTCCCCCTCCTCCCAGGCAGATTTTTCCAATAAAAAACTCGTGTTCCATGAGAACACAGAATGATTTCACAGAAGCTCCTGCAGATGATCAATGTGTCTTCATTAAGGGAAGAACAGCTTAGGCAGTTGTTTGCACACTGGGGATTGGCTTCCTAAAATAGAAATCCCACTTTTCATGTTGTTGCTCCTTTGGATAATTCCACAGGAATGGAAATTCCTCACAGGCCGACTAAACAGTCAGAAAAGTAACTTGGAGTGAATTAACCATCTCAGTGATGTCCCACTCCCCTGCAAATGTGCCCTGCCACGCTGGTTTCTGCAGGATGGAATGACTTGGGTTTTTTTAGATGCTTTGCAGAGCACCAGGTGATGAGAGCCACAGAATAAAACATGAGCATGAGGGTGTGTGGGCTGCTCAGTGAGTGACATTTCCAGCTCACATGAGGTGGTTCTTGCAGAGCCTGAGTCTCTGGGGGATGTCTGACCCATCTCACGAGGCTCTGAAACATCCAGGACTCTGTGTCCAGCTGATTATCCCAACTCTCTTTGCCTCCTGGTCAAGCTGCCCTTAAATAATTTCTCCACTGGCAGAGAAAAAAATAAAATCCAAATGGTTTGGGCTGATAGAGACCTTTAAAACTCGTCTAATTTCACCCCTTCCACTATCCCAGGTTGCTCCAACCTGGCCTTGGACACTTCCAGGGATCTGGGCACCTGTGCCAGAGCCTCAACTCCCTCACAGGGAGAAATTCCTTCCCAATGCTTAATCCAAATCTCTCAGCAAATGGTCACTATTTAATTTTAATTTTAATTTATTGGCAGGGATAAGCTTGGTATGTGGTGTTCAACCTGCTGAGTTCAGGGCTTTTATTCATTATATTTACCATTATATTTACCATTATATTTACCATTATATTTACCATTATATTATTTCTTACCATTATATTTCTTACCATTATATTTCTTACCATTATATTTCTTACCATTATATTTCTTATTCTCACACCTTTTTGCCTAATAGCCAATGCAATCAGTGTAAACCAAATTAATCAGACAGAAAGAGGCCAGAGACAGAAGGGCTGTGAAGAGAGTGGATGAACCACCCAAGTGTTGGGAGTGGCTCTGGACTCTGTGTGTTGAAGATGCTTGAACAAAACTCTGATTCCATAGGATTTTCCAGGGAAAATGTGGTTTTCCTGAGTTTGGTGACTGCAGTGAGGAGCAGCCCCATCCCAATTCCCACCCCAGTGACCTGTGCAGGGTCAGAAGCTGAACTTGGCAATCCACGTGGATCAAATTCAGGATATTCTGTAATTTGATCCAATTCAGGATATTCTGTAATTTGATCCAATTCAGGATATTCTGTAATTTGATCCACGTGGATCCAATTCAGGATATTCTGTAATATGATCCACATGGATCAAATTCAGGATATTCTGTAATTTTGATCCACGTGGATCCAATTCAGGATATTCTGTAATTTTGATCCACGTGGATCAAATTCAGAATATTCTGTGATTTTTCCAGTGGTTTTCCTGAGTTTGGTGACTGCAGTGAAGAGCAGCCCCATCCAATTCCCATTCCCACCCCAGTGACCTGGGCAGGGTCAGGAGCTGAATTTGGCAATCCACGTGGATCAAATTCAGGATATTCTGTAATTTGATCCAATTCAGGATATTCTGTAATTTTATCCACGTGGATCCAATTCAGGATATTCTGTAATTTTGATCCATGTGGATCAAATTCAGAATATTCTGTGATTTTCCAGTGATTTTCCTGAGTTTGGTGACTGCAGTGAAGAGCAGCCCCATCCAATTCCCATTCCCACCCCAGTGACCTGGGCAGGGTCAGGAGCTGAACTTGGTGATCCATGTGGATCAAATTCAGAATATTCTGTAATATGATCCAATTCAGGATATTCTGTAATATGATCCACGTGGATCCAATTCAGGATATTCTGTAATTTTGATCCATGTGGATCAAATTCAGAATATTCTGTGATTTTCCAGTGGTTTTCCTGACTTTGGTGACTGCAGTGAAGAGCAGCCCCATCCAATTCCCAATTCCCACCCCAGTGACCTGGGCAGGGTCAGGAGCTGAACTTGGTGATCCATGTGGATCAAATTCAGAATATTCTGTGATTTTCCAGTGGTTTTCCTGACTTTGGTGACTGCAGTGAAGAGCAGCCCCATCCAATTCCCATTCCCACCCCAGTGACCTGGGCAGGGTCAGGAGCTGAACTTGGTGATCCACGTGGATCAAGTTCAGGATATTCTGTAATATGATCCACGTGGATCAAATTCAGTATATTCTATAATTCCAGCAGCCCTTTCTGGGCAGTTCCCTGGTTCATGCTGACTTTGCTCTCCCCTCAGCACGTGCCAGAGCTGCAGATGAACCCAAATCCCTGGGGATTGTGAGGCTGACACCACCTGGAGCTCGCCAAGAGAGATGGATGCAGGCAGCAGAGACACGATTTGGTTGGGATCAAAGGGTGGGATTACCCCAGGATCACTCTCCCTGTGTCATTTCCCTGGATTTGGGCTGCACACTCTCCATCCTGAAAGGAACATTTTATTGTTGTCATAAATTTTAGCAACTAAGAGCTGAGTGAGTCAGCAGCTGCTGTTGGGGAGGGACAAAAAAACCCTCTGAGAGAATTCCCTTTTAACACTGAGTTGGATCATGATTTTTTAAAAATAGATTTGAATTAATTCTGGTCGTTTTTTCATATGGAATAAATCTAAAGCCTAAAGCACGAGGCAATTTTGTTGGTTTTTTTTTGGTAAAACTCTTGATCAGAAAAATGTGTGGGAAGAGTGGGTATTGTTTTGTTGGATGCAAATCCAGCTGCTGGCACTGAGGAATTCTCCACTGATGCAAATGGACAGTGGATTTATCCCAGGGAACAAGATCCTACAGCAGAATTTAGGGAACACACCTTGGTGGGTGGTTTTAGGAACTCCTTGATGCTGCAGATGTTCCAGTGGGATAAATCCACAGAATTTGGGTGAAGGAATCAGCAGGAATCTGCTTCAAACCTCCCTGACTAAATGAGCATTGAAGGTAAAAGAATCCCATGATTATCAGGGATGAGGGAAAATGTGGTTTTTAAACATCATCAGTGTGATTGGGAGAGACTGGCATTGGATAATTCCTATTAAACATAAAAATGGGGAGGATAAATAAGAAATCTCTTTAGACCAGTTACCCAGGCTCCATTTTTGGTCCATTATAAATTCCAGATGACTCCTTAATACAGTTTATAGAACTGTAATAGATGAGTAAGGCTGGATAAAAAACACATTCCTGCACCTTCTCTGGGCTCATTTGGGTGTATTTCCATTTAAAAAATAGATGTGCCCTGAGGAGAGGCTGCCTGGATGTGTTGCTGTGGTTATCATGGAATGTGTCTGACAGAAATATTCCTGTATTTCTGCCTAATTGCTGGAGCTGACTTTTGATGGGAACCTGAGCTCAAGCTGCCATGAAATATCCATAGAAAATACCTCAGAGGGCAAAAAAACCCCTAAGCACAACTTTTAGAAATTTGACCTTTTTTTTCTCCTTTTTTTTTTTCTTTTTTTTTTTTTTTCTGTGAGGAATCAACAATTTCTGAAGTTTTTTCATTTTTAGAATTTGATTTTTTTGAAATTGATGAAAGCCATGATCTAATATCATCAAGGCTGTAAAATACAACTATTTTTTGAAGCAAATTCTTCTTTCTTTTTTTTTTTTTTTTTTTTTTTTTTGTACAGAGCATGTTGGTTTTGAGCTCGGCAACAACTTGATCCTCTCATCAGCAAAATTCTTGTCAAAACATTCACAGCAGGCAAATCTGGCACTGCTCATTTCCAGCCAGCCCTGAAAGGTCAAGGGCTGAATCTAAAAAAGTAAAAATAAATAGATAAATAGGAAATATTTAGTGTGTATCTCTCCCAGAGAGCGTGAACGAGCTGGTGGCTGGATAAATGTGAATTTCTGGGGTCAGATGAGGTTTGCCCATCACCTTGTGTGGTGTGACATCCCATAATGTGACCTGACAGCCCCACTTCATGTGTCACAGCACAGTGAAAATGCTGGATTTCAACAAAGTGTGGGAATCCCTGCTCTGAGAGGGGTGGGGGAGAAAGGAAACCAAAGAAATGTTGCTTGATTCAAGTTTTAATAGCACAGAGGTGCAGTTTTGGCTTTTAAGTTTTTCTGTGGTTTAAATTGAGTTAGAATTTCCTGACTTGGAGCTGGGATCTGTAAGGACAGAGAGTGAGTTGGACACTGAAGGTGGGCAATGAAGGGAGGTGCAGATAGCAAATGGAGGGAAAATCTGGGAAAATTTTTTTGTAAATCTGCAGTAGGTTTGTGGTGGGAGTAAAGAATGGAAAATTCCAGAGATTCAGCTTGAATTTTTTTGGGGTTTTCATCCCCTTTTACATCACTCTTGGAGCTTCCATTTCTCCTCTACTGAGCCCCCAATGCATCACTTGGACTCCAAGGTTGAGGAAAACTTCCCAGATGCTCCTGCTCACGTGCAATTACAATAAATACATGGATGCAGCTGGAAGTTTGATTTTCCTCTTTGTTTCTTTGCATTTCATAACTCATTAAACCCCAACATCCTTCACTTGCATCAATTTTACTGCAACCTTTACTGAGCTCAACTTTATTGATTCCAGTGGAGCTCAACAGGCATAAAAAATGGAACTAAAAGGAGAATCAATTCCACATTAATTAGCCAGCATGCATGATTTTATGCTGCTTAATGACTCTTGTAATCATCTACAACTGTACCAAAGTGAGCAGCAGTTGGAGCCAGGCAGGGCTGGACAGGAACAAAACCCTCCAGCAGTGAATTCCTACAATTTGGATCCTTTGGAGAGTGCAGTCTTTTCCATAAAATCAGATCTAGATCAGAAATGCTGACAGGGATTAGAAACTAGATGAGCTCAGTCTGTTTTTTGTGATTTTTTTTTTGTTTTGTTTTGTTTTTTTTTGTTTTTCCCCCAGTAAAAAAAAAAAAAAAAAAAAAAAAAACAAACCAAAAAACAACCTATGGAAAATCCCACCCAACCCTTTCCTGAGTTCCTCAGTTTGGGAAGGGTTTGCAGGATAAAACTTTTGGGCCTTCACCTGGAGACCACTAAATAAAGGAAAATATTATTTACAGCCTGTTTTGGTGACTCCTTTGCTGGTTTGTTTATTTATTTATATTTTACTTTTCCAACCAGGGCAGCACTGAGGAAGATTTTGCACTGCAGGAGGAGCCTGCAGTGATTATTTTATTTGAGGAGTGGCCTTCAATATTTTCCTGCTTGATTATTCTAAAATAACTCTTTATATCAGTCACTCCTTATTCCCTCTGTGCTGTAGGACTCACTTAACCCTAGGCTTGGCTTCTGGCTTAATAAACAGATAAGGAAATGTCATTTTCCATGTCCTTGTGCTCAGAACACACCTGGAGCCCTCAGCTGAGGGTGCTGGTTCACTGTGTTGGTCACACTCCCCTCTGAGTTCCTGCTCTGGGATTTTTTGTGGGAATTTTTCCAGGATTATTGCCTGCAGGGGTGTTTAATTTCTGGAGTAGGTGGGATTCAGTGTTAAACAGAATTTGCCCTTGCAATCCATTCCCGTGGTCTGTAGATTAAACAGAAATATTTTAGTTTAATAAAAGACATATAATTTCTGTATTAAACAGAAATACAGTGAGTGACTGGATTTTGTTTAAAATGGACATCCCTGAATGCCTGTAGAACCACAATCTTTTCTGTTTAATATTTACCTCTCCTTTTATCCCAGGAACACAAAGCATTGCTTGGCTGCAGATGACATTATGCTCTGTCTCTGCTGTACTTTTTCCCCCTTTAACTGTGCATTTACACATGAATGGGCCATTGGCTCTAAACGGTAAGGAGATCACAGTGAATTATATTCACTTTAGTGATACAGTGTCAAATTCAATCTAGGAGAAAATCCCACATCCTTTCAAATGGAGGGAACCATTTTAATTTGGATCGTCAGCAGCTGAACTTTCCCTTTCAGATTTCCACTGGTGGCACAAGTGGATGGGGCTGGGAGCTTCAGAAAAAAAAAATCAGACTTCTCTGAAAGCCAGGGTCAGTCTGGAGACTTAAATAAAAAAAAAGAATCTGCTTTTCATTATCAAAAATTGAAATGGAAAGGAAACTGATGTGCTTGATTGCAGGAAAAATTGAGGAAGTTGCAGCTCAGAGAATTTATCAGCAGGACAAATGAAGAAAATTGTTGCTGAAAGTATTTCCCTGGCAGCTCTGTGCAGGTTCAAAGCAGTTGTCTCATCTCAGCACTGCCCCAGCTCTGATTATTTGTGTGTGACTGAGCATCCCAAGGTATCAGGTACTGATAAATATCGTGTTCATGTGGGTGCAGTGCTCCCTCAGAGCTCCTGCTTGTGCTGGAGGCTTCCCCATCCCTTCTGCAAGGACTAAATATCTGATTATTCAACACCTGGCTGACCTCACAGACAGGAATGGGCTCCTTGTACTTAGGGGGAATTTATTTATGGGCTTTCCTGGAACAGGATTTTCAGCTGTGAGGTGGATAAGGATGAGGAATAAATCTTGAAGTTTATTTTGTCGTGGCAGAAGCAGCTGGAGGATGCTGTCAGGTGCAGCCTGTGCCAGTCCTCATCACCCTGCCAGGCAGAAATTCCTCCCCAAAATCCCATCCAGCCCTGCCCTCTGGCAGTTTTAGGCCATGCTCCAGGAGCTGTGAGGCAGAAGGGATTTACTGGGAAACTCCAGGCAGAGGAAATGGGAAAAGACTTGGAGGTGGGAGCTGTGGAGACAGGGAGAACCTGGAGAAGGAGCCCTGTGACAACCAGAGCTGTAAAATAGGGAAATCAATGATTATTCTTCTATCAGGAAAAGAGATTTTATTTTTCCCCACTGTACTCCTTTGCTGCTCTGCTCTGGTTCAGAGGTGAAGTTTCAATTTTGAAGTTCTTTCTATGGTTTAAATTGGGTTAGAAGCTCCCACTATGGTGTTATCCATAGGGATGGGGAGCAGGTTGGATATGGATTTTTGTGATTTTTGTTGGGATAAAGATTTCTATGCCCTCTTGAGCCAGATTTAAGCAGAGGGGCTCTGACAAACCTTTCACAGGGGGTTGAACCACCTTGGCTGGAGGGAAGGAACATCCCACACCCCTCATCCCATGGCAGGGGCTGAATGTCCCTCTGTAGGAAATTGCAGAATTTTGGAATTTGAGATGAGTCCCCTCACTCTGATGGGCTCATATCCTCTCTGATTCCTCCTGACTCCACAGCCCTGCCAAGAGCAAGAGGAGGAGAAAACCCCACAAGTTTAAATCAGCGTGTAACCAATTCTGGCACTTTAATTCCCATTTCCCCCGTGGCTCCGGTGGATTTGGGAATGTGTCACTCCTCACAGAAGGGAACACAAACCTTTTCTGTGCCCAGGGGTTGTCTGGAAGTGGTTTGTGGTGTGGGGAGCTGGGCTCTGGCACAGCTCCCAGCCCTCATCCCATCGATTTTGGCTGCCCTGGCTCAAAGCAGCTCCGTGCAGGACTTGGTTTCATTTTCATTCCCGTTTTTGGGAACTGATTTAGCATCAGACAGCAAAACCCCAACTTTATTTTATCTGGATTGCTGATACTCTAAGAAGTAACTGCAGCACTCATTAGAAGTGTCCCAACCCCAAATCCTCACACCTTTAGTGCCCTAATTCTGATGTTTTTTCAATTTACCACATTTCTGTATTTTCAGAGTAACCTGCAGCCCACTGGCTGTGGGGTGAAGGAGAAAATCACTTTTCCATTTTAATAGAATTATTGATCTCCGTGCTGTTGCTATAAATCCATTTATCCACTGCAGCAACATATTCATAAAGACTTCTTAATTTTAAGCCTCTTCTTTTTGCCTTCATTTAAATGTCAGGAACAAGTGATTTATCAGGGAGGAATTTTAGCAGCAAAATTAGACCGTGGTACCACCTCAAGAAACAATACATCAAAGACAACCAGCACACATTTTTTTTTCATCCCTGCAACTTCATTATCTGTCAAAATCCATTAAGAGTTTGTTTTCTCTTTATAGTTAAGGACTAACCAGTAAGGACTAAGAGATTTTTATCTTTTCCACACTTGAGAACGTCTATTTATCATTATCTTCCCAACATTCTGGACAAGACATCTAAAAATGTCTCCTAATATTTGTTTGAGCTCATTGTTGAGAGGCATTAATGACATTTCACTAATAGGAAAAAATATCAGTAATTAACTGTGCTATTAGAAGACTATTATATTTCCTATGCTTTTTTGTTGTTGTTGTTGTTGTTTTTAAACGTGAATAAAAGGTATTTTTGTGCTCAAAACTTCAGCAAAATAAACATCAGGTGAACTAAATGCACCAGGAATGTTGGCATTGCCTGACTCAGTGAATGGGATGTGATGATCCTCATGGATAACAGGAAATCAGAGAGGAAATTGGACAAACAAGAACATTTTGTGAGTCACCAAGGGGATTTTCCCCCAAATTTGCCATTCCTCACAGTCTTGTAAACTTTCAACACACTCTGTTCTTTATAACCATAATTACCTGAGTTTCTGCCTGAAATTTTAAATCCTCTGTATGAGGGGATAATTCTGCAGCACAGCATTGAAAAATTCTGCTTTTAGCCTCTGGCTACTGTTTATTTTGTCCCTTGTTTTCCTTCATTGTGGCATCACTGCAATTTTAGGAAAGGCTTCTATTCCTGAACTTAAGGGGAAAAATAGGGAAAATAGGTTTATAAAATGGATTTTGAGGAAGTGGAAGGCCCTAGTAGCAAATTGTGAATTTAGGAGAAATATTGTTGTGTTTGGATTGGTTCATCACTGTTAGGGGAATCTTAAATTATAATAATATGTGTTTAGGATGATTTAAGACTGCAGGAGTCCTAAATAACGATGGTTTTGGGTTTCATGGGATTTTCTAGCAGGATTGGTCTCTAACTCTGATGGCATCACAGGAAAAGGGATGGTTTAAGGACAGAGCTGTTGGATGGAGCCTTTTTCAGCCCAACAAACTCCTTTCCATGCTTTATTCCAGAAAATGAAACAAACATTTCTGCTTTTCATTCATTCATTGCAGGAGATTTGATCAGCTTTGTATTATTCAGTGAATCTCGATTTAGAGAGAAGTTTTTGTGTACTTTGAGACAGCACAGGCAGAGATTGAAATATCCTGAGATGGAAAACTCAGTTTAAGAGTCATTTGATCAAGGATAAGGGGAATGGTCCCTAAGGAGAACACTTTGGTATTGTTGATTATTTGTGTTCCTGAAAGGCAGCAGGAAGAGAGAAGTTTAATAGAAATATTTTATTTTTAAAATTCTGGTCTGTGCTCTGGATGTGACCTTTCTCAGCAGGCTGGTTAAGAATGTTAACATAATTCATGGGAAGTGAGTCTCTTCTGCTGAACATGGATTTTCTGGCAGACAATTCCGTGTCTTTGTGGTCGTGACTTTTCCTGCCTAAATTCCCACACCGTTCCCAACTGATGAACCAAAACCATTAAACTCGTTAAAAAAGGCACGATTATGCAAGAAATCTCAATCAATTATGCATGAAGATAAATATATTAAATTCGAGCACTTTGGATGAGCTGTGAGGCAGTTGAGGATGTGCTGGAGATCCCCATCCATGACAAACAATGCAATCTGCTGCACTGGGAATGGATGGATTTGCATCCCATTATCACTTTCTGTTGAAGAGTCAATCTGAATTTTCTGCTGTTTGAGGAACTCCGGGGTGTGATGTGTACACATGGTGGAATTTAATCAGATGGCATTAGGTTTGTAGGAGTAAACAGAGCTCGGCAATAATCACGGGATATTATGGATTCCTGATTATTCCCATCATTTAAATTTAGTCTGGTGCTGGTGGAGCTCATTGCTGAAGAGAAATTTATTCCATCAGAGGTTATCCAAGCTTGGGATTAATTCCTGGTCCTTTCTAGAAAGGATGTGGTGAGGAAATCAGGACAAACTGGACCTGTCCCTGGGAGGCACAAAGTACACCTGGAATTCGTGCCAACTTCCAAAAAACATCGTGGATTGATTCACTCTGGCACTCACACACCTTGCACTGCTCCTCTCCAAAGACTGGCAGGAGATGGGGCTGGGAGAGAGCTTTTCTCCTGCCCAAATTTATAACTGAGGTGCAATAACCCTCTTCCACAATCAGGGAATTTTTCCCAGCTCTGTCCAGTGTTTGCTCCCGGGGAAAATGTAGGTGACCCCTGAAGTTGAGGAACAGAGGAAAAAAAAAATACAAACAGATGATTTTAGAGTTTTACTGTTTAATTGCATATTCAGGCACAATATTAAGAATTTTGGAGTACAAGGGACCTTTTAGGTCCTTCCAACCCAAACCATTCTGTGATTCCAGGAAGGGACAAAGCCCCTCAATGGCTCAATTCCTGAAGTGTTTTTACTGTGACATCCCACTGAGCAGAAGGGAGCTGCTTTTGAAAGGGATAATTCAGTTTGTCTGCAATGAGGAATGTGGGAATGAGGATAAAATAAACAGCACTAGAACAGAACTGCATGGATTGATTTTCATTGTGGCACAGAAAAACCCAAATTCTGAGTTACTGCACAAACTTTGCAGCTTAAGGCACTGCAAGGGAACTATTCTTGCTCCAGTTTTGTGTGTTCCAGCTGAAGTTGTGGTGCTTGTGAGAAAGGAGCAGGGCTTGTGCCTCTGTAATGCAAAAGAGAAGCAGGCTGTTCATCATTATCCTCAGAAGAAGTTTATTTTAATGCCAGGTTGATTTTTCTGCATGTTATATAAAATCCCTTTTTCTATTTTCAAGAACTACCAATGTGAAAATATTCCCTAAGAAGTGAGAGACTGAAATATTTAACCCATTTTTAGAGAGCAAATTAAAATTTGAAGAAAATCCATTAACTATTGGAAGAAAACTCATTCAGGCTGTAATTTTAATATAACCTTTGATTTTTGGAAATTGGAGCATGGAGGAGTTTTGAGTGATAAAATATTTGCTGCTAAACACAACATGATGGTGTTTAACTGCTGAGTACTGAGGGAGGTACTGTGGTGCACACAGGGGTTTTTTTGTGAAGTTTGGAGCAGGAATTAGAGCAGGAATTTAAATAATTTATCCAAACAGCCCCAGGAGGCTGCTGGGAGCCAAAGGAGCCAGGTTTCCCAAGGGATCCTTCCAGGGCACAGGGGATGTGATGTGGCTGCATTCCTCCCCGTGTGATGTCTTCTCATCAGAAGATGGCAGCAAAATCTTATTAACTGCAGCTCAGGCTCTCCTCACCCATTTCCACGCTCAGGGGCTGTGGGATGTTGGGAAGGGGCTGCTGGAGCAGCTCTGACCCCATGGTGGGTCAGATGCAGGGGGCTGGATCCTCTCCCCCCCCTCATTTCACAGGGCAGCTGCAGAAAGGTGTTTCCACAGCTTCTCTCTTCATCCTGGCTGGGAAAAGCAGGTCCCAAAAACGTCCTTAGCCTGCAGCTCAGTGGGGCCCAGCAACAGGAGGAGAGGCAGAAAGGGATGCACAGGGAATTCCACCAGAACACGAGGAAAAACATCTTTGCTGTGAGGGTAATGATTGAGCAGAGAGGGTGTGGAGTGTCCCTCACTGGGGGACATTGCAGAGCCCTCTGGGCACAACCCTGTGATCCCTGATCCTCACTGGGGACACTGCAGAGCCCTCTGGGCACAACCCTGTGATCCCAGATCCTCACTGGGGACACTGCAGAGCCCTCTGGGCACAACCCTGTGATCCCAGATCCTCACTGGGGACACTGCAGAGCCCTCTGGGCACAACCCTGTGATCCTTGATCCTCACTGGGGACATTGCAGAGCCCTCTGTTCACACTCCTGTGCTCTGTGCTCCCTGATCCTCTGATTTCTGTCCTTGGCTGCACCACCATGCTTTGGGTGGTGTCTCCTTGCTGGGAGTGAGATTTTCTTGCCTGACCCATCCCATCCATGATGGAATTTCCTTGGCTGAGCCATCCCATCCATGATGGAATTTCCTTGGCTGAGCCCCATCCAAACCATGCTGGAATTTCCTTGGCTGACCCATCCCATCCATGCTGGAATTTCCTTGGCTGAGCCATCCCATCCATGATGGAATTTCCTTGGCTGGCCCCATCCCATCCATGAGGGAATTTCCTTGGCTGAGCCATCCCATCCATGATGGAATTTCCTTGGCTGAGCCATCCCATCCATGTGATGGAATTTCCTTGGCTGAGCCCATCCCATCCATGATGGAATTTCCTTGGCTGAGCCATTCCATCCATGATGGAATTTCCTTGGCTGGCCCCATCCCATCCCTGCTGGAATTTCCTTGCCTGACCCATCCCATCCATGCTGGGATTTCCTTGGCTGGCCCCATCCCATCCCTGCTGGAATTTCCTTGCCTGACCCATCCCATCCATGCTGGAATTTCCCTGCCTGACCCATCCCATCCATGCTGGGATTTCCTTGGCTGAGCCATCCCATCCATGGTGGAATTTCCTTGGCTGATCCCATTCCATCCATGATGGAATTTCCTTGGCTGAGCCCATCCCATCCATGATGGAATTTCCTTGGCTGAGCCATCCCATCCATGGTGGAATTTCCTTGGCTGAGCCCATCCCATCCATGATGGAATTTCCTTGGCTGAGCCATCCCATCCCATCCAATCCATGCTGGAATTTCCCTGCCTGACCCATCCCATCCCATGGTTGTGGGGTGGCCACCTGGGGCTTGTGGACTGTCCCCTGTCCCTGCCATTGTCACAACGAGCCTGGCTCAGCTCTGGGCTCCCTGCCAGGGGCTCTGCAGCCAAACCTCAGATTTTTACCTCCACATTGCCTCTGCTTTCCAGCCACCAACCTTTGCTTTGCTCAACCAGTGCCATATTTTGCATTTTGGTGTCTGTCCCCTCAGTTTTTGGGTGCTCTGCTGTGGAGCTGAGGTTCAGCTGCAGCCAGCACCAAATGTTTGCTGGTTGCTTTAATCTCTTTAATCTTCCCTTGGCTCCCAGTTGCTTTTTGGGAGCTGAGTGCTCCTGTTGGGGCTCAGGCCTTCCTGGAGGCTTTGGCTGCATGCTGATGTCTGTCTTTCTATAGAAAGAACATATCCAGAGGCACCTTTCCTTTCTCTTCCCACAGAAACTGCTCTTCTGGCTGCTGCTGCCTCACAGAAGTGACATATGTTTTTAGATATTTTAATAGGAAGCAATGTTTGTGTACAATAATGCCTAGCAGCATCTGAAATGTGATCATATGTAATTCATACAGAAGGCATGATTTGAGCCCAAAATATCTTTTTTTTTTTTTTTAAACAAAAATGGTCGTAGTTTAACTTCAAAATAGGCATTGAATTTCTCTGTGGCATTCTGGGTATTTTCTCGCAAAAGAAGTGTCTGTAATTTCTGATCTGTAATTAGAACCCAATTTAATAATTACATGTCCTGCAAGGAAATGTTTCTTGAGCAGGGCTTTGTTCTTATGCAGCTGCTGGGAGCACAAAGATGGGGATTGTAAGAAATAGTTTGGATGAAAACAAACTGGCGAGGGCAAAGAAGTGATCAGAGCTGCTGAAGGGTGAGTGGAGCTGATCAAATTCACTTTTTATCACAGATAGTGTGGAGATGTACATCTCATAAGCATGCCTGGCATAAATCACTCTGGATGCAGAAAGATTAATTTTTGTGAGTGCTAAAGAGAAATTTTTATATGAAATTTAGCAGATCAAAGGCACTGTTTGAATGGTTTGTCTTTCCTCTAGGAAATTCCATCACAAAAAAAAAAAGCTAAACTAAAAACTCCACAAGAGTTTTCCTAGGGTTTCCTTCCACAAAACCTTTATCAAGCATATTATTAACTTAAGGCTAATTCAGAATCATTTTAGCCTTAAACATGAATAATTTCAGACTGACCTGATGACAGGTTCAAATTCTTTCCTAAACTATGAAGCTTAGCTAGAGGATCATATACTCATTTCATTAACTTCTTCTTCCAGGCAATATTGTACCTTGGAAATGACTTAATTAGTTGAAATTCATGGCAAAGGTATTTTGGAGAGCTGCCTGGACTGGGAGATGTGTGTAATACAGATCTGTATTTCTAGTTTGTGCTGGATGAACTGATCATATAAAAAGGTTTATTTCTTGGGAAGATCTTCAGAGAATGCTGAGCAGTTTAAAATCTATGGGAATGGCAAATTTCCATAATTGTTGGTGAAAATTGCAGAGCTGATTCTGTTTCCCTTTGAGCTTTGCTCCCCTGCTGTGTTGGTGTTGATAAAGGGGGACAGCTTTGGGCTCAGCTGGTTGGGGAAGGGCAAATCATTTCCATTAAGAATTTCAGCTGGTTTAATTTTTTAGCTTAATTGTGGAGTAATTAAGGCTGGAAAAGCCTTCCAAGACCATTGAGTCCAATGTCCCCAGCTCTGAGTGCCACGCCCAGCCCTTCCCTGGACACTCCAAACCTCCCTGGGCAGCCCCTTTCCAGAAATTCCTCCTGCTCTCCATCCTGAAGCAGCCCTGCCACAGCTGGGGGCTCTGTCCCCTCGTGCTGTGAGATGGTCACTGATTTCCTGCACAAAACACTCCTCACTGTGTGTCATTCCCCACCTGGCAGGTGACAGGGTGTGTGCTCACAGCTGGCCCAGGCAGGTGGCAGAGCTGCAGGCAGATGTTTGCAGCTGCAGAGCACAGCTGGGCACAGCCCCACAGCTGCCTGGGTTAGAGAGCAGCTTGTCAGGATTTCCAGGTGCTCAGAGGAGTGTGCTGGAAACTCTCCTGAAGGACTTGTGGTCTGAAAGATTAATGTGACCTCCTTTCCAGGCCAGGGGACTTTCTCCAGCACATCCATGTGTTGGGGACACAGGGAGGCTCAGGCTGGGTCTGGATGAACATGACAATGTTGAGATGTTTGACCTCCAGCACTGAGATGAGTCCAGGCTCTGGAATTTCCTCCTTTGCCGTTTCTTCCTCAGCTTTTCCAGAAGGAGATGAGAACAAGGACAGTCAGGTTTGGGTTTTTTGCCTCCTGAGGGGTCAAACCCCACTGATTTTTTTTTTGGCTGCTGCTGTACCTCTTTCTCCTCTTCAAAAGATTAAATTGAGCTCGCTTGAAATGAAAAGCAGCACCCAAAGCTGATAAATCTGAGAGGATGTCCCTGTGCCCTCCATCAAAGATGGATGTGCTCAGTCTGGAATGGGAATTATTACTGGGCCTCTGCTTGGACTTCAGGGATTCTGGGTTCATGGTTTGTTGCCAATCCAGCTCTTTCTACAGAGATTCCTCCAGTTTCAGAGACAGACCCACCTCCTCCAGCTCTTTTTGGCTTTTCCTGGTGTTTGCCATGGCAGGGGGCTGAGTGAGCCTGGTGCTCTGTGCAGTGCAGGGGATCACCTGCAGAACTTGGGATCTTGGCAAAAAAGGGTGGCTGGTGTGACCTTTTTGGGGTGTCTTTCTGCAGGTCTGGCCTTGGAGAACCCCCTGTGCACTTAGGGTTGCTCTTGGTATGGATTAAACCCCACCCAGCCCTTCCTTGTACAAATAAATTGAGTCTGAAGTTGTTCAGATGTAGTTGTGTGGGTTTTGAAGCAGATTTGCTTTAGTTGGAGCCAACTTGGGAAAATTCCAGCCTTTTCCCAGCCCCAAAAGGGAGTTGCAGATGGGTTGGGAGGACAAGAATTTGTCACATCAGGCACCTGCAGCACCAGCACATTTCCATGGCACTGCAGGAAAATCCTGAGGGGTTCAGAGGAGGAATCTCCTCCTCCCTGCTGACAGCCAAATTGCAGAGTGCTGTGGCTAATTGCACACTCTGAGTGTCTCCAGCATTGCAATTCCATGTGAAAAGCTGCCATCCCTGCCCTGGGAACATCACAGTGCTCAGCAATGAGGAATTTTATACCTCTCACTCAACACAAAGAGTTGCTTGTCCCCAAAAAGATGATGGAGTGCTGCAGCAGTGTTTTGGTCCTGTGAGAAGATTGATGGATTTTGGCAGTGCTGTTTTTTTTTTTTTTCTCCCCCTACAACCAAGTTCTATTCAAAATCCTCCCATTCAGCACCCCCTGAAAATTAATTGAGCTTCTTTCTGTGCCTTATTTGCATATTTTAGCCTACTCTTTCTAAAACCATTTAAAAACTCACTCACTCTGGGAGTCACAACATCCAAAGGCTGGGGAAACCACCAGGTAAACACTCTGGTGTTATTTCCGTGGAAATATTTCATTTTATTGTAATTGAGCAAGAATTAGGATGATTTTTAATAGTGACATATGGCAATTACCACTGAAAACGTTTCTGAGAGACTTCAGAGTTGTTTATACCATTGCTGGAAGTGTTGTAAAAACAATGTGAAATTCCTGGGGAATTGGACTATTTGTTTCTATCCAGGGGATAATTTCCTGCAGCAGAAGTGAACTATTAAATTAATCACGCCATATTTAAAGGGCAGCATTTGCATTGGTTCTGACCAATGAATCATAACCAACAATTTCCTTTTTATAGCTGAAAGGAGAGGAGAACACACAAAATATTAGGAAATGATCCATAAACAGCTCTCTCCTACACATGACAGCTGTACATTGGAAATTTGCATTTAGGAGAATGAAAAACAAATCCCAGCTTGGTGAAGGTGCCTGGAAAAGTCCTGGCCCTTGTTCCCTTTTGTGAGTAATTGCAGATTTTGAGGGATGGAAAGTGGCTGGTGTGGTGTCCCAAACTGTGGCTTGGGTCTTAGTGGGTTTTTTGTGGCATTTAGATTGTTTTTTATGAATTCAGCACTGGTGTCTTTTAGGGAAATCTGGTTGTTTTAGCTTAAAAAAAATTAATTTGTGGAATTCTTTCCCAAGTGAGAATGGCTATGAACAATACCACATCAATTATAACTAAAGGATTCTTTGTCCAGTGGGCCCAGACCACAAACTCCTTAAATTCTGCCATAAATTCTGATGTTGCCATGAATTATTGGCATTATTTTCCTGAGCTGGTGTTGGCAGCCACATGAGAGATGTCCTGGCTCTCCCAGTGACTCTCTCCTGGCCTCGAGCAAAGCACTTAAAGTGTCCATGGCTCACCTGAAAAAGGGACAGCAGTGTTTTATTCTGAGGTGAAACTGGTGCCAGCCCTCCTGAGTTAATGTCTGAGATTTCCCAAAATAAAAGATGCCTTCAACAATTCAGCATTGCCAGGGAAAGTCATAATTCCTTGCAGTTTATGCAAAAGGAGTTTGAGGTACTGCAGTCACCTTCTGTTAAATGCAGAGAATTCCCAGGTTTCCTAATAAATTGAAGGGGTAATTGATGATATATTTTGATTATATATATTGATTATATATTTTCTCTCCAGGTGAGCATTCCCAGCTCTCCACAGGTGAGGTGCTGTCAGTCCTGGCTCATTCCCAGCACAGCACCAGGCTCATTCCCACCCCAGCACTGCCAGATGTCCACCCCAATACCCTAATCCATCTAGAGGATTTTTTTATAATCCTTTGGAAAGGGACAGGAATGTTGCACCTCTCCACAGAAAACCAGGAAAAGACCAAGAGATAAGGCCCAAAGTGGGCAGCATTTCCAGAAGTGCTGCTTTCCACTCCAGTTTAGCTGAGAGAGCTTTTCCCAGATCCAGGGCAAGGCAGAGAGGCTGGAGAGCTGGAAATTCCTGTGTGGTGTTAACCCAGCATATAAACTCTCCTTGTCTCTTCCAATGAAACATAAAAACCACCCCAGACTGTGTTAAATCCCTGCCTTGGGATAACAGCAGCACCTGATTCCAATGACCCTTGTTCAGGATCATCCATGCCCACACAGAGGACGAAAATTGTATTATTGGCAAAACTAGAATTTAAAAAAAAAAAAAAAATAGGATATAGAGCACTGCATTCCCCCCACTCCAGATTTATTTTTTTGAATTGTTTTGCTTTTATCCTCCTTACCTTTCCTTCCAACTTTCTGAAATCCTTTTGGCTTTTTAATTATGCTCCAAATCCTTCCAACTGCATCAGCAAAAAGTGGCCTTTGGTGTTTGCCTCTTGTGGAGCTGGGGAGAAGCCAGGCTCTGTCACTTGTGGCAGTAACACTTCTGGCAGAGCTTAAGACAGAATCCTGAAATATTGAATAATTGACATTCTTAGTTGCAAGTGGAGAATTTCCATCGATGGGAGGTGGCTGCTCTGTTTGATGATTGTGGAGAGTCTGAACAGGAGCAAATCCATGTCTGGGGCTCTGCTGGAGAAGCTGGTGCAGATGGAAAGTGGGAATTTTATTCAACAAAGGGGAAATACAGCACAATTGGGCTGAAATTGAAAATTAGGGCATTATTTAAATGTTGTCATAGATATAAAGTTGGTTTAGTGGATAAAAACATTATGGGATGCAATGCAAGGGGAGAGTGAGCTGGAAGTTGAGCACAGGGAGGGATTGAAAGGAAAAAAACAGAACTGGTGGTGGGTGAATATTTGTAACAGAAATTATTTAAATTCGGATTAATTACATTCATTTTGGATAAAATATATCTCAGCCTGCTAAGCAAACATTGTTTATATAAAAATCTGAATGTCATTTGAGTGGAAATGCTGATAAATTTCTTTGGTCCAACCCCATTTCTCTAGAAATAACTAATTTGTATTCTCATCCATATTTCTTGCTGTTTAATTTCATATATCATAGGAAAAGCCATGTTTATTGCAGGTGACTTCCTGGTATTTGCATTCTTTTAGTTCAGAAATGTATTTTTATATTTCAGGTGTTGATCAAACACACCTGACTCCTGAACAGAAAAGCAGAATTTAAAAGGAATTTTCAGGAGATTTTTGCCTACTTAAAGAATGCATGGAGCTATTTAACTGGGAGTCAAATAGATGAGTTGAATAATTAATAAAGTCAGTTTTCCTGGCCAACTTTCTTAAGAAACTGCCTGCAAAACTTTGCCTGGGAGGGCTGACTTTGTCTTTGAGAGAGAAGTTGTTTATTGAGCCCTTTTCAAGCTGCTGTTGGTGCCTCTGGCACAAACAGGGCTGGATGGATCCAGCCTGGCCTGGGTGCCCAGGGCTGGTCTAAATTCACCTGAAACCCCAAGAATGGACAGAATATCCACGTTGGGACACCAAATTCCTACAGAAAAGCTGGAATTGCCTCTGGAATTTGCCAGCCCCATAAAAAAGCACCACAACAAGAAGGTGGCTGTGAGTTGGGGGGGCTCAATCACTGCTGGTTGAAATTATTGGGACAGGTTTTGTGCAAAGCCTGCCCCTCCCAAACACTTCAAATTACTTTTTTTTTTTTTTTTTTTTTTTAATGTGATTTTTAATTTATATTTTTTAACATTCCCTCGATGTATGCCAAAGCACTGGAGGTGCAAAACTATTGGAATTCATTCCTCCCCTTGCAGAGCAGATTGTCACTCTGAGCATCCCTCCAGACCTCCCTCCAACATCCCAAAATCCCACAGACTGAGGATGGTGGGACACTGAGCATCCTGCAGAGGCTTGATGTGATTGAAAAGCAAACATCAGCTTCAATAGCAATAAATTGATTTAAAAGAAACGAAATAGATCTTTTTATACAATCTCGGCCTCCTTGTTTGGTATTTATTTCTCAATAATTGAAAAATCAACTTAGAGATGATTCACTCTTGTGAGGTTTCACACAGCCCAGCTGGCTTGGGCTCATTCCTGGGCTCCAGATCTTCTCCCAGCTGGGGAGGAAATCCTTCACAACCCTTTCTGCTTGACAAAAGCCATGAGTCAAAGTCCTGACAGGGTAGCTCAGGGAAAATAGCAGCAGTGCAGCTCAGACTGGGAGCCAAGGCTGGAAAAGGAACACAGGGACAGCACAGTGCCTCTTACAAGAGCAGAAACCAAAAATATTTGCTGCACCCCGCACTCCTGAAGGCTTGAAATGCTTTGGGAGGGAAATAGCAGATTTGATCAAAATCTGAAAGGTGAGGAGTGGCAAAAGACAAGCTAGGAAATCCCAGGATGATTTTGGTTGGAAAAGCCCTCCAGGATCTCGAGTCCCAATCCCCTCCTTGTCTCCCTGCCCAGTCTGGTCATTCCTTGGACACCTCCAGGGATGGCAGCTCCAAACCTCTCCAGGCAGTCCTTGAGGGGGAAAAAAAACCCAATTAAAGCAACTTAGAAAACCCCTTGGATTGTGAAGGTGAGCAGATGGCTTTAATTCCTTGTGTCCTGTCTTTTCTGCAGGGAGCCTTTCTCACCTGAGACTCTTCACGGTGTCCTCGCTCTTCTGTCACCTGTCCCCTCCAGACCTGCTGCAGATGAGCAGTGGCCCCTAATTTCAAAGTGGAAAGCAGAGAAAAGGCTGGGGAAGCTCTAAATTGGTCTGTAAATAGGCACAGAAACATTTCCAGAGGAGAACTCCCCTCCCAAATTCTGTGTGTTCATTCCCCACTCTCACTTTTCCTCTTGAATTCGCTAACTGCATTTCCCATCAGTCATGATTTTTTTTTTGGGAAAGCTTTGGAACAGGCAGAGAAAAGCCTATTTTTCCCCCTTTGCTCCCAAATCAAGGCAGTTTGGAGGAGACAGAAGGGGATTCAATTCAGCCAGCTCAGCTGATGTCAAAGCACGGAGTTTGTTTGTCATCAGCCTTCACTGATGGGGGAAAGTTTGCTCTCCAAAACCACCGGAAAAAAACCAACCTTGCTTGTATAACAACCTCCTTGGCTGCTGGGTTTTCAAGCAGATGCCTCCTTTCCTCAGATCAAATAGTTGAAATATCATCCCTCGCCAGATAAAGGGAAAAAACTTCATTGTCTGCATCTTTTTCAAACCCAGCTGAAAAGCGCTTCGGGTTCTGTGGGGGCTTTTTTTTTTCCTCCTTTTTCAGATCACTGCCTGTGCTGTTCTGGCACTCCCAGGATCAATGATAACAAGCAGGTCGAGATAAGACATCCAAATTTCTTTTTGCTGGGAGTTATGACTTGGTAGAGCTGCAGTGCTCCCGGGATGTTCACTGGTACCTATTTATTTATGGAGCATTTGTATTTATTTATTTGTCTTAATGCAAAAAATGGAGTGTATTTATTTTTTAAAAAAGAGATTTCAGGGAGAATTTCTAAAAAATAACCCAGTTCAGTGCCTTTTGCAGTGATTTGACAGTTTTGGACTGCTGTATTTACACAGTTGATTAATGACCTTTCATGAGGGTGGATCTGATGATTTCTGATGCCTTTTCCCACCTAAATAACTCTGTGATTTTGTGATCTGTGGGGCTCTTTGCTGAGTAAAGGAACTCCAGCTCTTAAATCCCATCCTTTACTTCCTGTGCTTTAATTACCTGTGACCTGGAGTGATTCAGTGCCACTTAAGACAGAAAAGGTGCTTTATAAATAAATAATTTTCCTGCTGAGAGTCCCAGAACATTGGTTTCACATCCTATTATCAACACAGGGTCGTGCTGTCCAAAGGAGATTTAAGGCACCCTGAATTCTGTGTGTTGTTATTATAAAGTTAATGAAGTGCAGTTCTTTCAGCTAATATTGTTTGCAGAGGGTCACTCCAGTAAATTATTGGGGAATAATTTCCTTTTAAACAGAGGTAAAACACAACCCAAGGAGATTTCATTTGTCTCATTAAAGCCTGTTTGAAGGTGTTATCTCAGGTTTTATTGGAAAAGGATGAGAGATGGTTGTGCTCTCCAAGCCCTGACTCAGGATTTGGGCTGAACTCTGGATTTGGAAAGAGCCAGGCAGGTAAAATAAGTGAAGCTAAAGCAAGGAGTGTGGACATGAATGTCCAAAGAAAATCCAGCCCTCAAGGAATGTGTTATTAGCATGGATGGAGATTGGTTTTGCTAAAAGCCAAACCAGTTCTCTACGTTTTCATCCTCAAATAATTAATTTTTTCTAATATTAAAACTCAACTAACCAAATCCTCTGGTATGACCCATAAAATTGAAGATAATGAAGAGCATAGAGAGAGATGAAGATTTATTGGGCTGCTGGTTTGGAAGCAGCAGAGCAGCAGCTGGGAGGTCCAACCTGAGCTCCAACACGTCTGGAGGAACAAACCCATCTGACTCTGGCTCGTGGGGCAAACATCCCAAGTGTGGAAAAATTAGCATTAAGAAAATTAATTGCTGGCTGTGGCATGACTGAGCTTCCCCTGAGAGGTTCAGCAAGCTCTGGGCTGTGGGAAATGACTGAAAAGCACTGGGAGAATTTTCTGTGCTGGGGAAACATCAACATGAACCCAACAAACACCAGGAGAAATCTTGGAAATCTGCCTCCCTGGGCCTGTCTCACTCGAACACAGTTGGAAGGTAAAAACAAACTCCAAGATGTCCAAATAATCCTAAAAGCTGCTTACTGCAGAGCCCCCAAAGTCTTGACATAACAAAATTTATATTGGATGTCAAAGCCTGTTTGTAGTTGCATTAAATCCAGGCAGTCCTAGAACAAAAATCCAAGCAACAGACACTTTCTGTAATTGCAAGGATTTTCTCCTTCTGTCCTTTTGGAAGTAAAATGGATTTTGGAGATAATTTTCCGAATGTTTCAATTAATTTTTCCCTTGTGCAAGCTGATTTTAAACTTACCCATGTTAATTATCACAAGGCTTGACACCTTTCACTACACCAGGCTGCTCAGGTAAGTGAGATAATCATATTTTTAAATGGTTTTAGCACATAACATTATAGTCAACAATTACTGAGTGGCTTTGGCATGGTCAAGCACCACGAATTGGTAGCACTAAGAAAAAAATTCCTAAATTCCCCTACAAATGCATTGTCCTAAAAAAGTTGGCTAAAACCCAAGGCCATTTGTACATGAGAAGGTTCCCTACCAGAGTTGCTAGATCACTATTAATTTATTTGACAGCTTTTAGGCTGAGTTCAGATATTAGAGCTGTCATTGTAAAATACTTCCATTTTTCCTTCAACGCTGCTTTGAGATGCTGCTGCTTTGAAGCTTTGTCAAAGTAGCTCTGAATCAGGAGAAACTTTCCAATTTTTTTTTTTTTGTAAGTTGAAAGTCTGAAGAGCCTCAATATGCTGTATAAAATTGTTCTGAGGATCGAACCTCCTCCTATGGTACCCTGGAGCATTCAGTCACTTTCAATAAATCTCTTTTAATAATTTCTCACTTGTCCTTATTATTACTAACAGCCAGAGCATCTCAAGGCAATGTCAGAGTAAAGGCTTTGGCTGGATGCAGGAGGAAGGCTTATTTGAAAGTTAACATGAAGGTAAAGTAATCCAAATGTGAACTTTTTTTGGGGAAAGTGACTGGTTTTACTGCATGAATTTACAGATGGTGTCGATTCTGTCAAAAAAGTCTCAGTTTCTTTGATTTAAGAAGTTGTGTTGCAGGGTAAGGATGTTGAGAATGGAGTTTGGGAGGTCTGTTTTTCTCCTTTTTAAAGCTTTGCTTTGATTAGTTTTCTTTCATTATCTCTGGAAGAGCTGCGTTCAGCATCTGCTGGGAATATCTGCCATTAAATAATTCCTGTGATATGGATTTGGGCTGCTTGACTGCCTCCCTGTCCTTTGACAAAAATAACCACAACTTTCCATTAAAAGCATCCTGTGAGTTTGGGGAAGGCTTTTCATCCACTTTATCTTGAGTTAATTGCAACCCCCTTTATTGATCCCCACGATGTGGATGAAGAATTCAAACTGGACAATGCTCCCTTGTCTTCAGCTGGATGTCAGACTGATTTCCAATGGATTTATCCAGGGGGTGATAAAAAACAAATTCCAAGTAATTATCTGAATAAATAAATGCAATTCCCCATGTGGAATGAGCTGGATCAAAGCAAAAACCTTGACCAAGAAATCTTTCAGCACCTCTTGTGCTACTCCCAAGGTTTCTGCTCCCAGCAACCTCATTCCTGTGGTTCTGTGATCCAAACTACATTCTCTACCCTAAAATTGATTTCCTCATGAGCTTTTTGTTTAAAAATATAGCAGCTGAGGAGACCCCTCTTCCCCCCAAGGCACTGCCTCAAACTTGAGCCAATGTGAAAAGATTTAATCTCAGAACTACCCTGCTATTAAATGTGCACTTCTTTCCCTAAAATGTTCCCAGTTCCCACCGAAGCCATATCATCCTGCAGAAGGTGATGCTCCTTGTAGCACAGGGTTTGATAAGGAAGGACAAAATCGGCAAGAAAACATTCATTTCTTTGTGGGTTTGTGATTTTTTTGGTTGCTGTTGTAGGACTGCCAGGAAGAGTTTTCAAACAAGGTTTGGGAAGAGCGAGCGAGGCCAATTCTCTCTTTATGGTTGCTTTTTCCTCCTCATAAACCAACCCTCAGCTTTGCTACCAGTCTATCATGGAGGAGATTTAATCTCTATAAAGCTCTCGACAACTGCAGTGATAATTTCAGCCTCCCAGTTTATGAGATTATAAAAGGCACTTTTCCCTCACCAGGGTGAAGAGCTGGGTTTAGCCAAGCTGCAGTCAATGATTCAGACCATTCATTTTGTGCCTGAGAGACATCCTGAAGCCTGGCAGTGCCTTGTGGCCGAGTTATGTGGTGTGGTTTGGAAAAAAGGAACCAATTTTATAGAAATAATTGGTCCTGTAACAAAATGAAAAGGATCTTTTCAAAGTGTAGCTTTGAAAATACACCCCTGTGACAGTGCTGGTGGTTATAGGTGACAGAGTAATCACTAAGCAGTGTTTAATATAAAATAATAGAGTTTATAGGATATTGGGACAGAAAGCAGAAGTTTTTTACCTACAGTGAGCCTTTTAATGGAACACAGTGGAATTTGGGGGTTGGCCTCTTCTCCCAGGTGATGTGATGAGGGGAAATGGCCTCAGGGGGAGGTTCAGGTTGGATTTTAGGAAAAATTTCTTCACTGAATGGGTGATTAAGCATTGGAAGGGGCCGTGGTGGAACCACCAGCCCTGGAAGGATTCAACAATGAGCAGATGTGGCCTTGGTGATGTGGATTGATTGACAAGGTGGTATTTGCCATGCTGCAGTGTGTTTTTACCCTCAGTGATTTGCTCCTTTTTGCCTCCTACCCTGTTGGTTTAACCTGAGCTGTACCCTCCTACCCAGTCGTCAATCCTCCCCTGAGCCCACCTCTTGTTGTAGAATGTTCCTTGCTCCTCCTCCCATTAATTTGTCAATCTCACCTTTTTCCTACCCTTTGGTCTGGAAACTTCCATGTCCATTCCCTGTTCTTTGAGGCCCCATTGGCTTCTTCAAGTTGTTCCCTCCCTCTGTGTTTCCTCATTGGGTTATGTACTGTAAACCCCACCCTGTGTTTTTCCTATTGGTTAAAAATTGTACCCTCCCCCTGAGCCTCCCAACATATATAAGCTCCTGCACTGTTGTGTTTGTGGATTATCTAGACAGTGAAGTCTTTTGGAGCCTATACGGAAGATCTTTTCCTGGTTTTTATCTCTGTCTTTGGTGTTTTAGTGTACCAGCATGCTGTAGAGGGCAAGCCTTGCTCTACTGCTGCTCAGACCAATTTTGGTCAGAGAGCAGCTGCTCCCAGAGTGTTGCTGTGAGCTAGCAGGCAGACTCCATGTCTTAGGTTGTAAAACAGGATGTGACCAAATGTATGTATTCTATCACCATCTGCTGAAACCAGGAGGGACAGTCATTTTTATCTTCTCCACAAACCATCCTCCCTCCAGGAGATATCTCCTGTTCATGGCCATGGAGTCCCAGGGCATGGCTGATAAAATTCCATCATCCCACTGGGAGATGCTCCAGGCAGGGGAGGAGCCAAGCCTTTCCTACCCAGATAAAAACTGATATTTTGGGACACCAAAGCAGCCTTTTTCCACTGGATTCCAGAGGAAAACCAGACCTTTCCACATCATCCCTGGAGCTTCAGAGGAAACTGCACCTTCTCCAGGAGCACTGCTCCAGCTGAACCACATCTGCCCCTGCAGGAGGATGCAGCCACCATTGAATGGGACTGCTGCCAACACCCTGACTGACTGACGGGTGTCAGCTTGGATTCTGACTCTGGCAGTGCTTTGGGATTGTTCTTTGTAATGCTGCATTTCTATTTTAATTTTCCTCGTAAAGAACTGTTATTCCTATTCCCATATCTTTGCCTGAAAGCCCCTTAACTTAAAAATTATAGTAATTTGGAGGAAGGGGGGTTATATTCTCCATTACAAGAAAGGACCCTGCCTTTCTTAGCAGACACCTGTCTTTTAAACCAGAACACTCTGGCACCACATCAGGAGCAGGAGAAGAACAGCAGGAATTAGGGAGGTGATGGAGCAGAGCCTGTTTGTCACTGTTCCTCTCAGATCTTGGTGCCACCAAGGGAAAAAGAGCTGGCAAAGAACAGAGCTGACTTTTGAGCCACCGGTTTTGCTTCTCCTCCTCGGGTTCTGGGTGAGGCTCTTGCATCTTCCAGGTTTTCTGATTCAGAGGTCTGGGAAGTAAAAGTAGGAATCCTGTTTTGATGTTTCAGGAGGGAGGGCATCAATTCAGTCTTTTGTCTGTGCCCACACGTGAAACCTGAAGGAAAGAAATTACGTTTCCTGGTCAGTCAAATTTGGCTGAACCTTTGGCAACTCCAAAGGGAAGAGGAGAGCTGGAAGGATACAGGGAATATCTGTGGGACTGCCTGCATCTCAATTTCTCAGCAATCATGGTAAAAAGGCATCAGTTCATCCCTCAGGGGGATTGATTCCTTGAGGGGAAGGCGAAGTCTGAGTTTGGATTCTCTCCTGAGTGGTTGAACTCCAACCCATGATGGAAACAGAGGAGGTGGGGAGGCTCCCAGAAGATCCAGAGGTAGAATTGTAGTGAGGTAGAATTGTAGTCCTGACAGCACTGCAGATCCTCCAGAAACATGACAATGGAAGCAGATAAATCTTTTAATTAAATATTTCACATATCAGTCGTAATTACTTCCAATTAGTGCTAATGAAGAAAGGATGGTGCAAACAAGCAATATAATCTGATGAGGAAGCATTTTTTAATTAATATGAATGGCATGGATAGCACTAATTGACTCAGTTTGGGTTTGATTTTTTAAAAAATACTTTGGTTTGAAAGAGTTTCTTATGTTTTTGAGCTCCTTGTCCTCTCTCCCTTTCCTTTCCTCCACTGCAACATTTCTTGGAATTACTTGGAGTTAAAATATTTGGAGTATCCCAAGCTGAATTTTACCCAAGAATTATTATTGTCTCAAATTAATATTTTATACGTTTTTTATAGAGGTGAAATTAAATCTTTGCCTCCTCTCCATCACTGCAATTCCCATTATCAAATGGGAAATTATTATGAAAATTGGATGTTTGTGAGGCATTTTCTAAAAGCAAATGCACCATACAGGAAGCAGATAAGTTCAAATGCCAAACCCATCAAACTAAAATTTGAAATCTTCTGGTACTCTCAGATATTGACATTCTTTATCAATATTTAAGATTCTTTTTAGGAGTTCCAGGCAGAGAATATTTGGTAGCTTATTCTGATGAGGAATCCAATATGTAATTGTCTACAAAAGGCAGCTTTGCCAGGATGAATAAAGACTTCAGAAATGATCATGAATCACACCCAGAAGATTTGTGGGGATGGTTTTCCCTCTTTTCTCTGGCTTAGAGTCCCTGAGACCCAGTCCAGGCCTGAATATTCTATTTGACTTTCTCTTCCAACTCCTGATCTTGTGTCAATCCAACTCTTCTGTAAAGATTTGTAGAAGAAAAAAATTAAAATGAAATCCAGGATTTTTACAGGCCCATTTCCCCTAAAAATATGCAGGGAACTTATCCACCTTTTGCAGATCAATGCAGTAGCAGGGAATCTTTTGGGAATAAAAAAATTAAATAACCAAGTCTAGGATTTAACCCATAAAGTTTCAGGGATGGGAGTACAAAGAGAAACCCACTCCTTCTTCTCCCTGCTCTTGGCAGCTTATTTTACAATTGGAGGGTCAATCTTTTTCACTTTGATTTAATTAATCAAAGGGATTAAATGTGGGATTTTAAGGACTCCTGGAGATCCAGGAAGAGCTGCCAGTGTTGGTGTCTTCATTCTTTTCTTTATCAGTACAAAGGAGAGTGTGAACTGCTGCATTAAAGACAAACATTGATTAAAAAGATTGTAATTTTTTACAGCCTCATTGAATCTTTTAAAAACCACCAGAGAGGAATATTCCATCAGGAATTCCCAGGATCCAGGGCTGATCCAGATCCTTCATTCCCTTTATCCCTCTGGAACCTGTGACCATCACCACATTTCAATATCAGCCCTTGGACAGGAGACCATAACTTCTTCCATTCCTAAAATTAAATATTTTAAAGACACATTAAGAGACAGTGCTTGAAGAGAGGAAAAATAAATGAAAGCATAAAAATGAATAACAATTATTTTCCCTGCCCGTTTGAGGTGAGCAGCGAGCAGTCATTGTCCTCATAAATCACCAAGTGTCCAATTTTGGGAGCAGCAACTCAAGGAATTTCAGGCAGCAAAATGAACTAGGAGAGAGCAGCAGTTTTATTAAACATTTCCAAGACAGATTGGGTGGTTAACTGGCAAACTTGGGGAGTCTATAAATAAAATATGGAAGGAGCAGCCAGCTACGAGCTCCTTGTTTTACACACAGCTTGTCCCCATCAGTAAATCTGTTTTAAAAGCTGCTGCGTGGTTGATAAGAATTGTATTTTCTCTTTGAAATGATATTGTGTCATCCCAGCACTGACTCTCCTTGTGCTGGTTGTGTTATTGGGTGATTTGTTTTAATAAATGTATTTGCTGCTCACTTTATGCTTGTAAGAACACATTTTCCTCTTGGTGGAGGTAATTAGACCTAAAATTCTCTCTCTGAGTGACTTCTCCACAGCTCAGGAAGTGCTGAGGTACCACTAAGGATGAATTTTATCTTGTCACAGAAAATTGCTAGAAGTGCTTTATTTTGCAGGAGGCCCACGAATCTCATCTAGTTAAATTAAACTGGGCTGGAGAGGAGGTGGAAAAATACTTGGAATTTGTGTATTTATTTTTTTTAATACTATAAAATTTTTGTTGGTTTTCCCTCATGGGTTTGATTAAGATTTGCTGAGAAACTTAAGGAGGAAACTCAGCTCTTGTTTTTTTTTCCTGGAAGGGTTCAGAGCATCCTTGCAGAGTTTTGGCAGCCACTCCTCAGAATTCCAGAATTTTGTATTGTAAAAGAAAAACACACCTTCAGCTGCTCACCACATTTCTCCCAGCTTTCCTACAAACCAAATCTTTCCCCAAATCTCTCAGACTTGCAGAAAACAGGATGGGTTTGGATCCAGAGGATCCGAGGTGCTGGTCCCAGCCTTTTCCTCTGGCAGGGAATGGGATTTGCCCCATCCTGGCCTGGAGTGTTTCCCTTAAACCTTCCCATGGGGAGGCACCACGAGATTTTTGTGCAGACCCTGCTTGGGAAATGGACCTGTGAGGTCACCCTGGGATGCTTTTTGCCACCTCCAAAATGAGAAAACAAACAACTCCTTTTCCTCCCACTTCAGCCCCAAGTCTTGCCCCAAATCCCTGAGACAATCCTGGGGTCAAACCAGGTCACCAGGAACCAGGGTCAAAAGTGCAGTGCAAAATTTCAAATGACTTTTAATTAATCTAATTAAAATTAATTGCTTCTGCTTCTTTGCAGAGTCTGGACCAGGATGAGCATTTTCATCTTCCACATGCAGCCCTTCATCTCTGCTCAGGCTTTGAAGTGAGTTTTTCCAGCTCTGCCATCAGCTGAGGGGTCTGTATTAAGTAAGTGGAGAAGCTCTGCTTGTCTCTCACATCCCAGGATGTTTGGCTGAATTTTAGCAACACAGCTTTAGCAGAAAATGATTCATTAAAGAGGAGATGCAATAAAAAAAGGTAAAATGTGTGAAAGCTCTCAGGTATTTTTACTTTCCCTCTTTTAATGACTGTTCTAATATGACCATTGACTCTTTATTTTTCCCCCTATTCACAGTTTTTTATTAATTTCAGGTCAAATAGAGTGAAAACCCAATTGTGTTTAATTCTCTGTGTCTATCTGTGTTGGAGTCTAAGTAAAACTCTGACTTATTTAAAAACAGGGCTGTCCCAGAGGATTGACAGCTGCTCCAGTTCCCATTAAACTCCTGGCAAGGCTCAGTCCTGGCTGAGGATAGGATTGTCTGTGCTGGTGTCCATCAAAAATCAGAGTTTGCCATGAGTTCCCCTCGGAGCTGTGCAGTTCCCTCACCCAGGAGATGATTCCTGTCACACCTGGGCAGTTGTCTAAGGCACAATCCTGACCTTGAAGGGGGATTATTGTCAGCCAGCTGCCCCTGGTGCCTCTCACAGGATGGAGTGATGTAAATAACCATAATCCACCATCTACACGCCTTAATTATCATTGTTTCACCTTTTAATTATTGAAAGGTTTGATGACAAGATGTCCCTTAAAATTTACAAAAGTTAAAATTGTTGGGATGAGACTTGAACAGCACAAAGGAAACACAATAATTTAAAATATCCATGTTGTTCACATTGCACTTTTTTTTGTTTCTTTATTTGGGTTATTACAAAAGGGGAGAAAAAAAATCTGTTTTTAAGGGCATCTTTTGCCAGCCAACATTTCCCCCTCAGTGGTCCCGCAGTGAATGAATTATTGGGGATTTATGAACATATTAATCATCTCCATGGAAACAGTTGGCAATTTCACAGCACAGGAGTTCGACTTCCCTGCATGACAATGAATAAAAGGAAGGATCTGAAAAAGGGGAAGCTGAGGAGAGATGAAAACCCCTCCAAATTTAGACCCAAATTTAGCAATAACTACTCCAGCTCTGGGAGGGGAATCAGCATCTCCAGTGACCCCAAGCCCTTTGGAATTTGCAGCCTATTCAGGGCATGGATCCTTCAGAAGGCTCAATGTGCCCTCCATGAAAGGCTTTATAATGGGAATTAATTAATTTTTTTCCCCTGCAATGGTGTTATTTAAGGAATCAGCTCTCTGGGAGATGAGACCTCAGTAAATGAGATTTGCCACTGAGGAAAAAGTGTTGGGTGTGAGGCTGAGCAGAAATGTGGATCAAGAACACAAATATCAGGGGTTTGGGGCAAGAGGGGGAAAGGAAACAATGAGATTTTAAAGCCATTCTGTAATATAGCAAAACTTGGAGAGAGAGAAAAAAAAACCAGGAACAGAGGTAATAATTTAACTGTGATCTACTGGGATATTGGAACATTGTTGGAACATTGGTGGCTTCCTCCAACAGGTCCATGTCCCTCCTGTGGGAACCCAGGGTACCTGGTCCTGCTAAACCTCCTGAGATCCCATGGAATTCCCTGTTATTCCACTGGGATCCAAGCATTTATTCTTAAATAAATGGGATCTCATGGAATTCCCTGTTATTCCACTGGGATCCAAGCATTTATTTATTAAATGAATGGGATCTCATGGAATTCCCTGTTACTTCACTTGGGTCCAAGCATTTATTCTTAAATAGATGAGATCCCATGGAATTCTTTGCTATTCCATTTGGATCCAAGCATTTATTCTTAAATAAATGAGATCCCATGGAATTTCCTGTTACTTCACTTGGATCCAAGCATTTATTCTTAAATAGATGAGATCCTATGGAATTCTTTGCTATTCCATTTGGATCCAAGCATTTATTCTTAAATAGATGAGATCCCATGGAATTCTCTGCTATTCCATTTGGATCCAAGCATTTATTCTTAAATAAATGAGATCCCATGGAATTCTCTGCTATTCCATTTGGATCCAAGCATTTATTATTAAATAGATGAGATCCCATGGAATTTCCTGTTACTTCACTTGGATCCAAGCATTTATTCTTAAATAGATGAGATCCCATGGAATTCTTTTCTATTCCATTTGGATCCAAGCATTTATTCTTAAATAGATGAGATCCCATGGAATTCTTTGCTATTCCATTTGGATCCAAGCATTTATTCCTAAATAAATGAGATCCCATGGAATTCTCTGCTATTCTATTTGGATCCAAGCATTTATTCTTAAATAAATGAGATCCCATGGAATTCTCTGCTATTCCATTTGGATCCAAGCATTTATTCTTAAATAGATAAGATCCAATGGAATTCCCTACTATTCCACTTGGATCCAAGTATTTATTCATAAATACACCCTGCAGAATGTCAGGAGGGGCTGGGCAGGTGCTCTCTGCCCTTCCAGCAGGGCTCTGGGCAGGTGGGTGCCTGGAATTCCCAAAATCTGTAGGGATTCCCTGAATTACCCCTCCCAGCTGTGCTGCAGATCAGGAGCAGCTGCTGCCCCTGGGGAAGGAGGTGCTGTGGGAAGGGAATTCAGCAGAGAAGGAAGGGAAGCAGCAGGGAAATATGAAGCAGAGTTGTTTATTGGGGGTGTGGAATTTGTGCAAGTCATGAATTGATGACTACAGAAGGACTGGATATTCCTCCTATTCCTGGGAATGGGACAATTGGTGCTTCCAAGGTAAGGAGTTTGGTTGTTTTTTTGTTTTTTTTTTCCTGGAAGAATCTTTCTCTGAGCTGGAGAAATTCCTATAATAGCAAAACCACTGCTTTTATTTTTTTTTCCTGCACTTATTCCCCAACTGGGAGCTTTCAGGCACTGCACATGTAGTGAAAATTAGAAGAATCAACTCCCTCCCTATACAATTTCCTTCCTTTAGGTGCCAAAAATTGTAAAATAAGACTGCTCAAGTCCTGGTGGAGCAGCCTTTTAGCTTTGGAGGCTTCAAAGCAGGAGTTCAGCTTGGGCCATGGCTGCTGGGCCCAGGGGAGTTTTCCTGGCTGAACATCACAGCATCCAAATTCTCCCTCTGATGTTTAGAGAAACATTTGCTCTTCCTGGTTTGAATGGGACTGGACCATCTGGTGGTTCACAAAAACCATCTCTGCCCTAGAAGAATTCCTGATAAATGGAGAGTTCTTCTGGAGAGGAAGGGATGGGCAGACATGAAGTGTTCTGGTCAGAGGTGGGCTGACTTCCCTTGGCCTGTTTGCAGCCTGCAGGATCAGCCCCTTGTCCCCAGGAATTAAGAATTTGCTAATTATAGACAATGTAGGAGCTGGGGAAGGAAAAAAACCACAGTGCTGCATTAGTGTTACTCAGTATTTTGAATTTCTGAGGAATATTTGAAGACTTACTTAAGGCTCTTGGCCTAATATTTCAAAAGCCACCAGCAATTTGGGAATCTGTTTTTGGGAGTAACCTGCTAAAATCTCTTGCCCTATGAACCAATTTCAGTAGAGTGGGTATTTCTATACCATCATTAGTATGTTTTCTCAAGCTGTCCAGTAACTGGATGTTGTGTTGTGATGCTTTTCTTAGTGAGTGGTAATGGAGAAATATTTGTCTGGAAGTCTGACTTCACCTTTTGTTCATGCAGATGTTTGACCTCACTTTAGGCTGGGAGAGATAATCTGTGCTACATTTTACCTGCCAGCTTTGTGTAGCACTTTGGAGATTTCTGTGTCACATTTTCAGTGTTTTAGCATGAGGAAATTCAACATGAAGTTAGGAGGACTTGGCCTGTCTCAGAGCAGCTGCTGTGGTGGAAGGCAGGCAGAGAGAGATGAGAGAATTTTGCTGAGGTGAATGTTTAATATCTTCTGTAATAATAAGGGGCTTATTTATGCTGCATTAATATTTTGTACCAGTACTTTAATGTTTAATCTCTCTGCTGAAAGCACTGAGAAACCCTTTTTAGCCCAGTGGTTTTTGCTGTGCTGGGCTAGGGGCAGGACAGGTTTTCCTGAGCCTGGAGAACTGGGTGAGAGCTTTGGGGCTGGGATTTGGCACCTCCTGTGCATCCCTGCCGTGGCTCCTGGGCGTTGTTGGAGCCTCATCCCAGCTCCTCTCCAGCAGGAGCAGCTCCTGGCATCACACAGGGGAGCAGCAGCACGCCTCATTAATTAATCATTAATTAATCATGGCCTTGGGGATGGGTTTTGCTGCCCTGCTTGCTCCTGTGCCAGGGTGTCCTCTGCCCTGAGAGTGCTGGGAGAGAGGGAATGGTCCTTGGATCACAGGGGGCTGCTGGGGTGGGCTGAATCTGCAGTTTGTGTCTGCAGGGATTTTGGGATCCCTTCTGCTCCCCATCTAGAAATCCCAGTTTGTGTCTGCAGGGATTTTGGAATCACTTCTGGTCCCCATCCAGAAATCCCAATTGTGTGTCCACAGGGTTTTGGGATCCCTTCTGCTGATGTTGAAATCTCAATTCTGTGTCTGCAGGGTTTTTAGGATCCCTTCTGGTCATGTTGAAATCCCAGTTTAGTGCCTGCAAGGTTTTGAGATCCCTTCTGCTCCCCATGCTGAAATCTTAGTTCTGTGTCTGCAGGGTTTTTGGGATCCCTTCTACTCCACATGCTGAATCTCAGCCCTGTGTCTGCAGGGATTTTGGGATCCCTTCTGCTCCCCATCCAGAAATCCCAGTCGTGTGTCCACGAGGTTTTTGGGATCCCTTCTGCTGATGTTGAAATATCAGTTCTGTGTCTGCAGGGATTTTGAGATCACTTCTGCTCCCCATGCTGAAATCCCAGTCCTATGTCTGCAGGGTTTTTGGGATCCCTTCTGCTGATGTTGAAATCTCAGTTCTGTGCCTGCAGGATTGTTGGGATCACTTCTGCTCATGATGAAATCCCAGTTTAGTGTCTGCAGGGTTTTTTGGGATCCTTTCTGCTCCCCCTGCTAAAATCCCAACCTTGTGCCTGCAGGGTTTTTGGGATCCTTTCTGCTCTATTTTCTTAAATATTTACATTTTAATCAAATCCTCCCTGGTTTTTTGGCTTCCACTTCAGAACTCTGAGGCTGGTTAGGTTTTGGGAAGCACCTGCAATAATTTGGTTACTGCTAATCCTCACAGAATGAAATCAATCTTGCAGAAACGTTCAGTGACAGAAATCCCCCTCCTTTCATCACTGCCTGATTGTGTTTCCAGGGCTGCTTTTCCTCTGTGTTTCCCTATTTTGACAGGACTGGGCAAAAATCCGTGTGTTGAGCTACATTTAGTAAATTTACAATCGATACAAACTCATCTTTTTTAAGAGACTTTCCTTTCCCCTTGCTTTAACTGTATTAAACTCTGCACATTTACCTGTATTGAACCTCAGTGTCTGCTTCCCTTGCCAAAGGGACTTTGCATTCCTTGACAGGGCTCAAATATTTGTTCTTCAGGAATTAGGTGGACTTCATTTGGACTTGCCATTTAGTTTGTAATACCAAGAGAACTCGATTTTAAAGGCTAATCAGGCAGTTGTGTATTTAGTTCTGCCTTGGTGCTGCAGCTGCTGGAAGCTGATGGTGCTCTGAGGCACAGATGGGATCTTTCCTCCAAGGAAAATAAGAAAAAAAAACCAGTTCTTCTTTCTGGGCTCTTGAATTGGTAAAAAAGCCCCCCCATTTCTTGGGTCTATTGGCATAGATTCCTTTTAGGAACTGGGAATAAGGGAAGAACTACCACAGAACAGAGAGGAATTGGAAAAGCTTGTCAAGAGGGATGTTCCTCCTTTATATTTTTTTCAAGTGTTCCAAGCAGGATTTAAGGTGGAATCTGAAAAAAAAAGATGTAATGTGATTAAAATCTTAAAATGTTATGAAAAAGCAGCTTGCACCTGGTATTTGTAGAAAAAAAGAAGAGAGTTTGGGATTACAAAGAAGTGAGATAAAGGTGCAGGAGTGTTGCTGTCAGACTAGGAACAGTGAATAATATAATAGCACACACATATATAACTTTTCCAAGGCAGCAAGAAGTGCTTTGTTGAAATGTCACTGTACTTATATAGGATGGTTTGTGCAATACAGAATAGCAAAGGTTCATTGGTTCAAGAAGGCAACACTTCCTGAAAACATGTTTTCAGCAAAACATCACGTTGCACACACACTGTTTTGTGATCAGCACTAGGTGTTAATTTATGGTATTCATTCCTTTTTTTTTGTCTTGTTTGTCTCTGAGAAAGTCTCCAGCCTGGGAAAGATCTGAGCTGGAGCTGAGAAAGTTTCTAACCTGGGAAAATACAAATTGGCATTTTCCCTGAGCCTTCAGCAGTGTCCACACAGGAAACCCAGGAATTTGGGTGTGTTTGGGTGCTTCTGCAGCAAATGCCAGGATGGGCCAGGCTGGAAGGGTTCCCCTGGCCCCAGCTCCCTGCTCAGGCAGGGTGATGGTGCAGGATTGTCTCCAGGGCTCTGGGAATATCCCCAGAGAGGGAGATCCCATGAACTGGAGCCTTAAGACGAGCTGACAAAACTCCCAACTGGAGCAAGCCCAGCTGTGCTGGAGGCACAGGATGTGTCCTGCAAATCTGGGAGTTCAGACCTGCCAGAACCACACACAATAGAGCTGATTATCCCTGAAACCATTAAATTTTCCCAGAGAAGGGTGATGGGAACCTTCAGCCTCCCTGTGATTTAAGCTGCGTGCTCAGAGCCCTTTGTCATGAGCAGCTTCTGAATGTCTGCTCAAGAGGGGTGAAGTAGTTGGGTATTTTTAGCTCTTTTTCCATGCCTGTGGTTTTTATATGCTAATCTGTTTGTTTCTTTCCAGCCTTTGGAATATTCATTCCACAACATCTAAAATTTGACACCTGCTGTAGCTTGTATTATCACTTTCCCCCTCAGAAACCCAGAAATTATTAAGGTGGAGTAATTGCTATCCTATTATATAATAACTGCTTTAATCCAGCAATCATAACGTGATTTGAAATGAACCCTTTTGTGCCATTGATTTTGGAATAATTACTGTTATATTGTACTTCTGCAAGAGTTATTCTCAGTTAACCACTTGAAAATAATACGCTCTACTTATTGAAAAAAATAAATCTGATTATCCCCCAAAGCTCAATGTTCTTTCTACATCTGTGCCTCAATTGTCTGCTGGTGACCTGAGATGCTCAAACAGGCTCCTGTCTGTAACTACTCCAGGAAATATCTGTGGGCCAAACACCTCCTTCCAAGCAGCCTTTTTTAGTGGGGGTTTCTCCCTCTGAACCAGGGATGTGGTCACTGTTCAACCCTGTTGTGTAGTCAGGAAAGACTGACCAAGAGTCAAGGAAAATAAAGGATTTTCCCCCCTTCCTGCCCCCAAAATCTGATTTTCATTTGTCTCTCTATACATATAAAATTTTCTAATAAAAGCATCAAATTTACTTAAATGAGGTTTTGTCCCTTTGAGGTGAGGCTGATCTGGAAGGAAGTGTTGTCCATATTTAAAGATACAAAGAAAAATATTCTGTGGTTGTTGGTTATCCATGGGAGCATTCCCATTTTCAGTGTTTCTTCCTTCTGAACTTCTGATTTCTTGCTGAGAGAGGGTTTTTTCAATAGGGAAATTGTGGAAAAATTATACATTCTCAGCTTTTTCTGCTTTCATGGAAGCTCTGGTGTGGCCTCTTCCCTTCTGTGCTGCAGAATGGAGAGGAGGGAAGATGTTTGACCATTTATTTCCTTTTTATCTTTGCTTGCTGGGAGAGCAGGGATGAGTTTGGCTCCTTTAGTTATCACAAACTTTTGCTGAAGAGATCAGAGGTGTGACATTCTCTATCTGAAAAGTTGATGAAACATTGATAAATTTGAAAAATCAGAGTGAAAACAATGACAAAACTTTAATATTTTCCTGCAACATGTATTTATTTGGGGCCAACACCCAGAATGAGTGGAGAGCTTTGTGTCATGGGAGATCCAAACTGAAATCCCAGCTGTTTTTTGAGTCACCCTTGTAGTGGCTGCAGAAAAGATTGGTTAAAAAGAGATTTGAGTTTTCCAGCTTTGCTTCTACATGGACAGCATTGTCACATCTTTTCAAGGCTGCTCTTTTCAGTGAGCCCCAGAATATGGGTCAGCAAACTTGAGAGCACATGAGCAGGCTGATAAAGCAGAAGTGAAAGACTCACTAAAGTGTCAAGTATTGATGTTGCTGCAAGCTTTCCCTTGTCTCCCACTCCGTGAGTAAATAATTCACCAAACTCCTGTTAGTCCTTGTGGTGATACTGAAGGATTTTTTCATTAATTTATGAATTTCATCTGGGAGGAGTTTTTGATGATTTCAGCTGTATGTGTTCCTTGGGTCTGTCCAGTTTTGCCTAAGTGGTTTTTCTCACTTTTTCAAGGTGTGCAGATCTGCTGTTGTCCCTTCCTGAAAGGTCAGGCTGGAAATTCCAGCAAAATCCAGCATATTTTAAAGTACAGCTCTGATTGTTATTGAAATGGGAGGTGAATCTTGTTGTTGGATACTGCTGGGAACCAGGGAAAAAGCAGCCTTGAAGCCTTGGGTTTCTCAGACTGCTCAAGGACAGGAAATTAAACAGTGATTAAACACCTGCAGGGGTGTGTGAGAGCTGTGTGAGTGTCTGGTGCTGTTTGGCACAAAGCATGTTTTCAAAGAGGTGTTGCCTTCTTGGCCCAATGAGCCTTTTCTATTCTGTGTGGCACGAAATACCCTATATAAGTGTGGTGTTTGTTAAATAAAGTCTCTTTACTTCTCCATTACATGAAGAACTATGTTACATTATCCTTTTTGCCACTTCTATAGCCAAAATACAACAGAATCTTGATGGAAAGTGCCAGGGAAATGCTGATAGACCCAATGAGCCTTTTCTATTCTGTATTGCACAAATTACCCTATATAAGTACAGTGTTTCTTTAAATAAAGCTCTCTTTACTTCTCCATTACACAAAGAACTATATTGCATTATCCTTTTTGCCACTTCTATAGCCAAAATGCAACAGAATCTTGATTGAAAGTGCCAGGGAAATGCTGACAGACCCAGGAATCCTCTAATTTGTGCTTTTCCTCCTGCGTGCAACAAAGAAAAGGAATATTAATCTCATCCAAACCCAAATTCTTCCAGACCCACACCTTCCCCCTCATTGCTGCAGCACTGGGGTCATGTTTTTAGGAGGTTCTCCCACCCAGTTCCCCCACTAATTTGGGATCCATGGAGTGCTGGCATTCCCACCCAGCCCGTGGCAGGTTCAGTGGCTGCTCCCTCTCCGTGTGCTGGTGGCTGTGTGCCCCTGGGATGTGCTCAGTGGCACTCAGGGAGGTTCCCAAAGCTTGTGCTGTTTATCCCTGCGTGGCCCAGCTGGCTGCCAGAGGCAGGCAGGGTATTTATAGCTGGGATGTTTGATGCTCCCGCCGCCTTCCCCGGGCCATGTCTGATTCCTTCGGGTTCAGCGGGCTCTGTGAGACTTCTCCTGGTTCTTGTGCTCCAGGCACAGCTCCCTGAGCCAGTGCCAGCCTTCCCTTGGTGCTTGCAGTGGATTTTCCTCTAAAATATGCGTTGCCCTCTGGGTTTTGTGTAGGGTCAGCACCTTCTGCGTCTGGGCCCTGAGGAGCTTTAAGGAATGGCTCCTCTTGGGTCACCATTCCCTTGTTCCTTTCCCAAAGCCCTTCCATTGGATTAACCATGGAATTATTTATAGCAGCCCTTTCGAGCCAGGGCAGCCTCCAGTTCTCAGGAATCGCTGGGAACCCGTGTCCTGGGAATTCTCTGGAATTGGGAGAGCTGGGAAGCACAGGGATACCTGTCCTTCAGTGCTCCCCTAAAGCCAAAACCTGGCATGGAAAAACCCCTCTTTGGCATGTCCTCACTGACCCTTCCTGCTGGATTTTCTGCTTTTCCAAAGGAAAGAGCCTTAAATTTCCTCATGGAAATTTCTTGGGTTTCAGGACTTTTTTCCCCCCTAAAAAAAATACATCCATGAAGTGAAAGTGTCTGGGCCAAAGGGGTTTATTGGTGTTCAGGATTTAATTTAAAATCATCTTTGTTCAGTCTTCACACAGAGATAAAGAATTGAAACTTCAGTGCACGCTCTGGAAGCCAAGCTTACATCCTGTTTTCCTTTTGTCATGCTCCCCACTAATTTCCTTGACTTTAATCACCATTTCAGTCCTTTCCTTGGGTTTTATTTCATTTGTTAGGAAAAGGAGAAAACTAGCTTCCCATTATTCTGTTGATTCCTGAAAATTGTGGCAAATAGGCTTTAGGATAAGCAGATTCTTAATTTTCCATAGACAAAAAAGAAGAGATTGATGTGTTCAAATTTTTACTCTTCTTTTTTGCTTTATTTTCTTTTTCACTTTATCCCAGTGCTTCCTTTCTCTTTGGAACTTGTGTTACATCTTTAGCCTCAAGTTAAACTAAAATTAACTGTTAATTTGGTAATGGAGATAAAGACCCATTGAAGCCCAACCTTGATGAAAGAAGCTGTTGGTGACCAGGGAGGATCAGGGCCTCAGGGCAGTGGGAATTGATGATTTTTGGCCAAGGCAGGTTCTACCAGGCCATCTCCACCTTTGAAATCCACTGGTTTTCCTCATCCCAAATCCTGGAATTACATTCATCAGCCTCCTGTACCTTGCCCAGATTTTGTTCACCAGCAGTGCCCAGAAGCATCAATGGAATAATCACGTTCAAAATTCATTGCTTTGTATTTTTAACTTCAGCCCTAAAGTGCTGAGACAGCTCAATGTGTCCAGAGCCACTTTCTGAATCCAAATCATTCCAACATCTGACCCATGACTTGGACAGCATTTCTCTCTCCAATGTTTTTGCAAGGAAAAGTTGTCTCTAACACTATTCTAGGCAAGGTTTACAAGGTTTCATGATTAAAAATGCATTTTTATGCTGTTTCCAAAACACCACTTTCATTTTATTGCTAAAGTGGTATAAATTCCATGGTGAGCACTCTATGAAATGCTATTTATAGAAGAAATAAATGTAGCTGCAGCCCTGTGCTGGGGTTTGCTGGCTCGAGATGAGCTGTATTTTATACCTGGCAATTATGCACAGAAAAGCAAGAGGGGGGAAAAAAATCTGTTTGAAATGATTGTGGGGTTTGTGTGGCCCCGTGGAACATCAAACAGCACCTGGTGAGACCCACCAGGGTGATCTGAACTAAAAAAATTCAAGGTGGCAGCAACAAATTGTCCTTTTCTGGTGCCTCTGTAATTGAGTGAACCAGTATTGCTGGAATGGGGATTCCAGGGGATGCAGCAGCTGCTGCCTTTGCTGGGAATGTGGGCTTGGAGGTTCTCCTGGAATGACTTGGGATGTGGAGCTCCGAGTCACATTCCCACCTTGAGCATGTGGAATCACCTGGGGAGAGGAAACAGCCTCAGACTGGAGTGGGGAGAAGGGAAAATTCCCATTTTCCAGCCCTGGGCAGTGGTGGAATCCCCATCCCCGGAGGGCTGGAAAAGCCACCAGGGTGTGGCACTGGGGACTGTGGTCGTGGGGGGCTCTTCCCACCCCAGTGCATCCATTTTCCTCAGCAAACCACAATTTTGCTCCAAGGAACACAAATTCCAGCAGGATTGTTCTCAGGTCTGGGCTGCAGGAGATAAAACACCTCTGTGGGTATTTTATTTCCTTCCACCTTAGGTTCAGGATTTGGGGCTGCACCAAAGCATTTTGCACTTAGTGACAATTCCCCTTTATAATTTAAAGGATTTTCTTTATATATGGAAACAAATCCATCTTTTTCATGTCTTCAGTGAAACCATACAACATCCAGAGCTTTGCAGAGCAATTCAAATTTAAAATAATTTTCTTAAGTGAAACAATGCAACATCCAGAGCTTTGCAGAGCAATTCAAATTTAAAATAATTTTCTTAAGTGAAATAATGCAACATCCAGAGCTTTGCAGAGCAATTTAAAGTGAGTAGATTTGAAAGTTACTGGGCAATGATTTGTATGGCTTAATAGAGGTTAGGAAATAAAAGAACTTAATTTTGGGTGATTTCTTGAAAATCTTAAAATGATAATTTGAATAAACTCAGGAAAACAGTGCCTGTATCTTTCTCATCAGTATTTTAATATATAGGAGTATATCTGTGTGTGTATATATAATATATATCAGTATATTAAAAACTAAGAGTCAGAAATAAAATTAATGTAACTAATGCAAATATACTGCTGTAAACCCATTTTATCTGAGATTATTTATGATTAAATCAAACATTTTGAAAGACTATCTCACTGCTGGCCCAGGTAGCCTGACTTTGTCACTTAATTAAGGCTTAACTTAATGGCTTTAGTTGTGTTTGTGTTGTTTTTTGAGAAATTAATGGTTGTAGTGTAGATGTGTAAATAAATTACAGGCAGCACTTTGCACTTTATCCTCAGTTTAAAGTAAAAATGGGAAAAACCTACAAAAATAAATCTCTTACTACACCCAAGGAACAAGACCCCAGCCTGAACACTGTTTTTCATTATAAATTCTTTTCCTATTATTCTTGCTCAGTTAATATGGTTTTCATGACAAGACTGTAGAACCTCTGCTGCACTTGGGAAATGAAACAAAAAAATATTTGGGAATGTGTGTAAGAACAGCACCAGCTGTCTGAGGAGTTCTAGTGCAAACCAGGTTTTATTTTAACATGCAAAATGTGTGGAGGAAGGTTCTAAAAGCAAATTAAATGGCAGCTGCTCTTGTAGTCACTTAATGCACGAGGTAACTATTATAACATGTCCTATTGAAGGAAATAAAATAAAATTTTCTTTTTTTACCCCTAAAAAAAAATCTTTAATGGCAGATTTGTTGCAAAAAAGGAAAAGCTCTAAAGAGAGCTTTTTTTTTTTTTTTTTTTCCTGGGGAGGTTAGGTGTGAAAAAATCCCTCTGGAGAGGATGGGTGAGAAACTTCCATGGAAGTCAGATGGCAACAACTTCAGGCCAATAAATCCCCTGTTAAACTCCCCAAAACTCGCCTGTCAAACCCTTGAACTTAATTTTTTGAATGCATGTTTAATGCAGAAATAAATCTCTCTTCAGAGAATAGCAGACTTGCCAGGCTGAGTTAGGCACATGCAGCTGGGCCAGACTGGGTGAATATTTAATTAGCTGGCACCAGAATTTTTGGTCTTGTTTGATTATTTTACTTATTTTTAATTTTATATTTTTCCTGCTGTTAAAAAAAAAAAAACCCAAACCCACATCTTGTTGTCTGAGGAAAGAGGAGAATTGAGGATGAGTACTTTGCAAATTTTTATCTTTCCCTCAGTGCCTTAAACATGTTTTAGGATTGGCTGTGCTGAAAAGGAATTTGATGTCAGAAATTTGTGAAAACTTCTCTCAGCTGCTCAAAACAGGAGTAATATTTGATAAAATTTTGAAGAACATCTGTTACCTGTTCTTGGGTCGCTGGCAAAACTGATTTTATTTTTCTTTTTAATTTTTGGGATGCTGATGAAGCACAAATTGTGCTGCCTTCAAATCGAGCCATTTTAGTTACAAAACCAGCCCCAAAATAAAGCCCATTAGAAGGGAATTCAGGCACTGGGGCTGATGAGTGGGAAATGGAAATATTGGACAGGCAGCCTGGGACTCTCCAGAGTGGGATAAATGCAGTTGCAGCATCCAGGGGAGAAGCCAGTGGTTATTTACTGCTGGCCTGGATTTATCTGGGGTGTTTCCCTGTGAATTGGGCTCGACACTTGTGTTATGTTTAAAGAGCTCCCAGGGCGTTGGGGATGTGGAGAAAATCGGGAGGATGATCAAATTAAAAGTGAAGCTGTGACATAAAGTGAATAAATGTTAGGATTGGGTGGCACAGCCATAAATAAGTGCTGGTAATTCCTCCTGCCACGATCCTCACAGATATTTTACCCAGCTCTCCTGAGGAGCTGTTACAAGTTCCCTGGAGTGTGGTTCAGTGCAGGCTGTGGAGAGGTTTCCTTTTTTATTCTGCCATTTATATTTATTGGATTGCTGGGCTTTTCTGATTTTACACAGAAAGAGGAAAATACACAAAATTCATGGTTTGGTAAGAATGCTGAGGTGCAAAGTGTGGCCTCAAGGTGTGGCTGAGGGATGAACTTTTAATCAGGGGGTTTGCTGGAACCCAGAAATATGGGAATTTTGGGATTTTTGAGCTCCTGACCCCCAGGAGAGCACTGCTTTTGACCTTGGAGAAGGCTCCAAAATTTGAGTGATGGAGTTAAAATCACGGGTGTGTAGTTAAATAGAAGTGTGTGGTTTCACATGGTGAAGGGTTTGGAATTTGAAGTTTTTTATAATGTAGTAACAGGTATGGGACAAGATGGAAGATTTTGGGTTTTGTCTCCTTTGTGTCTTCTTCCTTCTCCATGATTTCAGGTGGTTCTTGGTTGGACAGTCAGTGCTACACTGCAGGTCACAGGAGTTTGGTTATTGGGTCAAAAGTATCAATAATACAGGTGTTAATTCTCTATTGGACTGTTCAGCTTTAAAAGACCTTGTACCAGCTAAATTCAGCTCCATTTTCTCACTTTTAGCTGGTGGCTGGAAATGTTGCAGAATTCTCTGTACTTTGGATAAAATTTAATAAACAACCAAGCCCAAACATGAGAAAATTCATCTCCTTTTAATCCTGGCTCTGAGTGAAGGCAGAAGAAAATTTAGACAAGCCAGTAATTAGGTTGTGCAGGAGTTTTCCCCACCAAAAGTGGTGCCAAACTTTGGCAGAGCTGCCCAGGGCAGTGGTGTCCCCATCCCTGGGGGATCTGAAGCCACCAGGATGTGGCACTTGGGACATGGTGGCCTTGGCACTGCTGGGAATGGTTGGATTGGATGCTCTTGGAGATTTATTCCAACTTTCCTAAGTGATGCTGTGATTTTGTCCCTTCCTCAGGGACAGCTGGCTGCACCTCAGGGGGAAAATAGATAAATATTATTTTCTGCAGTTATGGTGGTGATGAACATTTAATTTAGAAATTCCAGCCTGTGGCCAAGCTCCATGCAAGGAGCAGAATTTTTTAAAAAAGGAGCAATTATGTTTTCTAATGGCTGAAATCCTTCTCTGGAGCCTTGTCTATGATAATTTTGAAATTGGCATTTTCTTCCTAAATTCTTGGAGGAGAAATTGGAATTGGTGAGGAATCTTGGGTTGGGAGCTAAGCCTGTCCTTTGGCAATGCATGAGGTCAAGGAAGAGAAGGAAACACCAGAACCTCCTGAATATTTCTGGGGGTTTTGTGGCATGAATTAATAATCATGTAAAATTCTCCCTTTATTTCTCTTTTATTTTGTGGAGTGAAACTTGTATTTTTATGGGTGACAGATGTTGGAATAAATTTTTGAAGAGGTGAAAATACAAAATATCTTGCCTTTATTTCCAAAATTGGTCAGCTTGGTGTGAGGTTTTTTTATTTTTTTTGGCCATTTGGTAAATGTCTATTTTTGGGCTCTAATGTATTGGGGAGAGAAGGAAAGAATGCACTGAGAAATTGAAACTATATTGCAAATCTTATCTGGATGGAACTGAATTATTCACCCTGACACAGCAGAAAATGCAGAGATATCACCTCAGGATGTGTGATTAAGCTGAGGTATTTTTCATCACAATATCTTGTTTTTTGATGGAGTACAAGCAATCAGAAATTGCTCTGTATGTTGTAAACAGCTGCATTTCCTATTCCACACTTTTGTTCTTCAATATTTTTAAGATCACAGACTTTTTACAATGTAGAAAGCTAAGAATAGTTAGGGTTTTTTTTTTTCCTGCATTTGTGAGATTTCTCTCCTCTCAAAATCACAAAACCCCATTTTGTATCAGAACTATTTAAGTCACAAATGAAGACTGATCCTCTGCCTGCACTCCCCTTCTGGTGAGCCACGACGTGGGGCTGGCACAATCTGTTCCTCAAACAGGGAAAAGCTGGAGAACAAAGCTTGGTTTGATGCACAATCCAGCAGGAGGCCGCTGTGGATTGCTGGAATAATTTTAATTTTGTAATGCTAATGAGTCTTCTCCCTCGTCCTGGGCTTTATTTGGTGGGAGAGTTGGAAATGAAGGGAAGCAGATATTGGAATTACCAGGGCAATCAGGCTTCATAATCACCACCCAGCAGAGGATTTCATTTCAGCAGAGAGCAGGAAATATCCAGGACTGTGGCATTAATATTTTTGCTTTGAGACAGGTTCAAATTAACCAATTCTAGGCATATGAGAAAGTGAAAATCACAGATACCCGAGAGCATTTGATGCACCCCAGATGATGAATTCTTACAGATGTTTAGGCTCCTTCCACGTGAAAACTTTTGGAATTAGAAACTTAATATGGATTTTTGTTGTTGTGTTTGGCTTGCAAGATTTTTTTTATGTACTTGAGTGAAAGAAAACTTTGTGAGTCCAAATGCTCTGAGTAAAACAAAGACTTGTAGGGACAGAAAAATGGCAATTTGAATCAGAACTCACATCTGCTGATGTAACTGCTCTGTCACTTGTGTGGGGTTTTGCTGGGTTTTTTTCTGTTTTATTTCCCTGCTCAGCTTGCAGGGAGTGCAGATGGGGAGACGTGTGGTTATTTCTGATAATGATGGTGTGATCCTTCCCAGAGAGCAGCCAGAGGAGCCTGAGATGAGACAGGAAGGGTTGAGGGCAGCCTGTGGCAGGGTTTGTTCTCCCTGGCTTTTACAGTCAGTTGCAATATGTGATTATATTTTCTCTCCTAGAACTCTGAAACTACTCTGGGCACTGCATTTTTATTTTTATTTCTCCTTTTACTCCAGTCGTGTTCTTGGAGTGCTTGACTACATTTTTTTTTTTTTCCCCTTCATTTATTTTTCTGGAAATGGTTCAAAAGACATTTGGAGGAGTTAATGAGACAATTTGCAATTTATCTTGGTGGGGTTTTTTTTTCCTTTTGGGGGTGATCCAAAGCCATTTGGAGGCAATAGAATGGTCTCATTGACTCTGAGGAGCTGTGGGTGAGGCCCTTGATGAGAATTGTTGTGAGCCTATTGACAATTAGGTGATGTCTCCATATGTGAAATGATAAAATGCAAGTGTAAATGCTACAGCTCAGAATGTTTTAGTGCTGCTTTGCAGCTCTGTTTTTGCTGCAGTTGCTGTGGTGGGGCCAAAACAGTGTTTGGGTGCAGGAGCCACTCTAAAACAACCAGAGACTGCTGGAATGATCAAAAGTGCTCCCAGAAACAAGAAAAATAAGAAAGGAAGATCAAACCCAGGTTTATTATTGCAATGGGGTGTTGGAAATAGGGGGGACAAGGCTCCTTTGGGGTTGTAAGGCCCCTCCAGAGTGGTGCTTAATGCACATTAATTATCCACTAACACATTTCTGTGGTGCCAGAGCAGAGGGTAAATATGGATAGGAGGGAAGAAACTGAGATAAAAGACGAGTGGAGAGGAGAATTGAAGTTGGTCTCCCTGGTAAACAAGGCTGAAAGTCACCCCCTGTATTTGCTGCCTGCTGAGGCTGTAGCTGTGTCAATATTGGCACTTCAAAAATGGAAAATAAACCAGAGCTGAGCTGGAGGTGTTTCCCTCTGGGTCTCCAGCTGTGCTGCTGAGGAGTTTTGGGAAGGGTTCACTGTGGGTGCCTCCCTGTGTCTATACTTGGGTTTCTTTATTCATACAATCAATGGTTTGGGTTGGAAGGGATCCTAAATTCCAGTGCCACCCCAGCCATGGGCAGGGAACCTTCCACTGCCCCAGGCTGCTCCAATCTCTGTCCAAGCCTGCCTTGAATTCTTAATTTTGGGGTCAATCCATGGAAGCTTGGTTATCTTTCACTCCATAAAAGTGGGGGGAGGCAAGTGTGAGCCCCCCACCCTTGTGCTCATACCAAATGTTTGGTCCCTGTCTCTTTGTTCTAAGTTCTGCATTTCTCAGCAGAGCTGAGTGCAGCCAGCTCATCCTCCCATCACAAACCTAAAGTTTGTCAGAAATACAAGGAAATGACTCTGCTGATATAATTTCTACCCTCTGCCCCCCCAAAGCAGCATCCAGTTGCTGACTAATATCTGGCTGTGGCTGCTTTGGTGGGAAGTGTGAATTCTTGATGGCACCTCAGGGGGCTGCTTAACAGCTTTGTCAGATAATTACAGTGCTGGAAACAATGTGTGCTGTGCTGTGTGTGGGGATTTGGGATGCACCCCGTTTCCCAGGGCTCTCAGCATTAATATCTGCTCTTCCCTCGTTCTTTCTGAGCAGCACAGGGTGAGCTGGAGCAGCTGGAGGTGCCTTGTGCCTTTGGTCCCAGCCCAAATCCCAGCCCTGCCGCTCTGAGGAAAGCTCTGTGCCACAAGCTCTGTTCCAGCACTCGGGGAAGGGCATCCCTGCCTCCTCCAAGGACATCTGATGGGATGAGAGGGAGGAACTGAGGGTGGCTGGCACATCTGTACCCAGGGAAGGCTTTGGTGCAGTTCTGCACCCTCAGTGCTGGAGTAAAAGCTCAGGGTCCTTTTTGAAAACAATCCGCTTGTTTTCTGTGGGGATTTTTGGGTTTAGGATACAAACCATACAAGCCTCAGGGACACTGCTTCCTTCTGGGAAGGCTGAGTCACAGTTCCTAAATATGCCAAGTTAATATTAACAATAAGGGGGGTCAGAAGCAGGAGGGAAGGAGCTGAAAGTCTGAGAAGTTCTCTCAAAACTTTTCAGGCTGGTACAACTCCTTGTAGGATGAACCAATCTGCATTAGAGGGCCTGAAATCCAACCTTAAATTAAATGCTTGGCTGAAGCATTCAAACCTTCTGCTGTAGAACTCCCCAGGGGCTGGAAAACTTCCAAGGAGGTGGAAGAAGTGAGCAGGGACCTTCCACCACCCTCTGCAGCCACTCCTTGCCCCTGTGAGCCCTCCATGGGACCGAGCCAGGTGGGAAGGTTTCACCAGGCAGCTCCTGGGTGATGAACTTTGTGGGATACTCCTTATTTTTGGCACATCAAAGGCCTCTGAGGAGAGAAAACGATGCTAATCATGTGTTTGTGCACTTAGAAATATCAACTCACCGACTTGCAGGGCCAGAAGATGGAGGAAAAACTTGGAGGAGCAAAATATAAAATTCTCTTCCATCATCAAAGTAGCAGCATCGAGCCATGACCTCTCTCTGTTCAGACACGCTGCAAGCAGAAGCAGAATTTAAATGGGCCTGGCCTCCTTGCTGCTTAAAAAGGGAGAGAAAAACAAGTAAAAAATTACTTTTACCAACTTTCCAAACCCAGCTCAAAGCTGCTCTGTGGGAAAATGCAGGCAGGGATTGCTTTTTGCTGGTTTTTGCCTTTCACCTCCACGTACCTGAAGCAGGTGTCCAGTGCCTAAAAAACACCTCAGAACCTCCTCAGTGCCACCTCAGCCTCCTGAAACTACCCAAACACACCTTCTACAGGGGAAATATTTCATTTATTTTCTGGAAACAATCACAGCTTCTCCAGGGATTTTGTAGGAGCCGTGTATTTAATGTTTAAACTAGAAATTCTTCCTAGAAATGGCAAACTGGTGACAAGTTGAATTTCTTGGCAGACTCTCCAAGGACACTGTGGCTCTCTGCTGGGAGTTCCAAGTGTCACTTGTCTCCATTCCTGCACTGGAACACGTCCCCTGACATGGAAATGATGAGCCACAAACTGTCCCATCAGTCTGTCTGAACATTTCACATCACAGGCTGCTCACTCCATGATCTTTCCAGAGAACAAAATCCGAGGGGCTTCATGGTATGGACAGTGATTTCCTGCTAGATGTATAATTAATTTTAGTCAGGTCAGGCTGTACCCCTTAAATAACATCTCAGCCTAGAAAAAGGACATTTATTTAATATTTTTGCACCTTCTATAAAGTTAGTGAATGGATTCAAGTAGGTGTTTTACTACAGATGTTCAGCTGTGATTATGCATCATTATTATGATGTTAAATAAATATACTTAAGCTGTTTGGACATCAGGAAATTTGGAAATTGAGTATGCAGGAACACTCATTCTCATAGGCCTGGATTATTCTTTTTAGTGACATTTATATGTATATTTATATATATGTATGTGTGTGTATATATGTATATATAAATGATATATTATATATAAATAATGGGACTCCTTGTTCTTTCAATCAATTCCAGCAGCTGTATAAATAATTAATTTTTTTAAACATATCCCACTAATTTTAGGAGTTAATTTCTACTCTGAAAGTGTCCAGAAGCACAATTTACTTTAAAATTAATCAGGAAAGAACATGGCACAGACCATCTTTCCTGTGGGAAGCACCCAAGAGTGAGGGATTTTCTCTCTCTGTTTAAATCTCTGTGCTCTGCCCCAAAATGTTTTGTGAAGTTAAGGGTTTTTATAAAATCAAGGAGATAAATCAAATTTAGGGTAGCAGTGGCTGGTATGACCTTTCATTTGGGGAAAATGGTTGAGCTTCCAGGCCTCATTTTTGAAAAGCCTGGAGTTATTTTCCTTGGGGAAGGACAAACGTTCGGTTGCACATCATCAAATATTGAATGTATTTGCTGCTTATGTAAAAGAGTGTTTTAGCCTGGTGAGAGAGAGGAGATTAAAACAAGCAGGCTGCATCCCTAAATTCAATTGTTTTCCTGGGAGATGCCACTCAGCCTGGCAAGAGATTGACACCGTGTCAGCTCTGGTTCTCTAAATTGCCCTCAAACGAGGTGCCCTCTAAACGCGTCCCCGAAAACCGCGGCGATGAAATTAGGGAATTGAATTTCTGGGAAGCTCTTAGCCCAGCACAGGGAGCCCTTTGCAATGGGATCATCTGTTTGAACATTAAATTAAGCAGTCTCCCCTCCCCAGAGCTCCAGAGAGCCCAGCAGCGAATTTCCTGCTCCCTCTGGAGGGAAATATTTGCTTTTCCCGTTGGTTCCCCACTCCACCATTGACCTCGTGGCCACGGGTGTATCCTCAATAAACTGACAAATTTAGGAGGATGTTGTTCCTGCAGGTGGAGCTGGCTCCATGTCACAGGTTTGGGGATAAATGGTGGCACTTGGTGAGGAGGTGACAACTCCTAACTCGGGCAGTCACGGTCTGGTGGCGCTAACGGGGAATTTGTTGGGGAATTTGTTGGGGAATTTGTTGGGGAATTTGTTGGGGAATTTGTTGGGGAATTTGTTGGGGAATTTGTTTGGGAATTTGTTGGGAATTCGTTGGGAATTTGATGGTAGCCTCCAATCCTTCCTAGCCCGGCTGTTAGGGCCAGAGGCTTCACTGAACTCAGTGATTTTATGCAGAAAGAAAATCTGACCTGATGAAAAATCTTTAATACTAGGAAATAACAAACAGCAAGCTGAACAGTTTGTACTGAATGAACTGGGAGAGATGGTACAGAGAGTTTGATTCCATCAATGAAAAAATGGCCAAAAGCAGGTGTTAGGGCAGGGCAGGGTATTTATAAACTTGGAGGAGGGGAGGAATTAGGATGAGGTTTAGGGAGGGGATCCAATAAAGAAAGGTGATGAGGAATATTAAAATTATTGCAGAAAAAAGGAACCAATGGTAACAAAGAAAGCAGAGAATTTCCTGGCAATGATCAGCATATGGAACTGGAGGATTCTGGGGGTCGTTTTTTACTCACCACTACTAAAAGGGTTTTCCCACAACCTTAAACCTCAGTCATTTGCATTTATATTGGAGCTAATGCCAACAGATGGGAATTTGAGGATTTGGGAGCAAACACTGTCAACAGTCAAGAGATTCTCCTGAAATGTTATTTTCCAAGCAGTCCTTATCAGGTGGACAGTGCCAGGAGAGGGGTGGGGATCAGCTCCAGGCTAAACACCATGGTTCTCTCATCACCTCCAACTCTGCCACAGCAAAACTCTCCAGCCCACCTGGCAAGGCAAGCCCAGCATCAGAATTTAATATTAAAAACGGGATCAGAAAAATGATAAAATGCTTGTGCTCCTTGTAAATCTCCTTTTCTGTCCTGCCCCGTCTCCCTGCATGCAGATCTTATGAAAATCTTGGGTTTAGCAAAAAATAAAAATATGTGAGCAGCAGCAGGGTGGGCACAGCTTGGAAGTTTGGGATCCTTAAAGCTTTAGGAGTTAAAAAGGATTTATTTGCCTTAATTATGAAAACGTGAGCATCACTGGTTGCTGGTTGGTTGATTAAACTTTCTAAACATTCATAAGTTTTAAGAACATGGTTTTGAACATTGGGATGTGAAGAATCCAATATACAGATTATTTGCGTAATAAATTTTACATTAAAAATCTGCATAAGAATGCAGTAGGGCTGAGGGATCCTGATTTTGGGCATTGGTGATTGTGTGGATGAATTTTAGGAGAAATAATAAGGAAGTAAATATCTTGCAGGTGGAATTTGGCCATATTTTCCCAGCTTGAGGAAGATTATTATATTTTTATCCTTTTTCTGTCTCCCATTAAAATTTTTACCAGATTTTGGGTTTTCAAGGCTGTGAAACACAGGAAGAGCTTTGATTTTTGCATGTGAGCTCTGTGTGGTCTAAGCAGCCTTTTAGGGCTGCAATTTAATTTAATTTATACCCAAATCTCTGGTATTGAAGAGAATAAAGCTGGTGATGAGCTCTGAAGAGCAAATATCTGAAGGGTGTTTCTGAGGAGCATTTATCTTCCAAAAGTGCTGCCAGTTAGCTTCAGGAGCAGGAAATGAGTGACAACCTGGAGAATTCCATGTCTGAGGCAGATCTGGCTGGGCTTTAAAGAAATGCAAACAGGCAGAAATTAAAATTAGCATTTGTGGAAGATAGGATTTGTTTTTTAGTGATTAACCATCAACAATTTACAGAAATGAGACCTTGTGGTCTAAAACACACAGATAATTTCAGGTAATTTTATTGCTGAAACCCAAATTTTGTCTATTTTTGCCCTCAGAGAGGAGTTGTGATTTTTGCCAATGTAAATTCCTGTGCTGCATTTCCTGTCTAGGACAGACTTTGGGGCTTTTCAGCAAGAATGTTGAAAATCAACTCGAGTTTTCAGCCCCTTGGGGTGGTACAAGGATATTTTGGGGTCTGCTCAAAGCTGCTCCCTCCTGCTCCCCTGAATATTCCCTTTGCTCTGGTCTTTGCAAAAGGCATCAAAAATCGTGGGAAAAGTGGATTTCAGGCAGCAGGAATCAGGAGTTTGAGTGTCCTTCCCAAAAACAGGATTCTGGAGCACTGAGAAAATCTGGTGTTCCCCCCCAGACATGGTGGGTTGTGCAGATTCTGCTTTTTAAATTGATTTTTTAAAAGTATTTTAGTTCATCCTTTAAAATGAAAAGTCTCCTGTAGCAGCAGCATCTACAAATTTGTTTTCCTGTTTGTTTTGAATTTTTTTTTAGCAAGCCCTCAGCTTCTGAAGGAAAATATTTGCAACAGAGCAAGAACTGAAAAATCCATTTGGTTTTAAATAGGTGAAAATTGTTATTAATTTTATTATTATGATTGAGACTTGGCAAGTTCTGGTACACAAACCTTCCTCCACTTGGTTTTTAACCACTTAAATTGGGAAAAAGTGTGGTCCAAAGTGGCTAAAAAAAATAATAAATAAATGCACCCTGAAGACCCAGGGGTGCTTCATTCCATATTAACTGATGTTTCTTACTGTGAAAAGTGAGTTCTCTCTTAGCAAAATATCTTTTCTGTTCTGCCAGGCAATTTAAAATTAAAGCTTGACAGGCCATGCTAATGAAATAAAGCAATAAACATTTTCTGACAGGTGCAAAATACAGCCCTTGTTCGATAAGATGATATTTGGGGGAAAAATTTGCTTGGTAAATCTAATTTGTGTCAGCTCAATATTGGCTTGAGCATCAAATTCTAATTTATTGAAAGCACCAGCAAATACTAGAACCATTTGTTTAGCACAAAGCATTCAATCTATAAGGACCAACTCCATGAAATTTAATTTTCTGAGCCAAAAAAGACAATCAAAGTAGAAAAAGCAGGGAAAAAATAGCCCCTCATGTTGGAATAAAGGGAACTGCAACTTTGCAGGGTGAAAATACTGAATTTATCATGAAAAAAAGGAAAAACCTCGATGAAATTAAGTAATTTGACAGGGTTTTTAAACTGTTGCTGATTTTCATTTCTGAATAATTTGACAGGTTTTTTAAACTGTTGCTGATTTTTAAATTTTTTTTTTATTTTCCCTCTCTGTAGTGGAAACATTGATATTCCAACCCTTTTCCTGTCCACTCTTGCAGAGATTTTTATGGATTGACAAGGAAATGTTGAGCAGCTGGAATGAGAATTTTTCTCAAAGCTGATTGGGATGGGGATAAATGTGGGAGGGATTTTCCCTATTAACTATTTAATTATTATTATTTAATGTTGGAGTTTAATATTGGACCTGCTGAAGTGGTAGGTGCTGCATTCAAATGATGAAATTCCAAATATCTCAGCTTTATTTTATCCCCATTTTGGTTTGTTTTTGAGGGGAATATTGAATGAACTTCAGTGAAAACCAGCTGCAATCATTTCTCCCAAAGTCTCAGATCTTGGATTGAATTCCTGTAAAACTGTTAATTGACAATCAAAGATTTTTAGCATCTTTTGGGGGACTGGAAATCCTACAAATATTTTTGTCTTCGCTTTTTGGCTTGCAGAAATTTAACTTTTTTTTTCTTCTCTTTATGAACACTCAATTAATGATCTAATTGGGTGAAACAATTATAGATTAATCTGGCTGCTAATCAGGCATGGTTAACAAGATGGTTTATGATGTGTTTCCTTGTTGGGTATTGCACCAAGCTGGAAGATTTTGGGAATTTCTTTGTGCTGGCATTCCCAAATTCCTCAGCACTGCTTCCCTGGCACCTGCTGTGGTGCTGACAGAGGATTTGGGACAGATCCCAAAATTCTTCACCTTTCCAGAGGGTTCATTGATGAGGATTTCCTTGGTTTAAACACCCAGATCACTCAAATCAGCATGGTTAGATCAAACTAAAAATGATATTTCCTTGGAATTAGGATTTTTAAATGTTTAAATTCCCTTTGGGGTGCAGCAGGGTGATGCTGGATTCTGAAGAGCAGGGATTCCTCCAGCTGTGCCTCCCCTGCACAGGAAAATTGGACATCCAAACCCCTTCTGCCCCCAAAATTTGCTCTGAAGCACTGTCTCCACTGAGAGATGCATCCTGAAATAGCAGCAGGGCTGGGAGTTGTGCTGCCTGGCAAGGGGATGTGCAAAGATCTAAAATCCATGGAGGTGATTAAGCAATCCTTCTGCTCTTATGGCTTTTGGGGATTGCTTCTATTTACTCCTTGAACAATTTTTTGGGTTGATTTTTTTCTTTTTTACCCCCTGAAGTAAGTGTGAGGGGAATATTTCTCAATTTTATCTGTCGAGAGCTCATCCAAGCCCATAAAAATTCTCCAAAAAAAAAAAAAAAAAAGAGGAAAAATCCATATGGCATATTTATAGCCAATTATTTTCCTGATTCTTCCTTTCTTCAACTCACAAGTTTTATGGGAGCTTCAGCTTTGTCCATTTTACACTCCAGCAAGCTTTGCAAGTAAATACTGAAGGTTAGGAAAGAGCTGCTGATTTTTCCTTAAGTCTGAGAGGAGCTGCAGTTCTGGTGCTGTCTGGATCCCATTGATCCAGAATAAATCAGCAGCTCATTCCTCGTGGCTGCTCATTTGTACCCTGTAATCACAGAGTTCTGAAGTGGCCTGAACTTGCACAGGTATAAGAATATAAAAATGACATGTGTTTGTCAAGTCTTTTGTTATTTTTCTGTTCAGAACTGAACCTCAGGGCAATCCAGGGCAGGCACAACTCACAAGAGGCTATTTTTGGGAATTAAATTTTACTAAATGCTTATTAAATTTTTCTGCAGGATGGGGGAAGAGGCTTCTCATCCTCTGCCAAAAAAAAACCTCTGGTTGTGATGTGGCTTTTGCACTGCAGAGTTTTTGCAGCCACGTGCTCTGCTCTTATCAGCAAGTGCAAACTGCCACCTCTTGATTTTTTGGGAACATCATTTCCAGTTGGATTTTTGGCATAATTGTTGTCTTCATTCTCAGTACTTTTTGACCTGAAAATGTTTATCTCTGGATACCACAAGGAAATGTTTTTGATGGGTATCACTTTTACCAGCAGCACCTGAATATCTGCATTAAAGCCTGTTTTATTCTGGGGATTAAGGAAAATTATTGATATTTTTCTGTCTGTACCCTGGTTAATTATATCGTGTTTGGTACTTAAATGTACTTTTTGGGCTTTTTGAATTAAAACAATATTTTTTCCATCTCTGGAAGTGTCCAAGGCCAGGCTGGTGCAAGGTGACCCATGGGATGAGTTGGAATTAGATCATCTTTAAGATCCCTCCCAATCCCAAACCACTCTGATTTAATTGTTTTCAAATATCAAAATACATCTTTACTATTGTCCTGAATCCCTCAACAAAAATGTCTGCACATTCCTTTCCATATTCTATTCCAAAATAGAAAATATCCATATTCCACATTCCAAAATGTCCACTTGTCCGTTCCTGAGATGGAATTTTGGTGTGTGATGGATTTTTTTTATATTCTCATAAAAGCAGCTTCAGTTGTTGGCATCATTTAGAGTGTGGGGCTGATAACAGAGCCCAAATTGATTTATTTATAAATATATAACTGGTGTTGGAGCTCAATCAACCTCTCCTTGGCCACAGAAAGTTGTGTGGTTGTTTTTAAATGTTTTTCTACTGGTATTTACCCTCTACAATTCCCAAAAGGAGGTTGTTGTGCCCCCCTTTTCCCAGGTAAAAGTGATTGGGTGAGAGGAAATTGTGGCAGGGGAGATTTAGGTTGGATATCAGGGAAAATTTCTTCACTTTTGATGTGGATTTGGCCATGCAATTCCTGCTTCTTCTGTGTAAAACTCCTCAAAATTCCTTTGGGGTTTGTTAATTTTGGGGTTTTTAATCCTTTAAAAATGGAAATGCTAATGAGACTGACACATTTCATAAATACAAAATTTCATAAATATTTCCAGGGAGTAATTTTTGAGCAAGTCAGGTGCAGAAGTTTCTCTCTCTGCACATCTGAGGTGAAGGTGTCTATTTAAGCACCTGAAAGGATAAATCTGGATGCCATGGTGATGGGAGCCTTTATATAGTCTAAAAGGATAATTGCATTACTTTGAATTTTTTCCTGGCTGGGACAGGTCTGTAATTTGGATTGCACAGAGATGATGGATCAAATTAGCAATGACTTTATTTGATGGAAATAACCTTCAATATTTTTCTATTTAAAACTTCCACGTGATTTGCCCCCAACTTTCACCACTGGTGCTCCTCCTTCCTTGGCTGTTCCTTTGGGAAGAGTTGACTTTGGATCCACTTTGGAGCCTCTTTGGATCTTTTTTTTTTTCCAAAAAGAAGGGATGGGATGAGAGGAAAGAGCCTCAAGCTGCACCAGGAGAGGTTTGGGTTGGACATTAGGGAAAATTTCTTCACTAAAAAGGTTAGTCAAGGTTTCATGACCATTAAATCTCCTTATTAAGACTTTTCACCAAAAATATCATTTTTTTTACTAAATAAATAAAACCAAATCCTGTGTACTCTCCAACCAGAAGGTCCAGCTGGGTTGAATGAGCAAATTTATTAAAATAATTTGACTTTTAGTAGATTTGCCTTGTATTTTTAATCAATTTTTTTACTTCTCCTCTGTTGGATGGTGGCCTCTTGATACATTTATTATTTCACACTAAATGTTCTCATATCACCCTGAATTTACTCTTCCATTATCTTACTATAAAAATCTTTGTGTGAATATTTCTTGGATGGGGAAGAAAAAAGACTTTAAAATAGGAACATAATTTTCAATAATTTTTCTTTCATCATATTTTTTTTTCTGTTTATCTTAATTCCTTCTATTGCCATATTATGATTATTTTATGTATAGATTGATCAAATCCAGATATTTGAATTTAATTGAAGTATATTTGAAATGGGGCAACAGGAGTGGTTGACTACAAAAAATGGGAAATCCAGATGTGCTGAGCATAGTCTCATGTAAATATTTACTAAAAAGTTTTTTTTAATATGAGAAATTCCTCAGGATTTCACTCACAATAATTTAATGCATTTTGGGGATTTCATGTGCAATTTCCAATACACAGAGAGCACTTTCCTAAACTTTTGGTACAGGAATTTTTATTTGCAAGGAATATAATCTTTAATTTTATATTTGATCCTATCAACATCCTCTTAATGCTCTCATTTGGAAGTGGAACCTTCCTTCCCACGTGATATTCGTGGGAAATTATTTCAGGAAATAATTTTCTTGAAGATGTAATTTTTTATACCTGATAATTAATGGTTATTTGAATGATAGGAAAGTAGAAAATTTAATTCTCATTTAGAAGTTGGATTAAACACAGGAATCCTGAGGGCCAGAAACATTTTTTTGTTTTTTGTTTGATTTGTGAGCTTGTGCCACCCACTCGTGGAAAAATCTGTGGATTTTCAACTGATTCACTTCAAAAAAATTTTTTTTTCCAGAGGTTTTGGGAGAGATAGATAATCCTAATCTGAATATTGTGTCCCCAGCCCCTCCTGGGCTGCAGTGTTCAATCACAAGGTGGCACTTCTGCCTCACAAATGAGTTTTTTTTCCTCACTCATTTTCAGTCCAGCTCCCAAAAATCCCATTTGGTGCCTCTGGCTCAATCCCCCTTTCCTTTTCCCTGGGAATAAACATTCCTTACATCCCTGGGAAAGCAGCTCTTCATATAACCACAGGTTCAAACTCAAATTCAAGCCTGGAATGAAAACAGAGTAAACAAGAAATAGGAGTGAGGTTGTAAAATTCCATTTTCCTATAAAATGATTTAGATCAGTGAGGTGCTAAAATTGCTCTTATTGCAGTTTTTAAATGTTGGTGGTGGCCAAATTATCCCTTATTTTATCTGAATTTTATTATTTCTTATATAATTTTAATTTAAAGCTCACAACCTGTTCCCATGTCCTGGTAAAGTGCTGGGAGCTGTTGGGGTCAAGTTGGGATATTCCAATAATGATATTATTTTATTTGTGGTGTAAAATAACTTTTTTTTTTAAATATATCTTGTGGATATTCTAAGTCCTTTAGATTTATCCCCTGGGGAGTCCTTTAGGAGATTTTTTTCCCCTGGGTTTATTCAGGAGTTTGCTCTGAGTGGAGCCAGGTGGGACCCTCAGATCCCTCAGGCTCTTTTCTGGGATTGGGAATTCCTTGGGCAGGTGGAAATTGAGCTGCAGGTGCTGGAAAATCTGTAATAAATCCCAATTTTTGGTTTCCCTTACTTAATATTTATATTGCTGCTTTTCCTCATGCCCCTCCTCCCCCTGTTCCTGACCTAAATTCCAATCCCTCCTGATGGATAAATCTCACCTGGATCACTGGCAGCAGATAATTCATGACAGAAATAATTAACAATACTTAATTGCACCATATATATTTTTTAGAGATCCAACTCCATGAAGAGTTTGATGAGAAAACAGCATTGTAGCTCAAAAACTCTTTGATTGGGGTTTTTTCAATATTTTTCAGGCACTTTTCCTTCATTTTCAGACTAAATCAGGTGATTTGGAAAGCAGTGTTAATCCAAACAAAGATTTATTATTATTTATATTTTTACTATTAATATTTATATAAAATATTGATATATTTTAATATATATTATTATTTATGTGAAGACACAAAGTACAATTCAAGCTCACCACAGCACTGGATGCAGATTAACATTTTTCCCCATGCTCATTTCTAACCTATTTTAGGCTTTTTCTTATTTTACCCATGAATTCCTTTTTATTTGATTGTATTTTATTTCCTTTTGCTGAGCTCTGGCAACCAGAAATCCCTTTGCTACAGAGCTGATGCTTCAGGTAGGTCAGCAAATAATCCAAATATCCAGATGGGATGCCCAGGAAGAGTTGGAGCTCCTTTGGATGGCAAGAAAAAAACCTGAGCTTTGTCTCAGCTCCTCACACAAAAATAAAATTGTATTTTTAGCTTTCAGCTCTGAGGTGGATGTGGTAATTCTGCTTTCTCAGGCATCTGCTCCTTCTGCTAAATCAAAGGAATTGACATTTCAGCTGGTTTAGGCTTTGCTTGAGCTCGGTTTTAGCAGGTGATGTCAGGATAAACATTTGATTTGATCCTGAGGAATGAAGGATCCAGGCAGCAAAAGGAGCAGCCATGGAATTGTTTGTTTTCCTGGAGAGTTTCCAGGGATTATTTTCCTTCTCTGGATAAAATCCTGGCCAAGTGTGGATCTGGACCTAAAAGGTTCCAAACTGCTTCAGCAAACTGAGGAATCTGATCCCAAATTAAAGGGGATTTAATTAAAAAAAAAGTCTGCTTTGTAATTTTGAATAATGACTTAGAGACTCTCAGTGCTTTGACAAGTTGGGTTGTTGATTGATTTGGGGGTTTTAAACCTGTAAATTTGGGCACTTTTAATCCCTATCCCAGGATTTCAATAATTACTGTGCACAGTTCTGCCATGAAACTGATGCCACAGAGAGGGTGAGAGTTGTGAAAATAAAAGCAGAATTCTTGTTGTTTGTCTTGGGTGCCCCTGAAAACATCCCCAAGTCTGAAATGTGATTCCCCTTTCTCTTTTTTCATCCCTTCGTGTGTTTGTGACATGCTGGGAAAAACTAACTGACCTTTTTTAGAGATTAAAAAAAAGCAGATTTTTTAACCAGGCAGTGAATTTCCATTGATTTTTACATTATTTGGTTTTATTAGGTTTTGCTTTTTGTTTGTCCTTGATGTGGCATTGGACAAAGATTTATTTATTTCCTCAAAATCTTATTTTTGCTATGGAAAGGTTGCATCCAAACCTTTATTAAAGTCCTGAATCTCCACCAATCAGAACAAATAAACAGAATAACCAAGAACCACGTTTTGCTGACATCCCATGAAGTCATGGTGGGGACTTAATTTTCCTAATTTGTGTTGTCTGGCAAAATTCTTGGTCTGTTTTCTTCATGATTTTCTTGAAATGTGTATCATGTGGGATTACCATCATCATCATAATCATCAGTATTATTATAATTTTCATTTTTAAACGATTATCATTCATTTAAAAATTATTATTTTGTATTTTATATTTTATATTTTATATTATTTTATATTTTATATTTTATATTTTATATTTTATATTTTATATTATTTTATATTTTATATTTTATATTTTATATTTTATTTATTATTATTATTAATCCCTGTTTCTATGTCTAACATGTGCTTGGCTCCATGTTTTCCAGGGATAATTGTCAGCCTGGAGACACGTGGAGCAAGGAGCTGATCAGAAATCTGACTGTGCCAGATGGTTCCAAACGTGGTGCTGGAGACATTTGGGATTTTTGGAAATCCTTGATGATCCTTGTTTGGCTCTCAGCAAATGGTGGAAGAGAACTTCTGCCACCCAGCAAATGCAGGTTAATGCCAAATTTATTTTCCATCTGTAAATTCCTGTTGCCACCACACAGGGAGGAGTTGGGAGGGTCACAGAAATAGCAGCAGCTGAATTTTTTTCCTGTGGGAAAAAACGCTCATTAAAACCTTGAGGAGGGTTCATCACTTGGGGATCTTGCATGGAATTTGGGGCATTAAGGGACATTAAACCCCGTCCCATCCCACCCCTGCCGTGGGCAGGGACACCTCCCACCACCCCAGGGTGCTCCAAGCCTGGAAAAGAGAAATTTTAATATTGAGGGAGCTGAGGAGATGGAGAGAGACAATTCCCAAGGGATGGAGGGACAGGACCCAGGGAATGGCTTCAAACCAACAGAAATTAGGGATGGGTGGGATGTTGGGAAGGAATTCCTGGCTGGGACAGTGGGGAGGGGATGGGATGGAATCCCCAGATTTGCTGTGGCTGCCCCTGGATCCCTGGAATGCCCAGGGCTGGTTGGACATTGGGGTTGGAGCACCTGGGACAGGTGATTTTTAATGTCCCCTCCCCATTCTGGGATCAGAAACGCCTCTGTGTGTAATCACTCAGCTTGGAGCACTCTGCCAAAATTTCCTGCAATTTCTGCCCCACGTTCAGGAGCCAAATGATATTTTGAAGCCCATCGAGGACGGGCTGCTCTCCTGAGGGATGCTCTGGGAGCTTTTCCCCTTTCCAAAGCAGATTTTGGGACGTTCACCCTGCATGTCCCCGTTTGTGTGATGAGGAAATCGTGCCTTTGGCATCTCAGATTTCATGCAGTGATTTCTGCTTGTGTTCAGCTAAACCTTGCCTGGGACTGAGATTCTGCCTCTCCCTGACTCTACTGAGCAAATCACAACTTGGTTTTGTTTTCCAGTCCCTTTGAACAAGTGATTTTATTGCTCCTTGAACAGGAATTTTGGAGGATGAGGGGGTTGCTTGGCAACTGAGCTGCAGTGTTTGCACTGGTACCTGCTGGGTGAGCAGAGAATTCTCTGTTTTCCATTTATTCCTCGTACAGGACTTGCTGCTGCTGCTCCTCCAGCCTGCCCTGTCGTGCCTGAGGGGCACTTTTGGAAATTCCTGGCTCTTCTCAGGGATTTACGAACTGCTGGGAGTGAAATTCTCAACCTTTGAAGGTGCTGAAGCAAAACTGTGGTTCATGGGATCACAGCTTTGGGTTGGGAGGGATCCTAAATTCACATTTTCCACTCTCCCAGGTCATCCAACCCTGAAACTTTCCAATCAGAAAAGCAAGATCTAAGCCCAGACCCTTTAAAAATTATCTTTTTTTTTTAGCTAAGCATGATTATCATTATTTAAGGAGTTTTTAAGAAGTCATCAGGAAGGTCTGAATGACTTTTTTCTTAGCTTACCAACGAGGATAATGGTAAATAATAATGGAGAAAAAAAAAGTCTGGTAGAATGAAGGCCTCAAGTTTACAGAAATATTAATCCTGATGGGCTGGGCAGCCAACAGGAACAGCCCTGAGCAGCCCCTGTGTTTTATTTCATTTTTAACTGAGTCTTGAGGTGACAATCCAGCTTTTATTAATGGCAACTCCAGCTAATCTGCTGATTTTATTTTTTTTTGGAATTGAGAGAAGGCAGAATGTATCCCGAGATTAGTCATGCTCCCTGATATAATGTGCACACAAAGGGTTATGTTTTATTCATTGCTGATATGCAAAGTGTATTTCCAAATAGAAACTTTTTTCCAGGCCTCCCACAGCACTGTCTAACACCAGTTTGTACAAATGCTCTCTTGAGAACACCTGCTTTAAAAAAAACCAGAAAAAAAAACCCAAAAACTTTTCCCTTTTGCTGTATGGACATCCTTGAGATGCTTAGAAATTGTTTATCCTCTCCAGAAGCTAAAAATGAATGAAAATTGGGAAAAAATAATAAAAAAAGCTTTGCTGGAAAGAACAAAGATTTTCCTAAACTCTGCCTCTGAAATATTTTATGCAAAGGACTTGGCAAAAACTTTCCTATTATCAATATTAAGAACTTTTAAAGGGACACAAAATACAGGCAGCCTGGAAATGTGGGATTTTAGGATTCCCCCAGACCTGCCCAATAGCTGAATCCTTGTCCCCTAAGTTATATTTTAAGAGAAAAAGGAAATAGATTTCCTTTCATTTTCAGATAATAGTTTTGAGAGATTTTCAGTCAGGGGCATGGGCAGCACAACTGGGAATGATCTCCAGGATGAGAGAAACCCTCTGGATCCCTTGGAGGGAAATTTTGGAATATTAAATACTTTGGTCCTTCACCAAAACTGGGCAGATCTCCCTTTTCTTGAATTCCCTGATTGGTTTTGCCCATAGTGCTGACCAGCCCTGTAGAATATTCCCAGTGATCCAGTCAGGGGAGGGAAGATTCTGATTATCCTGGAAAAATAGAAATTCCCCCAGGATGGGCCCAAAATGCTGAGCTCACCTGTTTCCCCTGTGTTCCATAAGAACAAAGCCTTGAAATTCAAATTATTCTGTAAAAATAAGGGCAAAAAAAATATTTTTTTAAAAATAAAAGCTGGACCTGGCTGGTGTTTGTATTTAGGCAATTTCAGCCTGTTTTGTCCATTTTGCCATAATTTTTACTGGTGTGATGGGAGTGTGGGTGTGGTTAAAATCACAGAGAGAAAAAATATTTTGGTTAAATATTTTCTAAGGCAGTGCAAGCACCTAAAATCCTATTTTTTTTCCCCCATTAAACCCAGCCTGGACTCTACTGCTGCTCTGTAGTACAAGAAAAATCCCTGAAAATTCACATTAAATTTAACTGTGGCGTTTCCATAGAGATGATGTTTAGCATAAAAATAGCTGAAACATTTTGACACTGATTCCCAGCCTGTGGTTCATAACATCTCTCTTTTAAGCTCAAGTATGGAAATAAATCCCTCATTCCAACCACAAAAACCATGGGAAGGTAAAAAAGAATTTATCTCCAATTTGAGATAATTAAAGGCAACTTCTCCACAAATTGGTGAGCAGAACTTACCTTGTTAAATCAAAGATGAGTTGAAGGGAACATTGTAATATAAATTGATCTCTAATTTAAAATAATTAACCCTAGATTCTCTGCAAATTGGAAGGTGTAACTTGTTCCATCAAGGATGAGCTAAAAGGAAAATCCTAATTTAAATTCCCACAAATGGGTTGGGTGTTTCTGGAGGGGCAGGACAAGGGGAGAGAGAATTAAAGTCAATAGAGATGTTTGAATTTTGTGATAGAAGCCAAAAATGTTGATTTTTGGATCATTTCCTTCCCTGGCAAGGGCTGCAGGAAGGGGCTCAGAATAATTTCAGGTGCTGGGATTTTTTTTGGGGTTTCATCCTGGAAAAGGAGCCAGATGTGATAAATCAGTGGAGCTGAAGCAAATTCACCTTGGGTTGTTTGCTCTGTGTGGAGGATTTCAGCAGGGTGGGGCTGGAATAAAGAGGTGAAGGAAACCCAGAGGTTTAAAATGACAGGAAAATGAAAATTTTTTTTGTTGTTTTAGTGGGGGAAGAAAGGAAGCTGCAGGTTGGGGATGCTGAAAGTGAAGAGCTGTGCTGTGCTCATTCCCTGCCTGGAATTTGGGAAATGTTCAGGGCATGGAAAATCCTTCCCAGGAATATTCCACAGGACTGGGGGGAAAAAAAAACAAACAGGAAATTCCAGCAGGACTGGGAACTCAGGGAAAACCTTGACTTTGGTGGGATCCATTTCATGAGTGGGGAGGATCTTTGAATCCTGGCATGGTTTATATTGGAAGGGACCTCAAATATTATCAAATTCCTTTCCTAAACTTCTCTTGGCTTGGGATTGTAAATTCTAATCTGTAGGTACTTCCTACATTTGAAGAAGAAATATTCAAATTAATAATAATTAATATGATTTATTATTATAATTTATTCATTTATTATTTATTTTTGAGTCCTACTTGGAGAACTTTTCTATCGGGGGGCATGGGCAGCACAAATTTGGAGTGATCTCCATAATGAGAAAACTTTGGAATATCTGGAAATACTTCTGGATTCAGGCAGAAATTGCTGGAATATTTATATATAGATACTTATTATTTATTAGATAATAAATAATATGATAATTAATAATTCTGGTGATTTCTGGTTTTGGGGGGTTTTTTTTGTTTGTTTTGGTTTTTGTGGGGTTTTTTTTCTGTTTGTCCTGGTTTTCCTCATTTCTGTGTGTCAGAAATTAGTTCTTCACTCTTTTTTTGTGAGGAACTCAGAGGTGACACCAATGTCTCGTTGTTGCTGCTTTTGAGACTCCAAATAATCACAGGGAACTCACCTGGGGACTGATGGGGAAGTTGTTAAGAGGCTGTGCTTGACTTCCACCGAAAATCAGCCTTAATGAAAAGATAATTATTTGAAATTGTCCCGATCCTTCGGCAGCAATATTAGAAACACGGAAGGGGAAAGCGAAGGGATGGATTCCAAATGAGATCCAGGTAATTAAAAAGAGGATTTGAAATGGAATTTTCCTGGAGCAGGGGCAGAAGTCAGATAAATTTCCAGAGAAAACTGGGATCCAGGCTAATTGCTGTGATTTGGAATTATTGGAGCAGGGATATTGATCAAACAGCCACTGCCATAAGAAGCCAATCAATAAATAATCAATTAATGCAATCAATGATTGTTGCAAACCATCTTTGCAGCCACTGAAAAATTGGGAAGTTATCCCTGTCCTTCCTGTGCTAAAGTCCCAAAGAAGTGATTTCTGGAACCTTATTAAAACTTTTAAACTCAATTTATTATTATTAAGCCTGCCACTAATAAATATTAATATATTTAAATAGAGATATATTTGAATATATATTTAAATACATATTTAAATATAATCTGTCACTATATAAGTATAAAAATATATTTAGTCAGTGCTTAAATAAAAGTTGCAAAACCTGTGCTGACATCAATGGCAGCTGGAAATAAAATGCAGAAAGGCTATAAAAATAAAATGAAAATTAAATTTTTGGCACCTGTGTCTGTCCTCTGCCTCGTGCCATTAAAAACTGATTTAAAAGCTTCCAAAATTCTTCTGCCTTTTAGTTAAAATCATGGTAAAAGAAAAAATAACAAAACCATGAGGGGAATTTTAAGGTGTTTTCAGGTACTTTTTCCTGCTGTAAGATTTTTTGGAATGCATTTCTGTTTTTCACGTTGTTTTGGTTGTTTCAGGCATGTCAGAAAAAAATGTGAATATTAAAGTGTATGTAGAGAGGGAAATGGGGATTTTCCTTGTGATGACTGTGTGCAATTAGTGTTAATTTGCAGATTAATAATTCCTATAATTCAATAATTCACCTGAGCTGAGCCTGTGGTGTGGATCCCTGAGAATCCCACACTGGGATGGATTTTCCTGCTCTTCCCCTTCCTGGATCTGCACTCTGGAACCCTCTCGTGTGCTTTGGCTGCAGCCAAAAATCAAAATTGGCAGCAAAGAATGCAGCAACTTCATTTTCCCTCCAGCTCTAAAGAACCAGCAAAGGAAGGAGGGGGAGAGGGGAATCCAGAACATGAATTTTTCATTCTTTATTTTTTTTTCTTGCCCAGCCTGAGGGAGGTGAAGGGAAATCCCAAGAGCCCCCAAACCAGGGATGATGTTTCTCTGTGCTCCTCCTGCTTTCCTTTACAGGGAAAAATTCCTCATTTTTCAGGACATTCTTTTCCAGAGCAGGGTGTGAAGTTAAATTCAACTCAAACTGAGCTGCCATAGCAAAGAGTGACCGAGTTGGACCCTGGTGTTGAAATTCTTGAGGGGTTTTAATGTTTTCCCTGCCCAGAACCCAAAGGCTCCTGTTCCTCTGAGAGTTCTGCTGCTCAGAGCATCCAAGGCTTTGATTTCCTCTGGGTTTGCTCCTCCTTGGAGCCCTTTGGCATCAAATGGTACAAATAGCAATTAAGGACATTATAAATTGATTTTGATGTAAAATCCTACAGAAGCCTCAGGGAGAAAAAAAAGTGGGTTTGGTTTGTTTTGTTGGGTTTTTTTTATAGGATGAATCTGTAATTTTAAATAATGTGTTTGGTTTGTGTTGGGAAATTCTTCAAATACTGGTGAGGGATGATGGTGAGGTACAAACCAACAGTGCTTTTCTAAAGTCCTTCTTGGAGAGAGGAGGCTGGGAATTATTTATTCTGATAAATGATTAGACAAAAAGGACTCAACCAGAATTATTTACACAGGGTATAAAAGCTAAAATTATTATTATTGTGTAAGATAGGACAGTGCACTATAGCAAATAACATTAAAGCAGTGATATTGCTTTAGATAAAAGCAGTAATATTAAAGCAATGTTAATTAATTAGAGTTAATAATAATAGAGCAATGACATTGCTTTAGTTAAAAATTATATTAAAGCAATGATATTGCTTTAGTTAAAAATAATATTAAAGCAATGTTAATTATAGTTAGCAATAATATTAAAGCAATGATATTGCTTTAGTTAATAATAATATTAAAGCAATGTTAATTAATGGCAGTTAATAATAATCTTAAAGCAATGGTGGTACTTACCAAAAAGAGACAATTATTAGAGGCTGATGGAAGGGTATAAAAGCTGAAATTATTATTATAGTAGAAGATAGGATAGTGCATGAAATCAAAGCAATTCTGTCAAAGATAGCAAAAAGAAACAATTATTAGGGATTGATGGAATTCACTCAGATTAAGGACAGTGCCTGGAGGGATCCCAAAACCAAAGGGAGGAATCTCTGCACGTTCCAGGGAGGAAAATGTGACAAGATCCCAGCCCGTGGGAAGTTTCATGGTTTGAAGGGATGGCCAGGCAAACACCTCCAGATCAGCTCAGCAGCTTCTCTGCTGGATTTTGGCCTCAGTGTCGAAATGTTGGGAGATTTTAGGAGAATTCCACCCCAAAACCAGCCCCTACAGCGTGGGAGTTTCTCTGGGAGGTTCAAGACCCCCCTGGAGGGGTCCCCAAAGACCCTCGAGTGAGACCCAGGTGTCTCAGGGGCTGGATTCAGCTCCTTGGAACAATTTGCCAACATTGAGAGAGGAAATGCAAGCTGCAAAAATAAACAGAGCGTCAATTAGACTGTTAGAATGTAGAATTAGCAGATTTATGGAATGTTTGTGATAAGGGACACGTGGCCAAGATGGAGAATTTGGGGTGTGGATCCTCTTCCTCCTTCTTCTCTGTGCCATCCATGCTGGGTGACATGTGGCACTTTAGATTGGGATGGGGACAGAGCTGGGCTGTTTAACAAGACTGTATTGTATTGGAAAATAATTGTAAATCCCTAGTAGGTAATTCAGACTGTAAAAGATCAGTCCTGCCTCTCCAGGCAGATCCTGCCCTGGACGTCTGGCGAGCAGAGCTGTGAGCTGGGCAGAGCAATCCTGAGATAAGGGAGAACAAACAGCCATGAAAACCTCTAAGAACAGCTCCTGCAGCCTCTCATGGAAAGAGCTGGGCTCAAACCACCTGCATGTCCCCCAGAGGTGATCTCAGGGCTGAGGGAGACACCTGGGGCTGTGATGCTACAGCCCATGAATAAATAAGGCATTGCTGGAGCTGCTGCACCACCTCCTGCAGCCTGGAAAATCTGGGCTTTTCTCCTGCTCTGAACCTGCTCCCAGCTCTGTCTGAGCACAGGGCTTTACAGGAAAAACCAGCAGGGTGAACCACTTGTGGGAGCAGTAATGAGTTTTGGCTTCTGCTGCAGTCAAAGGGATTTTAAAAAAACTCAGGTGTCAGAGCATTTCAGGTGTTTCCAGGTGGTGTCTGGTTGTGAGCAGAGCATCAACTCCTGTCTGGAGCCCACTGAAATGGGTTTGCCACGCAGGGAATTTGTCAGATTTGCTGGATTGTTGTGCTGCTCTGTGCTCCTGTTCCAGTCTGGGCAAGCTCCTCTCTGCACTTCTTCTGCCCACTGCCTCCACAAATTGCTTTTCCTGGAAATCAAAGGGGAGCTGAAGCAATGAATTTTCTTACTCTGCTCACAGCCTCAGGGTCTCTGGCCCTCTCTGTGACTTGTGCACTCACAGGGGTTTTTGGTGAGGAATGCAGAGCTGCTGACACATATGCACATTTATTTATTTGTGCACAAAACCACCTAAACTGAACTTTTCCCCCGGGATCCAGTGCTGGAATGGTGCAGAATCCTTCCAAAGGGCATCAGGAAACATTTCTTTATTGAGAGGGTGGAGAAGCCCTGGGTGAAGCTTCCCAGAGAGGTTTTAACTGCTGGTCAGGCAGCTGGGTTAGATCAATAAATTATTTTATATCCAAATAATCCCTCTCCCAACCCTAAGAACAAAGATGAGGTGAATTGCAATGACTGTAAACTCTAAAATTTGCTATCCCTAATTGCTGTGGTTCCTTTATTATTATTTCTCTATATTCTGACCAGGCATTGGCAGTAATTAGTTAAATCTTATTACTTGTGCAAGATTTAAATCCTTCCAGTACCTTAAGGATGCTGGTAAAAAGGACTTTTGATATGGACAAGGATTTTAAAATGAAGGGGAGCAGATTAAATGTTAGGAAGGAATTTTTTACAGGTTGTCCAGAGAAGCTGGGAATGTCAATTAAATGATGCTTAATTAGCAGAGAGAAGTGCATGACTGAGAGAAAAACCTCATGGAATGAAAGATTTTCCCTTTTCCCTGGAGAGGTTTCTGGGTTCCCAGCCCTGATTCCTTCAGTCCTTCCCTGTGTGTGAGCTCTGCTTTGTGCTCCTGCAAAACTGGGAGATTTTTTTGTGGTTAAAATGGGCCAATAAAAATAGATTTTAGCTGTCTACAAACCAGAGCTTTATTTTTACAGATATTTAACCAAGGCAAAGCTCAGAGCTCTTCATTTGAGCTTTGGGGAGAGGAAAAAATGTTTCACACAAGTTCCTGATGTTGTTTGGAGAAAAGTTCCCAGTTCAACAGGTAATTTTTTTTTTTCTCCAAAAATAAAAATACCTTTTTAATTGCACCAATCTAGCATGATTGCTTTTATTTTGGAGCATCATGATGATGAACCATGCTGAGATAAATGGCTTGAATAAACTGAATAATCCCTACCTATGCAAATAAAAGATGGAAAAATTGGATATATTCTGAACATGTGGTGCTCAGGCAGGAGGGAAAGACTTCCATGGATGCTGTGAGGACCAAGATTAGTGCTCATCATCTGCAGTTATTAGTGCTTTTAAAAATTTAATTTGTATGCAAAATTGTCTTTAAAAGAATCCACTAAGTCTGGAATAACTTCTGAATATTTTGCAGTTGTCCTGTTTTTTTTTCAGCTGTTGGGAATATCTGTGGGAGAGTTACTGGAGACAGCACTGCTTGGGGTTGTGGTCTGTGGTGATTTTCTCCTGAAAAATTTCATTTTGTGTGTGTTTAGGACAATTTCAGGGAATTTAAGCACAATGTATTATTACAATTTTTAAAATTTATTTTGGTTTTTTTTGTTTGTTTTGTTTTTTGGGGGTTTTTTGGTTTTTATTTGGTTTTTTTGGTGGTTTTTTGTGGGTTTTTTTTTTTTTAGGGCTTCATCTGCCCTAAATGAACCTGAAGGCCCTTCAATAAATAGAAAGCTGATTTTTATTCCCTTCATTTTGTCTGGCCCCTGGTTTTAGGTAGCCCCAAAAGGCATCACAGGCACACAGCTCCTTCCTCCTCCCTCCCAGTCACTGGTGGTTTCATGTCAAACTGGATTATGGAACTGAAGAAGAGCTCTTGCAGGGTGATCATCAGAAATATGAAAGCATAATTGGAAGTGAAAGATTGGAGTTCAATCTTGGAGGTAATTAATTATCGTTGCAAAAGCACACTGTATGTACAACTACTTAAATCACTTTATCTAAGCTGTATCATTAATATTAGAAATATTTGGGTAGGAGACAGCAAAATTGCTGTACTTAGCATAAAGTTAATGAGTTAAACTACTATTATACCTAGAAAAAAATCCTCAGTAAATGACAAATTATTGGTATTAAAGAATAATTATTTTTCTTTGCACAAAGCAGCGGAGTCAAGAGGTTCATAATAGATTTTTAAAACAATAAAGAGAAAATTTAAATACTTCCCAGAAATCAGGTAAAGCTGCCACCTGGCTGTGTGATAAATGAGGGCTGAGAGCAGAGCCATCCTGAGCCAGCAGGAAAGATGAGATAGAAAACACTGGAAAAGGCCTGGGTGGATGAAAAGGGATGAGTGGGAATTTTCTGGGAAATGGAGGGGCAGGAACAGGACTCAGGGTGATGGCAAAGACCCTCCTGGGCTGGGATGAGGCTCACACAGCAGCAGTGCCCCTGCCCAGGAGGAAAAGCTGCAGCTTTGAATGAGCTCCTCCAGCTCTCTGGAGAAACGTGGATGTGGCTGGGATTTGTGGGTCTGTAAGGAGCCAGGGTGAAGAGGAGGATTTGTGCACCACAGAACAAACGGGGTTTAGCATTTTGGGGTGTTGGGGTACCCCGACTCCAAGTCATGGACTTGTGGGACCCCAGAGGAGGCACCAGGGGGATGGAGCAGCCCTGCTGGGAGGAGAGGCTGGAGAGCTGGGATTGCTCAGCCTGGAGAAAAAATGGTTTCAGGGTGAACTGGCTGTGGCCTGAAGGGACTACAAGAAAGATGGAGAGAGATTTTGGACAAGAGCAGGTAATGGCAGGGAAAGAGGGAATGGCTTCAAATTGGTGGGGAGTGGGTTTGGATAAAATAAAATAAAAATAAATAATAAAAAATATATTAGAATTTCTCCCTGTGAGGGTGGCAGGCCCTGGCACAGGTGCCCAGATTTGCTGTGGCTGCCCCTGGATCCCTGGCAGTGCCCAAGGCCAGGCTGGACACTGGGGCTGGAGCAAACTGGGAGGGTGGGAGGTGTCCCTGCCATGGCCAGGTGCTGGAATGAAAAGGATCTTTAAGGACCCTTCCACCCCAAACCATTTGTGGTTCTAGGAAGGAAAACACAAACTTTGCAGTTTCAGTCCCACTCCAGAGTTTGTGGATCCCTCTGGGCTCTGCCAGAGTTGCTCCCTTCCAGATTTTCCCTCAAAACCCCAGAATATCCATGAGCCAGCTGAAGGCTCCACAATTGTGTGCCCTTGTGACAGAGCAGCAGGGGAGGCATTGAAATAAATTATTTTTTAATTTGATGTGCTCATTGTTTGAAAGCTGAGACTCGTTTTCCTCTTTATTCAGCAGTGAGCTTTTTTTTTCTAGCTTTTCAGACCAAATGAATAAAGAGCTGTAACAAATCCTGAAGGCTTAGAATTCATAAAGCAGTGCATAAAAGTATCTCTCCCACTTTATAAATCATATTGTCCATTCGAAAGATTTTGCTTTAATGACTGGAAATAAATTGGAGGCTGAGGTGTTTTTCAAGGAGCTGTGAAGAGCAAAATAGCTGTGCAAAATTCTGCAGCAGTTAAATGTGCCAAGAGGGGAAGAATTGATTGAGAACCCCAAATGCACAGCACCCTCCTTCAAATCAGTGAAGAAATTGCTGGAAATGCCATAATTAACAAGTGGGAATAGTGCAGTTGCAGGGAAGGTGTTTTATGCAGGTTGAATTATTCCAGGGATGGCTCTTTCTCTGATTCCCTTCTCCAGGTGTGCAGGGACATCACTCAGGGGATCCATGGCAGAGCCCAGCAGCTCCAGCTGGGGGTGGCTGTGGATGCAGGGATCTGAATGACACCGTGGTGGGATGGGAGCATCTGAAGGGTTTGCTGAACACATTTCTGATCTCAGGGATGGATTTTCTGCCTGTGAAGCTCATGTGGGGATAACAGGGAGAAGCCAAGGATAAAAACCAGTTGGGATGCTGGAAATGTCATAATTAACAAGTGGGAATAGTGCAGTTGCAGGGAAGGTGTTTTATGCAGGTTGAATTATTCCAGGGTGGCTCTTTCCTTCTGATTCCTTTTTCCAGGTGTGCAGGGACATCACCCAGGGGATCCATGGCAGAGCCCAGCAGCTCCAGCTGGGGGTGGCTGTGGATTCAGGGATCTGAATGACACCGTGGTGGGATGGGAGCATCTGAAGGTTTGCTGAACACATTTCTGATCTCAGGGATGGATTTTCTGCCTGTGAAGCTCATGTGGGGATAACAGGGGGAAGCCAAGGATAAAAACCATTTGGGATGCTGGAAATGTCATAATTAACAAGTGGGAATAGTGCAGTTGCAGGGAAGGTGTTTTATGCAGGTTGAATTATTCCAGGGATGCTCTTTCTCTGATTCCCTTCTCCAGGTGTGCAGGGACATCACTCAGGGGATCCATGCAGAGCCCAGCAGCTCCAGCTGGGGGTGGCTGTGGATTCAGGGATCTGAATGGCTCCATGGTGGGATGGGAGCATCTGAAGGGTTTGCTGAACACATTTCTGATCTCAGGGATGGTTTTTCTGCCTGTGAAGCTCATGTGGGGATAACAGGGGGTAAGCCAAGGATAAAAACCAGTTGGGACCAGGCTGTTCCCAGCTCTGCAGCCACCATTCCTCACCAGAGGGTTTTGTTTCAGTGAATGAGCTCACACTTGGGTTTCTGCAAACAGTGCTGTGGCCTGAGCATCTTCAGGCAAGGGCTGCTCAGGGGGGTGGCATCTTCTGCCTGCTGCATGGCACCAACTCACAAACCTGCCACTTTTCTCACCTGCAGCTTCCCAGCCAGCCTGCTGCTCTTGAAACCTCTCCACAGCCTGAAACAACTCCTCCTGTGATGTGTCCCCTCACCTGTTTCCATGGCAAAGAGTGAGTGCCTGCTCTTGATGCACTGATTTGTAATTTCCCCTCGGGAATTCCAGGGTGTGGCAGCCTCCTCTTTGTCCTGGAGGATTGTGTTTGTGTGGAGCATCCTCAGGGTTTAATTGCAGCCTGTTCCTAGGCCTGGCTCAACAGCTCTCTGGATTTGGATTGAAGGAAAAAAGGCACCAGGGAAAGGAGACAAGTCAAGGCTGTGTGTGCAGAGTACCCAAAAACACTCTGGAAGTGAAATCTCTGCTTAAGGAGCTGGTTTTTGGTTGGTTTTTTCCAAGGTTTTCTCAGTGCTGTGAATATGAGCTAAATTAAGGTGGCCCAACTTGGCAACTCAGCCCTCATGGTCATCAAAATTAAGACACATCAAAGTAAATCTTCAATATAGTTTGCCTAACAGCCTTTTAGGATTTATTCAGCTGTTTGCATTTCCAGTTTTGGGCTGGCTGCTTCTTTGCTTCGTTAATTTAATGAGGAATTGGTGCTTTGGGAAGTCACAAATGTTCTGACCAAGCAGTTCTGTGCTAGCATGTTTTTTGTGGAAGGGAATCCCAGGGTGAGAAGCAGATCCCCATAAAGAAGAGGTTATAGAGGGAGTTCAGTTGATGATCACAATTTCACCAAATCTGTTTGGGGCTGCCAGTGAGTTTTGCTTGGTGGTAACACAGTTAAAGGAGGCCCAGCTCAAAATACCTTAATTGAGCTCATTAATTAATAGGGAATGATGCCCTGTAGCTTAGTGGGTCATGGGAGGTGGAGCAGAGGCACAACCCAAGCAGGTCAACCAGCAGGTTTTTAATTTCCTTTAAAAGAGGTTGGGAATGGAGAAAATTGGAATTGCTGCTGGGAGCTGCAGTTTGGGCAATGCAAGGAGCTGGGTGCCATCAACAGAATTGTTACTGATAAAAATAATCCATTTCAGGATGGGTTCTGTGGAACTGCAGAGTAGGTGAGGAGGGATTTGAGGTTATGGCAGTGATAACCATGTTATGGCAGTGATAACCATTAAACCAAGGCTGTTTGCCAAGATCTCCCTCTGGAAGAGAGCAGAAAATTGTCTGATCTGGGAGATATTCCTACAAATCTGCTGGAGGCTTAAACCCTGAAACACTCAGGGTTTTTTGTTTGGTTGTTTTTTTGTTTTTTGTTTTTTTTGCAAAATTTGCAATTGCAAACCTGTCCTCACCGTACCTGAGAAAGATCATGAACAACTAAACTAAAAAAAAAAAAAAAAAAAAAAAGCAAGAAAAAGCTAATTTTAGACCAACATGGGACAGAATAAACCCAGCACATTCAGAAGTGCCTGAGGCTTTTCCAGTGCATGGAGAATGCCTGATGCAGTTTGGAAATTCAGATACTGCTCTCCCACTGCTGCTATCACTCCAAAGATAACCCAGCTCCTCCCTTTCTCTTTCCTGATTTTAGTTCTGATAAGTGCACGTTGCTTTTTATGGCCTAAACCACTTTCAGGAGCGTTGGTCTTTTTAAAATTGATATATTTTTACCCATGTAACAGAGCAGAGACAATCCCAGTGGACTGCACACGTGGAATCTGCATTTACTCCACACAAAACTCACTCAGTCAATAACCAGAAAGAACTGGGAGTGTCTGTATGTTTTTAATCTCCTTTGCAAAGGAGGAAGAGAAAACTGTGAGTGAGGAGTAAATAACTCCCAAATTTTAAAGAGATGGATTTGTTGGATGCCAACAAAACCTGTGCCCTGTGAGTTTCTTAAATGATTCACACTTAGGAGAAAAAAAAACTTATTAAAATACACCAAACATACCAAAAAATCTGACCTAGTAGCCATGATTGTAAACAAGGATTAAGAGTTAAAGCATGAGGTAGTTGGGGTGACTCAGAACCCCATTCCTGGCAGGAATTTTCCACCATCTCCCTTCTCCATCCAAAGGCCAGGAAGCAAATAAAGAGTTTTCCACCATCTCTTTTCCCGAACTTATCTCCTTATTCTCTCCCAAACAGCAATAAAAATTCAATATCTAGGGAGTCAAAAGAGGTTTCACCTGCTCCCAGAATTTTTTTTTTTTTTTGGGTTTGGTATTTTAATTTATTAATTTATTAAACCTAATTTCAACTCCTGCAAATGCTTAAATTTTTTGGATGCTTCCACTTTTTGCCTTTGTAGCCAGCAGTAGGAAATATCCAGAAAATCCCAATATTTGCACAAAGAGTGGAAGGAGCAGAAGTGACTGCAGAGACTCCTCTCTCAAAGGGCACATCCTCTGCCAGGCTTTGTAGCAAAAAATGTTTTTTTATTCCAAAAACATGAGGATGTGGCACTTGAGGGCATGGTTTGGTGGTGATGGGATGATGGTTGGACTGAAAGATCTTCAAAGTCTTGTCCAAAATTGCAAATATTGCGATTTTACAATTCTATGAAAATATCTAGCATTGGAAAAAATCAGGTTTTGCTCAAGAATTAAGGATTGGCACAAAGTATGATTTGGTTTTGGTCACCTCCCCTAATTCATGAGCCCTATTTTTGCTTAGGGCAAAGGAGAAATTTTTTCAAAGTTTATATTAACTCAGCTTCTTGTTTGGCTCTTTGCAACAATTAATGCAACACAGAAATCTCATTTCTATTGGGATTTCTGTGTTGTAAATGGATTTTCAGGTCTGAAATCAACACAAAAAATGCTTTTCTTTTTTTTTTCCTGTTGATTTCAATAGAGAGTGGATTTAACTCAGCCTTTCCCACCAAGAAACCAAATCTCCCAGTTGTTTCAGACAAAAACCAATGACCTGCTCTTAAATACAAGGTCAGTCTTGCTTTGATGTCACTTCAAGGGCTTGAACAGAAGGTCTGCACTCCTCTCTCTGCTCTGCTCTGAGTCTGGAATGTTCCTTCTGAGTGACTCCTGTCAATTATCCCTGGCCTGTCTTGGCTGACTCACAAAATGCTGGGAAAAACACAAAAGCCTTGTGAGTAATGGTATTGATGGGAGCCCAGAGCAAATGATGTCTGGGGAATAAAGCCAGGCATTCAAATCTCCTTAGAAAGTTGAGAAAGGACACAGGAACTGGATAACTTTTATATTGTTAGAGAGGAACTTGTTCTTGTATTTATTCCTGCAAAATAACATCTTCTCTTGGAATGGTATTGACTGGGTAGTTATTTAAATCTCTAGTATTTCAACATTTTGAGTCCTTTTTTTGTAATTATATTTTTCTTCCATCCATTGTCATTTGTTTGTACTTTGTCAGGCTCTTCCTTTTGTTTGGATTTTATATTCTTTTCCCCAAGAGGGTTGTTAGATCTGGTTTTATTTTCTTGCCTATTGTTTTCCCTGAGCTAATCTCCTTGTTTTCCTTCATTTTGTTGTTCTCTTTGCCATTTAGAGTCATTGTGTGTGTCTTCACTTCCAAGCTTGCCTTGATCTCATCCTGCTGGGGAAGAATTGCTCCTTTTGGCTGCAGTTTGAAGCTGTATCTATTTTTGCTGATAATTTTTATTACCATGACAAATCCTTTTATTTAAGGGCATCTTGTTAAGACAGCATCTTGTTATTTTTGTTGCTTATCTTCAGTGGGTTTAAGGCTTCTCTGCCAATTTTGCTCATGAATTTTGTATTGTCCACTTCCAGCTTTAACTTTTGGAGAGGGTACAGGCCCTTTCCCACAGCATTTCTCCCTAATTTTTCCTCAGATTCTCTTTTTGGCCCTGAATTCCCTGTGCTGGAATTTTTGGCCCTGCAGGGATTGAAGGTGTGTTAATTTCCATGCACAGGGTGCAGAGTCAGTTTTCCTCTTGCTGTTTAACACCAATGGTTAAAGCAGCCCTTTTGCATTTTTTGGGGGGCTGTTATTTGTTAAGAGGGTTCTGTACGAGTTCTCTGCTCCTGAGTTCAGCTGGGCAGTTGGGGTCAGACCCTTTTTGTTGGAATCAGCAATCTTTGCAATTGCAATGCCCTTAATCCTTGGAATTCTTACACATCCCACTGCACTGGTCATGGGAATTCTGTTTCCCTGCCAATATCTCTCACAGACAGATACTGAATTGGTTTTTAAAAAAAAATTTCATATATAATTTCTCTTTAAAGATGTAGCTTGAGGACTCCAAGAGCCCAAGAAGGAGCTGAAGTCTGTGAGTGCCCTGCCAGGAGTGTAAAAGGGTTTTCTCTCACAGCTGACAGGAAAAGGGTCCAGTCATGACAATCCCTTCAGAAAAAAACATTAATTAACACTTATCATCTGTGCCAGTCACAGGGAATTCCCACAGTGACAGGCCTTTGCACGGATTCCCATTTTTTCCTTTGACAACTGGACCGTGAATTCTAATTTTACCAGGACAGAAAATGGTGTCAGTGTGTGTGCCAGGTTTTGGAAGCATCAGAATGAGCAGGGAAGTGCCTGCAGAGCACTGGGAGCACCCAGGTGCTCCTCCCAGGACAAGGGGCATTGCTCTGACAAGCAGCAACAAGTCATTAATTACAAACAGCTAATTGGCCTCCTAGGGCAAGCTTGAGGATCATAATCCAGAAAAGAAAAAGAAAATCCAAACAATTTGCTGATGGTTGGCTGCAATGGGGGAATTAATAACTGAATGCTTGGAGGACAATAGAAAACAATACCTGACTTTCATTGTGTAAAATATTTCTAATTAATGAGTTGACAGTGGCTGTGAGTATCCTTTGAGTAATCCTGCACACAGGAGTAGCCACTGCTTAGTAAGGATCACAGAACATCCTGAGTGGGAATGGCCCCACAAGGATAAACCAGTCCAAGTTCTAGTCCTGCACAGAACACCCCAAAAATCCCACCCTGTGCCTGAGAGTTGTGAAATGGGAATAGTCTGGGATGTTTTACCAAAATCTGGCAGTGACACAGTCCATAATCCAATTAAACATTTCCCATCTCTGAGCAGATCAGAACGATTTCACCCCACATCTGTTGGATGTGCTTTCCTTTGGCACCACCAATGCAAATCCCAGCAGTTCCTGAGACAATTTTAATGGAGTTAATTCCGTTTCTCTCCGTGTTTTTCAGGGAGTTTCCAGCGTCCTCTCCCAGCAGATCGTGGGGAAGTCACTACCCTAGTTGACATTAAACTTAATTATCTTTGTAGCTTCACCTGCAGAGACCTTTCCCCCCAGAAAGCTTGGTCAGGCTGGATTTTGGAATGCCTCCAGCTCTCCTTTCAATCCATGATGTGCAGCTGAGCATATCTTTAGGATCTCTTAAAGAACAAGTGCAGCATGAGGGCTGAAATGAGGCGTGGACGTGTCTGCTAATTAGAGCAGGGAGCTGGAAAGGAGCTGGCAATCAGCTCCTCTGCACCTGTGGTCTCCCTCACCTGCAGAAATGCACATTTTGGGACTCCTGCTGTTGGGAATTGCACTGAAAACTGTGGGGATTGCACTAGAACATGCTGGGATTGGTGTGGTGTTCAGACAAGGGTGATGACTGCCTCAGCAGAGGGGTTTTCCTGGGGGAAGAGGAGAGGATGAAGATGGTGTGGCTGCATGAGGAAGTTTTCCTGGAGTATAATTGTAACAGGAATTTCTGCTGCATTACATCCCAGTAATTCCCTGTATCCTCCTGGCTGCTCAGTACCCCTGTTGGATCTTTCCCTCTGCTGCTCCCACACTCTGATAAAACTCTGAGCTGCTCCACGAGGCCTCTGATGCTGAATTTGATATCCAGACATTTCCTGATTTATCAGCAAACCCACCCCAATCCCAGCACTTCCTGCAGCACGTGCCTTCACTTTTCCTTTCTGGTTATCCCCCAATTTCCAAATTTCACCAAATTTGTCATATTCCACCAGTTTCCTTCAGGATAGTTTAGCACGTCCTGGTGCTGAGATTGTGTTTGTCAGTCTCTCCTGCCTCGATTGATGGAGTTTTATCTCGTGTAATTTGCTTTATCTCAACAGCTCCTCCTTTTCCTAGAGCAGGAAAGCCTGGCTGCTGCTCTCCTATAAAAAATAAAGTTTATCCATCAGTCCAGGTGAGATGGGAATTTAACATCTGCACAAGTGCTGCGTGCTGTGATGTTCAGGGAATGGATAAAAGTTTGGGCCTACCCAAAGTCCATAAATACTCATTCTATTAAAACAAGATTTACAGGCCTTGTGGCCCTGTAAGATTTATGGGATCTGTGGCATGGAAGTGCTGGACTTACCCCATAATATTCCTGGAAGGATTTGCCTTGTCTGTCTATCTTGGATTTGTGAGCGTGTGTGCCTGTGTTAAACTTCTTTTTGCAGCTGCTATTGCTACTTCAGCTTTTTAAATCTGATTTTATTGTGCTGTAAACTCCTTTCTCTCTTCTGGAAAGTAATTTCACTTCCCTCTGTGTGAGGGATGTGGTAAAAAAAAAACTTACAACTATTAAGTAAAAAAATAGAGAGAGTTTTGTTTGCCTCCAGCCTGGATTTTTATTTCACCTCTGGAAGCTTTTGGCAGTATCCATGGCCTGGGAAGTGATGCTTGTTTTGCAAAGGCAGATTTTCAATTAATCTGCTTTTCTTCATCAAATTCTGCTCTCAAGGACTTTCAGCATCTGCTGGTTCAAAGGAAAAGATTCTCAGTGAAAATCCTAATTTCAGAAGTGCTTCCTAATCACAGCATGTAAGTTTTTATAGGATATTTCAGATTTTCACCCCCAACTCTGACCTGTGTTTCCAGAGATAATTCAGCTCAGTCTTACCCTTAAAGCAGCTGGGGAAGAAGGAGCAAACAGAAGGGATTTATCCAAACTTCTGGCTACTCTGAGGTGGAAAAATGCCTCTTTTCAAACACTGAAAGTTGAAAAAGCCACAAGAATCCGTGGAGGAATGGCAGGAAAATTGTCTTCTCCTCATTTCATGTTTATTTTATGGGAACTTTCCATGGCTGAATAAATGATAGGGACTCTTACATCCTAAATGACAGTTTTTGGCTGGTTTTAAAGTGTTCCAGTTTTTCCTACAGGTTTTGAGGCTCCAACCTTGGGAAGTACCACAAGAGACCAGAGAAAATGGGATTAAATCAAGCTATTTAAAAATATGGAGGTAGGTTTTATTTGGACCCAATGCTATTGTTTTAAAAAATATTATTATCACTATTATATTTAATTTTCTTAATAATTGTTCCTATTTTTCATTATTATTTTATTATTCTTCTACTATCATTATAATAATTATTCTGATTATTATTAATTCTGGGCAGAGAATCTGCTCCATTCACCAGATCAGGATTACATGCTTTGTACAATACTTTTCTCTGCATTTTTTAATTTTCAGCTTTACATTTTCAAGCCAACTCCAGGTAAAACATGGAATATTCATGAGGAAGAGAACTGAGGAAGAGCCACATTTAAGTCAATTAAGCCTTGACCTGGACAGGTAATTGTCTTTTTTATTGACAATAATGAAGGAAAGGTTAAAAAATATAAATATTGGAATACCTAAACAAACAAACAAACAAAAAAAGGAATTGAAGAAGAAAATCACCACCACAACCAAGTAAATCCAAGCAATATTTCATATTTTTCATATTAAAGCCATTTATTTCGAATTGCTCACAGAAAATATTAATATGTGATTCAACTCTCCTTAAATATCCATTTGGGTTGATGATAAAAAACAAAACCCATTATTTTTTGAATGGTTTTTCTGCACCAAAAGCGTGTTTGGAACACTTGAAAATCTGTTTTTCTTTTTGTTCTGCCTCATTGATTTGCTGTATTCAGCCAAGCTTTCAGTTGTGCACTGCTAAGTGTCAGGGGTGGTTAAAGAACATTATTGATCCCAAAACTGCTGAAAGACAGAACAAGTTTGGGATGAAGGGATCATTTTTCTGCACAGTGAAGTTTTCTCAGCCTGCAGTTTTGTTCCAGGATGACTGGGTTGAAACAGGTTTTTAATGAGTTAAGGGAAGTGCTAAACAATAGCAGCAAAAAAAAAGCAGATTTGATAAGATTTAGGAACAAAGAGAGGGAGATATTGTAAAATTTTGGAGCAAAAAGAGGCAGGTTTTATAAAATTATCCAGGGGCAAAAATAATAAGAGGCAGATTTTATAAATTAATTCAGGTTTTCTTGGCTGAACAGGAAAAGTTGTTGGCTTGATCTACAGGGATACATGAAATGGTAGGAAAATCCAAGTTAAAACAGGCAGAATTATTAAGGTTAGCAAAGAGTTAATGGATTTGGAAAGGAAAAAATGATTTGACAGTGCTGGGTACAAAACCAAACAGGGATTTTTGCCTATTTTAGTGCTGCTTGGAAAAAACAAACAAAGGATTAAGTGGCTTTGAATTAGAGGAAGGGAATAATACCTCAATTGTTATTTGGGAATTTGGGAATCTATGAAATCTGAAACAACTAAAAAGTAGATTTTAGTGGTGTCTGTGGTACAAAGAAGGGAGGTCTCTTGTCCTTGTTGTTTTCCATATTTTAGGAATCAGCAAAAGTAGAATTGGTTCAAGGATGGGAATCCTTGGGAACCCTTTCCTCGTGGGAAATTTCCCAGATTTAGGTTGGGAACAGATTTGGAATCCCAGTGTCTAAAACCCCCCCTTGAGTCTTGGAGGAGCAAATATTCTTGGGGCCATAAGAAGTCAGGAGAGATCTCCTTTTTCCTCATTTTTTTGGTCTCATCCATCTCTTCCAGGAGCTGCCTCAACATCCTGACCTGTGATTTCCACCTGCACCAGGATTTTTTGGAATACATGAAGGGTTGGAAAAGGGCTCTAAAGCCAAGGCCAGCCTTGGCTCAGTTCAGCACCAAACCCTGAACAATTCCAGGGATGGAGATTCCACCTGCTCCCATGCCTGAGCCACCTTGTGGTGCAGAAACTTTTCCTCATATTTCATCTAAACTCTCCTGCTCAGTCTTGAGGAATGTTTGGGAGAGATCCCCATTGGATCAAGCTCCTCCATGGTTATATCTATTGCAGGTGGGGGTACTTTTTACCCAATTTATCATATTTTCTAAACAAAAAAAGATCATTATTTGGATGAAAAAGCAAAGAGATCACATTTCTTGAGCTGTTCCATCTATTCCTGCTCTTTAATCCAGGGATGGGGATTGATCCTGTGGTGGGATTGCTCCTCTGGTGAGCTGGCAAAAATGGAAAAAGGAGATTTCCATGACTTCTGAAGGCTCCTGAACAGCTCTTGAGGACAATTCTGTGTGGTTTTGCTTACCTGACTTCCAAACATAACAGTTTGTAATCCTGGCTCGTGTCTGGGTATTTTCTGCTTTTTCAGAGCTGTGATTTCTCACACTGCATATAAAAATTGGCTTTTTCCAAAGCCATTCCTTGGAGTGGTTGGGGTTGAACGTGGCCATTTAAGATCAGCCCTTGAAAGAAATCAGATTTAAACTTGAAGTGAAAAATGCTTTGCTGAGACACAGCAAGCAGAGATCTGACAGTGCCTTCAGCTGCTATTTTCAGTCTCTTCTCAAAGTTTTTATGCTTCATCCTGAGCCCTCCCTAGAGACTTGCTGAAGCAAATATGGAAAATGCCACTGTGCTCTTTATAAATGTAGACTAGAAGTGTTTCAAACCCCAAAGTTTATCTGTCAGCATCAGGCAAAGCTGCATTTCATACACTGGCTGTGATTTGTTTCTCAGTGACAGCTCTTGTTCAGATCATTTTGTTGTGATTTTGACTGGGCTGAGTGAATATTCTTTCATTTTGGTGGAATTTTGGGTCGTTTTATGCATCCCTGGTATTTTTCCTAAGGGAGCAGCTGTTATAAAAACTTGATTATTCTGTGGAGTTTTCTCTTGGTGGCTTTGTTCCTTTTTTTTCAGAATCACCTGATTTTTGAATAAGGGAAAGGAAATGGATATACACTAAAACTTCTGCCACTGGTTATGTTCTCCTTGGCCTCTTGTCTGCTACTTTTTGCCAACCAAATTCCAAAGAATTTTCACTAAATGCCTTAAAAATTTGGGTGGTGTTGTCCTTTATCCCAGCAGATCCCTTGGGATTATCACTCTGAGTGAGGGGATGGAATCAGAGGGTTTATATTCTGTAATGGGGCAAATCTAAGTTTTATTTGGATTTGAAAACTTAATATGAACAATGAAATAATGGCAAGTCGAGGTTCACCTGCCCCTTGCCCATCCAATCTCTAAGATATCCATGACATGAAAAACTGAGAGCCTTTGCTCTTGAGATGCCTTTCCAAAGGGATTAATCTGATTTATTCCACTGAATCTCTGAGTTGCCATTTTTGTTTTGGGAGGGATGTAAAATTGTGGTGTCTCCTCCCAGCTAAATCAGCTCACTAAGTTATATTCAGCAGAGTGGGATGCTCCTGAACTCGGGGACAAATCTGCCTGGGCTTTCAGAGGGGCTTGGGAATGATGAACACTGATGCCCTGAATGCAATTTCTTTGGTTTTGTGCACTCTGGCTTCGTAAACTCCTGAAAATTGCTGTAAATACAGTCAGGCACAAGGCAGCAGAACCAGAGGAAAGCATAAAGCTCTCCTCTGGATTTTCCAGTTCTGTGCACATTGTCTTTGAAATGCTCCTCTAAAGTTTGGATTGCTCACTGTATTCTGTAGGGGACAGAGTTTCTGGAATGTTTGCTAAACTGTGCAGGGCTGGATCTCTTCTGGAATTGAGACATTGTTCTAGAAAATAAGGGATATCATCTCTTCTGTAGCCTTCTGTTTCTTGAAAATTAATTTCTTGTCTTCCGTGGGCAGAACTGCTGTGTAGCCCTAGAAGAATAAAAGTGTTTTGAATTAAGTTAGGTTTCAGGCATTAAAAAAAAAAAAGAAAGGTATTAAAATGATGGGAAAAAATTTTTCCTCTCCTCATTCCCATCAAAGCTCCCTTTTGACATTTGGCTCTGATTATTTTCTGAAATTAAATAAAATATCCATGTCCTGGTCTGCCCAGCTCTGAGGTCGCTTCTCCTTGGTGGGTTTGACATTCCAGACAAGAATTGGACCTTTGTGAGTATCAGAACACGTCATGAGAATTAGATCAAGGTTCATTGAGCCTTTCAGAATCCCCTTCAACTGCCAGTGGAGATCAGGATGGACAAAGCTCCACTGGGGGTGCAATTTCTGTAATGGGCATGGAGGAGGAAATCAAACACAACCTCTGGCTGTCCTCTGGCACCACCAACAAAGTCCTTGCCTTCCCTCCATCATGCAAGACTCAGATTTTTATCACTTGGAACTTTTAATTTCACTTTAGAAACTTCTTTAAACTCAGTTTCTCTGTTAATTTGGGTGTTTTTTTCCTAGGAATTACAAATAATATTGTTAGTGATTTTTAAATTGCATCTATTGTTATTTCCACAGGTTTCCTTTCATGGCCACCTCCCTTTTTGATTGCACATATTTGTGCAATCTTCAAAAAATAATTCTGCAGGTAAATGATGAGAGTCATAAAAATTATTCTTCAGGGTAATCCATGAACTCTCCTGGACACATTGGATTCCTTAAAACTTTTCACTTCCAATCTGATTTCTCACCTGGTGATCTCCAGTGATTTAAAACACAAATTATTGGGGTGTGTTTAGTCTTGTATGATTAAGACCTGAAGCAATAAACTCTTCAAATCCCAAATTCAATTTGTTATTTTTGCTGAAAATTGCTTCCATTCTTTAAAATGTCCTGAAAAAATAGAATCAAATTCTTTAAGTGGCCTAAACAAGAGACAGAACTGTGCTGGAAAAAGAAAATAAAAAAGGAAAAAGAGGGAAAAATCATTGGCCAAGCACAATCAGAGACTGTTTATCTGTTTGCCTTCTCCCCTCCTCGATTCCCAAAACCAAACTGAATTTAATGCATGCCTGAATTTAAAAAAAAATCACAATATGGAGCAGTTAGAGCTGTTATTTTGAGTAGATGGAGAAACACTTGTGAATCTTGCATAGGTATGAATAAATAATAACAATACTAAATGAGCAGTACCCTGTTTTCTTGTCTAAAGTTCTGTTTGTTGGGCTGTGCCTGCTGCTATAAATCATGCAGGATGTTCCTCCAGCTCCTGAGACACCCAGAAGAGACTTTTGCTGGGTCATGAATTTAGAAATTTGCTCTTTTTTTTTTTCCCAAAACATCTGGTTTACATGCTCACCTTCACACCATGTGAGAAATGGCAGGGGGAAAACATCATTATCTTTGGAGCTGTGCTGGGTTATTTGCTCAGGAGCCATTCCCTGTACAAATTCTTGTTTGCCCTGATTGAAAAAGGTGGATATTGCCAACTGCAGGGAGCTGGGAGTGCTGGAATGGCACAGTCAGCAAAGGAAAAAGTGTTTGTGGCAATAAAAATGTAAAGTTTGGGTTCTAACTGCTCCCCCAGTGCAGAAGGGAGCGAGGGATGGGGTGGAAAGGAGGGGAATTACTGCAGAGGAATAATCCAGGGGGTTTATTTCAACAGAGGCTGTGAAAGTGGAATTTGAGTGGGAATTGGGATTTCTGCTGCAGAAATTGGGGAAAATGTGGGGGCTCAGCCCAGGTGCTGCAGAAATATCAGATGTAAAGGAGAATGTAAGAGTTAAAATGAGGGATGTGGAACTCCAGACAGGCTCTTTAAAATGTTATTTATTGAATCCAAATGATGCAGTTCAGGGGCTGTGGGTGACAGAGCCCTGCCCACAGCCTTTTTAGCTGTGGGTTTGTCTGAAAGCTTCCTCTAGTTCTGGTTACAATGCATTAAATAATTTTTATTGTAGATCATCTTAAAACACGACAACCAACCAACACCTTTACTATCACCTGTAGCCTACCACAACTACTCACATTACCTCATTCATGGCACTGTTTTCCAATCACAAAAAGTCTGTTGGAAGCTAGAAGTTGTTTTCTCAGTTTTCTTGCAGTGGAAAAATTCTGAGATATTTTCTCTGCTTGCAACATGGCATTTTGGTCTGTGAAAATCTTTTTGCTTGGTAAAAACATCTTTTGTTTGAGGTGGGTTTATCCATTGCTCAGTCATTCCAACCCACTTGCTCTTTGCCTTAGTTACCCAGTAACACTGGCTCAGCAATTCTTTTCTTCTATATCAAAACTTGCTATAATTTCTATTCCTTCTTCTGAGTCTACATTCAAATATCCTTCTGTTATATATTCATATCTGTGAGACCTTCCTGTCAGATCTTTATCCCTCCCAGGAGGAGAGGGTGGCTCTGGCATTCCTGGCAGGGGAATCACCTGTGGGTCAGGGATTGGCTCTGACTGAGGTTTGGAACTCTCAGAAACTTGTGTTAAGACAAATAAACGTCTCATTTCTATTTTTCTCTTTCTCTTTTCAGCAGTTGCTGCATGTATTTTTCTCTCTTTGGAGTGTTTTATCAGAAAGAGGCCAGGAATTGTTGTGCTGTGACAAAACAAGAGCTGCCATAGATCAAACAAAATCCTTTCCTTTTCTGTTGGTTTGTGTTTTGAGGTTGCTGTGACCCCCACATACACCTAAAAAAAAAAAATTCCTTGGGAGCTTTCCCTTCCCTGCATGTGCTGTCTCAGCTGTGACCCCAACCTTCCCCAAATTTTGTGTTCATTTGTTCCCTGTTCCTTTGTTCTGCTCAGGACCTGGCTCTGGGAATAACTGGATTTCCAAGAAAAGCTCTTTCATCTTGGGAAGAAAAGACTGGAGAGGGAGAGGATTGGGGCAGGAAGAATCCTGGATTAAAAGCAAAGGTAAGGGTTTCATTCCTAGTGGCTGAAATAATTAATTGTGTTTATCCTTACAGTCAGCTCTTCAGATTTCATTTTGGATCCAGCAAAATAAGCCAGACCTTCAGCTGATATTAGCTTTTAAATTGTAGTTCTTGATATCTTTGTATTTTTTCATTTCATGTAATTTCAGGGCACAACATAATAATGGAAAAAGTGCTCTTGTTGGCAGCTTTTATTCAACTTAATGTTTCTGTACTAAATCCAATTTAGGATTTACTCCACTTTGAGCATTTTGCACCCAGAATCTCATATTGTGGAACTTGCTCATTTTGGTGATTACAGGTATTTCCCTTGTTAGCTGCAGCCCCTGGTTTTTATGTTTTGATGGAATGAATCAGTCTAGAGGCCAAAATTCTCCTTTCAGGTTCCATTTCAGTTCCTGCCTAAGGAATGAACACACAGCTGCACAAAATGTAAAACCAACTACAGAACAGGACAGGTTTGAATTGCCAGGAGCTGCAGGAAATGTGGCAGGGCAGCCTGATGTTCCCATGTCTCAGCTGAAGGTGATCTGGGAATGAGCCCTTGGATCCTTGCTATTCCAAAATGCCCAGGGTGGAAAATTCAAATGACTTCTTTAATACAGAATTGTTTGTGGCAGTCCCTAATCTGATGCAGACTGGGAGGGGAGGTGATCACCCTGCTTGGTTCAAAAAGGAGGTTTTGCTGAAATTCCCATTTATCAAATGGACACAAAGGCTATATTGAAATTTGCAGTGGATCCCTGCTGGTGCCACAGAATATTTCCTTCAGTTCTGCACCTGTGCTTTTAATTCCCACTGCACCTTTCAGGAGTTTAAGAGGACAATTCATCTCCACAAGCTTAGGGAAAAATTAGAATAAACCATGAGAAGTTCATCATTTAGCAAACATCAGGTGTAGAAAAACTAAATCCAGATTATCCCTCTCTGCCCCCTCAAAATATCCCTTACTCTCCAACAGACAAAAAAAAATGAAATTTTTTAAAAACTTTTTTTAAAACTAAATTTTTTTAAAACTAAATGTTTGCCTTAGGGAATCATTTCAGTATTAATGAGAATGTAATTGTAAATAAATTTTTTATTATTATTTTTATTATTTTTAAAATAATTTTTGATTTGGAAATAAAAGTTGGGTGTGAATTTTCTCCTTTACATCAGTGGGATGTTTTCTGGGATTTCTCTGAGCCCTCAGCTGGGATGGATGAGTCAATGTTTGCAGTTGGATGGGAGTGGGCAGGGGGAGCTGCAGGAATTGGGATGTGAAACATCCACAGGGAGAAGCAGGGCTGGCAAATGACTGCAGAACTCAGCAGTTGCTCCTCTCAGACCAAAACACAGATTCCACACCCAACTCCACAAATATCACAGCTGCCACAAGCTGGGGAAGCACAGATTCCCACGTGGGGAGGTTTGCATTGAATTTCAGGAAAAAATTCCTGCAGGAATTAATTTTTTCAGGGAAAATTCCCAAGGCCTGGCACAGCTGCTCAGGGCAGGGATGGAGTCCCCATCCCTGAGGGGTTGGAAATTTTGAAATGTGGCTCCTGGGGACGTGGGGTAGTGGTGGCTTTGGCATTCTGGGTCACTTGAACATCTTAGAGGGTTTTTCCCACCTTGGTGATTCCCATTCTGTGAGGCAAAACATCCCTGGACAGATTCCAGCCATGAGTAAAATCTCTTTTTTGACAGCTGTGAGGATATAGAACAGGAACAGAGATTAAAACCCTTTCATAAAGACTTTTTGGGAATTTCATCCCTAATTTGGGCCAAGTGAGGCTTTGGGAGGTGGGAGCAGAAACAGAATTATTTTGAATAATTGGTTCACATGGAAATGATGAACAGCTCTGGAAATAATTTCTTCCTAAAACAAATCAGTGCAGAGTGTGAATTCAGAACACAGCAAAGCCTGGTGGCTTTCCTTGGTTATTTGTTTAGTTTGGTTTATTTTGCCAGAAATTTCTACCCATATATTTGAGGACAGAACTGTACCTCTGGGAACTTCAGGTACAATGCACAAAAAAATGAATTTTTAAGTGGGAAATAATAAGAGTAATGCATCATTACTGACTACCACAGTGCAAATTTAGAGCAGCTTCATTTTTAGCCATTAATAAACAGGCTGAATATTAACATTAATTTCCCTGGAATATAGGTTATTATATTATTGAGTTATTAATGAATTATATTATTGAGTTGTATTCTGAACACCCAGCATGCTAAATGTGGTATTTAATTGTAAATTACTGCCTCATTGCTCCATAGTTTTAAAATACAATCAATATTTCACACTTTTTGTGGTTTATATCTCATACTTTGGATTTTTCACCACCTATTTTTGAAAACTTTCTTTTGTTAGAACCCTGTTGTTCAGTGCTTCACTCTAAATCAGGATTTTGATGAAACATGTAAAAAGTAAAAATGGGAGGGTAAGAGTTTAATGCTTCTTGAAATGCCATGTAATGCTTGGAAGAATCCCATCACTTGTACCAGGAGATTTCATGCATAATCCCAGAATGGTTTTTTATATGGGAAAAGGAGGGAATGGAATAACTGCTGCATTCCAGGCACATTGGCTTTTTGTGGAATGACAAACTGATTACCTCTGACTGCTAAGAGCAGGATTTTAACTTGCTGAGCAAATTTGCTTCTAATATTTCCCTAGTTATATAAATGTATATCACCTTAAAAGATGGGATTTCCATTTAGGATGATGTTAATGGAAAAGTTCAGCTTCACAGGCAGCAGGATGGAAAAAAAAACCAGTTTGGGGATGTGTAAAACTCATCAAACAGAATGAGCACCTGGAATATGAGCTGCAGGTTTGAGCCTTGTGGGCTTGGAAAACAGGAAATTCAGTGTTGGGAGGTATTGAATTCTGAGCTCAAAAATTGATCCTGGATCTGCATAAAGGGGTTTAAACCCAAATAAATCACCTGAAGGTGGGGGAATTGAGAGCTCTGCTGCTGTTGTGAGGTGCCCCTGCCCAGGTGGGGATTTGGGGTGGGTTTGAGCTCCTGGAGCAGCTCTCAGCCCTTGGCAGGAGTCCCAAACCACAGCCCTGTGTGAGCTCTGTGCCTTTTATCCTCTCTTTCATCCCAGCAGGGAAAGTGTGGGCAAAGGGAATGGAGGGGTTTCAGTGGGAAGTGGAGATGGGATCTGGTGAGGGATTGATGCCAGCCCAGGTGAGGTCATGGAATGGTTTGGGTTGGATGGAGGGACATTAAAAACCACCCTGGGACACCCTGGGACACCTTCCACCATCCCAGAATGCTCCAATCCCAATGTCCAGCCTGGCCTTGGACATTTCCAGGGATCCAGGTACAGCCACAGCTGCTCTGGGATTTCCATCCTCCCAGCCAGGAATTCCTTCCCAAAATCCCACCCATCCCTGCCCTCTTTCTGTTAAAAGTCTGGAAAGTTGACACAATTGACCCTTAGATTTCACCCAAAGAGTATTCTGAGGAGTGGAGATCCCAGCATCAGGAATACTGGGGGAGCAGTTTGTGGAGCTCAGACCTCAATAATCTTCATTTTCCCTCCTTCCTTCAGCAGTTACAGAGCTGAGGTCGCTGGAGGAGCAGAAAGGAATAAAGAAGAAGGGGAAAGGAGGTGGTTGTAGTCATAAAAGTTGCAGGAGAGGCATGACTTGTTTTATTGATGTGAAATTCCCTGGATGCCCAAGTGACTTCACTTCTTAGGAGAAATCTCAGCAGTGTTTCAGAAGGGGATATTCTAAATGAAATGATCCATCTGTAAAGTGCTAAAAATACATTTCCTCTCTGGTGGGTTCTTTAACTTTGTGGTTTCTGGCTTTGGGAAATTCCCTTTGAAGCTCCTGTTGTCTGTGGGAGCTCTGTTCCTTAAAATCGAAGATTAGGAGGAAAAGCAACATTTTTCTTGGTTTCCTTTTTGCAGGAAGGGTTGTTCCTGCTGTTCTGCCACTTCAGGATGTGTTTCCCCAGGAACAGAGACATGGGAAAACGTGCTGACACAAGGAAACCTGGCTGCTCTTGCAAAGGTGTTGTGAGATTTTATTGGAAATCTGGGAAAATCCGTGTCCCTAAGATCTGTCCCCAGGGTGTACAAACTAACTCTGACACAGAGAGGGAAAGCAGAGCACCCCAAAGACGTTCAGAAGATGTCCACAGTGATTTCCTGCATTTCTCCAAGCACCAGCATATTTTAGGATGCACTTTTACATTGCTTTTCCCCTCCAGGAAAACTGAGCTCATTTTTAAATTTTTTTTATTATTTTTTTTTCCTATGTAAGTTCTTAGAAGTCTCCTCGTTTTGATTTTCTGTATAAAATAAATATCCCTGTATTCTAATGACAACCCTTCAACAGAAATGGATTAATGGATACTTAGAGAGGATCCTTCTCTTTTAAGAAGCCTCAATTCCCTTTCTGGGACATCCCAAGGGTAAATCTTCCTTTCAAGAAATCTCTCTCTTCAGATTTCCCACTGCTGGGAGCCCTGTGCTGCTGAAAGGTGGAAATTAATCCTTAAACAAAGATTTTTTTGCCTGTCCCAGGTTCCTGCTGGCCCAGCCACACCAGAGCCATTTCTAGCTGGGAAAATCTGACTTTCTTCCCTTATTGTCTCTTCCTCTCTCACAAATATTATCTCCCAAATAGGAATTTCTCTTCATTTTGCCATTGTAGCAGCTCAAGGAGGTGTTTTCCATTTCATAACCACATCCCTGAGGACAGGGAGCCAATGGTGAGCCTGAATTCCCTAAAGCAATTCCCTTTGATATCCATACCCTCTTCTCCTTCTATTGGTGCAATCTAAAGCTGGGGATGGATAAAAGCTGCTCTGCCACAAGTTCATCTCCTGCCAGGGCAGGAGTAGTTTATTTCTGGTGTTTTGACCAATTTGTTATTTCAAAGTTTATTGTATCTGTCTCTTCGGAAATGGAAGTTTCTCCTGTTATTCATCATAAATTTTTGTTCTCCTCTTTTCATTTTTTCCCCCTCCTCCCATTTCTATTTTTTCTCTGCTTGAAAGTAGAGGATGACACACCTTTAACACTCACAGGGAAGAATATTAAATTTCTTTCTGCAAAAATAACAAATTGAGGAAGCTTCATGTAAATTTCTAAGTCTTTAGACAAGACAAATCTGGGTATGAGACAGAAGATTGCTGGAGGAAGGAGGAGGCTGATGCTGCTGGTGGCCCTGGAATTGCTCTGAGACAGTTTCTGGCTGAGGAATGGGAGATAATCTGATAACTCTTGGCTTCTCTGTGGGTTTTTAGGGTTTTTTTCCTTTGGTTGTGTGTGACAAACATTTGCTGTCACTGTAGTTTCAGCGAGTCCCATGATCTGATGTAAAAGCCAGAAGTGCAGAAGAGTTTTGGGCAATTCTGCTCGCTCCTTTCAATGTCACCCACAGGGACAGTCCTGAACGTGCTGGGAGGGATCAGCAGGGATCCCTCTGGAAAAGGGAGTTTGGGAAATGTCTCTGTTTGATCAGGAATGGCAAATAATGCAGCAACACACACGACTCCTTCTCAGCAGCAGGAAAAAAGTGATTTATTGAAAAGTTATGGTATTTATAAAAGATAAATTGTGTAAAACAAAGTAGGAAAGGCTCATTGGCCCAAGAAGGCAACACCTCTTTGAAATCATGCTTTGTGCCAAACAGCACGAGCCACTCGCTGGTGGTTGACACCAAGTGTTTATTTGCATTTCTTTCATTTATTTCTGAGAAAAACCCCCAGTTTGGGAAAGGTCTGAGAAAAAAAAAGGTTGGATTTTTCCCAGCCTTCAGCAGTGTCCTCAGGGAAATGCCCCCAGCCTTCACCTGGGTCCCTCAGGGAAGGAGCAGAGCTGCCTCAGGCAGGTGACGGATGTGGGAACCACCAGAACCGTGGAGATGTGGCTGCTCTGGGGGCAGGAACAGGTTAATGAGCACTGAGAGAGGGAGGGGGAAGAAATCAAAGCACAAAATAGATTCCTCAGTCTCTCTTTCAGTCCTTTGGCTCCAGCTCTGCTCGGCCTCCCCCTTCCCCAGCCTGTTCCCAGTGCTGTATTTAACATTTGTGTTTGCTTTCAAAACCCAAAGTGCACCAAGGCCAAGCAGAAGCGTCTCTGGGCTCTTTGTTGTCCCTCACAAAGGCTGCAGCTGAGAGCCCTCCCTCCCTCCCTCCAGACACTAATTACAGATGTCAGACGAGGTGTGGGCTGCCACCAGCACCATCAGAGGAGCCTTGCCTTTGATGTCTCACACCTTCCTCTGCTGCCAGAGGTGCAAGACATCCCAATCCCTCCCTCTCTTCCTGCCTGCTTCTCTCGGGAAAGCTCTCCAGTAAAAATGTGGGAGTGGAACAGTGCTCTGGTGATACCCTCCTTGCTTTGAGCTGCTGCTGTTATAAAGTTTGTACAGTTGTTCAACCCTTCCTGTTCCAAGTCACCTCTGACCTGAGGTCGGGTGCACACACAGCTCTTACTTAAAGGCATTTGGAAACTTTAATTCAATAACAGCTCTGATAAATCTTTTTATTCTCATGGAAAAGAAAGCCTTGATGCTTAATGTAAACTTCATAATTTTTTTCAAAATTAATTTAAAATACTCTTTTCTCTATTCTATTCTATTCTATTCTATTCTATTCTATTCTATTCTATTCTATTCTATTCTATTCTATTCTATTCTATTCTATTCTATTCTATTCTATTCTATTCTATTCTATTCATTCTATTCTATTCTATTCTATTCCATTCTATTCCATTCTATTCCATTCCATTCCATTCCATTCCATTCCATTCCATTCCATTCCATTCCATTCCATTCCATTCCATTCCATTCCATTCCAATTTTCCATTCCATTCCATTCCATTCCAATTTTCCATTCCCTGAAAGGAGGGTTGGGTTGAAGAGAGTCTCAGCCTCTTCTCCCAGGAAATCTGGGACAATGAGAAAAAAAAACTGGGCAAGGGGAAATGGCCTCATGCTGTGTCAGGGGAAGTTCAGGCTGGATATTAGGAAGATTTTTTTGCACTGGAAGAGTGGTTCAGCTTTGGAACAGGCTCCCCACCCCTGGAAAAGTTCCAGAGGTTGCAAGTTTTCAGCCTGGCTTAGGGCAGGGTGGTGATCAATCAGAGGCTGGACTTGATCTTGGAGTTATTTTCCACCTTTAATTTAATTTAATTTTATGATTCTCTGATCTGTTTCTTTTGAGGACTAACAATCCTGGTGTTCAGGGAACAGAGAAATTCCCTCTCCCTCTGCTTTGTCCTTCCCTGCATTCCTTCCCCTGCTGTCTCTCTAATGTGTGACCAACACCCCAATCCATGGAGATTTTCTCATCCCCCTGTTTGTGGGGATTAAAACTCCAGGAACATCGAAATTCCAGCTCACACATTCCTCCAGGAGTGGAGGAAATGAAAGTGGCTCCTTTCATTGAACCACTCTACACCTCTTCTGTGAAATAATAATTGCTATACAAAATGTTCCTGCTTTGAATTGAACCAGGGATGGAAAATATCCCCCTGGATCTGGAGCAAACTCTGTGTCCTGGGGAAGCCTTGGGGCCATCCTCGTGGGATATGTTTATGGGACAGTGAGTGATGCAAACCTTCAGGAAATGTGTCTTGTAGTAAACAGGTTTCAAAGAGACAGAGCTGCCACAAGTTCAGCTTTGAGCAGTGAGCACTGTAAATATAAATTGCCATTATAAAATGCAGTAATTGTGATTTCCAGGAGTTAAACTTTCCTATTTTATCCTGCTGTTTATATCCAACCAAGAGCTGGAGTGATATAAAAATACATACATTCACTCAAATGCTCTCTAATACACTATTTAATTCAAATTGTCCTTAAATAGCTTCCTAAATTCTATTTCATTTTGTTATTTTTGGATTTATTGCTGCTTTAGTTCATAAAGCTGCTGGGTTCCAAAATCTGAATTACAGTCCCTCTTTTTTTTTTACTACAATAAGTTGTGTACAAGTATTCTTGATTACTTTCCTTTAGTTCCTCGTGAAATAATAAAGTAACAGCTTTTTATGCTCTATTTAAATTTTGAGTGCCAGCCAGGCTGTGTCTCTCCCTGTTTTAGCATCCATTTAAAGTGAGTTTTGTAATCAGCTCTGCCCTGCACATAAAGCCTCCCCTCACTGTCTGTGCTGATAACTCCAGAGATTTCCAGGCTGGGAAATTGTTGGCTCATGGTTTTCTAGCTCTGCTTCCCCCAAGAATCCAGCCCTTAGGAGATTCATCCCCCCTGATCCCAGATTATACAGATTCCAGGAGCAGATGGTTCCCTGGAATTTCCAAGGTCAGCATCAAGGAGCTTGGAAAACTTTCACTGAATATTTACAGGCTCCACAACCTCTATAACTTCTTCTGATAAATTTATTTGGTTGATCTTAGGCTTGTTTTCTCTCTGAATGGCCTCTTACTTTTCAATAAAAGCCCTAAAAGGACAAGATTTGGTTTTAAGTGCTAGTATTAGTTCAAAACAAGAATCCTGTTGGTTTAAAAGGACCTTTCATCCTCCTTGATGCCAGTGTTTGTTCCTCTGGCAGCACTCAACCCAGACTTGGTGGCACCTCCAATTCAAGTTATATGAGGTAGAAATAAAGCAGAGTGACTCTGGACATCAAATTGTGGCTGTGATGATTTGAAGGATGGGCTGAAAATTGCAGAACTCAAAGTAACCCTGTTCAGAACCCCTGCAGGACAGGAAAAACCCGTTCCCCCTCAGCAATCTTCTCTCCTGACAAATGTCTGAGAAATTAAAAGCAAACAAAGAGATGGAAAACCGAAATTCCCCTTCACACCTGCCAGATTTTGGTTATATTCCCTCATCAGCAACGGGCTAATGTTGCAAAGGAAATTATTGCTGTGCAAATAATCTCTGCAGAGGAGGCATCCAACTCCAAGAAATGCTGCTAACTGGGGCTGTAAAATGAAAAGGCAGCAGCAGGGAGGGCACAGCACTGGGAGCTGGGTTGTTATGCTCAGATTTGAGCAGTATCAAGGAGTAAGATGCAAAATGTGATTTCTAATCATCTCCAGAAGCCTGTGCTCTTAAAATGGATCCATTTTAGGAGACACTCCAGTGTCTGTATCCCCACAATGACTCACTAACTCTCTTCTTATGCTTAAGTATTGCTATTAAGAGTTTTATTCATGACACTTTTATCTTTCCTGTATCTTCTGAGATGCTTCCATGTTATAAATTACCTCACTTTGATACTTAAATTTTGTCTTTTTTTTCCCAAGCTTTGTCTTTTAAAGAACAGCTCAAAAATTTGTCATCTGGCTGATGCAATGAATCAGAATAGATATGGAAATGCTCCTCCTGATCTTTTATTCCAGCAGCACTTGCAGCAAAATCTTCCTTTCCAAGGTCAGTTCCCTCTTTATTTAGGTACCCAAACCTTGCAAAGCTGCTGTTAGCAGACCCTGAGTGGGGTTTGGGTTGCTTTTCTCTTTGTCCCAGCATGGTTTTCCCTGGACTTACCCACCCGAGGATCTGAAATCCATCCTGGGGCACAGCAGGGGCTGGAGCTGCTCTGCAGGGAGAGGGTTAAAACTCTTCATTCTGCAGGAGCTCCGAGCGTTTCTCCTGCTCCACTTGGTTTCATCCTTCTCCCTTTTGTGTGTTTTTGTTTGAAGGGAAGGTCAGGGAGCTGCTGGTGCCCCAGCAGAGCAGGAGGGAGCTGCAGTGAGAGCGTGGCCAGAGCCACCTGGAAAAAAAAAAAACCAACTTCTGACAGCAACAAAAGGAGCTGGAAGGACCCAGAGGTTTGAGCCACAGCCCTTTGGAAACAAGAGGTCAGCTGAAGGTTTCAGATTGTGTGTGGTTCTCTCCTGGCTTTGATGGAAGGTTCTTTTTGAGCCCAGCTGGAAGAAAGGGCTGGGGGCAAGGGGAGGGTTTGATTTTTTGATTTTTCTGCCTTCTCATCAGGATTGCACACTCTGCAGCAGCCCCAGCCTTTAGGAGTCTGTAGAGAGGAGAGTAAATTATCCCCTTCAATGACAAATGGACTGTGTGGGTAAAGTGCACACACAGAAAATTAATTATAGCAACTTCACCTCTGAAGATCTTTTTCTTTTTTATTGGGAAAGCTGAGGTGGAGCTGCCTGGGACTTTGTGGAGCTCCACGTGGAGCTTTGAGCACAGAAAACGTGGAGAGGTGAGGTTTTCTTGGAGCTGAGGGGACCCCAGGACACACTGCACTTGGAATCCTCACAGGTAACACAGTGGATCTGGAGAAACACCCCAAACAGTCCCTCTGTTTGTTGAAAAATTCAAATAATGGGCTCAGGGGATGGTTTGGGTTGGAAGGGATGTTAAAGGTCTCAATCCAACCCCCTGCCAGGAGTTCTTTCTGCTGGTTTCATGTTTCTGATGAACTCGTTCATATTCTGGTGAGCAGAGGCTGTGAAATCCAGGTTTTCACCCCTCATTTAGATTTACCCACATTTTAATTAGTTTCATAGATTGTTTTCCCCCCTTTTTCATGCCCTGTTTTCCTCCTAGACTCGTGTGCTCAGCTGAAGTCTGTGAGGCTGTTGTGAGGACACAAATGTAGAAGGTGTAGAAATTTTAAAAATCACAAATTGTACATTTTAAGCAGAAAAAACCCCCATAATCTGAATAAATAACCACCCTCTGCCATGGGCAGTGTGCTCCCAGCCCCATCCAACCTGACACTTCCAGGGATGGGCACCCTGTGCCAGTCCCTCCCCACCCTCACAGGGAACAATTTCTTCCTAATATCCCATCCAACCCTGCTCTCTTTCAGTTTGAAACCATTCTCACTTATCCTGTCATGTAAAAAAAAAAAAAAAAATATATATATATATATATGTATATATATATATATCTCCATGGGCCATTCTCAATTTCCATTTCTTTACCTTTTCTCCCTCTTTTTTTTTGGCAGCACAGTTGCAGAAGGGTGATACTCTGACATTCTGCAAAGGACAGCAATTGGATTTTTTGCTGCTTCCAAATTGATTTGGGTTTCAAACATGACTCAACAGACATACAAATCTTACTTAAACTTGGCAGATCCAGAATAAAATGTATCAGTTGATGCAGAGTGACATTTTTAACTGAGGTGTTTGATTTGCAAAAATGTTCTCAGTTTCAGCTTTTTTCCCCTCATGAACTGTAAAAAAGAATTTTTGACATGTCCTTACATATCTGAGTGGCCAACAATTGCCTTGGTTACTTTACCAGAGCAATAATTAAATCATGAGGCTTTAAATGTTTATATTTTGTAAATGCAGGGACAAGGCTTTAATTATTAAATCCAAATCAATAAAGCAGAGTATCTGCATTACAGAATTCTGAAGGCTGACAATGTTCCTGGAGTGAGGCTGGACTTGATCAAAGCACAGAACTGAGAGAAACTGGAAAATGTTTTATCAAAAACATGTGGAGCAAGAGCTGATTGCTTTGAACCAGTGCAAGGTAAGCAGGGCTATCCCAAAATTCAGACTTCCAAATCCATTCTGTCCACTGAATCCTGGAATGGTTGGGGTTGGAAGGGAATGTTAAAGGGAATATTAAATCCCATTCCCCTCCATGGGCAGGGACACCTTCCCCTATCCCAAGATCCAGAGTCCAGCCTGACCTTGGATATTTCCAGGATTGGGGCATTTTTGCCCCTTTCTGAGCAAACCACTTTTTCCCCACCCTCAAATACTTTGTTTTTTATTTTATCCAAAGTCAAGGCTGTGGAGTCACCACTGGTGCTTTTTGTGGTGGCTTTTTATCTGTGCTGAATTTATAAATTGTAATGAGTGGAGTCAAGACCAGTTGCAGCAGCACAGATCCATAACCCTGCTGAGGCTGATCAATGTCTGGGGCTGCTGGAAGGGGTGGGACCAGCCTGGGGAAAATAAAATGTAAATTTAACATCAGCACCAGAAATCTTGAGGAGAACTTGGTGTTATTAATGTCTAAAATGCCCCAAACCATGTGAGTGAGCAGCAATGACCTGGTTTCATGAAAAAAAAAAAAAATTAAAAAAGAAAACTGTACAGAAAAACCTACTTGAGCTGTTTTAATTGATTGTTCAGTCACCTGCAAATGATGCCCCTGGCTATGAAATGCAAATTGGCCTCGAAATTTTCTTGTTCCTGTGAGGAGAATGAGATCTGGTGCACTTGGAATCTCAATCAGCTTGGCTTGAGGAGCCTCTCCTCTGCACAGACTTATTTGTACAGTTAGAATCTACAGATTATTGTATGAATTTCTATATCTTTAATGTAGATGCAGCATCTATTTGCACCATCCCCTTGGTGTCCATGGCAGAAAAACTGAAACTAGAGACAGGACTCTGCCACCATTTGTTTTCCACACTGTCCCCTCAAGTCCTGGGATATTTCCTGCATGCTTGAGCTTTTGGGGTATTTTCTCCAACCATATTTTAGGTTATCTAAATGATGATATTTTTCTTTCTTCCTTTGAGAGGCAATCTGATATTATAATCTGATTTCACAATCTAATATGTCACTGTCAAGGAGATATTTCCCTTTTAGCTGTGCTCCCTACATCATTTTTCCCCACTTCAGTTCATTCATCAAACATTTATATGCAGTTTATGCACCTATTTACTCATTACTTAGCCAAATTTTACACCCTTAACTCATCCTTCAGTCTTCAAGTATTTACCCTAAAGCTTTATTGCAGCTCAGAATGTGATTTGATTGCTGGTGAAGAACAAAGATTAATTTTTTCTGATTTATGTCACTGTAACTATATTAGAGCATTACCTGTCTTATTTATCCAGTGTCAGTTCATGGAGAATTATGGGAAAAGCACAGAAATTCATCTGCTGTGTTGCACTTTGGGCAGAAGTTGGTAACCTGAAGTGACATCCAGCTGAAAAACGAGCAAAGAGAAGTGGGCCAGAATTGCTGTGCTTTGGCAAAATCCTATTTCCTTCTTTGTACTGTGCTTTTTGGAGAGGCAGAGGAACAATTCTTGTCATTCTTGAGCCCAAAAAGTTTGTGAATTCAGATTTCTGAGTCCAGGTGTGTGTGGACATGTGGATGGTAAAGAGAATTTCTGCTGCTTTGAGAGAATGAGTCAAGCCCAGCCAGAAAATAACAATAATCACTGTTTTCCACATCTTTGAATGAATATTTTTGTGTTCCTTTTTCCATTTTGTGAATCCTCTGCTCTGGCTCTGTGCTCCTGCCCCATCCCAGCCCTGTTAGAGGAAATCTTTGTTATTGACCCCAGCAGCATGTGAGCTGCCCCAGGGCCCAATTTATTGATATTATTCCTGCTGAGCAGCCCAATATTGATATTATTCCTGCTCCTGATCCAGGGGGACTCCTGTGCAGCTCTCTACTGAATGGGGCCTGTCCAACCTAAGGTCTGTGCTCAGGGAAGGGAAATGTGATTTCTTTGGGACTCTGCAGATCTCACTGCTCCAGTGGTTTTCCTGGTTCAGTTTTGTGCTGCAGTTGTTCCCTGTGGTTTTAGGGTTTTTTCCTTCTCTTTTCTGTCCTGTTCCTCCTGCTGAAAAAAGCATCACCTGCTGCTATGTGCTCACTCACCTGGGCTGAACGGGGAGAAATCAGGTTAAAGAAAGGGAAAGGTTGTAAAACTTTGCAGGTGTGGTGGTAAAACATCACCTCTGACAGCTGGGTTTCAAATCTGGACAGTGCTGTGATTTATTTACTTATTGATGTGTTGATTTTCAAACCAGAAACTGCCCTGCCAAGCTCCCAACTGACTAAAAATGTGACTTTCCCTTCCCAAAACCAGTAAATAAAAAGCAGAATGTGGTGTCAGCACTGCCAGTCTTGTCCCATATAAATTTTAACATCATATTTGAAGAAAAAACCAAGAGGGATGCAGGTTTTTATGTTAAAAAGGGAGTTTGATTTCATGTTTTTGTTTTTCCCCACAGGAAAAGTTGCTGAGGAGAAAGAACATTGTGGGGATGAACAGAAGAAGATTCTTCAGGGATGGACAAATGTATTTCAGATGAATTTATTCCCTCATTTTATTTATGTAGAAGAGGATGAATTAAACCTACTCCAGAATGTTGGCCACAAACATTTTTCTGGGATATCTTTTGGAAAAAGAAAAGAATTTAAAAAGTAAGTGACAACAAATTATAGCTATAGTTCAGTTTTTTTGTCTTTTAGAGGAGACTGCATCATAAATAAATACATTTAAATAATTTCTAAGGCAGTCACAGTAAAAGTTCAAAGATTCAGAAATAACTGAGCTACTTTTACATATTTGCACTTTTAGTTCAGGTTTTTCATTTGTTTGAGTTAAAACAGCCTTAAAGTTGTTCTTTTAGTACAAAGCTTTTTATATATCTTTAGGTAAAGTCTTTATCTTCTCAATTTGGAGGTTTTGATCCCTTGTAAAACACTGGCTATAAATGAGAAAATATGATCCTTTCAGTGGTGACCTGGGAAGGGAACTTTAAAATGCTCTGTTAAACTTCTGAGCCTGAAATTTGTAAAAAGCAAGATAAATAAGAGAGCTGGGGAGTGCAAATAAAAGAGTGAGAGGTTTATGCTGCTGGCTGCCAGGAATGCTGGATGCATTCAGGTGGGAGGGAGGGAAGGATAATAAAAAACACCAGGCTGCAAATCCATGAAGGGATTTCATGGGAAGTGCAGGGACTAATTGTTCTTGTCAGGCTTCAAGTGTAAATGAAGGAGTTGTGGGGATGAATCCTAGAATCCCAGAATGGTTTGGGTTGGGATGATAGGTGGGGTTAAAATGTTTCTAAAACATGGGAATTGTATAAAATAAATTCAGGGAGTGGAAAGAAAAGTTGGGCCTGGTAGGCCTGGAAAAGGGAAACCAGGCCCTGGGAGCAAATGTTGAGCAATCATCATATGATAAATAATGCCATTGTTAAATATAATGATTGTTGGGTAATTGAATATAGTTATTGTTTAATCATGGTAAGAATCATGAGGAAGGACGTGATCATAACAAGAATAATGAGAAAGGATGTTTGGGGGGTCCTGGTGAAAATTAGAAGAATTCATGCTTGGATAAGATCAATGTGTACAACAGAACAATGTGGGTTTAATAATTAATATTATGTTATATAATGAGAAGTGTATGAAAACATGTCCATCTGGAATCCATGTCAGAGTCAGATTTGGGTTTGTACTCCTGATTCCCAGAGCTCTTCAATAAAAGCACCTCAGACAATCATCCTGTGATATTTGGGACCTCCCACTGTCCCAGGGGCTCCAGCCAATGTCCAACCAGCCCTGGGCATTTCCAGGGATCCAGCTGCTCTGGGAATTCCATCCCAGCCCCTCCCCATCCTCACAGCCAGGAATCCCCCCGGGATGGTGAAGGTGTCCCTGCCATGGCAGAGGTGGCACAGGATGATCCTCAATGTCCCTCCCAACCCAAATCTTTCCATGATTTTAAGCTGCCCACATTCAGTAATAAGGTTAGGTCACACTTCAAGGTACAGAAATTGTTTTTTAGAAGCCATGGTTGCAAAATTTAAAATGTTTTGTGCCTTTAAATGAATTTTTGATATTCCATCTCTTTAATTAAGAGAGGCAGAAAAATAGGAATTCATCAGGGGAAAGCAAGGAGATACAGTTTGATATTTTAAAAGTGCTCAAAAATTTAGAAAGCTTAATAAAGCAATAAAGCAGGAAATATTTTCCCTCTGTTCCCATTCATTCTCTTTATCTTCCACAATCCTGGGAGCCTGCAAAGTTTGCAGGGGAGGTGTAGGAGCAGTGACCAAACTTTTCCTGCTCCCTGCAGTGCCTCAGCAGTGACCCTGGGGATCTGTAAATCCCAGCCTGGGAGCAGTAAAAGCTGCAGGAGAACTCACTCAAAAGTTACTTTGTGGAAATGATGACTGCTGAGTCTTGCAGCAATATTCACAGGAATTGTCTCTTGACTTAGATTGAGACAATTAAAGCTACTTAATTAGTGCAGTTAGTAATCATCTGCTAAAATTGCATATTCTTTTTGTGCCTGGGTTTGTCTGTTTTAATAACATTCTAAAACCATTTAAAAATATGACCCTGTGCAGATGAATTTGGTTAAGCATTTTCTTTAAGTTGCTTTTGCACTAAAAGATAATTAAAAAATGTTTTGATATCTGAGACTTCTTACAGCAATATAATTCCTATTTTTTTACATTTTTATGGTTCCTGCTTTGATTCCTTGTTACCCCTTATGGTTAAATCTAAATTCTGAGACTTGCATCCATTTTCCTTGGGTTTTTTTGTTTGCTTTCCCAGTTAATTTATTAATCATGCAAGGCCATCAACTTTCCTTATGGAAATGTCATTTAGTGCACAGACTGAACTCTTTGGTTGCACTTTGATTTTTGAAATAATCTGCTCCCTCTTGGAAGGAGTTATGGGACAAGGCAAACTGATAGACCCAAATTTAACAGAAAATTTGGGAAAAAAGGCAGTGGAAGAAGCAGAGCCTGTAAATTCCCTCTGGAAGAGCCTTGCCAAAGGGACAAGAGGCTTGAGAGTATCTGGGAAATTGATGGGAGATACTTGGAATTATTACAGGGAACACAATCCTGTAACCAAACTTGGGCTGTCAATCCCTCTGAAGTTCTATAAACACCACAAAACGTTTCCTCACCTGGCAGGGATTCTGCCATTGACTCCAATTTAAATGTTTGTACCAGGGTGGCACCTGGGACAATTTTCCCCGCTCAGGAGCTGATTCCAGCACACAAAGCACTGGGATGGCTCATGGAGTTTTTTCTGCCCTGACAAATCCCTCTCGTTTTGACTTGCTCTTATTTGTTGAGCAAGTGGAAATCCAAAGTCTTGCAAGAATTTATTTTCAAGCCAGCCCTTTTTTGCCAGTATTGGGGGAAAAAAACCACCCAAACAGGGGAAAAGCAGAGATGTTATCCTGTGACAATACATCCTTTTGTACCTCAGAGGCATTGATTCACAGCAGAGCCATTTGCAGCTCTTCACACTCCTCAAAAATTGTTCACAACAAGAAGAAACCACTGCCAGGCTGCTCTGTGAAATCCTGAGGAATTTTTTTTCCCCCTATAAAAATCATTCCATATTCAGGATGGGGTGGGTGGAAGGTGGCTTTGAACAATCTCTGTGTTCCTGCTTTGCAGGTCCTGTCAATAAAAGCAGACCAGATTTATGGACTGGCTGCACAGCCCAGGAAAGGAGTGGAATGAGAATCACTCCAGGGAATGAGATCACCAGAAATGAGCCCAGGAACATGCAGGGCTCACAGGAGAGGACACAGAAGTTGCTCCAAAGGGTGGTGGGACAAGGGGGAACATCCTTAAGGTGTAGGAGGGGAGATTCTGATTGGATTTGGGGAAGGAACTCCTCGCTGGGAGGGGCTGGGATGGGATTCCCAGATTTGCTGTGGCTGCCCCTGCGCCCCTGGCAGTGCCAGGTTGGACCCTGGGGCTGGAGCACTGGGACAGTGGGAGCGTCCCTGCCCTGGCAGGGATGGAATCTGAGGATTCTCAGGTCCTTAAAAATCCAAACCTTCCTTCATTTTGTGATTCTCTGTCCTTCAGGGAGGAGTCCTGGTTCCCATGCTGTATTTAGTGTCACTTTGTTCAAAGCTGAGACCCCTAAATCTTGCACTGGGTGTGGAATTGTCTCCAGCTGGGGAGATTCTCCTCTCAGCAGCGTGGGGGGATCCAGAGCAGCCAGGCTGAAGTCAAGAAGGCATTTCAGATTTATTTGGTCCTCAAATCCTACGTCTGAATTTAAGTTCAGATTCATTCATAAACACATCCCAAACAAAATGTGGCTTAAATTAATCCATTTGCTCTCTAAATCTGTATTTTTTGTGATTTTTTTTGCTCACTTTAAAATAATACAGAGCCACACAATGTTTCATTGGCTTTATCCATGCACATGCATGGCCTTGACCCTGGAGGAAATGCCAGTAAATGTTTAATAAATCCACAGGCCAGCCTGAACTGTGAGAACTGTTCCAATACATGGATCAATAGCATGTATTGGAATGCTGTTATTAAATAGAGAGCTGCCTCAGTAATGAAAAAAACACATCAACTTTCAATGGAAAGCTGTTTTTTAGAGGCAGAGTGAGCCATAGATCAAGCTTTGACAAATTCTGCTGCTGTTGAATAGATTAATTTTTTTGCTATCAGCCCCTGTTCCACCTGTAAGAGAGAAAAGAAAGGAGTTTGTGCTACAGAGACAGATTTAAAAGGAGGTGAAGGAAGGCACAGCTCCTAACTGCAATGTTGTGATTCAGAAGCTTAAACACTGGTGCATCATAAATTGTAAAATGTGTTTATTTCTACTCAGTGATAATTTCTGTTTTGGGAGAAAAAGGCTTTCTTTTATATTTCTGACAATATGGAAAGAAAAAAATATCAAATCCTGCTGTCTTTTTGCTGCGTTTTTGCAATTCTGTGTAATTGCATTTCTTCACAAATAGAAAACAAATGGTAAAATATTAAAATTTGAAATTTCAGTGCCTCTCCTGCTGCTTTGAACCAACAGCACAGGGTTATGGAGCCTTCAGCTGGCACATGGATATTCTGGGGATTTGGGGGAAAAACTGGGTGTGAGCAATTTGGCAGAGCCCAGAGGGATCCACAAACTCTGGAGTGGGACTGAAATGGCAAAGTTTGTGTTTTTCTTCTTAGAATCCCAGATTGGTTTGGGTGGGAAAGGTCCTTAAATCCCATTCCTGCCCCTGGGCTCTCTCCAGCTCCTCCCTGTGCTTCCCCTGATCCTGCAGGTAAAGGGGGGATCTCAATAATCAATTATCCAGTTTCATCAATTCTCAAAAGCGTTTTTTGCTTTGGTTGCCCTGGGTGCTGCCTCCCTGGCAAAAGGAAAAGGAGTGTGGCTGTGATGCAAACCTCTGAAATGCTGTGTGTCCCCAGCCCTGCTGGAAATGATGTCACACCACAGGACAACACATTCCAAATGACACCTGACACTGAATTATTCATCCCTCCTGCATCACCCCATTGTCAGGGGGGCTCTGGCTGCTCCTTTGTGCTGCCTCCCGAGTGTCCCTGGCAGGAAGGGCAGCACCAAATGTTCTCTGTGAGGCAATTTCCCTCAGCAGGTGAAATAATCAGCATTTTCCCAGTGGTGTGCCCACCTCCACAGATCAGTTCAAATTCCTCCTCTGTCCATCAGCTGTGGGAAATGGAATTATCTTTGTGCCTCCCTTTTGGCAGTGGTGGCTCCATGGCAAATCCAACCTCAGGAGTCCCCCAAGTGCACCAGCTAAGCACATCTGGCCAAAATATCCCCCAAAATGTGAAACAGGATGCTAAGATTATGTCAGCAAATAGAGGATAAATCTTCCTATAGAGTATTTATTATATAAGCAGCCATTAAAACCTTGGAAACTTGAGATATTTGAAATCTCATTTGATAGGGATGATTTGTGCTAAAGCAATTTCTCCCAAAGAAATGTGGATCTAATTTGCCAACTGTGATTTGAAAGAAGAAATATATATATTGATTATTTTTACTTTTTTTTTTTTTTTTTTTTTGGCCCTTGCAGGATGAATTTTACTCCAGAGCAAGGAAGGGGACAGAGAATAAAATACTCAATTCTTCTCCCAGAGTTCATCGAAATTCCCTGTAAGAAGAGATGTGCCATTCCATAGATGTGACATCCCCACACCCCCCAAATTGATTATTTTTATATTTATATTGTAGGTATGAACCATCTTTTAATAAAACACTAAATTTAAGAGGAATTTAGCAAATTTTGGCAAGGTGTCCTCAAAGCTGACTCCTCCCTTCAGGACTTTGAGGTTTTATTTGAATTAATAAAGGCATTAATTTACAACACAATGAGAATATTTGACAAAAAAAAAAAACTCAAAACATTGAATAATGCTTTTCCTTAATACATCTTTCCTGTATTTTCCAACAGCTGGAGATGGGAGCACTCCTGGAGTGGTGGTTCCCAAATTTTGGCTGCATGAAGCAGCAAAAAATAAAAATTCTCTCACAGGTTTTGTGATTCTCACTGAAGTGAAAAGAAGCCACATAACTAAAAGTGAGTATTTTCCCTTGTGGGATATGGGAATAGAGTTTCTAAGCCAGAATTTTTTTGGAAACTGCTGGGATCTGAAGCTGTTCAGGGCACAGTGATGCCGAGTTTTGTTCTTGCAATCTGATTTTTTACTGACACGACTTTGGAGCCTTGTGAGCTTCCCATTATCACAGAGCCCAAGGAAGATTTGAAAAACCTGGATGGGATGAGCAGGGAAGGATTCATGGACCAGGAAGCCCATGGGAAATCTCTTTTTTTTTTTTAATTCCAATATTTATTATTTATTCTTGATGCTCATTCTGTGCCTCCTCACAAAGGTGGTGTTTTCTCCACTGTGTTTTCTTTCTAATTATGTATTAATGAGAAGGAAATAATATGAATTCCTGGAACTTATGATATTGTTGTTCCCATCTTTTTCTACTGTTCTCTGTGGAAGTCAGTGCTAAAAACAAACAAACAAACATTTGCAGCTCTTCCTAGAAAATTCTCTTTAAAGTTTGAGTGCTCTTCCCAGACTGTGCCTGTTAATCCAGTGGCACAAACACTTCATTGTTCTCCTTGGATGTTGAAGTTTAAGTTTAAAAAGAGTGGTTCTGCTTGAAATCAGAGTCAAATATTTCTATTTTCAATCTAAATCAAGGAGTATTTTTCTGCTATTCAAAGTCTAAAGAAAAATCCTCCTTATGGTGTTTTGCAGGTGCTTCTGAAGCCAGGATCACTCCCTAGATTTGCTGCTGCAAACTGCCCACCTTTCTCTGTCACAGGATGGATAAACACAGCCTGAGGGGCTGTTTCCCTGCCAGTTTCTCACGGTATTTTTCCCTCTATTTGGATTCCATGATATGATAGATGAAGTGAAATCAATAATTCTCACTTTTCGGGTTAAGGGCACAGCTGAATAAATAATTCATAAGTCATTGGATCAATGTGATTTCAGAGACCATCCACCAGCAGAGACCAGTTTTCTCAGATACCCCCATTATTTGAAATTATCTGACAATTGTCTTGGGTAAATTTTTAAGTCTTTTCTATTGACCAGAACTAATTTGAAATAAGCACTCACTGTTTGTGCTCTGCTTCTTCTTTGTGCCCTGTGCTGCCTGATTGGATCAGCAGCAAATCCTTGATGAAAAAGCCTTAAAAAAATAGAATTCCACATTGGTTTGGGTGGGAAGGGACATTAAAACCCACCCAGTTCCACCTTCCACAGGTGCTCCAGCCTGGCCTTGGACACTTCCAGGGATGGGACAGCCACAATCCTGATCCTTGAGTGGAAGAAATATCCATGCCACTAAGGAGAGTGCAGCATTTCCTGGTGGTTTTTTAAGGATAGATTGTCTGGAGTTGTTATCCATCCTTCCCATTCTTTATTGGCACGGTGGAAACAATGGCTGTTTTAATTCAGAAATGCAAAGGTGGAAGAACACTAAAAAGAGACATTAATCAAAACTTTTCTGATATTCAGGCTTCACTTGCTGTTTCCATGGTAGGTTTCCAGTATCTGCTTCCACACATAAGCCTTGTCCATATCACATCTGTTGTGATAAGGGCTATCTTACCTGCTGAAAAACCAGCTGATAATGCCTGTCCCAGCCCATTTTATGGAGCATGGAATTCAGTCCTGTGAATTCCTCAGCCAGCTTTTCTATTTTAAATTGTTTCAGCTATAGGTTGGTTTGTTTCTAGTGCTATTAACAGCTTGTACCTCTCTGAAATCTTATTATTGTCATTTATTCTTCCAGGTCTGACTCCTGCCAGGATCACACTGGGACAGCAGCTCCCATGTGCAGCTAAAAAATACTCAGTCATGAAATCAGTTACTTTGCTGTTTTTAAACTTCTTCCAAAATTCTTAAAATCTGTTTTTGCTACAATATTTACATGTAAAGAGGAGCCAGGGTGCTGATGCACTCTGAGCACTTCATCATCCTTCTGACCTTTATTTCCTTGCTTTTTGTACTCCTATCATGTATTTTGTCTTCAGTTTTGGAGGCAAATTCCTGGCTGGGAATCTTCCCTAGGAAGAGATGTAATTCCTCATGTCCCTGCTCCATGAACAAAGCTGCAGGCACTGTATTTATACAGATTATAGCTGATTTTATATGTCCTTATATAATGCACTCTAACAGATTTAAACTGGGGGAGCATTTTGTAACTTCTGTATGAGAGCTTCATCATCAAATCCTATTTGTTTTTCAGATTTTGGTTCTAATTCCCATGAATCCCTTTACAAATGTCCTTTTCTTCACAGAATAATGTCAGACATTTTTTTCTGATTGCTTGGGCATTGTTTGTCCTGGAACACGATGGATTCCTCTGAGGTAGGATTTGTCAAGTTTTTACATCTCTTTTTCTGGTCATGACTGAGAGTATTACAAGTGTTTGGAATTATGGATACTTTGTCCTTATTAACAAACTCAGGGAGGTTTTGTTAAGTAGGCTGGGATAGAAGATAACTAAATTTTGAATTCCTCAGTGCACTGAAATCTCGGATATCTCAGGCTGTTCTATCCACAAATAGTTTTGTCAGTTATTTCAAGAGAAAAAATGATTTTTAAAGCAAAGCCATGAGGGTCAAGCTTTAAGGCATCCCAATGCAACAGCAAAATAGTTATTTTCGGCAGAATATTGGACTCCCTGTTTGAAACAATTAATAAATCCTTGGAAAACTGTTGGTATAACTTGGAAGATTGTGCTGCTCTAATAGCCCAGGAAGGGATCTGCTCTGTAAATAAGATTTTGCCATTCCTCATCTCCATTTCCAGTCTATAAAATCGAGGCTTCCCATGGAGGAATGGCCCAGTTACCCACAGCTTCATTTTGCATAATGGGGTTCTCTGGTGCTGCAATAAGAGCTGCCATGAAATCCCAGCCAGGCTGATGAAGTGTGGGGGTTGAGTGTTGGACAGTTGCTGGACAGACTCAGGAGTTACTATTTTCTGTTCTTCAGGGTTGTATTTTATTATAAGGCGTGGGTGTAATAGAGAGTGTAGAGCATGGAGAGTGATAAGAGCAAGGGGGTAAGAGAGAGCTTAGAGAGAGGTTAGAGATCAGAGGTAATCAGTAAGAGAGCAATTTTCCATTTACAATCCAATAAGTATTCTTCTATTATGAATATTCTAATTTCCATTAACCAATCTAATACAATATACTAATTTCCTAATATTTGCATGCAACCTATAGGAATCACTAAATTATCATGTTTTATGGCTTTCTTATCTGTAACCCTTATCTTCAGACCTTTCCTGCCAGGCTTGGGACAGGATGTCTGTTGGTTCTTTGGTATTTGTGGCATTTGGTGTCATCTGAACAAAGGAAGAGGCCTCAAACCTTCACATAACTATTTTCAGTGTCTTATGTCAAGGACTGCTAACATCTCTATTTCATCTGTTGTTCCAGAACTACTTGCTAGGCACTCGATAAGATTTTGATATTACCTCCCCAACAATGAAGCACAGGAGTTGGGAGCAGGAGCAGGAGTGAATCCTGGAGCACTGACACCCCCAGAAGCTCCTCTGTGGAGCTGGTCAGCACCAAGGCAGTGGGAAATGTTGTTGTGCAGAGATGATCCACATGTCCTGTGGCAGGAACTGTGTTGTTTGGTGGGTGGATTTTAGTCCTGCACTGATGAAAAGCCACTAAAGTTGGTGAAGTTCTCCATGTGGGGTGTGGGAATTGCACCCATGGTAGAGCAATATCCATTTAAATATCCAGTTAAACCAACTGCTTGGATAGTCAGGAGTGGATTTTGAATTCAAAGGATGAGCTGTTTTTTGGTCTGCTGTTTCTTACTGGTTTAGGACTGTGTATAAAACCAATATATATTTGTGTATCAAACCAGTATAATCCAAATGATCTGTGTTAAACTGGTTTTACTCCCTCTGTTGCCTGTTATGGCCATGTCCTATAATTATGGGACTCATCCCAACAATGAAATTATCCTTTCTTCCCCACAGCATGCTGTGTTTATTACAAACCTTCAGTTTCTCTGGTACTTTGAATATTTTTAACTTTTTCTTCAAATGCCCAAGCAGTTTCAGAACAGATCATTCTATCTTCTCACTCTGCAACTGCAATGATATTTCAGAGAGCAGTAATAACCTACATTTTAGAGTTTATCCTTTTCCTCTCAGAAAACACGATTAAAACTCTGTTCTCTCGGTTCTGAAGACTTAATTTATTTGTCTTTCACAGGCAGATTATTTAAAGTCTTCTAATATTCAAGTGTAAATAATCAAACCTAAGGCCTATTTGCTGTAGATCTTAAAACAAAATCTCTGTTCTTTAAATCTTTGTTTCCAAGAGAGAAAAGAACCTTATGCCAAGAAAAAAAAAAAAAAAAACAAGGAAAAAATGAAAAATCATTTACAGTTCATCTTTTGGATAAGACTATTACAAAGCTATTGGAAGCAAAAAGCCAACCTACAAAAAATGCTCATTGTGTTGCCTCAGATATAGAAGAATGAATTACAGGATTTGAGCCTTATTTATTTTCCAGAACTGCTTAAGAACATTCAATCCCGTGTTCAAAAGTAGTCACTTGCTTCTTTGTTCATGGGTTTGCTGTTGAGGCACTTGGGGGGTTTGGCTGGGTGGGGTTTTTTTTTAAATTTTATTTAAACTTTAGCAAAGTAGGGCACTTCAGCAGAGTGAGGGCCTTGGAGAGGAGAAAAGAATCTTCAGCCAGCAGGGATGGACAGGGACAGGGATGGAAATTCCTTATGTGAAGTAGCTCCTGGCAAAGACAAAACAAAGGTGCAGTTCTGTTACATTTAACAAGCAGAGAAATGCTTTAGGAGTATAAAGAAATTATTCATGAATTTCTTATATTTCATTTTAAATGTGTCCAATTATGAGGAGAAAGAACAGACTGATACTTTTTTTCTTTATATTAAGTCAAAATTTTTATTAAGTTTTAAAGATGCATTTTAAAGTGATGTTTTTAATTCCTCGAGTTTAATTGTTGCTCTATGAATATTTTAATTTAATGGTCCAGGACAGGGGTGATACAGCAGAGGTGACCCTGAAAGAGAGGGAAAAGCCAGCACAGAAGCTTCAAATCTTTTCACAAGTTCAGACACATTTGCAAATAATTATTTTCAGCATCTTCCAGCTGCAGCCAAATCTGTCAGCCCAGGCTCTTCTCAGTTTGTGTGGAATCACATCTCTCCTGCTCCAAGGTGAAGCCTCATTAGCCTTCACAAAACAATATCAACAGGAAATGTCTGGGATGATGGGGCTGGAGAGGTGTAAAACTGAAACACAGGTACCTGACAAGCCATTAATGAGATCGTTAAAAACAGGCAAAAATTCAATTTCATCTGAAAATACGAGACTTGTAAAATGCTGAAAAATACATCAAAAAGCTGTTACATAGCTCCAAATGCTCAGGGAGTTTTGCATCCTAATGTGGGGCATTGACTGACATGCAAGTGAAGGAAAAATATCAATATTAAATCAAATGGAATGGCAGGCTGTAACTTCTCCCATCTGCGGGAATATTTCATGTGGGAATTGTACAAGTATTTCAATGGAGGTGCACAAAAATCCCCTTAGGGAGGAAGAGGTGCAGAGGCTGCAGGTTTGCTCATGCCCAAAGCTTTCAAGAGTGAAAATGCAGCCTGGATTTTGTCAGGGAAATTTTATTTTTGGAAATATTGCTGCAAGTGTTCGAGGCCAGGTTGGACAGGTCCCATGGCAGGGGTGGAACTGGGTGGGCTTTAACTTCCTTCAAATCATTTCTGGGATTTAGGATAAGATTTTATGAAGCTCTTAGTAAATTAATCAGGTTTAAAAGATCTGGAGTGTGGCAAAGGGATCTCTAATGCAAAACATATCGATTAATGGATTTCTCTTACAGAATCACGGGAAAATCTGGGTTTGAAGAGTCCTTGAAGCTCATCTCATCGCAGCCTGTGCTGTGGGTGATGGGGGGTGCTCAGTGTGGCATTCCAGCTGGCTGGAGGGTGGGATCAGCTGGCTCCCATCCCCAGGGCAGCTCAGCTCTGGATCCATCAGCCCGCTCCATGCTCGCCCTGTCCCTAATCTCTGCCAAACCCCCAGCTCATCTTCCCATTGATTTTGGCTTAGGAGCACCTGGAGCTGTTCAATCCCTACGAAAATCTGAGGAGCTCAATTTTCGAGCCGTTTAACTCATTTGGAGGCAGGGTTTATTTATTTTCTGAGGAGCAGCCGAAGAGCTCAGCTCGTTCTTGGGTAAAACCAGCTGAACCTGTGAGAACTGAGCCAGAATCCATCCAACCACCCCTTGAGCCAAAATCCATCCAACCACCCCTGAGCCAAAATCCATCCAACCACCCCCGAGCCAGAATCCATCCAACCACCCTGAGCCAAAATCCATCCAACCACCCCCAGCCAGAATCCATCCAACCACCCTGAGCCAGAATCCATCCAACCACCCCGAGCCAAAATCCATCCAACCACCCTGAGCCAAAATCCATCCAACCACCCTGAGCCAAAATCCATCCAACCACCTTGAGCCAAAATCCATCCAACCACCCTGAGCCAAAATCCCTCCAACCACCCCGAGCCAGAATCCATCCAACCACCCCGAGCCAAAATCCATCCAACCACCCCGAGCCAAAAATCCATCCAACCACCCTTAGCCAAAATCCATCCAACCACCCCTGAGCCAGAATCCATCCAACCACCCCGAGCCAGAATCCATCCAACCACCCTGAGCCAAAATCCATCCAACCACCCCCAGCTCCAGCCCTGCAACTGGAATATTTTGGGCTGTCTCTGTGGGGTCTCCTGAGCCTGAGCTCCCCACAGCAGGACATGGAGCTGGTTCAAAAGTTCAGTTTTTCCCAGCTGCTCACCAAAGAAGGTTCAGGAGGATGTTTCCTGAGGTGTTTCAAGGTTGTTTATTGTTTCTTATCCAAGAAATTCTTTCTCTAGCTAGCAGTGGTCTGTTCTTGAGATTCCTGAGAATCTTGAGATTTGAGGCACGCTGCCCTGCCCTTAGGGCAGGATTTATCTTTTATACTATAAATTATGTACCTAATATTTACAATTACTTTCCAATACATGACAATTTTATTACACTGTCCAACTCTGTCCCAAACCAATCCAGTGATGCCAGCCTGGCACTTAACATGGATGGCATGAAGAAGAAGAAAGAAAAGACATAGCACACCTAAAATCCTCCACATTAGCTTCAAACCCCCTAATATAACCATTTCTAAAAATTCATTTTTTATCTTCTAACAATCTAATTTATACTCTACTTATTTTTTGTGACTTGTAGTTCTTCTTGCAATGATGATAATTTTTCCCAGGGGCTTAAACCCACTGCCAGGGGTCCTGGGCACCATGCCAGGTCTCTGAGACCCCTGCCAGGGAAGCCAGGGGAACACTCCCACACTCCCTGGTGTTTTTCCTCCTTTTCCTTCTCTTCTGGTTTATTTTCCCAGTTTAACTTGGGAGGGAGAACATCCATCTCTCTCCCTGACCCTGTGTTTCAGGCCACTGCCATAATCAATAGTGCACTGCAAATCCCCGTGGGTCCAGGCTGGCAGGAATGCCAAACTCTCTGATTGCCTTTCCCATTGTTTTTCTGGTTTCCCCTTCTGTTGTTTTCTCCACCCTGCTCCAGATCCTGATGTTTTTTTTCCAGGACTCCTGGCAGGTTTGCTGAGGAGAAAGCCAAGGTGAGACAAAGCAAAAGGTGCAGATTTTGGGGGATTGGGTGTGAAGATGGGGTCACCCTCCTGCATCCCACTGCAAATGCCCTGGAATCCTGCTCAGCTCTTCAGGAAAGGCAGAAATTATAAAATAAAAGAAGTTCAACAGGAAAAAAAATCTAAGAACTTTTGTCTGGATATAAATAATTACTAGGATGGGGAGAAGGCTGAGGTATGGAAGTGGAAGGAACATGAGAGTTCACATTTCCAGATATTTATTTACCTTTATATTATTTACCTTTAAATAATGCCAATATTTTAGTAAAAATAATGTTTTATTTAATTGTGAGTCCCTTGCAGAAAGCCTTTAATATTTCATTGTAGAACTGATAAACCCAAATGTCTGTCAGATAATGTCTCACTTTTCTATTTATTTAAATGATGAAAGATAGATGTTTTAAGACTAAGATGATTTAATGACTTTTTATTTTACATTTTCTTAACCAGGATGACATTTAGACAAGGGAAATGAAAAAAAAAAAGTCAAACCAGCCATCAATAAATAGTTTTATTGGTTAAATTTTAATGTTATTTTTAAGCAAATAATGAATTACTTTGACTAATAACTGCAGAGCCAGACATGATTCATTCCATAATTAGCTTGACAGTCACCATCAATCCTGTAGTTCTGTTCAGCTGATTATAAAACCTTGACTCCTTTTCCCACATAACATCTCCCCAAGTTGCATCCCATGAAACAGGAGGTTCCTGAGGATTCTCCAAGCAGATATTTGGCAATTACAGCTCTCCAGCCACTGGGGGTGAGCACCCAGCCCTGAGATTGAGCCTGGAGCCAAAATATTGAGAATATTGACAGCCTGGGTGAGCTTTCAGCCTGGTTCAGGGCTGGTTTTGTAGGAGAGTTGCTCATACTCCCAGGGAGAAATCCTTGGAAGTTTCCTGGATTTCCCACAGTAGCTTGCAAAATATTTATCCTACAGATGTGTCAGAGAATAAACATCTAATATCCAATTTAGAAAAAAAGAGTGCAAACATATTGGTGTGTGTTAATAGCATTTAACACCCGAATTTGGCAGCAGTGCTGCTGTTGGGCAGCCAGCATCTCACTGCTCCCTCTGCAAGAAGAAACTCCTCTTGTAACAAGTGGTTCACAGTCCTCACGGTGGTGTTTATTCTGCACTTCACACCTGTGCTTGCTGGCAGATTTAGAGCACTTTGTGGAAGCAATAATTGGCCTGGAAATACACCTGGCAGGTTTCCCCAGGAAGGAATTGCAGTGCCTCAGGTCTTGCATTAACTGCTGGACCTGATGGAAGGTGGTACCAGGGCTGCTGTGTCCTTCCAGGAGTGCTGGGAGCTTGTGGTGCCTTAAATTCAGCTTTTATCATTTCCATTTCATTGGTTTTTCATTGTATTTCATTGGTGTGTGACTCTGAACTCCACACAAAGTGTCACAAGTTCTCCTCCCAGCTCAGCCACACACAACAATCCTTTTCCAACCCAGAACCAAAAAAGTGCAAACAGAGAGAACTGGGGGGAGAATCTGGGAGGGTGGGACTGCAGAACCTGGAGCTGGGATTGCACCATGAACCCCAGGATGGAAATGGAACAAAACTGATAAAAGTGTGAAACTCCTGACTTGGGTCCATCTTGGGCTCTTGCACTGCCCAAGGGGAATCCTTGGAAGGTTTTTAATAAATCCCTGCTTTATTCCTGTAACTCTGCCCAGCCTCTGAAGCTCTGGCTGCCCCATCCCTGCCCCATCCCAGGCTGGATGAGTTTGGAATGTCTTGGTCTATGGAAGGTGATTCCATGAAGACCCAAGAAATCTGGGATTTTTTTTTTATTTTTTTTTTTTTTTTAGTGCAGAGACGAGTCCAGAGCAGCTGAGCTGATCCATCTCCATGGAGCAGGCTCCATCCTGCAGCACTTCCCATTCTTTGTGGGGAAAGAAATTGTCAGGACAGACTTGTCCAGTGGCAAAACCATTCAGCTGCATTTTGGGGTCGTTTTATTTCGATTTTGGGGGGTTGTTGTTGTCATTGTGTTGCCTTATTTTTTTTTTTTTTAAATTTTAATCTCAATCTGTCTCTTTTTTTCTCTCCAAACCATAACATCTCTTTTCATAAATTCATAGGATGGTGCTTCAGGAATTGAATGCAGTGGGGTCATATTCTGGCTGTTAATATTAATGCCTAAGGCTGGATTTGGAGATGCCTCCTGAAATAAAACCAGAAAACTGCACTTTTGGAAAAGTTGTTAATAATACAGGAGGAGTAAAATCTGTCCCACTTGCGTTATTTATATCCAAAGTTCCTATCTGAAGAAATATTTCTGAGGAAATTCAAAGATCCTGGAAGAGATCATTAACAGGTAATATTTAGATTTATTGTTGGTTGTATGGAATTGATAACTAAGAAACTAAAAATTTTATCTGTGCAATCATCAGATCTTTTTGAAGTGAAGAGAGATTAGATAGAAGTCAGTGGGAGGATAAAAATAGAATTATTATGTAAAATTGTTTTGGAAGGAAAATGAAGTGATTTTCCATCTGAGACATCCCAGTTTGTTCCGTTCACTGTGGTTCTCTTTCCTCTGCAAAATAAAAATTTGATTATATTCCTTATGCCTGTTTTCACTCAGGGAAGGTAATTTTAGGAAATTAATTTCCCTCATTAGGTTGTATAACTCAATACTAATTTACTGAAATGATCTTAGAAAGGGGAGGTAGGCTCATCTTTAGATATTAAAGTGTTTCAGTAAGAATCCCTGGAACTTTATTATTTCTGTCAGCTTGGGGAATTTGGTTAAGGTCTGCTTTGAAGGATGGGCTATGAAATCCCCAATAAACATCTCTGCCCTGAACACTTAAATGTTTTAAGGCTGCTCTAATATTCCTCTCACAGATGTGCTACTGAATGAATCAAAACTGAGCTTATACCCTCAGGTCAGGCCCTGTCTCAAACTCAGACTAAAAGTCCTTTTTCAGGGAAATAATTTATAAATACAATTTGTCCTGAAGTGCTTCTGAAACCTCTTTCCCTGTAACTAAAGCACAATTGAATAATTAAATCCCAGAATTAATCCAGATGGTCTTTTTGGTAATTTGATATTTTTCAGAAGGAGATAAACAAGAGAAATTACACTTGGACTCTTTGGGAGTGGATCTTGCTTAGTAAAGTCATGTGTATTAAATTATAATATAATTACTTGTGTGTGGAAAATATAAATATTCCAATAGCTGGTTCAGGCAGTAAAACTATAGTCAATTAAAACAGAAATAGGAATTTATATTTTATTCAAGCCAGCAATACCAAATCCATTCCCTTCTTAAATCTCAGTTTTAAAAAAACAGGTTTTCTGTGACAACATTAAAAAAAAAAACAACCACAAAACCAGATATTATCACCACTAAAAGGCAAGGGACTGACAGGCTAAAATTTGAGGGCTAAAAGTCAAATTCAAAGTGGAGAAGTTGATTAATGATCTTAAAATAAAATGACAAAATTTCAAGAAAAGCAGGTTTTGCTGAATATGATTTTCAGTGGAAGGAACGAAGCCACAAGTGGAGAGCAGAACATTAAATAAATATAAGTGAGGAGAGCTGGGAATAGAAAAAAGTGCAAGACAAGTTGGTGTGTTCCATAAAACATGAACAAATGCTTAGCAACATTTTACAGTTAAAAAGAGGGATTTTGTTGAGCATGTGCAGGTGAGGGATGTCTGTCCCTGTGCATTTGGAAATTTGCAGCACAGATGGGCAATAAATTTATGTATTTCTTACATCTATGCACAAATACATTTGTATATAGATTTAAAAAAACTCCAAAATTCAACTTATTAGACAGAAAAAAAAGAACTAAACACTGAATATTTTGGTTTTTAAAGCCTTTAGTTGGCACAGTTTTAACCAAAGGGTTTTTTCAGTGATATTTTGAGGGATTTTGTTGCTGCCTCGTTGTTAATCTTCAGTCTGGGCTGAAAAACTCAAATAAAAATATTGTTTTGCATATTTGCTGCTTGAAGTAACACATCCAGCTTCCTCCTGACCTCTTGCCTTGCTTTGGGCTGCTTCATAAATACATAAAAGCTTGCCTTGAACATTTTAGCAGTTGTTAAAGCAGCCAGAGAGATAAAAGGAAGTTAAAGGACATGCAAAGATTGAATTACAGCGTTTCCCAGCATTTGGATGACAAAGTTTGACCATTATGAGGAATAAATCAATTTGCAGGCACTGTGGCCAGCCAGCTGGGGCTGGAGCTGCAACTGCTCCCCTGGGAAATGTGCTCAGAGATAAAAGGACTCAGATTTCTTATTTTGTGTGGAGAAACATGGAAGGGATTTTTAGAGACCAGGAGATATGCAAAAACTTACCAGGAAAACCAGACGGGAGAAGAGAGTGTGTATTCTAGTTCTAAAATTTCCCAGTCACCATGCTAAAGGTGTTTCCCATTATTTAGAATTTAAAGTGAAATATGTACATCCATTAGAAAAAATTTGGTTATTTAGAAATTAGGACAAAGTTTAATATTTATTGGTCTACTGTATTTTATTTTAATTTTAAAGGAACTCTGGGTTCCTAATGAAGAGTCCTGTGATTGATGATTGGAGTTGATGATCTTGGATTTAATGATTCCATGAAATGAGGAGCCCCATGGGAAGCTGAAGGACATCTCCTGGTGCTACTGGAACCAAATCAGATGGCACAAACTGCTGTGGAACTTCTGTTTGTTGTCCCAAAGTGTCCCCTGGAAGGAATCCTGGAGAAGGTTTGGAAATCTGGAGAGTGCTTTTACAACACAAGTAGAAATTTTCCTCTTTTTCATCCTCTCATGTCTTTCTCCTTCCCTTTTCATTCACCAAGAATCCCTGAACAATTGCAGATATTCCTAATCCTCCTCAGAGTCATTTCCTGCCCTCATCAAGATTTTGTCACAAAAACAAAGAGTTTAATCCACCATAATCACATCTTGAATGGCAACCCCTCCATCTCCTCAACCTTTGGAGCAACCACTCCATCTCCTCAGCTTTTGGAACAACCTTTCCATCTCCTCAACTTTTGGAACAACTCCTTCAACTCCTCAACATTTGGAGCAACCACCCAATCTTTGGAACAACCCCTCCATCTCCTCAATTTTTGGAAAAACCACTCCATCTCCTAAATCTTTGGAGCATCCCCTCCATCTCCTCAACCTTGGGAACAGCCCCTCCATCTCCTCAATTTTTGGAACAGCCACTCCATCTCCTCAATTTTTGGAGAAACCACTCCATCTCCTCAATCTTTGGAGCAACCCCTCCATCTCCTCAACCTTGGGAACAGCCCCTCCATCTCCTCAATTTTTGGAACAGCCATTCCACCTCCTCAACTTTTGGGGAAGCCATTCCATCTCCTCAACTTTTGGGGAAGCCACTCCATCTCCTCAGCTTTTGGAACAACTCCTCCAACTCCTCAACCTTTGGAGCAACCAGTCCATCTCCTCAATTTTTGGAGAAACATCTCCATCTCCTCAGCCATTGGAAAAAACACTTCATCTTCTCAACCTTTGGAAAAACCACTCCAACTCCTCAACCTTTTGGAACAGCCATTCCATCTCCTCAACTTTTGGGGAAGCCATTCCATCTCCTCAGTTTTTGGAACAGCTCCTCCAACTCCTCAACCTTTGGAAAAAACACTTCTCAACCTCTGGAGAAACTCCTCCATCTTCTCAATCTTTGGAACAACCCCTCCATCTTCTCAGGTTTTGGGACAACCCCTCCATCTCCTCAACCTTTGGAAGAACCACTCCATCTTCTCAAATTTTGGGACAACCCCTCCATCTCCTCAAGCTCTGGAGCATTCTGTGATGGGCAAACTGGAGATTCCAGCTCAGCAGGCTGGAAGGAGGGAGTGGCAGTGGAAGTGCAGGATTTGAGATCCGTGTGGTTGCTCAGGCTGGGGGCTCTCCTGCCCACCTGCTGAATCAAACACAAAGATTTATTTTCTGTTGCTTTGCCATCATGAACCAAACCTGAAAAAGACCCAACTGGGGAATGGCACCAATCAATTTGTGTGGCTCTGGCAGTAACGAGACAAAAAGTGAGGGGGGCTTTTTTATGCTGCTTTCCAGTTCAGCTGAGAGTGTGCTGCTAATTGAAACCCATCTCCAGCTGGAGCTGCTCCAGGCAGGAGCAGGGGGAGCCCAGGCGATGTCTGCTCAGATTTGTGAAGCTCTGACCTGCCTCAGCCAGCAGGTGAGTCCTTTCACAGCACACCATCCATGGCAGCACTCACAAATGGGTTTCCATGGGTCAGAGTGCTCTGCCAGCCTGGTGGAAGAGCCTGGATAAAGTCTGGATGAAAGAATTTGGGAAGGAAGGAAAGAATCTGGGAAAGAATTTAGGAAGGAAGGAATTTAGGAAATAATCTAGGAAGGAATTTAGGAAGGAATTTAGGAAGCAAGGAAGGAATTTAGGAAGGAAGGAATTTAGAATTTTGGAAGGAATTTAGGAATTTAGAATTTAGGAAGGAATTTAGAATTTAGGAAGGAAGGAATTTAGGAAGGAAGGAATTTAGAAATTTAGGAAGGAATTTAGGAAGGAAGGAATTTAGGAAGAAAGGAATTTAGAAATTTAGGAATTTAGGAAGGAATTTAGAAATTTAGGAATTTAGGAAGGAATTTAGGAAGGAAGGAATTTAGGAAGGAAGGAATTTAGAATTTTGGAAGGAATTTAGGAATTTAGGAATTTAGGAAGGAATTTAAGAATATGGGAAGGAATTTAGGAAGGAATTTAGAAATTTAGGAAGGAATTTAGGAAGGAAGGAATTTAGGAAGGAAAGGAATTTAGAAATTTAGGAATTTAGGAAGGAATTTAGGAAGGAAGGAAGGAAGGAATTTAGGAAGGAATTTAGGAATGAATTTAGGAAGAAAGGAATAAAGGAAAGGAAAGATTATCAGCATAGGAACTGTTTGAACCCTGATGAGAGAGAGTTTTCAGGGTAAATCGTGGTGCTCAGTGAGGGGTTTAGAAACCAGTGTCCTCTGCATCTCAGTCTAAACACCAACAGCACAAATCATCAAAGTTACACTCCCAAAAAACTGTCTGGCTGCTATTTCTAAAAACCCACTGAAGCATTCTGACTTCAGTTCTGCAAACATTTCTCTCCTGGTGTGTACATGGAGTTCATTAGTGACTGTCTGGGAGTAAAACCTTGAATATTTATCCATAGCCTAAAGCCCAGTAGTCACATTCAGTGAAATCATCTCCTGGCTGTGCACTGGTTGTGGTTGCCCACATAATTGGGAGAGAGGGTGAAACACTTAAGTGCTTCTAGTGAGCTTTGTGTCAAAGTAATTTCATCAGGAATTTGTCTTTGGTGTTGTTACAGACCCGGCTGGAGCCTCTTTGTAGAGCACATGAAGAAATCTCTCTGATCATCCCCCTCTGAGAGGAGATTTCCTGGGCTAATTGGATAAACAATGACATTTTGAAAAATTAAAAGGTTTGGCCATTTCAAAAATATTCTGAGGATATTTTGCTTCCACAGCCTGATCTAAAAAGTGCTTAACTTGCTGTGCTACAACATAATTTCTTTGGGAATTTTTAGTGCAGTTTGGAGTGCTCTGGATGTCTGATTCCAGCCTGGCCTGTCAGTGTTCCAGGAGAGGGGTATTATTCCCTCCCCAAAACCCCATTCCAGTTTAATTAAAGAAAACCAGCTGACACTTTCCAGCATGAAAAACCATCAGTACTCAAAATCAGGGAAATTCCTATTCATGCTCCACTTAAGACTTCGAGTCCTAATGGGAGCTGCAGTGGCACAAAATGAAAATTATTCCATTTATTCGAGATAATTTCAGAAATAATCCAGTCAGCATATTTATGTATATTTAAAATAAGGTGATTTCAAAAGCAGAGAAAAATATTGTTTGGTGCAAGATGATTGGAGCCTTGTGGGTGTATTAGAAATGTTGCTGTCCCAAGATGTTTACAATTTCTTTATCAGGTGGTTTTCATGTCTGGAAGAGGCGTGTGACACTTATTTTTAGGTTCTGTCCTTTTCTTTCTCTCCTTGCAGCTCCCCCAATATCAGTGTTTCCTTAGAAACCCTGGCTGTCAGCTGGCATCACAAAAATCAGAGGTGACACCGAGCTGCCTTTTTGGGGGAGGTTGATTCTTGTGCAAACAACGTGTTTTCTATTGCTGCCTTTAATCCTCGTCCTGCAAACAATAATTTCAGTCCAGATTCAGGGCAGGGAGGGGCCCTCCTGTGCTTCCCCTTGCATTGAAGGGAGGATTGCTCCCAGGAAAAGCTCATTGCTATGCAGAGGTGGAACCTCCTTAAGCCCCAGGTTGGTGCTGGATGGATGTGTTGTCATGAGAGCTGCATGCTGGGCCTGCATCAGTCTTTGGAGGTGTTTATGTAGGAGCTCTCCCAAGGGTGATGTTTTATCAAACCTTATTACAAAAGTGCTCCAGCCACCGAGAGCTTCGGGGCCATTGAAATGCAGAGTTGTGCCTGGCCAAGGATAAACAGAGGCTGTGATTCATATTCATGGCAGAGATAACTCCTAGAAATTTCCAGAAGATTTTTATAGGGCCTGCAGCTGTCCTGTGCTGTGCTCACCTACAGGGATGAATCCCAGAATGGTTTGGGTTGGAAGGGGACTTAAATCCCATCTGGTTCTACCCCCTGGTAAGGGCAGGGACACTTCCAGTGTCCCAGGGTGCTGCAAGCCTCAGTCCAACCTGGCCCTGGGATCCAGAAACCCCTGCCACATCCAGGGACCCCTGCCACATCCAGGGACTTCTGCTGCATCCTTTACTTCTTCCTCTAACAAAAAAACAAAAAAACGCAGATCAGAAAGAATCAGAGGGAAATACTTGAGGAAAGGTCACTGTGCTGAGCTGCTTTGAAACTCAGATGAAAGAACAGTGATAATCCCGTTACAGAGGAGCCACAGATGCTTTCATTCAATGCTACAAAGCAGGGGAGCCTCCCCTGCCCTCGGGAAGTTTTTGAGGTGCAGGGGAAGGTGCTGGCTGGGCACAGAGAAAAGGGATGGAATGGTGGTGATGGGGAGACTGTGCAGACATGGAGATGCTGAGGAAGGACATCCCACTCCAGGGTAATCCAAAACCTCAGCTAAAGGAAATTGCAGCTTTATAGAGCTGAGATTTAATTCATTTTTGGCCAATTTGGGCAGTGATGCTGTGCCAGCCCTGGGAAGGGGCACTTGGTGCCTTCTCCTGCTTGAACCCCCTGAGGCCAAGGAGGAGAGTTTTGTTTTCTGTTTGCAGAGTTTAGTTCTTCCCTCTTGAATCACAAACCTCAATTCTTTCATGAGCCACGGCTCCAGGGCCTGCAGCACAAAATCTCTGCCAGTGTTACTAGGTCAGGTCTGCTGTCCTCTATTTATGTTTATTTTATAACTGAGCCAGAAGGGTCAGGCTTGGTCTGTGCAAAGATCATTTTTCTGTGAGCAGACTTTGGATGGACTGAGATACAAAAGGTGATAAAGTTATCACTTGGAAAAAGTCTCTTGTTAGAGCACAAATATTATGAATTCTTTTCTTTTTTGTCTTGAATTCAAAACCCACCAAGTGCAGCTATCTTTGGTTCCCTTGTCTGACACGGCTTTGCCTGTCTGTAAATTTTCTTTCAAATTAGCAGCCCGAGTTTTCTTATCAACCCTTAGCCAGTTGCAATTACTGTCACTCTTTTCAGCACAGTTAATAGGTTTGTGCCAACCAAACTGAAACTTTTGTCAGGAATTGTGATTTTCCTGAGTGCCCTGAAGTCGCTGATATTGTTTTAAACATAAGAGCTTCTTTAGACACGGGGGTGACAGGCAGAGCCAAACTCTGACTTCCCAAATTGCACTGGACAATTCAGCAAAAGCTGAGGGAGTGAAGGATTAGTTTTTCCCTCATTTTTTTTTGAGGGGTTATATGTATTTTTTATTATTTTTTTAAATAATACAATTTAAACCAGAACAAACAGAACATGCACAAAAAACAGCTTTTGAAAAACGTGTGGTACAAATGTAGGGTCTTTTGGGAATCAGTGTGATGCATCTAAAATGCTGTTGAAAATGTTAATTAGTCCCATGCATCCAGTACAAAAGAGGAAGTTTTCATAATTAAGAAATATACAGAACTAAGAAGAAAATAGATTCAGATGCCAGGCAGCTGGACTTGCCTTGCTGTGTTTTCTCATTTTTGGGAAAGAATCCTGTAGAGGTGCAGGTGTTTCTTCTGAGCAGAAAGGTGTTTTCAGCTCTTTTCTGATGGAAATATCACTGAGGATGCTTCACATCTCTTCCTGGTGTTTCCTGCCAGGGAATATTTGGACATTTCCCAGTTTGGGAGGCTTTTGAGGTCATGGAAAGGGATCTGTAACATCTCTGGGGAGCCCAGCTGCTGTGACACCAGGAAAGTTTGGCTGGGGACCCTTGTCCATGGGGCTGAGCCCTCTGCATGGGAATTTCTGTAAAAAGGGAGGGTTCACAGGGGAATTTTTTTTAGAAAAAGAGCAAGTTTGCCTGATTTAAGAACATCTTTGATATGGGACAATGAGGTTGAAGAAGTGAGGGCTCCTTTGCTGCTTTTCTGATTCAGCTTTGGGAGGAGGGTGCTCTCAGAAGAATTTTATTTTTTTCTGGATATATATTTATATACAACACTGGGAGGGAATTTTGTATTTTTCCCAGGTTTTCCAAGCTTTTTGTTCCAAGTGAGCCCAAGCAGCAGTGAGATGTCTGGGACCCATTTGAGCTGTCAGAGGATTTTCATTTTTGGGGTTTTTTTGTTTGTTTGTTTGGTTTGTTTGGTTTTTTTGGGTTTTTTTGTTTGGTTTTTTTTTTTTTTTTTTTTTTGGGGGGGGGTTGGATTTTTTGTTTGTTTTGCTGGACATGTATTCATATACAACACTGTGAGGGAATTTTGTATTTTTCCCAGGTTTTCCAAGCTCTTTGCTCCAAGTGAGACCCATTTGAGCAGTGGCTGGTGATGGCACCTCCAAAACATTGTAATGGGATTTATCCTGAATTGACAAAACTGAGGCAATGCTGCAGCCAGACCCTCCCAATCCTCATTATTGGTGTGTCTCTAAACAGGTGTTTGCAGCCTCCAAAAGGATAAAGGACAAGAGTTGCTGTAAAAAAAAGAAAAGATGGCCTAGACTGCTAAAAATACATTTTTCTGGGGTTTGAAGTCACATTGAAGCTTCCAACAGAGAAATTAATTTGGTTGTCCCTGACAGAGCCTCTGCTCCCTGTGGGTTTCTCCACAGAAGTGTTTCTTCAGGGGACAATTAAAGCCCACAGTGCTGGGAGTGAGGGAGCAGGGGGTGGGCACAGTGCAATAATAGCAGGGCCCCAAATGCTCCTTTCATTACTTCCTTCTCTTCACATCTCCTTGCTGGCCTGTCCCTTTGTTTTTGTTTTCCAGCAGCAGGATCCAGTCTCTTCCTGAATGTATTTCCCCCAGTAACTCGCTGGAAATAGCCCACTATGATCCTACACAAAATGTTTTCATTAGGATTGAAATCCAGCTGAGTGGAGAACATTGGATCCAAAATATATATTTATAAAAATCAAATAAAGTAAAAAAAAACAGCCTTCCCTCAGCAAACCCAACCCTCAGGAATAAAAGTTCTTTCTGATACCCTGTTTTTCCCTTTTTTCCTTCCCTTCACTCTTGGTTTTTCTAAATGCAAAATAGACAGCAAAAAATTCAGGATCAGGCTCCCACTGTTCCTGTGGAGCCATCAAAAATATTAGTTCCCAAAATGTTTGCAGGGTAGTTGTAGGTTATGAAGAGTAAAACAGAGAAGTTTTTGGGTTTGGTTGGCCCCAGGAGAGTGGAGCCCACACCAGCCTTGGAGGAGGATTTCCATCTCACTCTTTAAAATCCCCATTCTGCTGGATTTTTAATTCCTGATTTTAAACCAGCCCTTGAGTGAACAATTATTATGGAAAAAAAGGAAATATCTGCAACTTGAAGCATAAGATTTTTTACCCTTTGTGTGTTCCTTTACACTTTCCTCACTTAAAACCTGTGGGTTTGCCCTTCCTGAGCTTCAACCACTTTCTGTGCAAATCTTCCTCTACCACCTCAGCCAGAATAATTCCTGGAATTTCCCATACAAACACCAGCACTGGGTTATCCTTCAGAACTCAGCCAGCAGCTCCTTGGGCTGGCAGTCCCTGAATTGTTCTGGTGGCTGTTGGGGCTGTTAATTTATAATTTTGCTATTTGCATTTATAGGTAGAAGTGCTTCCTTTTTTTATTTTTTTTGTCCTTGTGTTTTCTTGGCTTTTTCATTGCCAAAATCCATCAAACAAAGCTGATTGAGGCTGGTGAAGTGTGCTGGGCTTGCATTTTAGTGGGAACATTCAACCTACAGATGGGCTTGGAGGGAGGTCACCTGAGGTCAAGTGAGAATTTCGGGCAGATTCGTGGGTTTTGGAGGCCAGATGGCAGCACCAGGATGATCTTGTCTGACCTCCTGCACAGCACAGGCTGTGGAACTGTGGAATCCATCCCCACCCCGAGCACAGAATTCCCCCTGCAGATGTTTGACTTGTCTGTCAGTCCCAAATTGGAGCTGACCTCATATTTAACAGCACTGTTAATTACCCAGATTACCAGAACATTCAAGAGAAAAACTGGCAAGGTCTCCCCTGGAATCTTGTTGGCTTGGTTAATCTCAACTATTCCTTATTTTTTTTTTTAATTTTTTTTTTCTTTTTTAATTGTTTGTTGTAAGATTGATAGAGCTGTGTGGTTGTTTGGTGAGGACTCCAGAGGGAGGATCTGACAGCCCTGCTCTGTGATGGATTGGAATGTCACATCAGCATATGGTGAAAGGAGGGGAAAGGCAAGAGGGGAAGCCAAACCAGAGCTCATTTTTTGAGTCACTCTGGGAATTGGGTTGGTGACTAAATAAAGCTTTCTCGCCACCAAAAGTACAGCAACAACAGCAAAAAATTGATCTGAAAAGAAATCCCCCCTTTTTTTATCTTTTTTCTTTTTTGTTTTTGCAGAAAAGCATCACATTTTCCTTGTTCACTATGAGTGATTGGTTTTTTCCCCAGCAGGATTTCTCACTTTGCTGGAGAAACAATGAATCTGTGAAACTTTTTCCAAAAAATCCAAACCCATTTTTGATGCTTCCCAGCCCAATCATGGCACTGCTGTGTCAGCCAACCAGGACAAACCTTGCACAAGGTACTGTGAGCCCAGTTCCCTGCTCTTCGTTTCCCCCAAAAAAGACATTTTTTCCTTGGAATTGTCTTATTTGGTCTGACAGGAGCTCGGCATGTGAATAAAACATCCTGGGATGTGAGTAATGATTGCAGAATCAGATGTTCTGCACTGAGCTGGTTTGAAGATGCTGGAATAAATAAAATAAAATAAATAAATAAAATTAAATTGAAATAAAATAAAATAAATAGAAAAATAAGAGGGCAAATATTGTTCATGTTCATTTTGCAGTGTTGGGTGAAGTGGGTGAGTTGTCTTGGAGCTGGCTCAGAGCTGGGAATTCTGAATTTCAACTGTTCCCTCTTGAGATTGGGGTGTTTCAGGAGGTGAAGTGGGCAATGATAGGATGGCAAATGGGGGCAGGGAGGACGAATATTGCCAGGAGAAGGGGTGATACAGATCTTAAACGTGTTTTGGAGCTCAGTCACCAACACCTCTCCTTTTTTCTCCCCCCAGGGAGAGTGTTGGACTGTGTGGTTCAAGGTGTGGAAGGAGATAAAACCCAGAGAGATCCAGCCAAATCCTGCTGTAGTCCTGCATCCTCTCCCAGTGCCTTCATCCCGAATCCTGGAATTGTTCAGGCTGGAAAAGCCCTCTGAGGTCACTGAGTCCAGTCCCCCCCTTGTCCCCAGCCCAGAGCCCTGAGTGCACACCCAGAGCTGCCACAGACACCTGCAGGGACGGGCACTCCTCCATTCCAATGCCTGGCCACCCTTTTTATTCCATGGAGAAATTCCTCCACCTAGACTGTGGGCTGCCTTAGTTTTCAGGGAAGAAGGGCTAAAATCAATAAACAGATAAATGCACAGAGCTCCACAAAGCAAATCCTCAAACACAGAGGACATAGTGTGGGAAGGGACAGATTCATGGTGGAGATCTTCAGGGACAAACAACAAACCTTTCCTGACTGTGGCCAGGAACACCTCGGCGTTCCTCACTTCCCTCCAGGTCAAGGCAAATTAAATTTGCAATTCACTGAATCCTCTGCAGCTCTGGAAGCAGTCTGTGTGCAGGGAGGACGTGCTGTGGGAGGGAGGAAGGAATCCCTGGGTGTTATTTTCCGTGTTTACAGCTCCTGACAGGATGGCTTTTAGGAATGAAGGTTCCGATGTGGCTCAGCGCCGCACGCTGCAATTTGTCTGTCAGCCCTCTCAAAGTTCATTGGCATTGTCAAGTCGTGTTTAGCTCAGTGGGGAAATGTGGATCTCATCCCTGGTGATCTCGTGGAGCACTTTGATAGCCTGAAGGTTTCCCACTGGAGCCACGACCTCCCATCTCCTCCCCACCTCCTCGGGAATTGCTGCGCCTCTCCATAGGCAAAAAGACCCAAAATTAATTTGGGATGATTCCTTTCCAATCTGTGGGGCCTGTTGGAAAGGATTAAACGTCTGACTGTGCAGGAATACCTGCACAGCATCTCTGGATATCTGTGTGAGTAGGGGGTTCATGGACAAAACCTTCTTGGTAGAAAATGGCATGTGCCAAATATGAAGAGAAATCCACTTGTTGTGCTGGAGCGTGTCCAGAAACGTGTGACAGGAATATTTTGGCACTTTTCTCCCTCTTTTCATCTTTAAAGAAGAGCAGGAAACTCTTTGCAGCAGGTGTGTTCTGTTTGGGTACAACTTGAAGCCAACTTTTAACCATCAGAAAACAACTTTTACCAACGAAAACAACTTTCAACCATCACAAAACAACTTTTACCAACAGAAAACAACTTTCAGCCATCAGAAGCCAAAGGGCACCAAGCTGAGGCTGGTTTTCAATCTGAACCTGGGTTAAGGAGTTGGAAGATGGAAAGAATGAAGAAATATGTTCTGTTCTTGGAAAAAAAGATAGGAGACGTGGGTTCTGTTGGGTACAACTTGAAGGCAACTTTAACCATCAGAAAACAACTCTTTACCAACAGAAAACAACTTTCACCATCAGAAAACAACTTTCAGCCATCAGAAGCCCAAGGGCACCAAGCTGATGTTAATTTTCAGTCTGAAGCTGGGTTAACAAGCTGGAGCAGGGGAAGAATGGAGATGATTTTTCTGCTGACTGCACAGACTGTTTGTTTGTTAAACCCCAAGGGTAGATGATTCCCATGTGGTTTTGCCTTTTTTTTGGCTGAGCAGAGCTGGCTGTGCAGTGTGGGATGTGCCAGGCTGGATCACTGTGAACGTTTGGGATTCTGGAATTGGAGTTTTCCTCCCAGGCTTCTCCAGCACCTCAGCAAAGCTTTTCCAGGATGTGAAGAACGTTTGTTCATCTCCACTTTGTTGTTCCACTCTCACTCCAATCCTCTTCCAAGAGTGGAAAGAACGCTGAGCAAGTCGTGATAATAATTCTGTGGCTGTCTCAGCAATGCCTCCATAATTAACATTTGTCCTTACAATACAATAACTCCCTGTAATGCAGACATGAATATTCCATTTTAAATAGGCACCTGGGTTCTGGGGATGAGTGGTGTAAACTTTAATTACATTTCACAAGTGCATTTCCCTCATAATCCCATATTTTTCATTAGACACAAAATAACATTTCTGCTTATAACATTTTGGATAGATTTTTTTTTTCTTTGCTTTGGCCTGTTTAAATACAAAAAAAAATGTGAACAAGTAGAGGAAAGCCTGTTGACTTAGACAAATTAAATATGTACAGAGTAATTCATACAGAAAGTTTAATTTTTTTCCTCTGTCTCAATAAAGATATGATAATTTTCTGAATCAAAATCTTAAGCTTCATATTGCTACCATCTCTTCAGGAAAACAAATGCTATATTCATTTGAAAGTTATTATTTAACATATTACAGAGATAAATCTCTCTGTTGCTACTGAAAGCTCATGTTGCTGAGTTTCAGTAATTCAAAGAAATATAAATATAATTGAATTTGGTGAGGATTTTTGTTGATGGAATACCGACTTTGCTTTCCAACCAGGATTTACCTGCTGATCTCATTTTTCCATGTAGGAAACCACAGCTGAGTTTGGGCAGAAATGGAACCTGAGCTTTATTCTGAAGGTGAAGCTGAAACATCACCTTAACCTGGCTCATGGAATTCACACAGGGACCTGCAGTGCCAGGACAAGGGGAGCAGCTCCCACTGCCAGGGGGAAAGGTTGGATGGGATTTTGGGGAGGAATTGTTCCCTGGGAGGGGCTGGGGTGGAATTCCCAGATTTGCTGTGGCTGCCCAAGGTTGGTTGGACACTGGGGCTGGAGCACCTGGGACAGTGGGAGCTGTCCCTGCCATGGCAGGCAATGAAATTGGGTGGGATCCCTTCCACCCAAACCATTCTGTGATTCCATGAGATAAAAGTTTAAGCTGTTGTCTAAAACGATAAATCAAAAGTTCAGACTTAAAGCAGAAATTTCTGTCATTTCTGAAAACAGACTCAAGAGTTTAATGCTGCATTTTTGGTTGTCTCCAATTGACAGGTCCTTTTTCTCTCCCTCTATTTTTTGAATATTATCTCTCCATTCTGCCTGTCATGGCAGTACCTGAAGTTTTGTGATACACAGGCTTTGGCAGCATTATTGATTTAAAAAGTTCCTGTGTCCTTCACATCCCATTGTGTTCAACTCCCCAGATAAGTTCATGGTTATATTCTATAGATCTGATCCAATTTATTTCAACAAGAAGATATTGCTTGGAAGGAAATATGTCCTGCTCTCTAGCTTTAGGAATTACCTAAACGTGTTAAAATCCAAACTTAACTATTTTTCACAATTAGCCTGGTGGGGTTTGATCCTTTCTGAGGGAAAAACCTGAGCAATATGCCCAGAATAACAAATAATTAGATGTGATAGGACAGGAGGTCCAGTTTTCCTGATAATTTGTCTTAATTATCTTTCAGGATGTTTTTCTATTTTCACTCAGGGCTACTTGTTTATATTGGAAGTAAAAATAATCCCTCTGTCATGCTTGGATATTCCCAGCAGCCAAAAAAGTCTTTTCCATCTCTTTCCCCTCATCTCCCCAGCCCCTGCAGCCAAGCTGCCTTCCAAGGTATAATTAATTTATACTTTGTACCCCAAGGAGTGCTCATCAGTGTGATGCTCTAGCATTCAGTGCATTATTTTTGGGGATCTTATTGTGTTTTTTCCAATACCCATGGCAAAAAAAAAACTGGATTATTTGGCCTTCATTTCCTTCTTGAGCATAATAAATCAAATTCTGGCACTAATCATGTCACAACCACTTTTTGTGATGGTAATTCAGGGTAAAAAGGGCCAGATTTTGGTGCTCCCACTGTAGCTGGTGGGAAGGGAGGTGGGTATCCACTGAAATAGTAAAATGCAAAATACATTGCCCAGAAATTGGCTCTGCTCTAAAATAAAATCTCAGATTTAGGTGTTTTAAAGTGCTTTGTGATGCAGTTTCTGCACAGGGCAAGAAAATCTGCACAATTCTTGGTCCAGGTCATGTTGCATTTTTTTACTGGCTCAGGAACCTGAATTTCAGCTCCTTACCTGAGAGATTCAACCTTTGTGGGCACTGGCAGAGCAAAAACCCCTTTGCCAGCAGCTCCTGTTGGAACTGTCTGCACTATTTTAGCAATTCCAGGTAAGTTTGTGAGTAATTTTAATTTTACAGGGACTGAAAGGATATTTTTTCCAAAATGGTGAATATTGGTCCCATTTTCATCCAGATATTTTTATTCATTTTATTCCTTTTTAATTTGGCATTCTATTTTCTCTTCCTGTTCCAAACTGAGCTGTCAAAAATCAGTGTAGTATCTGTGAAATTTGCTGGGAGAAGCGGAAAAAGTCACATTTTTGTGTTCTTTTAGCTCCTTAATTTACCAGGAGACTCAGTCTGACCCAGGACTTCAACAGGGAGAAAAATACATTTATAGAACAACACAGGAAAAAAAAAAAAAAAAGAAAATAGTTATCAAATGTGATATTTTGATGGATAAGACTAAAACTATATATACATTCTATATATTCAATCAGAATTATTAAATTGCTGAGTGCTGGTGAATTGTGGTGAGATCATGAAGGGGGTACAGAAATTCTTAGCCCAAAATGACAGAATTTAATTCCCCAGTTCCCCAAAACTTGGGAAATTCTCCCTAAAGAGAACATCTGAAGTGATCAGCATAAATCTGATGTTTATTTTTCATTTATTTCATTTAATGAAATGTGGTATTTTCTTACTTTCTCACCTGAATACCAGGGAACTTTGTTGTTGTTGTTTGTAATTAATAATTCTTGGCATTTTTGCTGCACATTTTACTGGCTGTATTTATAGAACTGTATTTAATCCAACCTCACATTAGGAATACAAATATATTAAATCCCTAAGTCATGATTCCTTTTTTTTTTTTTTTTTTTTAACTCCTCACATGCATTTAGTAAAAGCACCATTTCCAAACTTCCCATCTGTTCTGCATGTAAATCCAGCTAATTATACACTGATTGACAAGGCTATAAAAGGAGATTTTTTGGGGGGGGAGATGACAGGTTTGGGAGCTGCACTAAAAATTCCCACGTGGAGGCATTCTGCAGTTTTCCCATGGAAACTCTGTGTGGGAGTCAGGGAGATACAAACCCACCCAACAAAAAGTGTGTGCCAGCAAGGATTTGGGGTTTGGAGTAAGCTGAGTGTGGGGAGGGATCAAGAATCAATGGCATCATTATCACAAATCTGACCCAAGGGATGATGGCTTTAGCAGCTGAGGTGCAACAATAAATCCTGGGCATCAGCAAACACCTTGGATTTGAACCTTAAATGCTGAATTTTGTCTAAAAGTAGCCATGGTGCAAGATGAGCCACTCACTTTCTTTTTAATAAATCACCCACTTCAAAAAATAATTTATGTTTCTCTGTCCTTTCTTTTCTTCCTTTTTATTTTTTTTTAAATCTACATAAGCCACTTTTACTCTAGACAAGGAAGAGGAGAGCTTGTATTTTAAATAGATTTATGTATGAGCAGGGCTATTTATGAGAGAATCTGGGAGAAACATTAGCAGAAAATTCTGACAGAATTGGAAGGAAAATTGAAAGCAAAAAAAGGTCAAACAAAAAGCAGACAATTTCTTAATTGTATTCTTAACAAGGGTAATTAAGCACTGGAACAGATTATTAATGGATGTGGTTCATGCAGCATCAGATATGAGGAGCCTTAAAATAAGATTGAATCTCTTCCTAAAATGCCTGATCTAATTTCAGCACGAGCTATTGGGTTAGATGAAGGCACCAAGAAATAAAATCCCAATCTGTGGCACAGGAGAAATGTTCACAATATTCCTGATGGCCCTGAAATATCTGATTCTGGAAAAATCCACCAGGAGAAAATCCAATTGTTCTTCTACCATGAAATGTGAGTGTAATCAGGTTAAAAAATTAACTCATTGCCCAGACCATAGAATAATATTGGCTTTGTGGCTTTCTTTTTTAATTTTTGATTTGTTCAAGATTACAGATAAAAAGGATCAATCTGTGTTTTACATTCTCTGATTTCACAGTGTTAATTTGATGCTTGTTGGTCAGATCAACAAGAAACCCCTGGCTGTAGTTCCCAGGTGTTTGTGGGGAGTTTTAGATCATTTTAATGGGATTTTTGAGGATTTCTATTTAACAACAGAGTTGGAATGCTCCTCAGATGCTGCCACAGATCCAGGTCATGCAATTCCCTGCTCTTCAGTGAAATTTGGGGGTGCATGGGATGCAGTCCTGGAGCATCATCTAACTCTTGAGGGAACAGCTCAGTCTGGGAATGTTTTGTTCAGGGATGAAATGGTTTTCCATGGATGGAATACTATAATTTAACCCTTGTGGGATCAGGTAAATCTGGGAATGATGTGTTCTAGGGAATGAAGGGGTTTTCCATGGATGGAATGGTTCATCCCCCTGTCCTCCAGGGAAACTTTGGTGCATGGGATGCAATCCTGGAGCATAATTTAACTGTTGTGGGATCAGGTAAATCTGGGAATGATCTGTTCTGGGAATGAAGGGGTTTTCCATGGATAGAATGGCTCATCCCCCTGTCCAGTGAAATTTGGGGGTCCATGGGATGCAATCCAGGAGCATCCTTTAGTCCTTGTGGGAACAGTAAATCTGGAAGTGGTTTTCCATGGATGGAATGGTTCATCCTCCTGTTTTTCAGGGGGTTGTAGAGGATGAAATCAGGAGTATTGAGTCCTTGTGGGGGCAGCTCTGGGAATGTTTAATTCAGGAATGAAATGCCTTTCCATGGATGGAATGGATCCTCACCCCACACTCAACAGCCAGAGCTCTGCTCCAGATGGGGAATGTCAAACACCTCTCAGGGTAATTAATCTCCCCCAAAGTCCCTTCTAATTTAATGAGTTGTAGTTCACAGAGCAATGTCAGCAAGGACCAAAACATTGGCTGAGGTTTGTGGGGAGCCTTAAATCAGGGGGGAGCTCTGCTCATGACTCCTGGAAGTCAATCCAAAGGCTTCTCTCCATTTTGGATTATCAGGACAGCTCCTAGTCCCTCCTCATTGCTCAAAATAACAATTTCACTCCTGAGGGTGAGCAAAGGCTCCCCTGGGCCAGGGATGGGTGGAGCTGGATCCTTCCCCAGTGATATTCCCAATTTCCAGCCAACAGAAATGCAGGACCTCTCCTCTCCTTCCCAGGAAATCCCACTTCACTCTTTCACTGCTCTTTAATCTTGTTGCTGCCATTTCAGCCAAGTGTAAATTCTTAAATTTGATGCTACAAAAATCCTGTAACTGGTAATTAGACTCCAGCCTGGATGTTTCCAACCCCTGGCTCCATGTTTTCAGGCAGTTCTTTCCCTCTGAATTCCATCAGGGTCTCAGTGCAATAACAGGAGCATGTTTCCTAATAATGGCTGAATGAGATTTTCATTTTTGCCTTTCTTACAACCAGGGATGCAAAAATATTTGTGTTTTTTCCTCGTAGCCTTTAATTTCTACAAGAACCCTTAATAACCCGTACTTAGCCACCAGGAGGCTGCATTTATTTAAATCAATATCTAATTAGCTTCCTTAATATATTACCTTTCACTCCAGAAATTTAAGGAATTTAAGCAATTAAGTTTGGGCAATGATATCCTCCTGCTTGCTTTTGTTTCTGCTTGACTAAATTTTGCCTGTAATTGATCATTTCTAGACCCCCAAATCACATTGATTTCTTTAGTTTGTTGCTTTATTTGAATATTTTAAAGGATTTTTTAAAAGGATTTTGGGGTGCAAGAATCTTTCATCTTAACTTTAATTTTTTTCCAGCCAGTGGAAAATGAAGCTAAAGGATAAGAAGAATTATTTTCATGGATTCTCAACACAAAGCAAAGGTGAGATTTCATCTTACTTCTACCTTGAAATTCCTTTGATTAAAAGAGAAAAATTACTTCTGTACAAAATGTAGAGATTCCTATTCCTAGGGAAAGCAGAATATTTGAGAAACTTTTTAGAGAAATCCCTTTGAGGAATTTTTTGTGGTGGGGACAGGGAAATCCATCCTATGATTCTTCATGTATTTGATACAATTAATTTTTAAACCATTTGATAAATTAAAATAATTTTTTGTTTTCAAGCAGGACCTGAAAAATAAAAATGAGGAAAAACATTTTCAATATAAATATTAAATATATGGAAAACCAGACTTGGGACAAAAATTTATCCTATGTTCTTTGTAAAGCACCTGAAAGGCCTCTCAATAGAAACCCCTTAGGAAGGAGGATTCTCTGCATGGGGATTTGTGGGAATCACAACTTTCCAGGAAAAATGCAAGTGCTGGGTTTGTTTTTTTTCTTAAATCCATGAAAAAATGAGCAACCCTTTTGGGCAGACCAAAGCTGATACACTCCTGCCAACCTCGTTTCTTTCTAGAAGTGGTTTATTTATTTATGGAGATTTATGCAAATCCTCGACACTGAAAACACCCTGTAAGCAACAGAATTGTCAGGAAATCAAAGAATTCCTGGAGCTGCCAAAGAAACTCTGCAGAACCAGAGATCCTCACTGCAGGAACCCCCTGGTTTGGAGTTTTGGGATTTTTTTAAAGAGTTTTCAGCTTCTGATGTCAAAAGTTGAGGTTAAAGGTTGGACTTGGTGACCTCAGAGGGTTTTCCCAACCTGATTGATTCTGTGATTCCCTGATTTTGGGGTGGCATATATGGAATATTCAGCACAAAAATGTCTGAGCAGATTTATTTCCTGCCAGATTTCAGGATCCTTTCCTGGGTAAACTCACCATGAAAATGGTGCATTGTGGATGGATATCTCTGGATTTAATTTGCACCTTTGACAGGAAAAGTGGCTGCCTGTTGTATTCCAGGACAGAGAATGGTTCAGAGCAAACATCCCACAAGGAATTTCTTGTTATTACAGCACTGTCAACCTGAAATTGGACTTTCTGGGACTTGGAAATCCCATTCACACAGAGATATAAATTGTAACAAATAATCTCTTGGCTCACTTTATTCCTATTCACCTTATTCAGCCTAATTGAATTAAGGAAATATAAAAATAACCCACTCCCTGAATGTTTCTGGATTCATATTTGTCATTCATGTCAGTACAAAAATAGCTCGATTTTTCTGGTGTGACTATTATTTTTCTTCCCCAAAAACTTGAGAACAGATTTTTTTTTTTTTTTGAGCTGCCTGGAAAAAAAAAAAAAAAGTTGCCTCAGAGATGACATTTCAAAGATCCAACCCAATAAATCCAGATATTGTGGCCATTTCCCTGCATTCCCAAGCTCGTTTTTGGAAACAACAGCCTGATAATTGTGGCTGCTCATGCCATTAATGAAGCAAAGCCATCTGAGGCTGGGATTTTGCAGTTTTTTCTGCATATGAATAGTCTGGAGTTCAATGTGATCTGATGATCAAGACCCACTCGAAGCTTTTGGTTCTGCAAAGATGTTGTTTTGTGCAGATTTTGGCTTTTTTTTTTTTTTTCCCTTTGACTCCCAAGTGCCTGGAACGTTGTGAATCACAACTGGGGGAGCAGCTAAATGGGGAGAGAGAAAAAAAATAGATAAAATAGGAAAGAGAGTTGGATTCTCTTTCCTCCATCCCAACTCTGGGCAAGCAATGCTGACTTGAGGAACGTGAGAGTTTCCAGCAATATGATATTTTAAATGTGAATTTCCAGGGTAACTCAGATTGGCCAAGTGCTGCTGCTGGGGGTGTTGGATGCTCCATGCTCAGGGTTTTTGGGGTGTTTGACCCCAGCACCTGCATCCACAGATTCACCCTCTGCTCACATCCCAAATGTCAATGTCAATCCACATAAAGTGAGGTGAGGTGACCTTGAAGAGCATGAGGAGCACACACAGGTCCTTGCTTGGTGCTGATATTAAAATAAAAAGTGAAAAATCTCCTCCTGATCAATGCCACACCCCACAATTTCATATTTTTTCCCTCTTTGCTGTCTAGACAGCAAGGTTTGGAAGTGGGGTTTGATGGCAGCCTGCAACAGAAACTGATCCTGGGAAAATATTTTTAATAAGGGCATGCAAGAATGAGCCAAATCAAATGTAAACAACTTTTTTTTTAGCCTAATCTGCCTCAAGAGAAATGTCAGATTCACCTCCAGCACTAATGAGTGAATCCATCCCTACCTCACTTGATTTTCTAACAAGTTCCTACAGGGAGAATACACAGAATATCCTATATACAAATACATGGAAGTGGAATTTGATAATCCCATGTGTCCATTCCAACTTCAGGTATTCTGTGACTTATGAAACAAAGGCTGCAGGTAAAAAATGAATTTTAAAAACTATCCTGCCACTAAATTAAAGCAACACTGCAGGTGTTTTCTGTCTTGTTTGAGACTAGAACCAATTGGATCTGTGGTTTATCAGCTCTTGGTGGCTTTTCATGATTCCTGGATTTCAGATGTATTTATCCACACCACACACACCTTCCATGCCTCATTGAGAAATTGCTGGTGGGGACATGAAGCTGAGTCTCAGGTTGTTCTTCTTTAATATTGAAAGTGTTTAAATATCCCATTTGATTGAAAAAATCCATTATTCCTAGTCAGTCTCTTTCTTGAATATGTATTTTCCCAAAATACTTCTGAAGTGTTCCTTTCATCAGGATTTTGAGGTGAAAATAAATATTAAAGTTTTGGAGCTGGCCAACAAGCTGGAAAATCTATTTCTGCACCAGTTTTGTGTACAAGATGCTCAAAATAAGAGAGAAAGCAGGATGGGGATTTCATTCCTACCTGTTCCAGAGCCATGAAAAATATATTTATTAAAAACCACTAATGAGGCATCTCAGGTAGCACAATAAACTCACTATATCTTACCTCTATGCTTAGCAAAGAAATTTTTTTCTGGAAAGAATGGTTAAAAGTAATGTTAAGACGGGGGAAAAGGAAATATTTGCTGCACAAATTCTCTGCTTGCAGCTTTATTTTCATTTACAGCTGTGCAAGCTGGGTATAAAACGCAGCTATTTTGATTTTGTAGTATTTTATGTCTCGTTTGAAGGGTTTTAAAAATTGATTGAAGGCAGCCAAGAGCTGGACCTTTTCCCTTTTCTCTTGTTCCATGGTGCTTGGTTTTATGTGGCACCTTTTCCACTAAAAAGGCACAGAGGAGGCTAAACAGCAAAATAAAAGCCTGCCATGCTCTGCTAAATCTTATTACCCAAACCAGAATCATCTGAATGTTTTAAAAGTTTTATCTGTCGGGCCCCTGTGGGAGGGGGAATGTTGGGTTGGTGGTGGATTTATTTTCCCTGAATTTCTGAATTTCAATCAGGGTTGCTCTAATAGCTGTCAGCTGACCTGATTAAAGCCTACCTCTCCTCGAGTTGATTTAAATCAACTTGGCTGCCACACAGCAAGCTGAAATCCATGCTGGCCATCTGCTACACGAAATTAATTTATTTTGGAGAACTTTAATTCAATTACCAGGCCCATATTCCATGGCAGGTGTAGGAGACAAATCCATATTTCAGGTTCCTGTGTGGGATCTGGTGTAGGCAACTGAGGAGTGAGAGGAGGGCTTGGGTAATATAAAGGGAGTGAGGCAGGATTTCCCTGAAAGCTTTAATTACAGTTTTAAAGCAGAAGATTTAAAATAATCTTATTGTGACCTTGCAAATTGCTGCTGGTGTTGCACACAATGCCACAGCCAGAATGATAAATGCTGTGACTCTTGGTTAACATCTCAAATCTCTGACTCACAAATTACCATGAAAATGGGGAATATTTTGGGACCAAATGAGGCCTTTACCCATTTCTTGGATGGGGTTGTAGATCTGGGAGGCCAAAGCAGCAGAGCCAGCTCTGCGTGGCTTTTTTTGGGAGCCCTCTTGTCACATCTGTCAGCTGCTGGGAGGAGCTGGCAGCCAGGGTGTGAATGCCATCCAGGGAAATCCTGGGATTGGGGGTTGAAAGTTCAGACCAGCTCCTGGAAAACATGGGATTGGGGTTTGAAAGTTCAAACCTGCCCCTGGAAATTGTGGGATTGGGGTTTAAAAGTCCAAATCTGCTCCTGGGCTGTTCCTGAAAAATTGTGGAATTAGGGTTTAAAAGTCCAAAATCTGTTCCTGGGCTGCTCCTGGAAATGTGGAATTGGGATTTAAAAGTTCTAACCAGCTCATGGAAAATGTGGAATTGGGGTTTAGAAGTTCAAACCAGCTCCTGGAAAATGTGGGATTGTGGGTTTGAAAGTTCAAACCTGCTCCTGGAAAATGTGGGATTGGGGTTTAGAAATTCAAACCTGCTCCTGGAAAATGTGGAATTGAGGTTTTAAAGTTCAGAGCAGCTCCTGTATAATGTGGAGCTGGGTTTAAAAGCTCAAACCTGCTCCTGGAAAATGTGGAATTGGGGTTTGAAAGTTCAAACCTGCTCCTGGTCGCACCACAACAGTTGTGGCTCCTCCTTATTTATCAAAACCGGGAGGGGAAATGTGGCCTTGTTATTATTAATTCCAGGGATTTGGCACAGCTTGGACTCCATGACCTCTTCCAGCCTCAGTTATCCTGGGATGCTTCTCATGTGTCTGAAAGAAAAACTTTCAGTTCTTCAAACTTCAATTTTTCCTTCAACACTGACTCTGTTTTGAAAAGAAGGGAAGAAAATATTTTGCCAAACTGCTGTAAATCTGTTTATTGATAATCATTAATGAAAAATTAATAGATTTTTAATTTTAATCCTATTTTGGGAGGAAAAATATCCCAAACATCACTACAATAAACCCATTTCTTGCCCAGCTCTACTCAACCTGCAGATTCATTTCACTGCAAATTCAGTTACCTTCTCCTGAAAGGTCAGATAAAAATGGTCTTTTATTACTGGCCTGACATTTATTAAAACCCTGTCTGTTTAATTGTGTATGGGAAGAGAAGTGGTGATGTGGGAATGCTCAAGAGTGGACAGGGGAGTTCTGCCAGGTTCCAACCACTGGATCTGCATCTCTGAGCCTCATTATCACACTAAATGTTTTTCTCTGAGTTTCTGACAATAAATTGTTCTTAATTTTCCATAGGGTTGGAGGGTTTTTTTGTTTTGTTTTTTTATTTTGATTTTTTTTTGTTTGGTTTTTTGAGTGTTTTTTGTTTCTCGGAATTTTTTTCTTTTTTTTTTTTTGTATTTTTTAGTTCTCCTGTTAATTTAGATTTTCAGGAATATCCATCAATTTTGCTCCCACATCCCCCTCCTGCCACCAGCATGATCTGGGGAGTGCCTGAGGGACACCCAGCTCTGGAAAGCTGCAGAAATGGGAAATTCCTGCTATGAAAAATGGCAGAAATGGGAAATTACTGCTGTGAAAAATGGCAAAAATGGGAAATTCCTGCTCTGAAAAATGGCAAAAATGGAAAAATCCTTCTCTGAAAAACGGCAGAAATGGGGAATTACTGCTCTGAAAAATGGCAGAAACGGGAAATTCCTGCTCTGAAAAATGGCAGAAACGGGAAATTCCTGCTCTGAAAAATGGCAAAATGGGGAATTCCTGCTCTGAAAAATGGCTGAAATAGGGAATTCCTGCTCTGAAAAATGGCAAAAATGGGGAATTCCTGCTCTGAAAAATGGCTGAAATAGGGAATTCCTGCTCTGAAAAACAGCTGAAATAGGGAATTCCTGCTCTGAAAAATGGCAAAAATGGGGAATTACTGCTCTGAAAAACGGCAGAAATGGGGAATTCCTGCTCTGAAAAATGGCTGAAATAGGGGAATTCCTGCTCTGAAAAATGGCAGAAACGGGAAATTCCTGCTCTGAAAAATGGCAAAAATGGGGAATTCCTGCTCTGAAAAATGGCTGAAATAGGGAATTCCTGCTCTGAAAAATGGCAAAAATGGGGAATTCCTGCTCTGAAAAATGGCTGAAATAGGGAATTCCTGCTCTGAAAAACAGCTGAAATAGGGAATTCCTGCTCTGAAAAATGGCAAAAATGGGGAATTCCTGCTCTGAAAAATGGCTGAAATAGGGAATTCCTGCTCTGAAAAACAGCTGAAATAGGGAATTCCTGCTCTGAAAAATGGCAGAAATGGGAAAGTCCTACTCTGAAAAAGTGGCAAAAATGGGAAATTCCTGCTCTGAAAAATGGCAGAAATGGGGAATTACCCTCAGAAAAGCAGCAGAGTGAGGAGTTACTACTCTGAGTAGCAGCAGAGTGAGGAGTTCCTACAAGCACCCTGAGCATGAGCAGCTTGCAGTGTGGTGAGTGTTTTCAGCCACCTCTGCTTCATTAAGGCAATTCCATCAGAATTAAAGGAAGAGTTAGTGCCTGCTTTAAGGGCCTATAATCAAAATTAATGGGTTTCATCTCTCAGAACCATTAGGTTGTTAATCAGGACATGGGGAGTTCAATAAAGGGGGTTGAGGAAGATTTATGGTGTTACCAAAATGGAAAAAAAGAGAGACTTTAAAAAAAGAAAATATTGGTGGGTTTCCACATTTTCCACCCCTTAGGGGAAAAAAAAAAACAAACCTATAAAAAAACCCATCACTGCTCCACAGGCAGAGCAGGATTTGTTCCACCTGGTTTCATGTTTCTGATGAACTCATTCAGATTTTGGTGAACAGAGGTTGTGAAATGCATCCAGGTTTTCATCCCTCATTAAGATTTACTCACATTTTAAATAGTTTCATAGATTTTTTTTTTCTCCTTTTCATGGCCTTTATTCCTCCTACAGTTGTGTGCTCAGTTGAAGTTCATGAGGCATTGTGGGGACACAAATGTAGTAGCTGTAGAAATTTTAAAAAAATGTTAATTATGCATTTTAAGCAGAAAAAAAACATACTCTGAATAAACAACCCCCCTAATTTACACCTGCCACTATCCCAGCTGCTCCAAGCCTCAATATCCAACCTGGCCTTGGACATTTCCAGGGATCCAGGGGCAGCTTCTCTGGGAAATCCATTCCCTGCTGCCAAATTCCAGCATCTTCAAACCCTGCTTGGGCCAGCCCATCCTCATTTCCCAGCGTTCACTTTCCATGCAGCACAAGAACTGTGGAAGTTCTAATAAAAGGGGAATTTTCTAAAGGCTAAAAGCAATTTTGCCATTGCAGAGTATTCACCAGCTCCCATTAAATATTTTCTCTTTTTAATTGCAAATGACAGCTCAGAATGGCTCTGTTTTTACTGCACTTTGGAACATATTAGTTTTTTCCCTTCAGGGGAAGAAATGAATTTTTCCCCTCCAATCAAATGTAATCTAGAGCATTTAAATAATTCCTTTCCCAAACACATTTGTCAGTCCTGCCTATGAATGAAAATAGATTTATTCTTTGTGCTCAATTTTAAAAAGTTTTTTTTTTTTCCTTCCTCAATTTTGAGCTTAGAATTTTGGAAATGAAATGATTTTTCAATGCAATTATGAAATTCCAGTTTTCCCAGCACATTTCTGACTAATGTCTCTCCATCATCTAGAAGGAAGGAATGCAGAACTGACTGAGGGAATACAGAGCTGTATTTAACCTATTTCTGACTGATGCAATCACAGGTCTCCAGGTTCTATTGTGATTACAGGACTGAATATCTACTTTTATTTCACTTTAGTGTTTTTGGAGCAATGTCTTCTGAGGAAGAAAGTCACAATTTCTTGTCAGCAGCAAGCTGTAATTATATATATTTGCATTTAACCTTTCCAGATCCCACTCATTAACATTTCCTTGGCACAGGAACTGTTTATATTTTGATATAATCCCTTTGTGGAAAGGTTCTAAGGACTCTGGTAATCTTTGACTCGCTGGTGTTTCCTCTTCTGAAAATGCTGGGGCTGCATCAAAACAGAAACAAAGAAAAGGAGAGAAAAGAGAGAAAAGAGAGAAAAGAGAGGAGAGAGGAGAGAGGAGAGAGGAGAGGAGAGGAGAGGAGAGGAGAGGAGAAGAGAAGAGAAGAGAAGAGAAGAGAAGAGAAGAGAAGAGAAGAGAAGAGAAGAGAAGAGAAGAGAAGAGAAGAGAAGAGAAGAGAAGAGAAGAGAAGAGAAGAGAAGAGAAGAGAAGAGAAGAGAAGAGAAGAGAAGAGAAGAGAAGAGATGAGATCAGGTCAAGTCTGAACTCTGGGTTTTACTTTATTCAGCTAAAGAATCTCATCCCATATCAATAATACTGATTTAACTCAATAAAATCAACAGAAACCATTAACAGTTCAAGCCTTGATGCTGTAACTGCTCCTTGATGCTGAGAAAACTTCTGCTGGAGGCACCTCTGGAGAACATCTGGCCAAACCTCCTGCTCAAGCCAGGACTGAAACCAAGTCAGATTTTACCTTCAAAGCTGGGCCAGGCTGCTCAGAGCCTTGGTCACAGGAGTTTGGAATATTTTCCAAGCAAATAAAACACTCAACACATCTCTGTTCCATCCTGAGCTCTGCAGGGACATCAGCTTTTCTCTCTGCTGCCCAAAGATGGGGAGGTTCAGCTGGAAATCCTGTCCTGGGCTGAATTTTCCACCTTTCCCTTCTTCCCCATTGAAAATAAAATTGTCATACACCATTTTAAGTAGCAATAAAAATAACCCTATTGGCATCACAGTGACTGTTCTAATTATGGCTTAATTAGAAGAAAATCAAGAGGGATACTTTGAAAGACACTTTTCCTCAGAGACAGGAATTTTATTTACTTGATTTTTCCTTTGTTGTCAACTCCTCCTTCTGTTTGAAGCTGCAAAAAAAAAAAAATTAGGAAAAATATATATATATTAAAGTGAACTTTGGCATTTATTTCTGACCACTGAAAGTTTATTTTTATCAAGGTGGATTTTTTCAGTGGGATCCATTAGTGGAACTGGGTATTTGGTTCACCAAATATTCCACAGTCTGGCCTTTCCCATGGTTTTTTTTTTTTTTCAGGTTTCCTTTTGTTTAAAAAGTAAGGAATCTCCTGGCTTTAAAAATATCTGGTAAAATTCCCTTCTCCAGATTCCAGCCTTGCAGAGTGATCTTTGCCTCCTGCACAGAGAAGAACTGTCCTGCTCCATTGCTGCTCCATTGGGCTCATCCAAACTCAGCATTTTGGGGCTGTTTGCTTTTACAATTCAAAAATTTGCCTTGGGTTGGGAAAGAACTTAAAGTTCACCCAGTTCCAACCCCCTGCAAGGGCAAGGACACTTCCACCAGACCAGGCTGCTCCACTTTGATGATTCCAAAGTTTTCCCCAACATCCAGAATATTCCCTGAGCACGATTTGTTCCTCTTGTCCAAATAAAGATGTTCATTGGAGTGCCCAGATTTCAAATCTGCACTGGGAAAGGAAAAAATGCTGTTCTGAATTCTGCTGAGCTCTCCTTGGGTATGCTGTCCCCAAAATCCACGTGTGGCCACAGCTTCTTCTGCAGGTTTTATTTTAATTGCCTGCTCAAAGCCCAGCAGGAGAAGTAATGGCCCATGAGACATTCGAGGTGATTAGGAAAAATAAAGTTCCTTGGAAGGCTGAGATGCTGACTGCCTGGAATTATTCCTTAAATTCCAGCAGCTCAGGTGGGCAGGAGGACACACCAAGAAAATTAAAAGTGGAGTGGTGAAGCTGCTACTCAGCCTGTTGAGTTAGAAACTAGAAATTAGAAACTAGACAAATGAACAAACAAAAAACTCCTCCAGATTATATTTGATTAAAAAAAAAAAAAAAAAGAGCAAGTGAAAACCAAATGGAAAAGATGCAGGGTGAATTTTCCACTATTTCAAATAGAGATAATTACTGGAAAACTGGAGTAGGGAGTGTATGTGTGGGATTTTTCATACAGGATCTCAGCAGCGTGGAAATATCCTGGCAGTCAAGAGGCCAAATTTAAAAAATGGTTCTTGAAGGGGGGAAATAAAAATGGTGATCACATTAAATCAAAACTGACTTTCATTCTGGCCAGAGTACAGCTACATGATGATACATTAATGTTTCATGGAGAAATTTGCTTAAAAGCACATGAACATATGAAGGGTAAGTGGAGCATCTGAGGCTGAAGAGGCTGTAAAAATATTGCAATAAAAAAATCTCTTTGAGTAAATTATTAAAAGTATGTAGAAATTATGGAACAATGCAGTGTTTTAATAACCGTGCTGAGCCTCAAACCTTTTCAGATCTAGGCTGGAATTTGTGTCCAAAGAGGATTTTAAAGGATCCACATTTGCCCAAGGCACCCACACTGCTCCTGGGAAGCTCCTCCCCAGGGATTAATTAAACACAAATGATCTGTTCTTTCTTTTGAGAGTTCTTGATCTATCCTACAATAAAATCTAATAGTACATTTTCATTTTAAATGACAGATAGTCATGATCCTGTCAGAGCTTTCCATTGGGAAACCTAATTTTTAGTTTTGAAATAGCAAAATAATGCTAGAGACAAGACTTAGAAAAATGAATTTGCCCATCAACATCCTCATATCTGCCAGCCTCTAACTTTAGGGGAACTTTGGGTCAGGCTTTGGATTGAAAAGTGGGTTTTATTTGAGCAAAAGTATTGTGTGATATAAACCAGAAATCTTCCAGCCTAGTCTTTTAAATTCTGGAGGGTTCATGTTTAAAGAAATGCTTTGCTGTCAGCAGACAAATACTGAAATAATTGTTCTCTGGGGGATGACAAACACCCGTTAAAATGCAGACACACATCCAGTTCTTCATTTTTAGAGCACACTAAAAGTTTGATACACTGGGGACTGGCAGATTGATCAGGGAATCTGGAGGCTGGACAACAAACAATTGCTCATTTCTGTCTGCAGCAGCTGAACCCAAGCTTTGAGGCAAGAGTGATTCAATGGCACAAAAATCCTGATTCACCCCAGTTTTGAAACATCTCCCCATGCTGAAAAGAGTCTGATGGAGAAAAAGGGGTGCATTACCAAAAGCATTTGGACAATATTTTATATTGCCAAATATAAATAGTATTCTTTATATAACTATGAAATCTATTACCAAATATAAATAATAAATAATATAGTATCCACCATTTGGTGCAATACCAAAAGTATTGGTGCATGAGAGGCTCCTCTAGCACTGGGGAGGTTCCCAAAAATGCAATAGGAGTTTGGGAATTGTGCCAACCTGCAGGAAAAGAGGTGAGCTCAATCACTGGGATAGTCCAGGTGTGGCTGGGAGGGCCAGAGGGACGGGCCCAGGCCCAGCTGGGTTGAGGTTTAGGCTTAGATTTAAAAGGGATGAGGAGGGGTTTGGTTTTTCCTTTCACAGAATCATTCAGGCTGGAAAGGACCTCTAAAATATTCCAGTCCAAGAATCCTCCTGGTACTGCTGAGTCCCCAGGTGCCACATCTGGAGAAGGTAGGGAAGGAGGTGTTCTTGATTGGCATATTCATTGTGATTAAAATAATACTTTTTATGGGCTTTTTTTCCTTCTTTGCATTTGTGCTAATGGGCATTTGTGCCACAGAGATTCTGGGTAGAAGCCTCAGCTTTGGCAATGCTTTAGGTGTCCTTTAAGGTGTTAAAAACAAGCAGAATTTATGTTTTCAACAGCATTTTGGCCCAAATCTTTTCAGAGGAGTTGTCTGGCTAATGAAACGTCCTTTGATAATTAATTTGTTGGATTCAATTTATTGTTCTATAGGAAAAAATGTTAAATGTGTGGCTTTGGTAAAATTTAGGGTGAGTGGGTTCAGACAAAGCTGCTAAAAATAGTAAAAGTTAGTGCTGGGAGTTCAGCTGGAACCTGGAGGATTAATGAATTTTGGGACTGGTGCATTTATGAATTTTGGCAGTGGATTGGGTGATGCAGGAGGTGGTTGGGTTGTAAATATTTGTGATATGTGAGAATGAGACTCAGTTTTCTTTGGGTGAGGCTGTTTGGGGTAATTCCACCCCAGGGCTTGACCTCCCTGCCTGAACAATAATTGGTGGGATTTTTGTAGGGAGAAAAGATGGGATTTGAGTTATTTAGTCTCAAAAATGTTGGAAAATCGGGGAAATAATTTCTAGTATGGGAGGGGTTTGCTCAGCACTGGGATGATTCAAGGACTTGGATTTTTGTGCCCAGGCATCACTAAAAGAGAAAGAAAAAAAAAATCAGGCAGCAAAGCAGAAGCTGAGGGTTTCTGGAGCAATCTTGCTGCAAAAATAATCACAACCAGGGAATGCTGATATTTTTAAGGAAAAATAATTCCAAATTAGAGGCACTGCAATGGAGTTGTGACAGCCTGGAGTCAACTGAAACTTGTTCCCTGTGCTCCCTGTTTTCAGGAATGTTAATTAGGAGTTAACTGGAGTGGAAAGTTGGATTTTTCTGGGATTTTTGGTGATTCTCTCTGGAGATGAAGGGTTTTAATAAGCCTCTGCCTGGGTGTTGGTTACTATGACACCATTAATAAGGACAGGCTGTTTCTATGGCAGACATGCAGAATGTTTTAGGTGTAAAGATGGCTCCAAGATGAAAAAAATAAAATCCCTTATTTTCTCTTGATAACAACACACATGAAAGCTGTCATTAGAAGGTAATTAATGTTTTATGGCTTTAATAAATTATTGTCCTTTTGCTGTTTGGGGCTGGAGGTGTTTGGGTCCATGTGGTTTAAGGAATGTTTTCTGGAAATTCAGTTTGGTTTAGAGTTCCTCCTCTGACTCATCCAGGGTGTTATTCCAAGCCATATGAAAGTGCTAATCCTCGTTTATAAATGAGAATAAACCAGAGTTTAGGCTGAAGACTAACCTGGGCTGCTGAAAGGGGTTTTGCTTTTTTTTAAAGGATTGTGATCACGTTTGTTCCCATTGGAATACTGCAGTTTTCTCGGAAAAAAAAAAAAAAAAAAGTGCTGGCTACTCTGCTTGATTCCAGGGAATTGTCAATCCTGAGGGAATGAAAATGCATTTGTGCATGTGTCCACATAATTTCTAAATCCTCTGGCAGGTTTTTTCCTGCTTGCTCCATCTCCCACCCCTCCTCAGGACTGCCACCCCTGGCTCAGCACGCTGTGGGCAAAGGACAAAACCTGTGCTGTGTCTCTTAAGCTCCCAGAAAACTAAATTCCCACAAAAATCAGTGCCGTGGCTCAGTTTGGTTTGCTGCTTTATTTATGCCTGTGCCATCCGTTTTTACCAACGCAGCTCATTTTTGAGGAGCCGCTGTTATTTGTGGGGTCAGGATGCGGGACAGAGACCCCAAAACTGTCCCGGACGGCGCAGCGCCGCCCCGGCCGTGTGCGGGGAGGGACTGAGCGGGGTGGGCGCTGCCGGCTCACAGCCAGCGCTAGATGGCACGCTGGGAGTGCGAGTGCAGCACGGCCGGGCCGGGCCGGGTTAATCTGTGCCGGGTTAATCCGTGCCGGGTTAATCCAATCCGTGCCGGGCCGGGTTGATCCAATCCGATCCGTGCCGGCCCGGGTTGATCCGATCCGATCCGTGCCGGCCCGGGTTAATCTGTGCCGGGTTAATCCGATCCGGGCCGGGCTGGGTTAATCTGTGCCGGGTTAATCCGATCCGTGCCGGGTTGATCCAATCCGATCCGTGCCGGGTTAATCCGATCCGATCCGTGCCGGGTTAATCCGATCCGATCCGTGCCGGGTTAATCCGATCCGACTGCGTCGGGCCGGGTTAATCCGATCCGTACGGGCCGGGCCGGGTTGATCCGATCTGTACGGGCCGGGTTGATCCGATCCGTGCTGGCCCGGGTTAATCCAATCCGATCCGTGCCGGGCCGGGTTGATCCGATCCGATCCGGGCCGGGCCGGGTTAATCCGATCCGGGCCGGGTTGATCCAATCCGTGCCGGGCCGAGCTGGGTTAATCTGTGCCGGGTTAATCCGATCCGTGCCGGGCTGGGTTAATCCAATCCGATCCGGGCCGGGTTGGGTTAATCTGTGCCGGGTTAATCCGATCCGTGCCGGGCTGGGTTGATCCAATTAATCTGTGCCGGGTCAATCCGATCTGGGCCGGGCTGGGTTGATCCGTGCCGGGCCGGTTAATCTGTGCTGAGTTAATTCAATCCGTGCCGGGACGGGTTAATCTGTGCCAGACTGGGTTAATCTGTGCCAGGCCAGGTCAATCTGATCTGGGCCGGGCTGGGTCAATCTGTGCCACGTTGGGTCAATCCAATCTGGGCTGGGCTGGGTTAATCTGTGCCAGACTGGGTCAATCTGATCCGTGCTGGGCTGGGTAAATCTGTGCCAGACCGGGTTAATCCGATCCGTGCCAGGCTGGGTTAATCCGTGCCAGGTTAATCTGATCCGTCCTGGGCCAGGTCAATCCATGCCGGGCTGGGTTAATCTGTGCCGGGCCGGGTCAATTCAATCCGTGCCGTGCCAGGTTAATTCAATCTGTGCCCGGCCGGGTTAATCCGTGCCGGGCTGGGTAAATCCAATCCGTGCCAGGCCGGGTTAATCCAGTCCCTGCCAGTGGATGACACTGCTGCCAGGCAATGTTTGCTCTTAAAACCTGAAAGGAGCCTCTGGTTTCTTTTTTTTAATTATTATTTTTGTATTGTTTGTATTTAATGTGGGTGCTACAGGCACCTAACAGCTCTCAAATATCAGCGAAATCCAATTTTTTGTTCACTATCACAAATGCCTTCCTTGAGCCACAGCAGAGAGGCATAAGTGGCACCTTATTTATATTGCATATATGAATTATTATATATAATATATTGTATATATTATGTATTATATATGTTATTATATAGATAATATATAATAATTTAGATATTATTATATATTATATATTTATATGCTAACCTTATGCCATTTATATTGTATATATGAATTATATACTATATATAACTATATGTATATATATTTATATGCTAACCTTATGCCATTTATATTTTATATATAAATTATATACTATATATATAACTATATGTATATATATTATATATATTTATATGCTAACCTTATGCTATTTTATATCGCATAATTCTAAGAATTCCACTTAGCAGCAGACACAAAATGAGCTCTTCGAGAGTTTGGAATGGCAGCAGCCAAGTTCCTGCTCTGCATTGGTCTCACTTTAATTTGGTTTTTTTTTCTGTCATTGTGCATCTTCACATTCAGACATTGGAATATTTTCTCTCTGCAAGTGATCTCCCCCATTGGATCATCCTTAGATCATTGAGGAAATCTTGTATTTTAATTAAATGCTTAATTCTAAACAGGGATCAAGATCTATTCATATCTAGCAAGGTTTTTTAATATTAAAAATAATCCAGCAGTGTTGGCACAGCAGCTCCTCCTCCTGCTGCTCCAGGAGTGCTGACCTGCACAGCCAGGAGAACATTCCTTAAGTGAGGAATTCATGACAGCCCTGGCAATCCCAAATTCCTGCTCAACTGGGTGTACTGCAAAGCTTCAGCTGCCATCCATCACTTTATTGCTTTAACCTTCCACAGCTGGTTTTTAAACTGTTAACATTTAATGTGGTTGTGGAGTCATTGCTTCCCCTGGCTGTGAAACCTCCACGGTGAGGTCAGGTGTGTTTGTTTAATCCTGGATTTTATGACCAGGCATGGCTGGGGCAGTGGGAGTCTGGCTGTTGGGATAACTGGTGGTTTTTGTTTGGAATTCAGCTCCTGCTGTGCTCAAATCTGCCCTTAATTTCCTAATTCCAAGTTCATAACCCTAACTGAGACAATGTGGGGACAAGGGAATGCCAAAAAAGGATATTAGCTAAAATTTAATTTATTGGGAAACACACAGACTTTCCCTCCCAATATATTCAGTGGAGCAGTGCATGGCACCACAAGTGTGCTGTTATTGGTCATTGCACATAAAAACTGGAATAAAACCAGTTTGATTCCATGTCTTTCATATTCCCAACCATTCTCCCCAAGTTGTGCATCTCAACAGCAAGCACTGAGTGCACCCATCACAATACACTGAATATACCTTGGCTTTTCTTCTGCAGCACTGCTGAAAAATAAGAATTGATGTTTTATTAAACATTTCTCTGTCCTACAATGGTGAAATGTTGGGAAAAACCCATGTGGGTACTTTAACCATAATTTATTTTGTATATATCCCATCACACATTTGGATATCAGTACAGCAATGGTGTGGGTTTGGTGCTAGGTGATCATGGACAGAGCATAAAAGGTGGAAAAAAAATACAGAAATGCAACTTTTTCTGTACTGGCCTCTTCTGGATGGATGCATATTCCAAAGTCAGGAAGTTCATCCCTGGAGCACCCATCATTCCTTGGTTTAAAAGCCTGAGAAGTTATCCCCACAAAGTGGGATATCTGCAACTGGGAAATATTTCAGGCCAAGCTTTGGTATAAATATCTTTAAGTGGAATATAAGATGGTAGATCAGGCAGTGATTTTATTTTGGATCTGCAATTCAGACATTTTTCCCTGAAAAATGATGAATATATTAAAAAATGAAGACTAAAAGGAAGAAAGAGGTGATTATTTCAAGTTGGAGTTTAACACATAATTTATATCCTCATTTGAAGCTGTATCTTCTCCTGTATAATTCCTATGAGCAGCTCTTTTATTGAGAAGTATTGCTGCTATCAGTGCCACTTTTATGTTAGAATCTTTTTATACAATGCAAAGCTGGGAAGAAAAATGCATTCTTTCCTTCAGTCACTCATCCCTGTAAACCCCAAAGACAAACAGCTGAAATTCCTGGGGGTGAGGCAGAATCATTTATCACTCCAAATTCTGGAACATAGAGCTGGTTTCTGAATGCTGAGAGACAACTGACATTCCACTGCAGGGGAAAAAAGGAGAGGAAGGGTGGAATTTACTCCAGAGCTTTCACAGTGGAGAGAAAGGAAAAAAAAAAAAAGCCAAAAACAACAACAGGTTGAAAAACATCATGTTAGAGGAGTAGAGGAGAGCTGAGATTTATCTGGGATTACTTCTTTTAAAATCCTAGGAGAGCTGAAGTAATTGTTGAGAAGTGGGTGAGGGCCTGCTAAGTTTTATTTAATAACCCTCAGAACAATACCCAGCTCTGATCCAGCAGCTCATATGGAGGCACCTCAAGGCAATGATATTTCCTCACCCCTCTGTGATAGATAAGAGAATTAAGGGGAGGAAAGGTGAAGCTGGGTGGCAGCAGGAGTCAGAAAAGGAGCCCTGAGGGTTTTTCAGTGCAGCTTCCCTGATGTTATGTAACGAGGAGAGGTCACTTTATTGTGTAAGGAATAATTCAGTTCACTCTGGAGTAATTGTTGGGAGGGCAGAGTGGTGAAAGCTGATCCTTGCACCGATGTTTTCCCAGTCCTGTGCTGGCTGGGGGGGAATAAATGGCAGTGATCAAACCTGCCAAGTATTGGGAACTGTGACTGCTGGGAATTAAATTATTTTGTTCTAATTGATCTTTGAAATGTGCACATGCATCTCCAGGAGAAACAGCACCTGTTCAGACAGGTTTTGACCAGATATTTTTTGGGATAGTTTCAGTTCTTGAGCTGACATGGACACTCCTGGATTTTTCCTCTGCACTCAGAGTTCTCTCAGCCTGGCTGCAGATCTCCCAAACTCATCTGTATTAACCCCAGACAGTGCTGAAATCTTTTGTTGTCTCCTCTTGGAGTTAATCACAAGCTCTCCCAGCTGATTCTTTAATTTTCAAGCTGTTCTTTTCACTCCCTGGGATGCAGGTGTTGCATTTAGGGAGGGGTTTTTGGAGCTGCTTTGGTTTCCTAATGCAGCTGTGAATTTTTAAGAGCTCTGCCCTTCCTGCAGCAGTGGCCCTTGCTTTGATCTGGTGAAACTCCTGAGAGGGGAGCCCTGGGGCTTTCCTCACTGTGGCAAGGAAATGTGGGTAATTCCTTGAGGGTAAAAAAAAAAAACAAAACCCAAACCTTTGTCTTTGAAATGTGTTCAGTGAGGAAAGTGTGCAAGGTTAGTGCAGCCCTGGGGCCACAGCAATGTCTGCTCCACATCTACACCAGTTTGGGGTTTTTAAACAAAAACCTGCTGCCAGCACAGTGCTGAGCTGCTCTTCCCAAAATCTCTGGGATGCTGGGAGCTGCAGGAATTGATGAACACCTCACCAAGGATTGAGTGGGGCTGTCTTGAGGGAGAGGAGGATTTGATTTGGGGAGTTTTGAGGTGGTGGGTTGGACTCTGAGGGTTTGGGGTGGGTTCTGCTCATTTCTCGTGGGGTTGAGTTTGGTTTTGATGTGCTCCAGTGGAGTGACTGTTCAGTGCTCTCATCCTGTTTGATTTTCCTCTATGGGATCAATGCCAAAAACCTGCCAAACAACTCTGTGTTCCCACAGGACCATAGAATGCTTGGATGGGATGGAAGGGAACTGATCTGTTCTTATTTTTCCATTATAATTCACTTGTAATAGAATTATTGATATATCAGAGAAACACTCCATAGCAATAATTTTACACATTTACTTTAAACTTTCAGCTTCACATGTCCCAGTGTTAGATCAGGTATCCTCAAGACCTATTCCTAAAAATCCAATGTATTTTAGTGACTTAAAGGTTGATATTTTGTCTTTCAATTGTATTTGACTTGTGACTTATAAATATCTCAGGCCAATATCTGAATTATGCTACAAGATTTCTGCCCTTACCTTGCTGTTGTGTGAAGTTTTTTGAGCATGTGACAAAATCCCTTCTTGGAGTTCTCTGGATCAGTCCATATCTTGCCAGGAAAGGTATGGTGCTATAAATTCCACATTATTAAATAGATTCTAAATCCCTTGGCTGACAGGGATCACCAGGAATCCTTTGGAGAGCAAATGTGGATGTGCAGGCAGTTGTGGAGCCAGTTCCTGTTGATAAATTAAGTGTCAGATATTTAATCATCATCTTTAATCCCATGTCCAGCTTCAGGTTAATTATTCAGAGCTCTTGGAATCAATTTTGGAATGATGCACACACTCAGGAAAACACTTCAATCAAATCCAGGGCTATACAATTTATTAAGTGCTTTTTTTGCAGAAATGTTCTGTATTCTTGAAGTCAGGTGCTTAACTGAAGGGGAGGTTGTTAGGAGAGAAACAAGAGGAAAAATTAGGACATTGCTACAGAGGGGATCTCCTTTCCTTGACCAGCAGTAGTGGGACTAAACAAAACTTGGCCAAAAATTCCAATGAAAAATATTAAATTTATGTATTTTAGGTACTGCTGAAAGAATTCTGTGGTGATGGGCGTGGGTGGTTTGATTTTGGGGTTTATTTGTGTGGGTTTGCAGTTTTGCTTTTGGTGACTTTGGGGTTTTTGGGGGAGCTTTTCCCCACATGTAAATAAATGGGTTTTTTAGGATCAATGGGTTTTGAGTCATTTGAAAGAGTGCACAGAGCATTTTCCCCACAGCCAATGATAAATCTTCTCCAGAAATGAGATTTCAAACTCCTGATATTGAGTGATTCATCCCAAGAATGACCTAGAAAGTGAAGAACTGAAACCCCACCCCAGGTGGCTGATGGAGATGTTGAAATGCACCTTCCATAGCCATGAAAACCCAAAACTATTTGGAAAAATAAGTCCATTTAGGCCTGATTATTTGAAGTGGTGTGTCCTAGAGGCACATGTGTGTGTTTGAGTTTGGTCCATATATTTTTAATCCCCTAAATATCCAGAGCATTTCATGAAGTGTTGGGATTCCATCACAGGACTGTGAATGTGGTTGTACACTTAAAAAAATTAAGTTTTTAATTCCCTAGCAGAGTGATGATTGTTTTTTTTTTAATAGATTTGAGTTTGATATTTTTTTCTTCAGATTTCTCTCCTTTTATTTGCTGTTACCTTTGTGGCAAAATCCTGAGGGAATTCATTAAACTGAGTTAGGAGAGGAATGTCATCCTTTGCAGGATATGTTTTGTTGTATTGTCCCAAACCCAGGGTTATTTTGACAGAGGAATAATGGAGATAGCCATGATTTAAAGAACAGGAGGAATTCCTGACAGGAATGGGGATCTGTCCTTGATGGGAGCCAGCCTGGGGTGCTTGATCATGGCTATTGATTCAGCCCATCAAAATTTGTTGTGGGAAATGTAATTTATGCTGTGTCCTTCAGACAGCTCTCAGCTCAAGTGGAAAAACACGGCCCAGATCCTTACAGATGGGTCTGCTTATCACTGGCTCCAAGGAAATGCAGGATGGATGGAGGGATTCAAGCAGCCCTGCAGGCTGGAAGGACTTTTCAGTGGAGAAAACATATGGAAATATCTGTTCTGTAGGCACTATGCATAAAATTTTGTCATAAAACTCCTTTGATAAAAGAATTACATCTCCCAAAAAGTTAAAAACTCCTCCTTCCTCCCCTTTTAAAATTCTATTGTGTTATTTTCATTGTAGATGTGAGGTATTGTTAATTTTGTGTTGGTTTAGTTGCAGGTCTGGGAATGGTGCTCAGGGGCAGGATTTGAAGGGTTGTTCCTACTGTAAGGGTTAAGGATGTATTTAAAGGAACAGAATGATGAGAAATGCTTGGGAATGGGATAAACATCACTGTAAAGGCAAGGAGAGGAGCAGGGACCCTGATTCCCAGGAAAGGAACCTGGTGGGGAACCTTTTAGCAGGATGAGCTGAAGTGTCTGTGTGGAATCCCAGAGGGGTTTGGGACACCCATCCCACCCCTGCCGTGGCAGGGACACCTCCCACCCTCCCAGGGCTGCTCCAGCCTGGCCTGGGACACATCCCGGGGCACCCACAGCTTCTCTGGGATTCTATTCCAGGGCCTGCCCACCCTCCCAGGGAAAGGTTCCCTCCCAATATCCCACCCAAACCTCTTCTCTGTCAGTTCAAAGCCATTCCCCCTGTTCTATCCACACCAGGATACTGTGCCCAGTTTTTCTCCTCTGCTCTTCAAGAAGGAGGAAAAAGTGCAGGAGTGCAGGATGATCAGGGAATTTGGGAACTTGACACATGAATAAAGATTTAAGGAGTTGGCTCAAGAAGTTTATCCTTGGTACCAACAATGAAGCTTGTTCCTGGGTAAGGACTTGAATCAGAGGCACCAGCTACAGCCTGGCTCAGAGGAAAATCTGAGTGGTTAGAAGAAGGAGAAAGGAAAGAAATATTAACCATTGGAGTAAATTTTCCAGGGAAATGTGGGGCTGCTCACGGCTGGACAGGGACCTGGGTGAGGACAAGTGATCTCCCAGCTCCCTCCAGCCCGGGCTCTCCCTGTACCCCAGCTCTCTCTCTGGGGCAATGCTTTGCTCTGGGGCAAAGCCCTCGGCAGTGTTTTGCAGCACAGGAGGCTTTTCCTCCCCACAGTGAGATGTTAAAGCCTCGGGGTAACCGCGGTTCAGAGCCGCTCCCGTCTGGTTCTTTCACATTAAAATGTTTAAGGAGTTTAAAAGCACACAGCTTTCTAAAAACAGACACCCTCAGGCTTCTGCTTGAGGAGCTGGAGACAGGAATTGTGTTTCAAAGCTGCTTCAGATGCCTGATGGTTGTATCAGAAAATGCTCCTGCTGATGCAGGGCTGGTGCCTGCGGTGGGCTCGAGCAGCCGGCAGCCTCCAGCCTTTGTGCCTGTTGGATTTGGAGCCTTACAAGTTTTATTTTGGAATGTTTATGCACAAGGCTGCCGTGTCTGGAAACTCAAGAACTGGTATTATTCAAGATATTTTTCTTCCTCTGCTTTTGGTAGGGATATAGATGCAGTTTTCAGTTTTGTTTGGAGTCGAAATCTCCTCGGTTTGGGGTTTTTCTTTTCCCCCAAAATGACAAGAGTAATCAGCACCGTGCCTTTGAATTGCTCTGGAATTAAATTTCAAGTGGAACAGCATGGGAGCTATTTCATTATCTCGGCATTTATTCCAGAATTAGGAACCAGCGTTTTCAAATTTCATTTCCTCGTGTGGCTTCTTGAGCCAGCCCTTGTCTGGCAGGCTGAGCTACAGCAGGAACGAGTTTAATTTATTAATTGGAGGCAGCAGGCATCGAAAGGTTCAGCATTTGGGCATGAACACATCTATATTTGCATACCTTAACTGGAACAAATGGATGTCACTGCTCAGCCCTGCGTTTTCAAAGGAGCTCAGGAAGTTACTTTTCTCTTTGAAATATTTTTAAAAATTATTTTTGCAGTGACTCTGTAGTTTCATAACCATCATGAGGAACTCAGTGACTCTGTCCTTCCTCAGCCCAGCTCCTTGGATTTATCGTGGAGATTTTGTTCTGTTGTTGTGCCCTAAGTTTGCCAGTTCTTCTTCTGCAATATTTCTGAAATTCTGTCCTTTCTAAACAAATGCCCAGCATCTTATCTGCCATCGAGGCTGCTGGGGCTTCATCTCCCCTCCTTTATCTCTTATCCCTTCCAGTCCTCTTGGAAGCTGCTGGGTTGTTGCTGCTGTCTCTGGCACTGACAGCCCCATCAATCCTCTGTCCCTTCACTGGTCCCCTTTCTCCCTCCTGCATCAAGATAAACTTTTATTTTTATTTCTGAAGATGTTCTCCTTGTTTTCTCTCCTATCACATGTCCTCTTGCTGCTGTCTCTGTTAACCTGGCTGGTTCCAGACCCTCAGTGCAGGCTCTGAGTCCATCCCTCATTTTGGGCACAGTTTCCTGTCCTCAGCCCTTTCCTGCTCTGCAGGGCCCAGAGCTTGCTTCACAATTATAAAAATGCTGCCTTTCCCAGTGAGGTGCTGGGAGGATGATGATTCCTCTTGTCCAGTCTGTTCTGTGAACCTTGGTTATATGAGCTGAAGTTTGATTTTATCATTGTTGCACTGCTGGTTTTGTTGCAGCACTTCTGTGCACAGGCCTGAATTCTTTATTCCTGAGGAATTTGCTGTTGTGACTGTGGTTAAAAGTTTCTTCACTTCTCATCTCACTTATCCCAAAAAAGCTGTTTATTCCAATAGAATCACTGGTTTCATCTCTGCTACCTGAGAACAATTCCAGATTGATCTGACTGATTTGAAATCTTAAGCCTGGCAAGGTGCTGAACATTTTTGGTTCTTGGCCCTTTTGTTGTCTTTGTCTCCCACTCCCTGTGGGCTCAACATAAACCTCTCCTTGGGGAGGAATCCTCCTCTTATTCTCACTGCTCACACTCAAGGCACCTTTTTCTCTCTCCAGCACAGCCTGGGGATGATGTTTAGTGGCCAAGATCTGATTTTAAATATTCCAAATTTCTTAACCCCCTTCCAATGGCAAACAGCTGAGGATAACACCTAAATGAGCAATCTTTGTCCAAAAAAACCCCCCACAGCTTCTCCAAACCAGCATGGCCTAAAATGAAATGGAGTCACTGCAAGATATGAACATCCCTTGGATATCTGAGTGTGCAAAGGTGCATTTGATCCCATTCCTGTAAAGACCCGATTACATTATGGTAATGAGAGGTTTTTGGAGCTGCATTGTTGTTACAGGAAAGCTTCTTTTGAATTCAGCACAGCAATAATTCGCTGCCTTTGATCAGAAGAAATGTCAATTACATTCATATTTGAGCTGGAGATCATATAAACAAGCCCAGTCCTTTCAGTAGTGCATGGTTAACACAAAAAAAGTAATTAAAGCACATCAATAGCATTTCTCAGAAAGCATGTGTAGGGGCTAACAACAAAGTACAGAATCTTACCCTGCTTCTCATTATTCTCTGGGTTAATAAAAGATATTTTTATATCAGCTTGGTGCTTGTCCACATATTCAAAACACTTTCCTCCCTTGGCAGTGTCAGATATTCTTCCTTTTCCACCTTGTCCACCTTGCACCTGTGGGGAGCTGAACTGCTCCTAAACCAAGTACCCAGGAATCTTCAGAGGGCCCCATGTGATGATATCACCTGTGAGTTGTCTTATGGAATAAGGAAACAGGGCAGAGTTTTATAATTCAGTTACAACATTGAGCAAAACAGCAAATTTATTTCATGTTGCTCATGTTTTGGCTTCCTAAGAGAAGAGCCTGGTGGGAGGACATGGTAAAGTTCTTGGTCTGTGTGCAGCAGGTGGGAAATATTCAGCTTGGAAATATTTGAAATATTTCAGCTTTGAAGTATGCTTTTGGGGAACTGAATTGTCCTTGTTTAAGGTTTGGTTTTTTGTTGTTTTCAGGTAAAAATAAATGGGCTAAATCAGGTTCAAGAGTTTCTGTCTGTCCAGGTGGTGCAAAAACAGTTTTCAAGAACTCCCTGCAACCATCTAGTGAAGGATGGAGAAAATTTAAAGGTCCTTATTCTGCCCCACAGTGATGCTCACGTGTGGGTTGAGAATTGTGGGTGCTGTGTGCGGAGAGGAACAGCTTAATTTGGGAAAGAGGGAGGAATTGCTTTTCCTCAGTCCCAGCACATAAAATGGGCTCAGGAATTTGGGTTTGGATTTGTTTGGCTGTGATCTGAGTGCACAAAAATCCCTGGATTCATTTCTGCATCACTCCCAGGCATGGGCTGTGCTTCTTGGAGTTGTCCTGAGCAGGACCAGGAGCTGGAGTTTGAATTTGGTGTATCCCAACTCAGGATATTCCATGATTCCCTGGATCAGTGTCTGTGTCATGGCAATGAAAGTGGTTACACTGAGCTGGAGGAATTACTGCAGAACAAAAGGGAGGAGGAAATGATGCTGAGTTGGGAGCACCAAACATGTGTAAGTGCATGTGTGATGTAGTAACTACACTGTGCAAATTCCTGAGGAAAATATTCCTAGGAAGAAGCAACTTCAGGGATAATAGTTAACCACTTCTGGGGCAAGTTTTTAATCCAGAAAATGGATACACTGACTTAAGTCTTGACTCTGAGCAAAGCTAAGGCAAGAAAATAGGGAAAAAATTTGCTTCTCTTCCCTGCAAAGCATCAGATGCACTCTGCTAAACAACTTTTCAATGCACAGCAATACACAGGATTTTTAGAAATGCTTGATCTGCAAGTGCATGGACAGAAGTGGTTAACTGGGCTCTGGTGGGAGGGATCCATGAGGAAGAAGCAGGAGTGTGTTATTCCAAGGCAACTGTTCCAGTGCACAGTGCATCTCTCAGCGAGTGGCGCTGCTTTGTGTCACTGGCCAAAATTTTCATGGTCTGCTTCAGCAGGCAGACCTGCAGAATAATAAACAAGATTTCTGTGTGTGTGACTGCAGCTAATACTTGTTGATGGTGACTGCTGTATTTCTTTCAGAGGTCCTGCCAGCTTTAATTAACTCAGGTTTATTCTGAACCGCGCCGAGATTAGCAAGTTGTTTGCAATCTATTTGCATTGTAATACACAGCCCAGAACATCGCTGCAGACCTGCTGTCTGCCTCTCCACGAGTGCATTTGAGCCCTGGCCATCTCCTCTGCTCCATTTAGCTCCTGCTCTTTCAGCACGGGTCTGGGGCACTCGCTGGGTGTGAGCAGCTGGGGAGAGCCTGTGCTTGTCAGAGCCAGCAGCATCTCAGCATTTCTCTTCAGATGTGCCTGTACCACATTTTAGAGTTTTTCCACATCACCTGCTCCTCTTGCCTTCTGCCTGTGAGCACTTGGAGTCTCTGATTCTGGAATCTCCCCCAGCTGTTGCTGTGCAGTGCTTGGAGCAGGGGATGGTTCCTGGGAGTGTGAACTCGGCTGTAATGGCACGAGAGTTGATTTGCAGATCTTCCATAAGGCCTCCAGCACAAATTCTTGCAGTGTTTCACCCTTTACCCTGCTAGGACAGGCAGCCAGGCTCTGCCAGGGATGCTGCTGCACCTCCTCCTGCTGCTCCATCCCTGCTCACTCTGCTCTCAGCAATCTCCTTAAAATTTAGGTTCTGGGTTAATGAAACAGAGCAAAGCCTGTTCTCCCTGGCAGCACAACTGGCCAAAATGACAGCTCCCACTCTGGCTGGGACAGAGATTGATGTTTGTGTGCTGCAGAGGGAAAAGGCTCAAGTAGTGCTGGGAGAGAAGGGAAAACACAGGGAAAGTGGAAATGGAGGATAAATCAGTGCTGCTGCTAAGTTTATTAGATGATTGTGTTGGATCGGTTGAGACATGATTTGTTTTCTTTTTCAGGTGAAAGGAAAAGCAAAGTTCTTCCCACCACTGCATTGTGTAGTTTATAGTGTAGGGAAATTGCTTTCTAAAGCTGATGCATTTTAACTCACCCCTTCAGCTCTCAGTCCTGAAACCCATAATTATCTGCATGGAAATGCTTTCATGACAACAGGCCAGGCTGTGATTTACCCAGGAGGTGGTGTCACCACCTCCCCAGGGGCACTGAGAGCTGTGCTCACTTGTTCTCTGTGGGGGAAAAAAAAGGAGTTTTACCTTGTGCTCTTGTAATAAACTCTTTCTGCCTCTGCTGCCCTCCTGACCACTCTGCCACCCTCCCACCCCTGGAAGAGAAATCCAACAGGAGGAGAGCTCGAGCTGTGGCCAAAATAGTGCTGGGAAGGTGATTTCAGCTCAGTGCGGAGCTCTCCTTCCTTTCTGTGCTGCTCCAAGCCTGGGTCAAGTGTTGCACTCAGCAGTGAGAGCCTCAGGGCTGGGAGCAGCCCCAGGAAATGTCCTGCTGTGCCAGGAAAGCCCTCAGCACACAGCTACTCAGCGTGGCTGGAAATGGAGAGCTGCAGGCTCTGGAAAACAAACATTTCTGGCCCAGCAAGGCAGAGACAGCCCAGCCAAGGAGCCACCTGCTCCTGCTCTCGATTGAAGTGGAACTTGGGTCTCCTCTTGTGTCTCAAATGCTTTGAGCTGCTGCCAGCTATCAAATAGTAATATTATTTTATATAATGGAGCCCTTTGTGCTCCTCTGAGGGGCCAGCAGGGCTGTAATCATTGCCTGGAGGGCTTTAAAATTTCAAGTGTTTTTACTTGGTGGTTCTGGGAGGTTTTTCTCTGAAAGAAGTCCTGTCCCAGGGGGGCTGCTCTCCTCTCCTCCCCACAAGCAGGAGCACAGGAGCTCCTTGTGACACTAATGGCAGCTGTGCCTGCATGAGGCCCCACTAAGAGACCCCATACAACAAAGCTCAGCCTCCACAACAGAAAATGCAACGGGAAAAACGAAATTGTACAGGGCCAGCATCAGTGCTAAAGTGGTGGGAAGCTGGAGATTGCCATAGATTCAGGTTTTTGTGGTAAGAGCAGTTTGTGTCTTGGATTTCCCTCCCTGCCCTGTGGCTGCCATAGATTCAGGTTTTTGTGGTAAGAGCAGTTTGTGTCTTGGCTTTCTCTCCCTGCCCTGTGGCTGCTCAGGTGCTTGTGGCTCCTCACCCAGAGGTGCCCTGAGGGCAGGCTGCTGTCACCTCCCTGGCCACTCCTGCCATGCCCCATCCAGCAGGGGAACAGCTGGAGGAAAGCAGCAGCTGCCTGAGCTGCCAGCCTGGAATAAATCCCAGCTCTGAGCAGCACCAGCTCCTGCTTTTCCTGCCTCATCCCTGCCTAGAGCTTCCCAGCTCCTGGCATGGCTCTGGAAGGAGCTTGGCTTTGCTGCTGGGACTTTGTGCTGGGGCTGTGGGACCTGGGACTGCTCAGACATGGAGACAATGCCTTGTGCTGCTGGGGCATCCCTGTGCCAGCTGGGAATTCAGGGCTGGGTGGAAGGAGCTCATCCACAGGCACTTTGGAAAAGTGGCAGTGCTGATTTCATTATTTTATTTATTTTTATTATCTACTTCCAAGTCAGAAAACAGATTCTTTGTTATTGCACGTGATCCACGTCCAGAGAGCTATGTGAGTGTTGGCCCTTTCCCAAATTAAGGAATACCAAAGCTTCTGTGCTGTGGTGGGGTTTCTGGGATAAAATTTGGAGGTCCTAATTTACAGTTGGTTCAGACTGGGATGCCTAATGAAGGGAATATTGATTAATGTAGTTATGAAACAAAAATACGGAAAATAATTCAAATTTGTTGCTAGCTCTTTTGCAGTTGTTGGACATCAGAAAATCAAAGAATTATATAGAATGTAAAATAAGGGTGGAAGAGGAACCTTTCCCTTCCTCCTAAAAAAATAAAAAAAAAGAGAAAACAGACTTGGCATTTGAGAACATTGTTTGATGAATCACAACCACTCTCTTGAATGGCTTTGCTTAAAGGTACCAGTGCATTGCAAGTTCCATTCCTCTGGTCTGAAATCTTTCTTGAAGCTGTTTTGCTTCCAGGAGCACTCAGTGACTCTGGGCAGGGTGGAATGGAATGATGAATGGCTCTGTAAACACCCCTGGTCGTGGTGCACAAACACGGGAACACTCATGGGTTGCCTTGATGAAGAGCCAGGAGCTCCTTGGAGCTGGGGCTCGGGAAATGCAGGGTGTGAGCAAAGACAATTTTGGTAATTTCTTATTTTCAAAACAATTTGGAATTTCTAACATTGAATTCTAATTTCAAGCCATGCCTGCTTTGATCCTTTTTGCCTGTTTCTATTTGTTTTACAAGATTAATTTTGCTCATTTTTACCCCACTAAAAGGTGAACTCACGATCCCTTTAATTTTCTCCTTCTTATAGCACACCTTGGGACGCCTCTTTGCTCCACACCTTAATTGTAATCATGCACTGAGAGCAGCCTTGATATTATTCAGGCACTCTTGGTGGAATAAAAAATGGAAATTGTTATTTGCCCTTGATGGCTCCATTTCCTGGGGAGCCTGTAGGAGATGTAAACACGCCAGGCTTCACTTCCCAGCTCCTGAAGCCAGACTCCCAGGTGTGTCAGGATTACACATGGAGCATTAGGAGATTTAAATGTTTTTCCTGTCAGGATGGGGAGTCACAGCAATTTCAGGCATTTGATGCAACGCCCCATCCCATGTTTTCTCTAATAGAGGTGGTTATAATGCCTGTTTTGGAAGTGGTGTTATTGATGAGCTGCTGCTCTGCAGAACCCAGATTGCCTTTCCAGGCTGCTTTCTGCTCACAAGTTGTTTTCTCGGTGGGAAATAAATTGTTTTCACGGTGGGAAATGTTGGTTGTTTACTAATAAGTTGTTTTCTCGCTGGGAATAGATTTGGAATGTTAAGATGGGACATGGGGTTTTGCTTTGTGCTGGTGAAGGAAATACAATAAGCCTCAAGTCCTTGAGCTATGGGAGACTTTTTAAACAGGAGATTTATGATGTCCTGTGTCAGTCTTGCACCTTAGAGGCTTTAAAGAGCACGCAGGGAGCTGTATCTTGGCACTCACTCAGAACTGAAGGAATTGTGGTCAACAGGCTGCCTGTTGATGGAAGAGGAGCATGGATTTCCCTGGAATCTGCAGCTCTTCCAGGGGAAGGCCTGTGCCTTTTTAATTTCATTTCTATCACAGAAAAGGTTGAAAGTGATCTCCAAAGCTGAGTCCAGCCTGTGACTGATCCTCACCCTGTCAACCCGGGCAGTGTTTGTAGGTGGAACAGTTCTGAAAAGCCCTCACAGTGCAGCTGGATGTGAGGTGTGTGTGTGTTTGCTTCCTCCATGGCAAACCTCCCTGGATTCATTAAAACTCCAGCAAAATCCCCCCTGTGTGCTGGTGGAAACATTGGATCGATATTTTGTATGGGAGGTGTTTGGGCAGAGCAAACTCTGAAGTGCTTTCAGTGGAACAAAGGGTTTCATAGCTGGAAAAATGGGATTGAGTGGGAAAATATCCAGGAATTAATTTACTTCCTATATTTTTCTTTAAATTTTGTTTCTGTAGGTCAGAGTAAGTTTTTGATGAGATTTCTGAGATCATCCTAGAATTCATAGAATCCTTGTAGAATAATTTGGGTTGGAATGTGACCTCAAAATTCATCTCATTCCAACACCCTGCCACGGGTAGGGACACCTCCCACTGGACCAGGCCATGGAATTCAGGAGGAATAAAAATTAATGGGAAGAGTTGTTAAACATTGGAAAGGGCTCCCAGGGAGGTTTGGAGTCTCCATCTCTGGAGTATCCAAGGAATTCCTGCACATGGCACTCAGTGACAAAGTGGGGATCAGTCACAGGCTGCATTTGATGGTCCTGAAGAGCTTTTCCAACCAAAATATTTCCAGAATTCTGTGATAACAGTGAAGTAAAAACTACCCAATCCCACCCAGGGGATGCATCTTTCTTTCTTGGACCAGGGATACATTGGATATTAGGGAATATTTCTTCACCAAACGTTGCCAAGCATTGGAACACTCTGCCAGGGCAGCAGTGGAGTCACCATCCCTGGAAATGTTCAAAAAAATGTGTGCAGGGTGGTGATTTTGGGCATAATTTAACAGTGCTGGTTTAATGGTTGGATTTAATCCTGGAGGCCTTTTCCATCCTTTATGATGCCATGATTCTGGGAAATATTAAAGAAAGCTTGATACATGTTTTCTGTAACACTTCTGTTCATGTGAAAAACAAGATCTGTGTGTTTTTAGGGGGTTTTGAACTTGTTAATAATTTTCTGGTGATCAAATGGAGTAAAACTGCTGGAGAGGACTTTTTAGAGGGAGAAACAAGCTGGTTTTCCAACAGCCAGAACTGGGATGTGCAAACACACTGCACACTTGGACATGTTTGGCTCAAATATGTTTTAAATGGGGAGAAAAAACCAGATTATTTTACCTGAGGAGAGCTTGTTTGACTGGGTAGAATACATATTCCCCCCAAAATGAGCTCTGTGATCCCCATTTCCTTTCCTGGAACACTCCCAGAAAATGAAAATATGTCAGAAATTTGAGATTTTGCATCTATTGGAGAATTTGCATAGAGTAACTGCAGTTCCTGCTGTAATTCATTGGGTGCCTTCTGTGAACACAGATGTGAGCCCTTGGTGCTCTCCATAAATTAAAAGGATGACTGCAAAAGGATAAATCCAATAAAATAAAATTTTAAAAAGCAGAAAAAACCAAGTGGAAATCTGGGCAGGGGGTGAAGAATTTGCCAGATGTGCAGAAGAGAAATCACAGCAATGAAAGGAAGCAGCTGCTGGAGGGTGGGAGAAAGTTCTTGGAGTCAGCTCAGGGCCTTGCTGGAACATGAGAAACTTCTCCTGGAATCATTCAGGCTGGAAAAACCCTCCAAGATCTTGGAGTTCAACCATTCCCCACCCCTGCCCCACGTCCCCAAGTGCCACATCCCCACAGCTCTGAAATCCCACCAGGGATGCTGGGCAGGGAAGGATTTTGGAGGGAAAGGATAGAAATTCAGATTTGGGTATTTAAAAGGGAGTAAAGTCCAGGATCTCTTTGTGGCAAAATGGAATTTGAATTTGTTTTCCAAACTGAGCCATACAAAATTCTTCTTTCAACCACAGGATCCAAGGAGATGTTTTAGGTCACTTTCCTTTTGGTTTTTTCCTTTCTTTTTTAGATTTAATTTTAAAATTCTAATTTATTTTTGTCTCCATCCTTGCAGTTCTTTGCCTTTTTGGAAACTCCTGTGTTTCCCTTCAGTTGTCTGTTCTCTGGAGCCAAGAGCTGTGGAATTCTAGAACTCTTGAGGCTGGAAAAGCCCTCTGAGTCCAGCCCTTAACCCAGCACTGCCACCACTTCTTTTCCACCCAGTTTTGGTGCCTTTTCTCAGGTTGTTCTCCATCCACTCCATACTTTAACAAATTGGGATGCCCAAAATGCAGCTCAGTGCTCCAGGTGACGACTCCTCAAGGACACTTGGAGAGGGAGCATCCTTATCTCTCCTCCTCCCCCCTACTTCTGATTCAGTTTAGATCTGTCTGATAAAAAGATGTCACCACCTAAAGTCACCAAACTGGGGCTGGAGGGAGGAGCTCACACTGGCATTTGGATGTCAGTAAATATTTGGAAAGGTAAAAAGGCTGAAATGGGAATTTTGTGGCTTTGGAGCAGAGGAACAGATGGATTTCTGCTGTGGCTTCATTTAGGTCAAGGGAAATCTAATTAACAGAAATTACAGCAGTTGAGCCTGGTATTAGTGCTGTATTCACAGAAACCATGATTTTTACATTAAAATAGGTAATTATCTGTTCCTGTGAAGCAGCAGAGGAGACATAAGAGCTGTCAGAGGGCATTTGGTGTATTTTACCATGGAATTTTATTGCTAAATCTAATTATAATAACGATTTTTTTCAGTGATGGTGAGACTGAGGGGATTGCTCCTGAAATGAGGAGCAGTGATTCCTGTTTAGCAGCATTCCAAGGAATTTATCAGGCTTATTCTTAGGCTTTGTTTTGTGGGCATAGCTGGGAAAAATAATCCAAGTGGATTTTTCAACTGGGTTGTTAGAACTGTGTTTTGAATTGTGGGTAACCAGAGATTGAGAATTCAAGTCTTAAGCGTGGTCTTAGAGATGAATTAAGCAAAACTGAAATAAAGCTTTGTAAATTCTGAATGTCTGAGAGGCTTCATAGTTGTTAAGACAATTTTAACTAATCCCCTTTAACTTGATATTTCCAGTTAATTTGGATTTGTATCTGTGCTGACAAACCCTGATATAAAACCCATGTTAAAATGAGCATTTTGTAGGGATAAAGAGGAATTTTGTTGTGCATCTCAATGGAATGGCACCACTTTGCTGAAATCCAGAGGGTTTTCCCTCTTGCTGGAATTGTGGCAAGGCAAATAGTTGTTCCTTGGATGACTAATTTTAATTGCTAATTTCTAATTAATTGATTTTTCAGGGGCTGAACATGAAAATTTTTCTTCTCTCTGTAATGAGCCTTTGTCAGGCAAAATTCAAAACTGTATCATTTTATTGGGGCCCTGAACTTTTTTTAAAATTTAAATTTAAAAACGTGGCTTTGTACATTCAGAGATTTCCGTGTGTGCAACACTTTATATTAAACACCCCTGGAGAAACAATTTAGAGAACTTTACAAATATCCCTGAAAAAAAAATGGAACTTTATAAGTAATACAACTTGAGAAACAATTTCCAAATACATTCAAAAATTCCTCTGGTGGTGAGGCATGGTCTGAAAAGCTGGAGAAAAGCTCAGCTGGGTGAGAGCCTGTTCAGAAAGAGCAAAGTCACGTCCTGGGTGGCATTTAATGATTGTGTCATTGCTCTGACATTGCTGTCACCGTTGCTCATTTATCCAACCTGCTCTGGGAGCTTTGGCGTGCAGATCTCTCCCAGGAGCAGATCTGGAGCTGAGGAGGACAGAGGATGATCCGTGGGGATGAGTTTTTCCCCATTTCCATTTCCGTGGAACGGGCACGGTGATGGAATTAGTGCGGAAATGTCCGTAAGGGCTCGTCGGGGATCCAGAGACCTTTGTGCTTAAAGATTCCTCAGTTCATTGAGAAATCAAAGTGAAAGTTAACTACTAAATAATCACTGAAGACAATTTGCCATCAAATCAGGTCAGATGTTGGGAGGGAAGGGCTCTCTCACAGTTGAACTCCTCCAAAAGCTCTTTTGAGAGACGTTTTTCCTCCCCACAGCTGCGCACGTTCAGGTTGAACCAGGGTGATGTTTCCACCCTGGAATATCAGCTGGCTGCCCTAGAAAATCTTGCCAATCATCTTCCCACTTGACCTTTGGGGATAAATTGGGATATTTTCCCTGGGTTTCACGTGGAAGGGAGGCAGGGGAGTTCAAGGATGTGAGATGGCTCCCATGGGTTTGGGCTTGGCTCTCTTTTATTCCTTTGAAATTCCAACATCTCTTCAGTGGAAGAGTTTGGGAGCTCTGTTTTCCACCACTGATCATGACAAGAGGCAATTTAGGGATAAATATTTTTGCAGCTCAAGATAAATTGGTGGCAATTTCAGGATGAAGCTGTTTGACTTCAGCACAGTCTCTTAAGGTGTGGTAAATTTGGTAATTTACCTAAATTTGGACTAACAGGACTTCAATACCTTGGAATAAACTTTGCTTCTTAAATATTTACAGTTGTTTTTAGCACCTGAGTAACTGAGCTGCTGCTGCCTGAATAAAATTAAATGTCAGCTAAACCAAGTGTTATTGTTTAATGACATGAAAGAAACTTAACTACAGCTCCAGAATTTCTGGGTATTGATATTCTGCTTTTAGAAGATTTAGTTGTTACCTCTCCATTAATTATTGCCACTTTTTTGATATTATAGTGGATATATTGATATAGTTGGGTGAGAAGGAATATCATATATAATATTTTTACTACTTTAGCTTTTTTTCTTTTTTTTTTTTTTTTTCACATAATGAACTTCATTAGTGAGCAGGATTTAGCCTGACTTTTTATGTAGCTTATGCAAACTGAAGCACATCAACCACGAGCCTCTAAAAACGCTGGAATGGGAATGTTTACAGACTTCTGACAAATACTGAGATGTTGATTGCAGAGATATTTTTATGAGTGAGTAGCAAATGTTTCTGGAGAGATCATTTACAGTGAGGCTGCTCTGATTGAGTCATTTGCTGCCTTTCTGTATGGCTTTTTTTTTGGTGGTTGTTTGTTTTCTCCAAGGGAAGTCATAATGAAAGATGAGTCTGAAAATAGGCCCCGTGTCTGGTGGTTATGGATGCACTGCTATAAATAGTGGGACTTCTGGGGGCTTTTTGGATGTCACAATGAAATCAATCTTGGGGTAATTATGCTACTCTGAAGAAGCTGGAACATCAGCTTAGTCTTTTTATGTGTGAATATATAGGAGTGACTTTATTGATAGTACAATGATGGGATATTATGAAAACTGCTCAGCATCCTCCCTAAGTGTGGAAGTGCCTGTAAGTGTAACAGAATCTCAAATCTGAGCTGATCCCAACAGCTTTTCCATAGGTGGGGATCCTTCTTTGCCTCAGGAAGGGAAGAAAATGCAGTTTTTCATCATAATGCAAGCAGCAATAAAAAAATTTTAATATTTTTGTTGTCTGCTAAAGGGAAATGAGGTGTGTATGATATATTTTGTCCTATTTTACCAATAGAGTAGTTAGAAATGTTTTCTTATTAAATGGTTTTAGGAGGGTGCTCTTCTCATCTGTGGTCTGAGTCTCAAGTGTCTCATGTGAGATTTTTACACCAAAACAATTATTAAATAAGAAAGAGCTTTTTTGGTTAAAAAAAGGAAACAAACAATAATCCTGGATCAAATTTAGAATCTGAATCTCTTAGGACTAAGAAAGTACTGGCCCAAATAGACCAGGAATATTTGTTAATATTTCCTTTAAAGATAAGATAGGTTTGGGAACTCCAGGTAAATTCCTCCACTAAAAATAGTGGAAATAAAAATGGGAAGAAGTTTTGTTTTCCTGCTTATACTTTGCTCTGGAATGAGGTGTTAATGGAGGGAAAAGAGATTCGTTGTTAATATTTTGTAATTATTTTCTAGCTCTGGTCTAAGAGTATTGGGTTTTCATTGTACAAATAAAGCTGGAAAAGATAATGGAATGACTGGAAAGAATCATCTTGTGGATGTTTTTAAGTCCTTGCCATGGCTGGACTTGTGGAGGTTCCTCCTTGGGCCAGTCTGCCTGATGTCACTCAAATATTTGGGTGCCTCCCAGGAGCAGTAATCTCTGATTTTACAGCAGAGAAACATTTCCCTGCCTTATGTACATACAGATTTTATGTGCATATATATTCCAGTAGAGTTGAAGACTTCAGGAGAAAGCTCAAAAGTGACTTTACTAACACCTTCATGCCTATTAAAATAAGAGCATTTTAGTCCAGCCCTATCTATAGACAAGTTATAAATAGATCCCAGCCAGAAAATGATTTGTCACCAGCAATTATTAAAAACTTCCCAGTTAAATCCAAGTTATAACTTCCTCCCTTAAAAACAGAGAGGGCTGAATTATTATTTTAGGTTTTCAAACATGAATAAAACATTCCCCTTGCACAAATCATTCATCTCCACCTTCAGGAAGGGTCGCAGAAACGACCAGCAGAGGTGAGGACGTCCATGCAGATTTCGTGGTGATGGAAAAGCTTTTTTTGGAAACAAGGGGAGAAAGCAGAATGTGAGAAGAAATCCATCAGTGGGGAGAGGAGAAATGAGGTGCTTTACTCAAATGGCACCACGACTGAATCAGTCAGGGCTGAAGGTTTATTTCCAACAAAATATCCTCACCCAGCTATTAAGAGCGTCCTCGTGAGGAATTCCTGCTGTGAGGCATCAGTCACAGGCCAGGCTCCTGCTTGTTGAAATTGCTGGGTGAAAAGGTGATTTCGAGTCTGCAGTGATTGTTTCTGGATTATACATCAGGGCAGAGGGAATTGGTGAAGCTTTATTGCCCGACACTGCATTGCAAAATTGGTATTGGGTTAAATCGCGCCGGCCGCTCGTAAATCAGGTGAAAAATGAATATACACAACCTCTTCTTGCTGTGCCTTTGGTTGTGGCTTTTCCCACTAATTCCTGCTTAAGATTCAGCTCTGGCTGCTGGGAAAACAATCCCAAACCCATCAGTAGCTGCAAGGACTCGATAGGAGCTTTGATTTTATTTGAGGGAGGGTGCTGGCTCCACAAAAGTCATGGAGGAGTGATTTGTAAATAGAAAATTTAACTGCAAGGCTCATCTCTGGGTGCTTAATTCCTTGATCTGATGGGAATTTTGGGGGGAATAAATCAGGATGTTGGACATTTGGACACTTCCAGGGATGGCTCAGCCACAGGTTCTCTGGGCAACCCATGCCCACCCTCCCAGGGAGGAATTCCTTCCCAATATCCCATCCATCCCTTCCCTTCCCCCTGTCCTGACACTCCATGAATAATAAAACTTCATCCAAAAATCAATTCACCAATGGCATCACTATCCAGCAAAACTCTGGATATCTGAACACAGAGCCTTCCTCTGGTCCTGTAGCTTGTTCTGGCTCATATTTAAAGTTTTTAGGGAAAAACAAAGTAAGAAAAATAAGTTTGAAGGAATTTTTTTTTCCTTTTACATTTTAATTCTTGGAATATCTGGTTAAAAGTCAAGTCTCCTCCCCAGATTTTAATGTATTACTTTTGTGGTCAGCCTGCAGGTTTTGGTAGCACTAAAAATAGGTTTTGCCTGTAAGAATGGAGTTCCACACCTGACTGCAATAACGAGTCATACAGTCCACAAGAAATTATTAAAAATATCCCCCTGCTATTAATTGGAGCGATATTGTTTCTCTGTATGTTATTTCATTTGGGCTTTGGAGGATTAATTTACTGGAAGTATCTGAATTGCCACAGAAATGCTGATTGTACTGAAATTACCTTAAATGAGTCAGAGAAAAAAAAAAGGGTTTTTACAGTCAAGCTCCTTCTGCTCCTTTTCTTTTTCTTTTTTTTCCACTTGCTTTGTCCTTATAAAACGAATTCTAGTTGCTTTTTGGAGATCTGGAAAGTCTTAATCCAGCTTGATTTGATTTTAAACACTTGGTAATATTATGGGTTTGCAATTGGTATCTAAATATAATATATATATATATATCTAAAATATATATAAGTGAAAGTTTTGGGATAGGAAATGGAATAAATTCCATGGGAATGAGCTGAACTGGGAACCACCTATGAGCACCAACCTCTGGTCTTGAGTCTACTCTGTTTTTTTAGATTTCATTACAGAAACTCCAACACTTAAACAATCTGTGGTGGCTCTTGGTGTTCAATAAATCAACTTTTGTTGGTATTTGTGACTTTTTACTCAAATATATGTCAATAGTGATGACAGATTTATGGGATGCAAAGCCACCCTGAAGTATTCCAAGGTTTTTTTTAGTGTTACAGGAAGTGCTTCCCATTGCCTTGGCTCAGCTGGCAAAACCAAATCGGTTTTTCAACCTCAGCCTGAAATTTTAATTCAAGCCCCTCATTCCAAGCGGTGTTTTTGGCATTCCCATTATTCCCAATGTCATTTTTGGGTAATTGCTGCGTGGTTATGGAAGCTGGAGTCCATAGCAGCCAATTAACACTATTTAACAGCTGTTCAAAGGGATAATTACCTGATGTTAGCATCATCTAACGTTATTTTTAATGCTAATTATGCCCAATTTGCTCTCCAGAAACACTCCCAGGTATGTTTCCAAACGTGACAACAGCAATATTTGTGTTCCTGCCAGCTGCACACTGAAACTGGAGGATTTTGTGGCTGCCCTGGTAAATCAGAGCTGAAGGATGGTCTCCTCAATGGAGATGCTGTGGTGTCACATTTATCCTCTCCCTGGGCATTTCTTGGTAGGATTGGAAAGCCAGAAAAAAAAAAAGCCACAAAAACTTCCACAGCACAGCAGGTAGCTCAGTTTTTATTAATTTTTCCAGAAAATTGGTACATCAGAGTAATTCCCACCTTTTTTAATGAACTTTATGCTGTATCCATAGTCCTGTTCACTCGAAATTTCTTGGAGAATTACAAGATTGCATCTCTAATTTTTCTTTTAAATCCAGTTTCTTGATTTCTGTGAATCCCAGAAATAAATGTTTTTATTTTTTTTAAGATTTATTTGCTCCATAACCTCCTGCTAACAGCAATCTAAATTTTCCCACTTTATATAAATGACTTGTTCCTCAGCTTCTCTACAGTTTTACAAACTGAATAAAGCAGCATAAATTACCCATTTAGGAAAGGTCTTATTGAATGTTAACATTTTACATCCAGGATCAAATAGAAATAATTGCCTGAAAGGAAAATGCCTAAAACAAATGATGGGCCTTGAAAATAAAAATCATAGTTTGAAATAAAAATAGATAGAGAGCCCTTCAGAAGCTGTGGTAAATGAATGGTTGGTTTAGTTGGGAAGTGGGGATTTATTAGCTTGGGTAGATTGTGATGAAAGATATCTGTGAAAATAATTGGTCTCATTTTGGGAAAATCAGGCAGTCCATTAAAACTGCTGCACACAATGATCACAGGAATACTGATTTGGCTTGTAAATTCCCGTGATTTTCAGCACTCCCCCAGCCAGTGTGAATTCCAGCCAAGAGAGGATAATTCAGGTCACCCAGAGAATTTTGTTTGTCCATCTCTGCGTCCCCAGGAAGATTCTTGTGTGTGCATGGATGTTGTGAATCCCTCTGAGCCCCTCCTGAGGTTCCAAGTGCAGGCAGGGACATACCAGGGGTTGATGTGGAGTATTTGCAATTAATTTGGGGGTGAAATAACACAGAAAATGGAGTTTGCCTCCCCAAACTGTGCCTGACCAACACCCAGCCCATGCACAGGGCAGGAATCACCAGTTAGGGCACAGGGAAATACAATTTTCCTGTTTGCCTTTAAAGATGTAAAAATAATTCAGAGAGATATAAATAAAATAGATGTGCTTTGTTTTTAGGAGAGAAAGAGGTAAAATAATCACTATGAAGGAAAATAAAAGTTGGGGTGGAAATGTTTAATTGGCACCCAATGTATTTTCTGTAGGTTTGATAGAGACAGGAAAATACTTTTAATCTTTCCAATCATGATTGATATCAATCATCTAAACATGCAATTACCCAGGTATACAATTAATCAAAGCACTGAGAGATGAACAGAGCATCATTATTTAACTTCACCAATAAGTGCCTCGACAGAATCTGCTCTTGAAGGATTTTTCCAACACTGGCTTCAGAATTGGTTTCAAAATGAGGAATTATCTCTCCTATGGAGTCATTTGTGAAAGTGCTGCTGGTTTGAAGTGTGGGAATAGTGGGGCCTGTGGGTGTTGCATCTCCTGTAGCAAAAAAAAAGAAAACAAACCAACATGAACCTGTGGAGCCAGCCAGAAAAATGTACAGGGGGAAAGTCCAAGTGAAAAAATAGTTGCACATTTTTCTACGTATTTTTGCGCTTAAAATTCTTATTAAAAAACTATATTCTCTTTCCCAGCCAACCTATCCTGACAGGAAATACACCTGGAAATGCAGAGCTGCAAACCTTCCTAACACTGATGTATAAACCCTTGTGCCTTTTCATTCTGGCCAAACAAAAGGGGTTTGTTGCCTTTCCAGTTCTTGAGCTCTGCTCTGCTTGGACAAGTGAGATTTGTTGCCCTTGGTGCCTGGGAGAGAATTTTCTGTGTGTAAAATGAGCAGTGAACAAAGAATGACTTTGCTTGATGTAATTTTGTGGAGCAATTTGATGGCTTTTGAAGATTCTCTGTCATCCTTGAAGCATCACTTTCTGTGAGAGTGTTTGATTTTGCTGTTCATATTTTCAGAGCCCTTCTGAGTTTATACTTTCCCCTCTGCTCCTCTCCTTCCTAATCTGGAGTGCTGCTAGGATTTCCCAGGGCCTTCTGTTTATGAAATGCAGGGCAAATCTGAATCTTTCATCAAAATTAAGAATGAGTTGTGCCTTATCTCTCTTTCCTCTGCATCTGGTGGATTTGCAGGTGAGCATATTTCTTTCCTGGGTAGTGTAGAAATTGGAAGGGTTTTATTTTTAGTGAAAATCCAGATTAATTCCACTGTAAGGCCAGCTCATATCTCTAATGTAAAAAGTGAACTAGGGTGGAATTTCTGGTTTTGCTGCAAGCAGCAGCATAAAGTAGAGATGAAACTGAGAAGGGTGAAGTGCCTACATGAAAATATCTGTGTGTGTGCAATGGCTTCCAGTGATCTGAGATAAACATACACAACTAATGGGAAATATTCCCAAATTTGAGCAAAAAACCTCCCTGAGCAGGATTAAAACATGAGGGACAATTCTGCAGCCATGCCTGAAGGACCAAACAAAGGGAACTCTTGGAAAAGCAGGAAGGTTGTGACTGCAGCCTGCATTTCCTGGGGGTGTCCCAAACCTTCCTGCATCACACCCCAATCCCTGTGGCTCCTTCCCAGCCCTGCTTGGACAGGGAACCCAAAGGTTCCATCCAGCCTGAGGCATTTTGTGGCTCTGGGCAAGACCCAGGTGACAATGGAAAACTGGAAAACTCCAGTGATTGTGGCAAAGGAAAAAAAAAAATCCTGAGAGGAATTGCAGCCATTTTCAGGTGTTTGAATATAAACCCCACTGTTTTCTGGTAATGCAGTTGTGTAATGTTTTTAGTAACGGGGCTTTTGAAAGTGGGTTTTGAATGAATTGAGGTGTTTCAGGTAATGAGACTTGTTATCCAAATGGAAGCATCTTTTCAGATCCACCTGTTCATCCCAGTGTTCCTTAGACACCTCTGGCAGAAAAATAGAGGAAAGGGGAAAAAAATAAAGCAAAACCCCCCTGAATTCAGCTCAGCAGCCAAAACCACATTGCCTGAAAGGTCCTGCTCCCCTCTGGAGCCCAGAGAGCCCCTGGCAGCTCCATTTGTCACCCAGCAAAGGGGCAGAACCTGGAGCTGGCTGCAGGCAGCAGGAGGGGAGCAGGGAGATGATGGATGGGGGGTCCCTGCTGGGGGTCCCCAGGCCCCACAGCCGGGAAAAGCTGCAGATATTCTGTAATGAGGCCATCAGCTGAGGGATCTGAGGGAAAAACTTTCCTGCAAGGAGCAAAGCTAAATGTGGCAGCTGCTGAGGCTGGAGCTTCCCCTTAACTGATTTTCTTGGGGCAAGGAGAGGGCATGGGAGAGGAGCTGCTGTAGCTTAAAAGCTGAGCTGAGGGTGGAACTCATCTTTTTTTTTTTTTTCAAGTTGATAAATGTGGACTTCTCTTCCCTCCCCAAATGTCCCCACAGAGAAAAGTCACCTGGTGGAGGCAGGGACACTTCAGTCAACCTCTCACTTAAAAAGGTGATGATATTCACCAATGTGACATCCCAAGGTCATTTAATAAGGTCACAATAATGAATTATGGAATAACAGGATTTTTTTACAGCACAAAAAGCTGTTTGAAGCAAATACTGACCAAAGTTTTAATACAGGTTTAATCCAGACCCTAAGTTTCATTTCTGCTTTGTCCCTCCAAGTGTATCAGAGGGAAGCTGTGTTTCCTCACTGGAACACTGGGTTATTCCTGCAGTGCTGGGTGGGAAATAAATTAGGCTTCCTCCAAACTCATTTCCCAAGCTGAGTTTCATGCAGGGCATGGTCAAGTGCACACTGGAGCTGGAAAAGGACAGGCAGGAGCGTGGAGGGACCACCTGCTCTGCTCCAGTCCAGTCTGGAGCCAAGGAAATCCAGATTAATTCTATCTGTATTCCACATGAGATGAGGAATAACAGATCTGGCAGAGCCCACCAGCCTCAGGGCTGGGGCAGGAGGCAGAAATCAAAGAATTCCAAGTGCAGAGCTGGGGTATGATGCTTTCAGGACATTTGCTGTGGATTTCCAGCCTTGAAATTTCAAAGGATGGAGAGGGAAGTCCAGTTCAGTGCTAAAAATTCCAGAGAGGTGGCCTTGCCCCTTCCTCTGATGTCTGCCAGTGCTAGGGTTTGTTGGAATTGCTTAAAATTGGGGAAGTGATGAAAGTGAGTTATTTCAGAGGCTGGGAATGCTGTAAAGCCACAGCATTTTGATTCTTTGTCAAAGAGCACGGCAAGAGTGAGTGTTATTGGTAAAAACAACACAAGAAAAGTGATGGTTTGGGCTGTGGCCTCTTCTGTACACCAATATATCAAACAAGGTATTTCCCTTTGGGTGAAAAAACACTGTTTTTAATGGAGTGGAGGAAAACCTTTGGAAGCTGTGCCTCTCACAGCCTTCATTAAATGCTGAATTTAGACTGATAACTTCAGTGATGCAACCTGCATTTTATATTTCTGATAATCCTACAATAGGAATATTAACCATCTCTGTATTCTGCCCTTTGCCTCGACAGATGTCTTGGCCAGGATTAAATTAATTGCTAAATGTCTTTTCCTGCCTGACAGCTGGGAATTTGAGGCTTCAGAGGTAAATAGGTTTTGAAGCAATCCAATAATAGGCTTACAAGGCTGAGGGGCAACAGAGCTGAAAAGTGAAAAATCAAGAGGCTGGACCATTAATACCTCCTTGAAAAGTTAATCAGTCCATGACAAGAGGCTGGAGTGTAAAGAGTGGCTGTGCTGAGGGGTTTGGCAGGTCAGTGCTTTGCCCCAAGTGTTCAGGTTTGGAATATTTATGTGGCTGCGTGGTAAATATTTGTAGTTAATTAACTTTGTGATAAAGTTGGGAAGTGATCTGAGCCTCAAGAGGAGGGGTGAATATCCTCAAAGTGCTCCTCCAAAGTTGATTGTCATTGCCTAGCAGATGTGGTATATCCCAAATTTGGGGTTTTTTTCCTGTATTTTGTTCAGTGCCAAGGTAGGATGGAGTTGCTGGCTCCAAACACCCACAGAGGACAATGCCAAAGGATGAGGAGGCTGAGGGGGCTCTTCCAAGCCTTGTCCAGGGAAATCTCAGTGTTGGTGGCCGTGGTTTCAGTGGGGACAAGAGGAAAAACAGAGCATCAGGAGGTCCTTGGTGGCTTTGGGCACCGAAGTCGAGGTGGTGCTGGAGAAAGAGCAGAGGTTTGGGGTTGTGTCAGAGAAGGAAAGTGATGGGGAGGGTTAAAACATTAATGATGGATGGAAAAAAAAAAAGAAGAAAAACTTGGGGGTGACAAATCTACATGAAGATGTTATTGAAACAAAAGGAACATTGCTGAGAGCCTCCAAAGCATTCTGCACCAACTGGTAAAACACCAGTGCCCATCTGCAGAAGGGGCTGCTGGAGGTTTGCTCTCCTGTTGTCTGTCTCCATGGCAATTTAGTTTCCTGAGGGCTGAAATCCATTTGTTTAATTACAATCTTTCATTTTATTACGGTGGAGGCTCTGTGTCCCTAATTACTCTGGCTGGTGTGCAGCTGTAGAGAGACCCTTTCCCATGAAATGTCTCAGAGATGCTGGGGGTGTTCCCAAAGAAAAAATTAACATCTGGGGCAGGTGCTTTTGGATATGAAAGCTCAAAATGAAATATTTTAGGGGTCCTTGTGTTTTAAACACCTGACCGTGGGGAATGTGGGCAGGAGGATGTCTGGAATCCTGGAATTTTAACAGATGCCACTGAAGTGTGCAAGAGTGCAAAATGAAGCCAGTCTGGGCTTTTGGTACAAATTCAGGGACATTTGTGCCATTGAACTCCTTCTTTGTGGGCAGGGTGGGAAGAGCAACCAGAATTTTCCACGGAGAGTGGGAACTGTGGGAAATAGAAAAGGTACCAGACTCTCAGAAAGCTCAGAGTGGAGAAATGCAAGGTCAGGAAATAATAAAGTTATGTGCTGTGTAGAGATGGAAAATATGTTAAGCAAGAGAGTAAATGATGTAATCTTAATAATGAAGCTTTATCCATTGTTTTAAACCATTACAAGTAAGCTTTGTTACAAACAAGAGGCACATGTAAGATTACTAATTGGCTAGCTTTTAATATTATCTTATTGGCTAAAAAAACTTTTAAAAGACCATGTAACAAGGAACAATTTGTCTGCTGTTGTAAGTGGCTGAAGCTGTTTCCATCTCTCTTGCTTGGCTCTGTAAAATCAGGCTGAGCTGCTCTGGTAGACCTGTCCCATTGTCTATAAATATACATATACCTATACCCATGCATGCATATATATATATAAATATACATATATATTTGCATGCGTATAGATATAAATATAAATATATACATGCATATATATATAAAAAAACATACATGCATGCATATATATATATAAAAACATACATGCATGCATATATATATAAAAATATACCTATACATACACATATATGCATACATATATATGTAAAATATATATATTACGCATATATACATATATACACACATTTTTATATATACACATTTATATATACATATACATTTTTATATATATATACATTTATACATATATATATGTATACGTATATATTTATAAGATAAAAAACATGCCCTGCTGTTGCTGGGAACTCGTTTTTCCCCCAGCCACCCCCTTTGCCACCTGCAAATCACCTGCAATGGAAGATCCTGGGGGAAAATGGGATTTGCAGGGCTGGATGGGGCTGATGGAGTCTCTGGAATTCTGGTGGGTTCTGCTGCCCTGGAGAAATGTCTTGGCAGCTGGGCAGCCCCTGCCAGTGTTTAACAACCCTTCCCAGGAAGAAATTCTTCCTGATGGCCACCCTGAACCCCCTCTGGTTCCTCCTCTCATCCTGTCACCTGTCTGGAGAAGAGCCACACCTGCCCAGTGGGGGAAAACTGAGCCCAGCCTGAAGCCATGAGTGATCCCAGAGTTCTATCTGAGTTACTTGTGTCAGTTAAAAATATTCTCCAGACCCTATTTATTCTTTTTTTTTCCTGTGGAATTTGGTCCAAAACTAATTCCCATCCTAAATTTCCCCTTTGGCTCTGCCTTATCAGCTAAATATTGATGTGCCTGGGTTTGATTTCAGCCTGCTGTTAGGAGACTGCAAGGAAAACAGGGTGCCTTTGAATTTCCTGCAACAAAAAGCCATTTTCCCCAGTTATCCCGAGCTTTTCTCCAAGATTTCTGCTAGCTGGGACTCCAGCTGTGTGGCAGGCAGTGTGGGGAGCAGGTCCTGCCATCCCCTGGCCCTGCTGGGAGGGAGATTCAGGTCTGGCCATCTGGCTGCTGTCTCCTAAGAGCAGAGGAACAAGTCAAAGACTTGAGAATTGGCAGCTGCAGGGGCTGAGAAGTGGATGTGTGGCTGTGTGTGGAAAATGGACTTTTCAGAGCTGCTTTCTGTGCTAAACAGAGCATTTTTAACTTTTTTTAATTTTTTTTTTTTTTTTAAGGCAGAAGGTTTTGAGTTTTTCGCCAGCTGCTGTGGAATATTTGGGTTTTACATTATTTTGCAATTTTGGCCAGAAGAGGAAGTTGTGTTTCCTTTTTCCCAATGTATAATTGCACATTCTGCTTTAAAAATTGTAAAGGAAAACCCCACCTTGTACTGGTAGAAATATTTTTCTTTTCTCTATGAGAACATGCAGAATTCCACACTTTGATGCCACACTTCATCCCATGTAATTCATCCATTGCATTTCATGGGTCCTCTATTAGGCTGTATCAGAAGGAAAAGGAGGGCATTGAGAAAAATTAGTGATTTTTTTTTTTTGGGGGGCGGGGTAGAGCAAGTGGAGCATGGTCTAGCCATGATGCAGGTAAATCATGCAGATAAATGATAATTCCCCTGTCCATCAATTAATAAGAGGCATTTCCCCTCCATTTCAAGCTTTGGGTAGCTAAGACTCAGAAATCAAAACCAGTTTCCACCACTGTCAGTTATGATAATAGACCTTTGTCTTTTGCCTCTCCACAGATCAGTAGCAATTTATCCTGCACTTAATTGCACTCACAAAAATTCTGTTCAGCCTTGAGTTAACCAGGACAGCAGATCCTTCCCTTTGATCCTGAGGATATGAGCTGCAGTGGGGAATTTTCCCTGCCTCAAAGCCAGACCTCACCTCATGACTCACTTGCTCAAACAAAAGAGAAATTAAGGCAGGAGGCCCGTGTGAGGATGATTCAGAATCCATATTAAAAATTGCCTTGTCATTTAGTGATATCAAACCAACGTGCATCCAGATCTTTTTGGCTTCCAACACTTCCCTGGTGAATAATTGCATCCTTGCATTTCTTTTATTCTGCAGCTCCCAGGGCAGCTGTCCCTGGAGGAAAAGCTGCTGTGAGCTCCCTGCTCTGGGGTTTTGCTAATTAAAGGTTGGAAAATGCTGGCTGGAAAGTTCAGGAGAAGAGACAAAGCTTTTCTGGGAAGAGGGATGTGAGGGCTGGGATGGGATTCTTTAGGGACAGTGGAGGCCAGGTGTGGGTGATCCCAGTCTGGGGTCACATCTGGAAGCTGAGGAATTTTGGAGAGTGTTGTACCCATGGAAACAAGCACAGAATTCTGGAGTATCCACCCCCACCTTCCCAGCTCCCTCAGAGCTGCTCAGTGCAAACATTTCCTCCTTACACTGTTTCCACACATCTGAACTTGCTGTGTGTTCACTGCTGGAGAAATTATGGCCATTGCAGACATTCCTGAAAATTCCCTTTGTCGTTTCCAAGTGTCCCTGCTGTGCTTGGTGCTCCTGGTTCAGACTGTGGATGGTTGAGTCTCTCATTATATTTTACAGAAACCTGAATCCTGGTACCATTTTCCATGTGAGACTGGAAACTGAGATTTTCCAAGGAGATCAAACCCTCTGTGAAAGGGAAACTTTTCCCATTTAGCTTGAACTAGAGCTGCAAAAAGTGCTGGAAAACTTTTCTCATTTAGCTCAAGCTGGAAGTGCAAGGAGTGGCCAAATGGCAGCTCATAAACACCAGAGGTACTGAGTGAATAAAAACCCACCTTGAGGCAGAGAGGATGTGGAATTGCAGAGCCAGGTGGGGATCCAGGAGCTCTGGGGCTGCAGGGAAGATGGACAGGAGCTGAGTGCCTCCCCCAGAGCCCACAGCACTGGATTTCACAGCAAATTGTGCAATGCAAGGGAATTTCTTCCCATCAGGCTGATCTGGAATGTAAACCAGGGAATGGCTCCTTGGAGAATGGGAAGGGAGATGCAAAGAGCATGGATGTGAACAGATTAAAGTCAGCCCAACATACTGATTCTGTAGCTGATGTTAAAGGAAATAAATAGGATAAAAATTGCATCTTCTACACTAATCTAATTTTAAGTTGGTTTGTTCTGAAGCAAACTACAGGCAGGGTTCACTTCTGCCTCTAGGTCAACAAAGGCCTAAAAAAGAAAGAAAGAAAAAGAAAAAAAGAGCTTTATTAATTTAGGTGGTCGTTAGAGAATGTCCAGGGCAGGGAAAGGAGCTGGGAGAAGGGTCTGGAGCACCAGGAGAGGCTGAGGAAAAGGGAAAGAGGCTGGGAAAGGGTTTGGAGAATTCCTGAGGGAGCTGGAAAGGGGCTGAGCCTGGAGAAAAGGGGGATCAGGAGGAACTTGTGGCTCTGCACAACTCCCTGACAGGAGGGGCAGCCAGGAGGGATTTGGGATCTTATCCCAGGAACAGGGACAGGAGGAGAGGGAACAGCCTCGGCTCAGGGTGGACATCAGCAGGATTTCCCCATGGGAAGGGTTGGGAGGGGCTGCTCAGGGAGATGTGGAGTCCCCATCCCCAAAGGTGTCCGAGGAATTCCTGCACAGGACACTCAGCGCTGCCATAGCTCAGACTCAGCCTGGGAAATCTTTTCCAAATTAAATATTACCCTGTGCTCATGGATGAGGCTGGCCAGACACACCCTGGGCTTTGCTGCCTCAGCCCAAGTGGCTTCAAATCCTGCTCAGGAGCAGCCCCTGTGCACTGTCCCCTCCAGCCAGGGACAGCCTGCCTCTGGCTGATGAAACACGAGCGCTCCCATCTCTTATTCATGGCTGCTGCAAGCTGCTCAGCAGCAGTCTTCAAACACACCCTGCAAGAACCTCTCTGTGCAACTTACGTGACAAGGAATGACATGCAAACATCCTTGAAAGTCGAGTATTTGTGTTAATTATTGAGGAGAGACATTCCAAGTGACAGACTGGATGAAAGCCTCCGGTCTTGTGCTGGGGAAAGGGAAACTTTGGGAAATATTTAACTGTGGAATTGCAGTCATTCCAACCCCCCTGCTGTGGCCAGGGACTGTCTCCATTATCCCAGGTTGTTCCAGACCTTGTCCAACCCAGCCTTGGACACTTCCAGGGATCCAGGAGCAGCCACAGCTTCTCTGGGAATTCCATCCCTCACAGGGAAGAATTCCTTCCTAATATCCAACCTAAATCCTCACCCAGTTTAATAATGTTCCTCTTTCCTGTCCCTATCTGTCCCTCTCTCTTTTCTCCAGCCCAGTCCAGGTTCTGGAGACCTCACCAAGGGCTCCTTGGATTCCTCTTTTTTCCAGGCTGGACAGGCCCAGCTCTCCCAGCCTGTGCCCAGACCAAAGCTGCTCCAGATCTAAAAAAATCACCCCACTAAGGTCACTCCTGTCAGTCCATGGGGTCTGGGCTGTATTTATAAATATTGGAGTTGGGGCTCTCCTTCCAGTTGGTCTGAGGGTGTTTATCTCACGTTTCTGTGAGAATCCTCGTGGAGACACAGCAGTGAGCAAATCTCCCCCATCCTCCTTTCCAAATCCATGTAACAATAAAGGAAGAAGCTTTTGTTTCAAAGGTCTTACCAGCTGATATTCAAATTCTTTACAAATAATTCCATCTGCTACTGCTCTGTTTAAGTTTCATACCTTTTTTTATTCCAGCAGGCTACAGTATTCCCAGAAATAATAAAAAAAAAAATCAGAGCAGGGAGATCTCATATGGCAAAATTTCCAACTCTTACAGCTCCTTTTTATTGAACTCATTTGAAAACCTCCCCTCTCACACCACAACAGCTCCTCCCTGGCACCATCTGTGGCATCTTTCATGTCACCCTGCTCTGTGTCTTCCAGGGAAGGAAACATCCCCTGGACATGAGAACTCTTTCAGGCTTTTGTGGGAATACAAAAATCTCAGAAACAGGGGAAGGTGCCATGGGGAATGTGATTTTCAAACTGATTTTATTTTTCTGCTTCAGTGCTTTTATTCCCCTAATTTGATTTGTTATGTGCTTGAAGCCTGGTTCTCAACAATTGGAGAAATATTGAGGCCATGTCAAGTAATTTTCTGCTTTAATTTCAAAATAGAACTTCCTTTATCTGCCTGTATTTAGTGATAAACATCGATATCGTCATCAAGACCATTCACAAGATAGTGGTGAGTGTGACAATAATTTCAATTCTGCAGGATTTACATGGAAAATTGATTGAGGGATGACACTGCACAAAATTAGCCTGAATATTTACTTTGTGTTTTCTAATTAAGCAGTTTTCAGTGCTGAATGAAAAGCAATGAAAAGACTCCTCTACACAAATTTTTATCAAGATTCACTGTGAGTTTTTTTCTTCCTGAATATCAGAACTAAATCAATATTTTTGATTGTCCAAGGAGCTATAAATATATTTTTATATAAACCCACTAATGGGTGTCAGAATTTGTGTGTTCTCTCTAAAACCAACCTGATAATTTGATTTATTTAGAGTTTTTCAAGGAATTGAAGTCTCTTCATTCTCCATTATTGAAAATGTCAAGTTTTGCATCCCTAAATAGAATTTTTATATGTTTATGACTGTAATGCACTTTTTAGTCATTGACTCTTTAAAAAAGAGAACAAACCCAGATGTTTGGTCTCCTGGGCATCCATTGTTGATATTTTATTGTACTTGTAGAGACAATAAAAATATTTATAAAAAATGTGTTTGCAACTTCCCACACTGGTAATTTTTGGGGAAGTCTTTTCTGATAGTGATATTGATTTATAGATATCCAGAAAAAACATGATGATGCAGGATTTGGAGATATTTTGATATTAGGATCTATTTAGGCTGAAGTGGTGGAACATACCCTGGTTCCTGTTATCCAGAGGAATTTTAGCAGATGTGAGATTTATCATAGCCACAGAAATCCTGTGGGTTTCAAGGTGATGCTTTTTATTTATCTCAATAAAAATATGGTTTCCCAAAGGATTCAGGCTGACCCAGGAGAAAGAAATTCTGGATTTTCTCAGCCACAAGCACAGATTGTGCCAGGAAAACCTCTGTCCACACCACTTTTTCCATGGTTGGAAGCTGGTGTGTGCACTTGGACTCTGTCAGGAGTTTTAGCTCCTGGGGAAGTCTCTGAGTGTTTGGAATGTCATTGGTGGAAGGGACTCCATATTTTTTTGATGTCCCCAAATCCCACATTTGTCACTCCAAAGACTTTTAAAATTCCTGGGCATTCTGTGAATGCCAGCTTTTCGTGGAGCATCCCATGGGACATTCCCATCTGTGGCTGACTCAGGACACCCCAAAATCCCCAAATTTGGCTTTGTACTGAATGCAGTGGGAGATGAGAACATTCCCTGGTTGGATGGCTGAGTCCTTGGTTTTGAGAACTAACCCACGTTAGTACTTCCAGTATTAACAGTATTTCCAGTAAAGTACTTCCAGTAAACAGTTCAACTCCACCCACATGAATTTACCTTTTGTCACTTTAGCATTAATTAATATTGATTTTTAATTATGCTTTCCTTTTGTGACTGGGTAGTAACTGAAAATCCTGGAAAGGTTTGGGTTGGAAGGGACCTTAAAGATCACCTGGATCCAACCCCCTCCATGGGCAGGGAGCTTTCCACTAGACCAGGCTGCCCCAAGCCCCATCCACCCCAATTTCCATCACAATCAGTATCAATCTCAATTATTCCTTATCCAGGGAATTACTGGAATCCCAACAAAAGGATCAGTCTCGACTGACTTTTCTTCCTTTCCCATTGTACAAAAACTCCTCAGTGCTGGCTTTCAATAAGGAATGAAGCTCCAATTGTCTGTGGGTAGCTGATATATCAATTTAAATATATTTGGCCATTAATTAAGTCCCCTTCTTTTTGCATGCAAATGGATTTCTCTCCAGGGAATTAATTACAGAACAAATTTCAAGCTAATCTATCTTTGCAGTCCAATGCAATATTGTGCTATAAAACCCACTCTCAAAATGAAGCTGCTCCCATTTACTGAATTGCTATCAAATTTTTCTAAACAATTTGGCACAATCCAGTTAAACAAAACCAGGAATCAGTCTAAAACTGACTTCTAAACATCCCAGTGCAGTGGCTCTGGTTGATGGGATTGCACAGGGATTTGGCAGAAGAGCTGATGGATTCAGAGATGCTTGCATGTTATTTTTAAATGGCATATTACAATTTGGATTTAATTGGGATTTTTTATATTATTGATTGTAGTAGTAAGTTTTTCCATGGAAGCATATTAAAGCCCATGCTCATAATTTTTAATTTTTAAAAATTCTATAATATCCATAATTTAAAAACTAGATCTTCCAATAATCCTTCGATTCAAACTGATAATGATTCTTTCTCTCAGGGCATGAATATCCTTTCTATAGGAATTCCTCAACTCCTGGAATGAGTTGTTCTGCATCCTGGATCCTGCAAAACTTCATCCATGTCCTTATATTTAGTAATGTCAAGAATAGTTAGGCTGGGTGAGACTTTCTGACTCATCCAACTTTCTTTAAGCACAGGGAAAACTGTTTGGGTGCCCTAGATTGATACCAACTCCCCCATTCTTGGCAAGAATCCTATGCTCTGGAAGGACATTAGGATGAGTGTGTATTTTTTATTTCTTTTGCAATATGATGATGCTGTCTAATAGTGATTATTGATGTGAAGAGCTCAGTGGGGCAGTGCTGGTGCAAAACCCTTCCCAGCCCCAGGAATGCCACAGCCATTGCCTTTCTCCACCTCCCCAGGCCAAAGGACAAGGAAATCTCAGAGCTGCTGTTCTGGAGAGATGACAGGATGAACACCAGTGCCTGGATGCATCTGAGCTCCTTGGAAAACCTTTTTTTCCCCATCTGATTTATTTTGGCTCTGAGCATTGACCTTTAGGCAACTTTATTAAGTGGAATCACTTTCCATTTGCTGCTGCTTTTGAACAGCTTTCTGTTTTACTTGTGTTTTCCTCCCTGGCAAAGGTTAAGTGGAGGTGACCTCAATCACATTTCCCTCATTCCCCACCTCACTCTGTCCTGGCACCTCTCTCCTCCAAGGCAGGATTTATCATTGCTGATCTCATTTAGTCTGGGTAATAACACGGCTCTGCTCTTCCATTTCCTCCTCTATCACTTTCCCAACTCCAAACCCGTGTCCTCTGTCACTCTATTATCACTTCTAGAGCAACTAAAACTGAGTGGCTGAAAGATTTGTTTGTAAATGGGTGCTTAAGGCTGTTTTGTAGCACAGCTCGTGGCAATTCAGCACTCACAGGTTTTTTTGTGGAGTTTATTTTACGTGGGAGTTTGTGGAGTTACTTCTGCTGACCACCTTCACTTATTTGTTTGTATTTTTTTATCTGCCTGGAGGAGATTCCAGAGCAGCCTTGCAGTGTCTGAAGGGGCTTAGGGGGACTGGCTGTTCATCAGAAACTGTTATGGGAAAAGGGGGAATGGATTTAAACTGAAAGAGAGGATTTTAAGTTGGAGATATGGATGAAATTGTTCCCTGTGAGGATGGAATTCCCAGAGCAGCTGTGGCTGTCCCTGGATCCTGGAAGTGCCCAAGGCTGGTTGGACATTGGGGTTGGAGCATCCTGGGATGGTGGAAGGTGTCCCTGCCATGGCAGGCGGTGAGAATTGATGATATTTAATCATTCTGGGATTCTATGATTAAAATAAACAAGTTAATGACACCTCATAGCAATGCTCAGTTTGTTCAGCACTGTTGGCTGCCCCTTGTTCCAACAGCTAAAAAGTTTCAGATTCATTTCTTCCACCATGAGGGTAGTTTACTGTTTCTTACCAGTACAAAAGTAAAGTGAAATCCTGCACTTATTTCTGCTGTGGGGCAAAGTTGCCTTGAGCTTTCATGGAAAACACTGAAATGTCCAGGATATGCTCTGCACTCACCTTGGGGCAATATACTTTAAGCACCTTCAGATAGAAGTGATAGCTAAGAGAACAAAAATAAAAAAATCTACATCTCTTTTGGCCTTGAAGACAGACAGGCTCATAGAACATCAGGAGCTGGAGAGCTGTAATAAAACTGGGAGTTTTAGTAGTTATCAGGAGAAGTGAAAAGTTGAAAGGACAGAGCAGGAGATGGTGCCCTGGTGAGAGAAAAACAGCTTTTCTCCAGGACATGTTTAGTGTGTTGTGACCCCAGGAAATTGTGGGAAAGCAACTAAAATTCAGCTTAGCATTGTGGTTGTGATGTAAAACAGAAAATAATGCTATTAAAATATGGATCTGTGTGAATAAATGCATATATACAGACAAATCCATGTATATGCACATATTTATTTGCCTGAAGGGGGTATGAATGGAGATGAAACTGCTCAGATGCTGCTCACCAAATATAAACAGAGTGAAAAGGAGGTTTGGGGCTTTGCAGGCACAGGAGGATTTGCAGCTCAGCCTCTGTGAGGTAATGTGCTGGTTTGATTTTTCAGCTCTTGGGCTGCTTTGACAATGTTATAACTGTGGCCTCTAAGAAAATGTATGAAAAGGGTTTTTTGCAACGCTGGAAGGTGAAAAGTGAAAATGGTGAGGGGATGAAATGAGATGGACAACAATCAGCAAAGAGAATCATGGACTGTTTAGCTGGAAAAGCCTTCCAGGACGAGTCCAACCATGAACACAACATTTCCAGGTCCTCCACTGACCCCACACATTTTTGAACCCTCCCAGGGATGCTGCTCCAAAGCCTGACACCCCTTTCAGTGTAGAAATTCTGAACATCCAACCTAAATCTCTCCTGGCACAACTCGAAACCTTTTCCTCCTGTTGCATTTTGGCTGTAGGAGCAGCAAAAAGGATAATGCAATATAGTTCTTTGTGTAATGGAGAACAAAAGAGAGCTTTATTTAAATAAACACCACACTTATATAGGGTAGTTCGTGCCACACAGAATAGAAAAGGCTCATTGGGCCAAGAAGGCAACACCTCTTTGAAAACATGCTTTGTCAAACATCACCAGACACTCACACAGCTCTCACACACCCTGCAGGTATTTAATCACTGTTATAATTTCTTGTTCTTGAGCAGCCTGAGAAACCCAAGGCTTCAAGGCTGCTTTTTCTCTGGTTCCCAGCAGAATCCAACAACGTTCTACCTCTTGTTCCCTGGGAGGAAAACAGCAAACCCCACCTGGCTGTGTCCCAGCTTTGACACACAACAACTTTTCCCAGCAGTTGGAAATGTTTATTTTCCTTCTCTTTCCCCTCATTTCGAGTCAATGCTGGAGTGGTGCTGTGTGGGCAGCAGGAGGGAGGAATGGAGATGTTTCTTGCTGGCAAAACAGCTGGAGCTGTTAAACAGATCAGCCCAGCAGAGGGATGGACTTTGGGAAGTCGAAAAGTGGAACAAAACCCAACAAAGCTGGAGGATATTTTCTAGGCAGGAAGTGGGTTGGGTAGAAAGTGATTATGTTTTCATTTTTAAATGGAATCATGAAGTTGTGTGCTGCCTAAAATGTGAAAATTAACTCCTTGTGCATAAATGGGCAGTCTAAATAAGACTGAGGATTTTGTAAAAAGTGGAATTTTAAGCAGAGCTTCTTAAAATTAGACATTTAAGAAGTCTGAAACTATCTATTTCTTATGTGAGAGTTTGGGTTGTTCATGGTGAGTTTTGGTTGTTTCTTTAGGTGAGAACCTTCTAGAAGAAATGAGGTTGGATGAAGATCAATTGCTGCATAAAATCATGGAATGGCTTTGCATGTAGACATTTGGATTTGCATCACTTTAATTCACAATTTTCATATGAAATTTGGTTGTCCTGTTTATGAAATTTGGTTTATAAGGCCTGTTTCTAATTAAAAAGTCAGAAATTTTACTGAATATCTAATTACTAAAATTGAAAATATATGCATGCAGCCACCACTGATTTCAACCTCACCAAAATTTTAATTTAAATTGGTGCAGTTTAGTCAGAATTGCCATATCTGTTTTTGAATTGCAAGATAAATTTTGGCCAAAAGAGATGAAATAGGTAAAATATCCAATTTGGATAGAAAGACCAATGTGCTCTTAATTTGTCTCCTTTGAAAGCAAAGTAAAATTTCCATAATTTATTTACTGAGAAACAATGAGAGATCCCTAAAAATATTTTTAAAAAGTGATTTTTAAAAATAAAATAATACACTTAACTCCAGCTTTTCCCCAAGGAATGCTTTTAAATATTATTTCAAAATACATACCTGCATTTATTTAAAAGACCACTTTGATTTTCCACTTTTTCCCATTGGAGGAACTTCAACCATGAATGATAAGTCAGGATGTTGAAAAGTTTTCTTATCATTTTTAGATTTGAAGGATAATGGATGTTTCAAGAAACAATACCAAAAGCTACTTGAAAGGCAGAATTAAAAATAAATAAAAGAAAAGAGATGAGAGATGGAACCTCCCCTGTGGATTTATGTTCTTTTGATTTATCTGGAAGAAAAGCTGAGTTCTTGTGACAGGAGGGGAGAAGGGCTTTAAGTACCTCCTGTTAACCTTAGGATATTCTGAATTTTCAGTGGTGAAAATGGGATGGGATAGAACATAAGAACTTGTTGGGTGATAAAAATCTGCTTTTTATTTTAGCAGCTGCTTGTCTTCTGTCTTCTTTCTCTTTGTGGTTTTCATCAATAAATGCAAGATGGAATTTCTCCTGGAATGAGGTCATTCTGTAATGAGTTGGGGTTTGGGTGTTTAAAGGATATTTGTCCATTGAGTGAGGCATTTGTAGGATTTACCTATGCACTTTAGGGACATAACTGCTGTGAAGGAACATCCAAAATTTACAGGTGATGGACAGCATCACAGCTGAGCCATTCCAAGCTATTTCTGGGAGGATTTTCTTGCTTTACAACTTTAGATTTCCCCTTTGCCCTCCTAGGGGATGAAATTTGGTGCTGCCTTTTTGGTTCTGCACTCACAACCTGTGGGTGGCTGGTTCAGGAGCAGAGGAGGATTCCCTGTGGGATATTCCCTGGGTGCAGAGCCCATCCCTGCCCTCCCTTGCTCCCTTTTGGTGCCAGGGATCCCGGCCGTGTCCGGCTGGCGGCTCGCACCGAGGATCCCCCACCTCTCTGCCCTTTTCCAGAGCTCCTCAAAAGGACTCATTTGATTCTAATAAGGCAGATGACATTTCCAGCAACCCTTTCCAAACAGATTCCCTGCAGGGAACTTCAGGAGATTTGATCTAGGCCTTGTCAGTTTTTGCTCTCTTTTGCATCTTCTTTGACCGCTCGCCCCTAATTTGGTTGGCCCCCAGTGGTGTCCTGAACCAAGTGAAGGTTTGTTTTTTTTGTGACAGCTGTGCTGCTGCCATCCCTTGGCTCCTTGTCCAAACACTCTGGCTTCAGTGGAAGCCCTAAATGAACTAATTTGCATCTCACATCCATTATATTATTTGGAATAATGAAATGCCGGAGTGCTTTCATTCCGAGATCAAGCCGTGCTCCTCCAGGTGAGAGGGGTTGTGCTGCACGTTAAATGTTGGCTGTGCCCCACTCCTGAGTTCTGGAATTTGGGAAATCAAACCTGAGAGCCCTCAAATTTCCAGCAGAGACTCACTGATGCTTTTGACTGCCTCTCCCATCGTGTCAGCCTTGCCAAGCTTCAGACTTGCTAATCAGGGTGAAGGATTTTCTTTTCTTTGGCTGGATTTATTTACTGTACTGACATGTAAAATTCATCTCTTGACCTGATGCACTTCTAGTTTTACATAAAGGCTCCAGAAGCCAACAATTCTGCCATTTCAGACATTTCAGCCTTTTCATTGTCTGTGTAATTTTTGGTGAGAACCCAAGGAGAGCTTGTTAACCACCACCCTCATCAATAATTACATTATTTTAGTCCCCATGCTGATGCTATTGATTAGATTTCAAGAACTTTAAGACTAAATTCAGACTCTCAAAGTATCAGAGAACTACTTTAATATTCTTTGCTAGTTTTGATTTGTTGTTTGAACTTGTCTTCCCTTTCCCCATCCATATGTTAGATGCTCCTTGTTTCCTTCCAACCATTCAAATTATTCAGGCATAAGAATTGAATACCATTATGGCTCAGCTACAAGAGTTTTACATTAGCCAAAATATGAAAAGCAGATTTATAGTAGTTCCTATAAAGCCAGAGATGGTAAATTGTATTGACGTGTTGTGTTTAGGGAAATCTTTCTTTACCACTGTCCATTTGTGCAATGTAAACTGATTCTTTTGCTCCCCTCTCATGAGAGCATGTTCCATTCAGGGAAATACATTAAAGTTTAAATTATTCAGCGTGCTTTGCTTTGAATGTTCTGAAATCAAATTCAAATCTAGCAAATAAATCCCTCCTTATGTATTAACAATGGAATAAATAGGAGTGTTTTGCCAACAGAAATTATTCTTCATCTGGATTTTTCTGTCTGTTTGGTTTTGACTTGTCAGAGGAAAGTGGAACTCTGAGTTTTCACTGCATCTCAGCTTCTGTTTGGGTGTGACTCTTTATCCTGACCTGGGGAGGATTTTGTGCCAGGATGTTCTTCTTCCTCTCATTTCTTAACAATGTGTGTTGTTGTGAAGGACTTGTTGATGAAAGAGAATAATACACAAGATTTGTGACATGAACTTTGTAGTGGACTCACAAGACTCTTCAAAGTAATGGGAAAAATTCTGAAGGCAGCTTTGCCTGAAGATGACTTTTGTTGTCTGAATAAGTGTCCAGAAAACTGAGTAGATGTGACACTCATGTTAGGGTTTTGTGGGTGTGATGGTCAAAGGTTGGACTTCATGATATCAGAGGTTTTTTCCAAACCTTCATGATTCTTTAAGCAGTTTCTTCTCTAAAGGCCTCAAATATTACAGAAATTACAGGAAACATCCCCAGAACTCCTCATAGCACCACATCAGGGATGGATTTTTTAATAAAATGGATTGGTTTTATAGGAGAAGGTGCTACAGAGCAGAAGGCAGGGCTGAAATCTCCTGAGCTGCTGGGCCAGTCTGAGATGGTCCCATTGTGGTCTGGACCTCAGCCTTCTCTGGACTTAGAGATTTCATGGGCAATTCTGGATTTTATGGAAATAGCTCAAGTTTGGACTAGATTAAGAGCTAGGGAAGGTTTTTTGGGAATCCTTGCAGACTTGTGACCAGGAGATATTTGACTTTTAGTCCCTGTGTTAACAAAGCCTTAACAGAGAGCTGTGGAATGGGGCTGATTTATGTCCTGCTAAATTTAATGAAGAATTTTTGGGATTTTCACTGCAGATGGGTTTATTCCATGGACAGAAATCCTGGGATTCCTGTGATGAGGATGGTGGAGCTGGGAGTGCTCTGCATGTCACAGAATTCACTGTAATGACTCCCAACTGCTTTGGTGCCTTCTTTTCCTCCTTTCCTTGTTTTCCATCTGAACAAAATTTGCTGCCCTTGAGTCTCCAAAATTGGTATTTTCCTGTGCAGAATGAACTTCCACTGCAGAGAAGAGGTGACACCTCTGCCTCATGTGGTGTTAAACAGATTGTTTGATGTATTTGCCTTCATTTACTGACTTACTGTCAGCTTTTATCCTTCTCTGACCTTCTGGCAGTTTATGCAGAGTTTCAAAGCTAATAATATCTGCTAAACCAGGCATCTGCTAGAAATCATATGCTGTGCTTCAAATCACTCCAGAACAGGTTGGAATTCAGCTGGAAAATTGAGGAGGCTCTGTTAACTTTATGCAACCTCTTACTGACTAACCAAAAGAGTGAAATATCTGTTGGTTTTATAGGAAATCTTTGTACAATGTTTCATGTCCCTTCCAGGATCAGAGTAAGAACTTGTTCTGATTTGTAATTCGATTTTCAGTCACTTAAATCCAAGTTGTGGGAAGGTCTGATGGTGCCTCAACAATGTGGGAGTCATAGGAAGAAAATGGATGGGAGGAATATTGGGGTAGGATTGGAGGGTTTGAGGTTTGGTGCTGGAGCAGCCCTGGGCAGGGTGTGATACCCTTTGTGTGCAGTAAAAATGAACATTTTGGTTTGGTTCCACGTGTCCATTTTAGTATGGAATGGGTTTTATTCCCTTTGGTAAACCTGCTGGATATTCAGGATGTGATTCTCACTTCTTTCCCTTGCCATGCAAGGGTGGAGGAAACACAGCCTTGCAATCCAGACTCCCATCACAATTTGGTTTTCTGACCCTGTGAACTCCTTGGACACTCTTGCTGGACTCTTCTACTGTGACAATCATTTATTAACCCTCTTGGTCATTAAAACCCTCTCTGAGTAAAATGTTTTCAAAATACTCCAGCTGGACTAAAATTTTTCTCCATCAGAGGTTTGGGGTGATGAGAAGATTCGCTTTGTAGAGGGGAAGACACAACTGATTATAGTGAGGAGAGTTTAAATCATCTCCAGATTAACACTGCAAGGGTTGAGGAGGCTGATAAAAGAGTAAAAATAAAGTAAAAACAGAGGGAACACAATTAAAGCTTGGTTATAATGTAACCCAAAGTTAATATTTCAGTTCTTTGCCATCACTGGCTGCTGTGTCCACACTCAGCACAGAACTCCAGCTTGTGCTCCTTCTCCAGATCCCATTCCCAGGAGCAGGAAAGCAGCAGCTTGCTGCTCCAAAGGCTCTGGTTTCTATTTCAGCCTCTCAATAAATAAAAGAGACACTCTGAGTTCATCACCATCTCACTCTTTTGGTAATTATTGATTTTGGAAGTGCAGACAACTTCAAAAGTTGCCAATTTTTAATTTAAAACATTCATCTTCCATTAGATTTTTTTTTTCTTCAGCTTGTGCAGCTTTAAAACAGCTTGCTATAAACTCATTTTTTTAAAAAGATATCATTTTAATTACTTTTGATAAGGAAGAAATCCTCAGGCTCATTACTAAAACCTAATTCCTTCTTTAGTGCAAAACCTGATTATTCATTGCCAGCTCCAGTCACCTGCAGAATTTTGGGGGCAGCCAGCCCAGCTCCAGCAGCACTGTGGAAAAAGAAGATTTTTCCTTGTAAAACCCAGTGGGTGCAGAGGTTTAGCCCAGACTAAAGCACATTTCTTGAGTGCAGCTGGTGCAGTGTCCCAGCAAGCCCAGGGTCCTGTGTCTCTGTGAATAATGAAACACCATTTCAGTTTCCTTCGTGCCCAAAACTCTCACAGAGCTCTTGGGGAATTTGCCAGCAGCTCCACAGCCATGGAGAGGAAAAAGAGCTCCAAGTGTGTGTCATTTTTGTAGATGAATTTTATTTTTGTTCAAATATACGACAACTCTTTCCAAATATTGTCTGTGGGTTACAGGCTGCTCCCACTTCAATATTGCCACGTCTGTGAATTGCACCTTGTGTTTTTTCCCAGTCCATTCACTGCTGTGGGCACTGAGATTGATGCATTTTCTGATTTTTTTTTATTTTTTTTATTTAGCCTGTAATATGTTGGCCTTCCTCAGGTTCTTATCCTGACAATCTGATATTTGTTCTTTTGTTTCCAGAGTGTCCCAAATTGCTCATAGCCATAGAGATATCACTCTGCTTGCTCTTCTCTCCTGTATTTATTCCTTCTTTAGGGCACTGTTGTTGATGCTCACAGGTTTTAGTGTCACATTTTTGCTGACAACTCCCAAATCTATTTTTCTGTCTGTACCCACTGACCCTGCCCTGGCTCTCCCTTTGCTGTGCCTGATTGCCTCCATGACATTTCAGGTCTGAATTGATGCCATCAAACTTTCTCAAGTTGAGTTGTAGCTTAAAGAGCTCTCTCAGTATTACTTTTATATCTGTATTTCTTTTTTTTTTTCCATTGACTTTGGTGGATGCAGCAAAATCTTTTATGATTTCCTCTAAGATCTTTAACTAATATCAGTAAATTATTAGTGCTTCATCATGGAAGTCTTAACAGCAATCAGTGTTTGATAAACTTACAATTCTCATAATCAAATAAATGAATTTAGGCAACTGGAATTTCTCTAGTGGGTACGATGTTGATGTGTTAAAATGTGTGTCTGTTTTGAAGGGCAGATCGATATAGAACTTTAAATAATAAAATTCTGGAAATCTTTATGGGCACATAAACCAAACCAGCAGATTCTGTGTGTGCCACATCCCCCTGGGCAGCTGTGACCCAAAAGAGATGTGGCACCCTCAGAGCCCCCAGAAATTCCTGAGAATCCAGGAAACACCTGAGCTGCCAGCAGAGAGCATCTCAGGAGATACTGGAAATTCAAAGCACTGGCCAGTATGCCCAGGATCCATAAAAATTAGTGGAATTTGCTGTCCTGAAGGATTGGCTCTAGGGGTGAGGTGCTTTAGGGAATGACAGGGTCTGGTTCTGTGGGAATTCATGCACAGTCATTCAGGAAGACTGAGATGAATGTTCCTTTCTAAACTGTTTTTTCTTTTAAAAACTCCACGGATTTATTTTGTAATGCTGAGGTGATTAAAACCAAGTTCTATTCCATGATTTCCTGTGTGGTTAAAACAATAATTTTCTTTACATTTTCACCTTTGCTTCAGTCTTTTCCCTTATCTTCCCCTCTGCTGCTCTCTCCTCTGCCTCTCAAAGCCTGTAACAGAATTCCTTATCTCATCCCCCCCTCTCCCTGCTGACTTCTGAGAAGAAAAGGTTGATCCAACGTTTATACCCTAATTTGCTCCTTCTGGGGCTCATCTCTGGCTTCCCAACTCTGCGTTTAACATCCAGCTCCTTCTGAAACACTTCTCTGCTCCTTTGACTCCCATTGTGCTGCTGCACATCCAGGACTCATCCAGGCTTTAAGATATTTGAGCACAGTTTGCAAAGCAGCTTCAAATCAATATCAGCCCAAACCAGCAGCTTTATTACCCAACGAATGATGCTTAAAATTGAGAGTTCAGAGGGGAAAGGAGTCAGGCTGGAGTGGCAGGAGTTCAGGGTGGTTTAACCCTGAGGAGAGCTGGAGGGCAGATGTTGTGCCCTGCAAGAACTGACCTTTTTATCCTCCTGAAAACCTGGAGAGGGGATGTGAGAGGGCAGAGGGAAACCTCTCCATGCCTGGAAATAGCCACAGAAAAGCTTTTATTTCTCCAGTGAATGTCCCTGCCTGGGAGCTGCTCCTGCAGGGACAAAGGGAGAGTGACTTTGACCTGGGCAGGTAGTGATGGGGAAATGGTTTTTAAGTAGAAAGGGAGAGATTGAGATGGGATTAGGGAAGGAATTCCTGTGAGGAATAGAATTCCCAGATTTGCTGTGGCTGCCCCTGGATCCCTGGCAGTGCCCAAGGCCAGGCTGGAGCAGCCTGGGACAGGGGAGGTGTCCCTGTCCATGGCAGGGATGGCACTGGATGGGATTTAATGGGATTTAAGGTCCTTCCAACCCAAACCATCCTGGGATTCCATGATTTCTACAATCCAGCTTTCACCCTTTGGGACTGGACATTGACCACATGCCCAATGCACAACAATTCAGCCAGTTCTGCTTGGTTTGGGCAGCTGCAGGACTGGAAATCTCCCCAGATGGTGACAAAGTTTGTTCCCTTCAGTTCCTTGGCTGCTGAGCAGATTCCAAACCGTGGGAATTGTTTGGGATTTTAATTAAACCGCCTTAAAGCCTCAGAAAGTGACGATGAAAATGATCAAAATGAAAATTCACAAAGGAGCACACAAATCTGGTTTGGAGCTGGGCTCTTTGCAGGGCTGGGCTGCACAGCCTGCCTCTGATAATTGCATTCATAAACACAAATTTTTAATTATGTTAATGCTTCCTTTTTTTGATGCATCTCGCTAATGGTGTGCATAAAGGGATGCTTGGCTTTTATATTCTGTGGAGAAGTGAAACATCTCCATGTTGAGCATTAGAGATGGTTTAAAGAAGGAGCAAATTTTGGTCCTTTTTGTGGAAAATTTTGTGGAAAATTTCAGAATAAGGTATGGTTAAAAGGAGGAGAGAAATTTGGTCCTTTTTGTGTAAAATTTCAGAATTAGGGATGGTTAAAAGGAGAGAATTTTGGTGCTTTTGGTGGAAAATTTTGTGTAAAATTTCAGAATTAGGGATAGTTAAAAGGAGGAGCAAATTTTGGTCCTTTTTGTGGAAAATTTTGTGTAAAATTTCAGACTTAGGGATAGTTAAAAGGAGGAGCAAATTTTGGTCCTTTTTGTGGAAAAATTTGTGTAAAATTTCAGAATTAGGGATGGCTAAAAGGAGAGAATTTTGGTGCTTTTGGTGGAAAATTTTGTGTAAAATTTCAGAATTAGGGATGGTTAAAAGAAGGAGAGAATTTTGGTCCTTTTTGTGTAAAATTTCAGAATTAGGGATGGTTAAAAGAAAGAGCAAGTTTTGGTCCTTTTTGTGTAAAATTTTGTGTAAAATTTCAGAATTAGAAATGGTTAAAATGAGGAGCAAATTTTGGTCCTTTTTGTGTAAAATTTCAGAATTAGGGATGGTTAAAGGAAGGAGAGAATTTTGGTCCTTTTTGTGTAAAATTTTGTGTAAAATTTTGTGTAAAATTTCAGAATTAGGGATGGTTAAAAGAAGGAGCAAATTTTGGTCCTTTTTGTGTACAATTTGGGGCACCCTTCAAACTTGTTTTATCTTTGTGGGATTTCTCCAAGAGAATGGAATTTATTGTGCATCAGAGGGATGGTTTCTATTTAATCAGCAGTTTTCACTCAAGGTTTTGCTCATGTGAGATGTGTTGCTGTTCTGTGTGGAAATATGGGAAATACAGGATATCAGAGTGTGATAGGATTGGAATCCCAGAGGGAGAGATGGGAATTTGGGAAGGAATTTCCCCCTGAGAGGACACTGGGGCTTGGAGCACCCAGGGGTGCTGGAAGGCGTCCCTGGGACAGGAACTGGATGAGCTTTAAGGTCCCTTCCAAGCAGTTCTATGATTATAAATTCCTGGATCTAACAAAAAAATCTCTATTTTCCATCTCCATTTTTCCTTGTCTGACACATTTTTAAAGCCAAGGGAGTTAAGGTTAGACATACTTCTAGTAATGGGCTTTTTCGACAGTTTTTAAAATGCTTTCCTAATAAAAAAAAAAGGAGGAAAACCAAACCCAGTAGAGCAGGATAATGCCAGGGATTTATCAATGTAAATTGGCTTTCTGGGCTCAAATTAACTTCTCAGAAATGTCACAAGACAGTCACAAGTGAAAAGCAGCTTTGTCCCAATTAGACAGAATTTGCTCTTGGTTGTAATATTTTAGGGGAAAAAAAAAGACATTTAAATTCCTTATGTTAAGACACGAGTGGAGTGAGGAAAATCAGCCTTTCAAAATCATTCATAACCCTTTCCACCCAAAGGAAATGAAAAGGAGCACAAACTTCCTCCTGGAGGGTTTAGAGGTATCACTTTAACTTGATTTGTGATAATGGAAAACTCTATTGAGCAGTTCAAGCTGAGGGTTTGGGAAGGAATGCTGGGATCTCCATCCTGGCCTATTTTTATCCCCTGCTAAGTTTATTTTTGGCTGAAGTTGAACTTTGCTGCTGTGTCTCTGTTGCCTTTTATTGTTATTATTTCAGGTGTGAAAATCTGTAAACTGTAGGACAATGAGATGTATAACAAAAAGAGGAAATGCAGTGATTTCCAAATGATTTTCCAGTGCAACAGAATAATATTTGGGATGAGTAGGAAGTTTTCTCATGGGTGAATCTGCCAGGATTTTGCTCTTTGTTATTAGCAAGTGGTGCTCTTTGTATTCTTTTGGGATTTGTGGATATTAACTGAGAAGTTGAGTGGTAGGATAAAAGGTCTGTTCTCTATCTGTTGTAAAAAAATCCTTGAAAAATGTGTCAGAGGAATTTCTGCAATTCCATAAAACTCCAGGGAGTTTATTGTTCCTGCACCAGAGAGTGCAAAACTGGGGCACTTAAAAAATTGGGTTAAAATGTTTTGTTAAACAGTCATGAATACTCTATTTGTTATATGTGTTATTAAATAGTTTTAAAAATATGTTCTCAGGGGAAAAGCAGTGGTTAATAATGGTGCCATTCCCAAATTTTGATGGGATTCCTTGGGGCACAGCAGTGCAGAGTGATTTTATCTCATTATCTCATGGAACCTGGGCTTAAATCAGCAGCAATTTGGATTAAACCAACGTGAATCAAGAGACCTGGCTTCTGCAAATGCTGAGTTTAAAAAGTCACCTTGACTTTGGTTATTTTTCCTGGCTTGGGTAAAAATTAATTTCAATTAAGAGCAGGGTTTTTCTCTCACCCCATAGGTTAGGAAGGGGTGTGTTGGAAGCTGGCAAAGACCCCAGGCCATTGTTGGGGCAGCAGTGCCAGGTAGAATTCAGCAAATGCCTGAACATCTTTTAGATTTCTACCCATGTGAGTGGGGAAAAGGGAAATACTGCCTGTTGGGGAGGGAATAGCAAAATCTTATGAGTGCCTAGCAAGTAGTTCTGGAACAATAGATGAAATAGAGATGTTGGCAGTCTTTGACATAGACACTGAAAATAGTTATGTGAAGGTTTGAGGCCTCTTCCTTTGTGTGGATGATACCAAATGCCACAAATACCAAAGAACCAACAGACATCCTGTCCCAAGCCTGGCAGGAAAGGTCTGAAGATAAGGGTGACAGATAAGAAAGCCATAAAACATGGGAATTTAGTGATTCCTATAGGTTGCATGCAAATATTAGGAAATTAGTATATTGCATTACATTGGTTGTTGGAAATTAGAATATTCATCATAGAAAAATACCTTGGGAAGGAGCTGCTGCTCATCCCTGGTGGCTGATGATGGGCAGTGCTTAATACAGCTGCTGGAACCTGTTTGGGGTTGGTTTTTTTGTTTTGTTACACAGAGGGAATTTTCATCTTTCCACAGCTGAGAGCTCTGTGGCAGCACAGGCTGAACTCACACAACCTCCTCTCCCTGTCTGCTGACAAAACCTCCGACGTGCCAACACTGGGAGCGAACACAAAATAAAAAATGTGTTTACCCTTTTAGTGTGTTTTATCAGCTCCATTGATTTCTTGATAGAACATCCTCGAGATCTCTGTTACAAGGCAGAGCAGCTCTGAACAAACAGCTCACGTGTTCCAGAGCCTTTTCCCATGTGCCCCACTGGGAAAAAAACCCAGAGCCTGGGAGGGCTAAATTCTGAATTCTGATTTCTGATTGGAAAACACTTGGAAATGTGATTATTCCTGTCCCTTCCATGGCTTGGAGCAACCTGGGATGGTGAAAAATGTCCCTGCCATGGCAGGGATTGGGAAAAGATGAACTGAAAGGTCCCTTCCAACCCAAAGCATTGCTTGTTCCCCACTAATTATATATAAAATGGTGATCCTTATATTGTTTAAATACTGAACTATAAAGAAGTATATAAACCTAAAAAATTTCACCAAATAACCAATTAGATGGATCAACTATGGATGTTGGAATACTATTTTTTAGTTTTTATGACCCAAGTTTTTCCTCCCAAGAAACTCCCACTGGATACAGCACAATTTGTCAAATGTCTCTTACAGGAATTAAAGGGAGTATTGTAAAATCTCCATGAATTATCAAATTATAATTATCATCAAAAGCATCTTCCTTGGAGGTAGAAAGAAAACAGCTGGGCAGACATCATTTTGGAGGAGAAAAAAGCAGATGTTCTGTCTCATGACAGGAAACTCAGGGGAGCTCAGACTTCAATTAATAAATATTTCTGAGTCCTGGTAATGAAGCTGAGAACTTCAATTTTGAGCCAAAAATTGCATTTAATCCACATTTCTTTAAACATGCTCCTTTATTAGAAATATCTACTCCTGGCCCCTGTGACCATAAAAAAAAAAAAAAAAAAAAGCTTAAAATTCTCTGCCATAACTTTATGCTGCTCTCTTTTTCTTTTCTTGCTAAAGATTTGCAGGAGCAAAAGATCAAGATCTAACTTTCATAAACATAAGGATTGGAGGAATTTTTTTGCAAAGGTCTTTTTAGGCTTCTGCTTTTTGGTGCCACAAAAAAACCAAACCAACTTCCAAAACCCTGGAGAAATTTGCTGATTTTCAACATCCAGCCCAGGCAACTTTTAGAGTTTGTGATTTTGGGGGCAGCATTTGTAAATTAGCAAAAAAGACAGCAGTGCATTAAATATATTTAACATTTTAAATTGCAAAAGGTTAAAAATATTTAAAATTCAGATATTTTGAGCCTTTTGAATTTCTGTCTACAATAGATCTCTTAAGGGACTGTTATCATAACTGTTGGGAACTCTCATTTCACGAGTAGGAGTCTGATATTTCCTTTTTATGCAACTCTTTTTTTTTTTTTTCTTGCTTTGGTGGCTCAGGATCAGGCTCTGAGATGGGAGATAGAAGCCCTGTGATAGAGGGTTATTTTTGTCAATAGCAATCCTGGGTAATGAGATGTATCTCTTGGTTTCATTTGAATTTTAGAAGACGTTTCAAGTTATTTTTAAAAACTTTATCACGACTGTCTGAAAGGAAAGATAAGCCAGAAAGGATGTGGAAACTTTTAGAAACTCAACTTTGGAGATGGATGAGATAAAGGGTCTGAGTGTAAGTGGGAGAATGATGCCAGTGTCATGGCAGGAACTGATTTAATAAATATAAATATGCAGGTAATTAGAGCAGGAACTGATTTCAGCAATTCTTGCTGCAATATGAGAAATATAAATATATATTTCTTTCACACCCCATTTCAGTTCTGCCAGCTCAGAGCCCCCCTGGAACAAGAACAGGGAGAGGATCATTCACTGCTTGCTTCCACTGGGGAGAAGTGCTTGGTGTCAGATGGTTCTGCTGGCATCCTCCTGGCCTTTGGAAAGGACAGAAAATTCACATTTTCCCTGTAAATCCTCAGCTGGGAGCACTCCCTGAGCACTTTTAACTGGGTTTTTGTCACTGTTTTAAGGATGACAGATAAACCATTGTTATTAGTGTGAGAAGAATGGATATCACAGGGAGTTTTCTTCAATTTTCACTTAAATTTCTGCTAAAAATAAATTTTTTGTTCTCCAGTGGGGCCACTGGAGCTGCTGGTGGCTGCTGGCCAGTGGGACACTTTACAGAGCATGGAGAGAGTGTTAATCCCTGATTTTGTTGGGAGGTGACAGAGTTTGTACAGGAGAGGAGATGCAAACATTGCCAGCACTGTGGTCTGTGCACAAATAAATAAAAATACAGAAGGTGGCACAGGAGCCCTGGTCTGGAAATGTCAGATTATCAGGGGGGTTTGGATACCAGGGCAAAGTTCCTGATCCACAGGGTGCTGGGCACTGCCCAGGCTCCCCAGGGACTGTCCCAGAGCTCCAGCAGAGCTGGGACAGGGATGCCCAGGGTGAGATTTTTGGGGTCTGTGCAGGGCCAGCAGCTGGGATGACCCCTCAGGATACCCCATGGTTTTTACAGACAACAGCAAAACTGGTTTATTCACAGATTAAGCTGCAGCAGAGATCAGTTTAATTAAAGCATGAGATTAAAGAATGGTTTTCCTACCCCAACCTTGCTCTGGGCTCCCTCCTGGCCAGCTCTGCCCATCTCCATGTGCCAGTTTATGGAAGGAAGGATCCAGCAGCTTATTAATAACCCCAGACCTGTCAGACATTAAGCCCACACTCAATAATGAGCAAACCCTCTTGGCAGACTCTTGCACAAGCAAAAAAAAAAAAAACCCAAACCCTCCATATATTAAATATACACTTGAGAAACACGACCTAGCTTTGCTCCAGTTGCAGGCATATGCTGCTGAGAATATGCAGCAATTTCAGGCTCAATCATATGTTCTCCAAGGAAACCCACTGGTACCTAATTACAGAAAAGATTACAAATGATAATGACACGATAATGAATTGCAGAACCTTCATGAGTTATTAGCTCAGCTTCCTGCTGTGCATCAGGACCCTTGGGTGGGGTGGAAGGAGAGCTGTGAGTGGCATTTGCTGGTGGCTTCCCTGGGAGGCCACAGGGAATTACAAACTCTTCTGGTTGTATGAGATGGGACAAGTTCTTGTGCCTGCTGTGGTTTGTATAAAGTTAGAGCCAAAAAGATCCTGATTTTGGTATTTCCTAAGCCTTTGCCACCTCTGTTGGTACCATGGTGTCTGCTTTTCCAGTTATGACCTTTCCATGATCCCACATTTTCCTTTTAGCCACAATTCATTCAGTTCTCCTTCCTGCCATAACCTTCAGGTTAAGAACACACAAAATTGCAAAGGAAAGGAATTCTGGCGTTTGGTAAAGCCAAGATTACACTCCCTATCACTGCTCTTCCTTCCCTTTACCATTCCTTGGGTTTCAGACATGGACAAGACCACGATGTAATAATTGTAGATAAAAATCTGTGTCCTGTTAATTTTAATTAAATCATATTTAGCCCCTGATATGCCCCCAGTTGCCATGGGGGTGACTCAGGCAGAACTCTGCAATTTTATAATAATCTCCAACAGATAGTCCTAAATTCACTGCTGACTGGAAAAGTTGGGCTTCAGTTTGAACAGCTTAGCCAGGATTTCCTTAAGTCTTGCTAAGCTTTATTCACTTCTTGTATAACACAGCAAAATCTCAGCAGAATTAGATACTGTGGTTTTCAAAACTGGAATTTGTTTCAACCAAAAAACAACGCAGAAAGACAAAACACAAAACAGATTCTTTTTGCCTAAAAGACAAAACAGTGTCCAAGGAATTTATAAATAATTTTCCTTCCAATGGTGTCCTATGGCTAAGCAGACATGAAATGTAAATTAAAGTAAATTAAAATAAATCTTGTATTTTTTTGCCTCATTCAAAGTCAATTTGAACCCAATGCTTTACCCACAGGAGGAGAAAAAGTTGTTTGTCACTGGTGTCAAATGCAAGACCTCGGGTCATTGTAAGAGAGGTGAAACAAAAAAAAATTCATGAAACCAGAACATTGAGCAGAAGCAAAATATCCAATATCTGTGTGTGGATCTGTGGAGTTGTTGGCAATGCTCTGGATTTTGCTCTCTATGGAAACAAACTTTTTTTTTTTTTTTTTTATAAAAATTGAACCCTGAAGTCTCCTTTTCGATGAAATGTCACTCTCCTCTTGTGGAAAACAAATCTTTGCAGGAAAACAATGTCCTGTGAGCCCTCCCTCTCCCTGATTTCTCTTAGGAGTGGGAGGAAAAACTTTTGCCCAATCCTGTTTTTAAATTTAGTTTTTCAGTGGATTCCTGGGAAGTACTTGGCAGGTAATTTTTTATCATTATTCTTCCCTGACAGCTGGGTTGGAGGGCTTGTCCTCATCTTCCCAAATCCAGAGTGACTTGTACAATTCCCATGTCTGGGAACTCTCTGTTTTGTAATAATTATTAATTCCTACTTGAATTCTGTTATGGGTAAGTGGGAATTAAGGAGCTGGCCCAGGATCTGGAATGGACTGTGGGGTTGGCATCAAAGAGGGCAAAGGGAGATCTGATTTAGATCAAGGGATTGTCACAGGCTTATTCTGGGGACATTAAAAATAAATCTTCAGAAATCTGTTCCAGATTCTTCACCACACTTAAACTCCTGCTAAAAAATCTGTGCTCTCCTCCAGAGCTTCTTGGAGCCCTTGGTGGGATAATTTTCTGTCAGTTGTGACTTTTTAAAATATCTTTGACTTTTCTTTTACAAAAAAAGAAGTCTGGCTTAGAGAATGGTGTTTCCAATATCTTCTGTGTAGATTTTTGATCAAGTGCTTCAGATAAAAAAATAATTTTACAGGTTTAAAATCAGTTTGTCATTGTGGGATGGTTAGAACCCTCCATCCAGGTGTTGGGCTATGTATATAAAACTAAGGAAGAAATGAAACCAGTTTCTTCATGGCCAGTGATCTGAAATATTTTGTTCTGAACAATTCTTTTTGCAGTTAAAATGTTAAAACTATAACTCTTGAAGTTTGTATCTCCCTTTATCCACCAGCCTTAAGAGTCCTGTGGCCTTTGGGATAGGGAGAAGGCTGGTTTGGTTTTGTAGAAAATCTTCTGCAGAACCATGTCAAAAATTCCTCTTATCCTTTGGGCTTTAGAAATGATGCTTTTAAATTTTATTACCTGGGCCATTTTCTGTGGGGAAGAGTCATCCTGAATTGATAAGAAAATGACAATTAGATTTTTTTTTCTTTAAGGTGGTGGATATGTAGAAGACAATAATTGAGCTATGAAATTGTGTAAGCTTCACAGCACCCAAACCCATCAAATTTCCTTTTGAGCCAGAGTGCCACAAATTCACAGGGGAGCAGATTTGATCTCTTCCCTAATGTACGTGAGTTATAAAAAAATTAAAGTATCATATTCTACTTGCTGGATTAGAAAATAGCAATAACTGGAAGAGTGCTCTGGTATTTCAGGCACACGAAACCCAGGAATTGAATGTAAGACATTGATTTTCCCTTCCAGTAACTGTTCCTAAGAAAACGAGTTTATTCCAGAAAAGAGAAATGAATGGATGAATGTCTGCACATCAACCAAACTCCTGCTGAAATATGTGATGGTTTATATTGATAAATAGATGGGCAGAGAAAGTCGGGAAACTCGAAGCCAGAATCAGTAATTTACTTATGAAATAATGATTAGATTTCCCAAAAGCACTCCCATAAAAGGGTCTCTGCAGTGGAAGGAGAAGTTCAGGCTGGAAGTGTGCAGAGCTGGAAATGTGGGGTACCAGCAGCCAGTAAAAAAGCACGATCAAACCTCCACGTTTTTAATTCCATTTTTACATCTGCTCTGCAACCTTTCAGGCTGCTCTCGGAGCTAAGGCAACAATTCCAAATGGCTGGAGTGGAAAACATTATCTCTGATTCCGAGCTGGAAAATTGAACCAGCGGGTGAGCACAGGTAGGCAACTGCTTTATGGGAAGAGCAAATGGTTCTGAGATTGCTGAGCTAAAAGTGCTTCTGGAAACCAGAAGAATGTAAGAAAATATATAAGAAACCAATCATGAGCCTCAGCAACTCCAGGCTCACAGTGCCTTTATATTGGAAAGAAGTAATTTTTGGGTGTGCTGGAAGATTTGCTGAGGTTCAATTTCCAGTTTTTATTTAGTCCATTCGTTCAGTCTATTGTGTAAAAAGAAAAAAAAAAAATCCATCTGGCATGAATTGAGTGGTTTCTCCTTTCAGCTCTGTTTGTTAATCATTTCATTAAACACCCCAAATATTTAGAGGCTGAAAGGACACTTTATTTCTGAGCGTGCAGCTGGGTGGGATCCAGGGCAAGTTAAGATGATGCTGGAGAGATCTTCCTGAGTGAGGTTATTTTCCTGGCACAGCCACAGTCAGGGATGGAATTCAGTGCCATTGCACAGGTTTTCTGATGGAACATTTCACACCTATTGCTGGGAAAAGAAAGAATTATTCAGCTTGTGCTTACTGGAGCTGATGTATATCCCAAAATCAATTTCAGCACGTCTCCTGGTTGAGGAGCTAGAGAGGCTTTACATGCATCTCAATGTTTTATTACTGCTGCAATTTGCAAGGTTAATTTGAAAAACATGCCCTCAGCCTAATAATTGAGACTTTTTTTAATTTACAAGGGTTCTTCAGCGATTTGTTTATTAATCCAATTGCAAACAGATGGTGATAAGTTGGGGGATTTTTTTTATATATTTTTTTTTCCTGGCTGTGTTTCTCTCCCATCTGACCTCATTGAGAGGTTTCCCAGTCAGCTGAAAATTTGGGTTAGACTTGAGGTTCAAATCCTTGAAAGAAGGTGGTTCATGAGCAAAGATGGCACAGGAAGAGAATGATTAACAAAAACAACCCCTGAGATTTCCTTGTAGGCACAGGATGGTTCACATCTGCCCCACAGCTGGGGAAAGGCTTCGTCAGAGTGAAGCTAAAAAACTAAAAAGTGACCAAAAACATTCCATTATTTCATTTCCTTGCCACGATTTTTCTGGTGTGTCTTGTGCTGTGACTGAAATTCAGTGGCAGCAGATGCATCTCCCTCCAAATATTTTGCTAATTGAACAAATTCTGATCTTAAAATATTTAAGAGGAACTTATGCTGCATGAGGTGAAGTTGCTCCTGCAATAATTTTGTTTACTGGGGGTTTTTTTGGCATTACATGAAAGATTGGATTAGAGAAGTCCAATCAATCTGGTACCTGAGCAATTTTACTTTATAAATGCAAAGTGCAGAATTGCTGAAATTCATCAATTTTTTTTTCTCTCATTAATACTAGAGGAAAAAAACCCCAGTCATCTTTGAAAAAAGTTCAATAATATTTTATCTAATGAAGAATGCTCATGCCTCATTTATTTCTGGAAAACTCCTTCCCTTTTAAATAGCAGGTAATTTTTAATTTTTTTAAGAAGCAGGCCTTTCCAACATTCATTTCTGTGATATTATTATTATTAATAATATTAATATTTTAATAACCAGGCCTTTCCATCATTCCTCCAAGCTGGTTTTAGCAAGGACACAGAGGTGACATCCAGGATTGGTGAAAAGTGGTTTTGGGAAAGGTTTTTCTGCATATTTCTACAGGAAACCCCTCTGAGCTGGGGATTTGGGTTGATGTTGAAAGTTCCTGCTCTGAGATTCAGTGTCTTAGTTTGATTTTTTTTTTCTGTCTTTTGAATGTTGCAGTGACTGTGGGATGTTTTATCTTCCCATAAATTTAAATTACTGCTTTCCCCAAGCACCTAGAGGAGATTTCCAAGAAGAAAACTGCTGTGACCTCGGTGGGTTTGCAGGGAGTATTTCACCAGCCATTAGGGGTGGTTTATGATTTAATCCATTTTCAACCCTTCCTGTAAGTACTTATATTTTCCACTTAATTGTATCCATTTGATCCTCAGCAGTCCTTCAGGAGACAAAGTTATTGGACCATTATCTAGTCATGAGGCATTGATTTGTGCTATATAAAGAATGTATGGATCTTGCTCTTTTAGAATGGGAACACCTCTTTGTACTTGATCTTGTAAATGGGAGAAGACTCTTCCCTCTGTGAACTTCAGGCTGAAATCTGTCCAGATCACAATTTTAATTTCTTTTTAAACAATATGCTGCTTATAACACCCTTAGAAATGGGATTTGGAATTTCCTTGTGACCTCTGAATGATGATATTTATAGTCTAACTGTGCCTAACAGAAGAGGAGAAGGGCTCTTTACGGGATGGAATTGGATTTTGTCCAAGAAAACATCGTGTTGAAAAGAGGAGCTGCCACTGGATGTGACCAAGGGGATTGGCAAAACTGGGTAAGCATTTCCAGAGGTTGGTGCCTCCTCAGCACCATCAGCTCAGAAGGGTGAGCTCCAGGTGCAACCAGAGCCCTGAAAGAGTGTCAGGATTTCTGATGTCCTCCTGCTCCAGTAATGCATCTCAAAGATGAATCCCACTCAGTGCACACAGCACCTTCCCCAGGGCACTCCCATTGCCACAGTGACAATTAAAAGGTGTTTTTCAGCTGCTTTTAGAACAAATGTGGGATATTATTTCTATTTGATGTGAGGTTGTGGCAGGACTCTCATAAGTTAAGCTCATCAGCTGATGGCCTGGCTACACTGATAATTTGTCTTAGAGCTCACTTGAGTCAGAAAGGGGTGCTGGTGAAAATTCCATCCCAACATCCCATCCAGCCCTGCCCTCTGGCAGTGGGAGCCATTCCCTGTGTCCTGTCCCTCCATCCCTTGTCCCCAGTCCCTCTCCAGCTCTCCTGGAGCCCCTTTAGCTCTGGAAGGTCTCTGAGCTCTCCCTGCATCCTTCTCCTCTCCAGGTGAGCACCCCCAGCTCTCCAGCCTGGCACAGCCCTGGAGCAGCTCCTTGGCCTCCTCTGGAATCCCTCCAGCAGCTCCATGTAGGCTCCTCCTGGAAGTTCCACCTCCTAAAATCAGATTTAATGAACGTGGTGGAAGCAATCCCTGTCCCTGTCCGAGGTGCTGATGGTTGCAGTGGGCAGGATGGGAATGGCCAGGTTTATGGGCACAGGCTCACCCCAATAAAGCAAAACGAGGAGCAGTGAAAGCCAGGGATGTGCCAGGCTGAAAGGGCATCGTCAGTCCTGCTCCTGTGGGGAAGGGTTTCTGTGCAGGGCAGGAAGCAGCACTTGAAGGAAGGGGCTCCCCAGACTGATGGCAATGCTTGTGACTAGCACTCACTACAGATCTGATGGTCTTTGCAGGATCTGCAGCATCCCAGCCCTTCCCAGCCTTTCGTTCCTCTGCCTCTCTCTGTGTTAACATCAGCAAATCCATCTGCTGCTCCCTTGGGGCTGCTTGCACACGAGGCTGGAGGTTTGCTTAAGGCATTAGGAGGGATGCTCCTGGTGATGTTGCTTCTGCTGAGATGGCACCAAGAGCCAGTGCCTGAGATAATCCTGCCTGGCTCTGGACGTGGGCACAATTCCCAGCTAGTGCACCCTGCAAGGCTGGGGCATTCCTGTGGTGATGGAGGATCCCTGGAAGTGCTCAGAGGGAGGGGATGTGGCACTTTGTGATGTGATTTAGGGCAGAATTCAGTCAGAGGTTGGAACTGATGGTCCTGGAGATATTTTCCAGGAGATATTTCCCAGCTTTAATGATTCCAGGAGTCTCTGGTTGTGTGGCCCACTGGGACATCACCCCCAGCACACGTTCTAGTTAAGGATGGAGTTACAAAAGGAAGATTAAACAGTCCCTGCCACAGCCCTGGCTCAGTTTGTGCAGGTGATTATTTACACAACTCCATCCTGCTCATGCTTCAGTTCAGCCCATCCCCTGTCCCAGGAGAGTCTGGAATTCCTGCCCTCTCTGTGCCACTGCCACACTTTCACAACTAACCTGTTGTCACTCCTGCTTCCTCTATTTTTACAAGAGGAAGGTGAGTTTAGATGTTCTGGTGTGTGAGATGAGTAATGGCTGCATTTGTCCTGTTGTGCTTCTAAAGCATCACAGGAATTTAAAAATATTACCAATATTTCCAGGCATGCACATTACTCCAAATACATCCTGATAAATTATTCATGTTTAATGTATTTATTATGCCCATGTACAGGCACAGCAGTAAAGTGAATCACATTTTTAGTAAAAGCAATATTATTTTATATTCTTCCCCCTTTGCCCTTATTACTAATTTTGAGAAATGTCCATTGCACAATTTAGCTGGATTGGGATTTAACTGGGAACTGAGGCTTCATGTGCTTTGGAGCTCATGATATTCTATTAAAGAGTGTTCCTGTTTGGTTCTTCGGTACAAAATGCTCATAATAAGAAATATCACACAGATTTGGTCCCCAAATTCCCAAAATTCTCAGAATCACAGAGCATCCTGAGTGGGAAGGGATCATCCAGTCCAACTCCTGGCCCTGCCGAGGACACCCCAACAATCCCACCCTGTGCCTGGAGCATTGTTCAGATGATATTTTCTGCCTAAAATCCATCATTGTGACTCACCTGCCTCACCCAGTGACTCTGCACCCCACCGAATTTTCTGCATTCCAAAATCCTTTCTCTTTCTAAACTTGTGATGAATGTTGCTGCTGTGTTTTTCTAGGTTGTTATATTTTTATCTGGAGTGGTTTAATTTGCTACCAGTGCAAATATGTCTCTAACTACTGCTGAACTCCAGCTGACAGCACCTTCTGCTAATGTGGCAAATAATAACAGCACTTTGTTATCAAGCAAATAATTTAAAGTACATAAAGAAGAATTCATTATAATCTGTTATAAAAGCAATGAGAAGAGGAAGACAGCTTTTCACAAGGCCATAAAACATGGCTGGTGGAGTTCACCTCACAGCACAATCATCCAGGAGTAAATGATGCCATAAAATCAGCCTTGCCATCCTTAATTGCTTAATTAAGCTGGATTTTAAAGCAGAATTTTAATATAAGGTGCTGCTGAACACTGCAGAGATTCACCTGAGATAAAATGGGGGCAAGTGAAGTCATTTTTAATTTGTTTACAGCAGCACTTGTGTCAGCCTTTCCTGCAGATGTTGCAAGGACCAGCTTGGCTCCTGATTGCAGCCATTGCAGGGCAGGACGTGCCAAAATATTCTGGATTTCTGAGCTGCCACCCCCCCTCGTTTGTCTGGAGGAGTGATAGGATCAGCATGGAGCAGCAGGGATATTTTTGGAGGAATATTTATTTATTTATTACTCCATAGGATGGCACCCAGTGATCCAGGAACAGAACCTCTGACACCAGAAATGGGACCCAGATAAAAAGTGTCTTCAAATGTGGAGTGGCATGCTGTGGAGCTTAAATTAATTAGTTAATTAATCAAGTGCTATGGTTTTTTTGCTTTTTTCCTGAGAGGAGCTCTGGTGGTGCTCTGGTTGTATTTGTAGAACTGAGGTGGAATCTCACAAATTTATTTTTCTCCCTAAAACTCCCTGGAAATAAGTTGTAGCCAGGTGGGAATTGTTCTTTTCTCCCATGTAACAAAAGGAAACAGCCTCACCAGAGGAGGTTTAGGTTGGATATTAGGAAAATTCGTTCTCCAAAAGGTCAAGAACTGGAACAGGCTGCACAGGGAGGGTTGGAGTCAGCGTTCCTGCAAGTGTTCAGAAAATGTGTGGATGTGTTTTTTGGGAATATGGGTTTGTGGGGGGCTTGGTGTTGTTGGACTTGATGGTTTTGGAAGTCTTTCCCAACTGGAATAATTTTGTGATCTCAGCTTGGAAAGGCTGCACAAGTCATACTCCAACTTTGCTTTTCCTGTGTGTGGTTTGGTTGGTTTTTGGGAGTTCTTTGCTTGTTTTTTTGGCTTTTTTGGGCTGTTTTGGGCACGGTGAAGCCCAGAGGCTGTGAAAAGAAGCCTCAGGCTGTATCAACTCTCCCATTTTGCACTGCTCCCTCTCAGGGCTGCAGTGCCTGGCTGGCACAGCCATACATCAACGTCATTAACCCAGCACCAGCTCGGGGTAATGGATGGAGCCACAGGTGACACTCTCCCAGATGGGAACATTCCTGTGACTGATGGCTTGCTGCTCCTTTGGCACTTGAAATTAAGCAAATAAATTAGCTCCAAGTTCTGTGTGAACTGAAATGCAGCTGGAATGGGAGGAACATTCCCAGACAGAGGTGTGGGGGCTTTGCTGAAATGCAAAGTAACCAATTTAAAGTACAATTCACACCATCATTTTCCAATTATCCTGTTTGCTCCAGTTCTGCAATTCCTACTTTCTTCAGCCACTTATGCAATTACACTTTTCTGAGGGTTAAAGGATGGTTGCAGAATAAAAAACATTTTATTTATTTACTTACTTGCTTATTTATTATAATAGCAAAATGATTACAGACTTGTAATGACAAAATTAACCAAATTTGATCCCTTATTTTAGAAATTCCAGGAGATTTTTTGGTGCTGATCCTAGTTGATGTTCAAGCCATGAGAGAATTGTTCAGCCTGGTGCTCCCCTCCTGCTCTGGGAGCAACTCCCATGGGAATCACTGGTGTAATTACCTGGGAGCTACAGCAAGGCCACCTGCCCACAGGTGACACCTCTGCCTGTGCCCAGGGACAGTCTGGTTATGTGGGGAAATTAAATCCACTTTTTTATTTCCCAGTTTCTGAGCCAGCTCTGCTTAAAAAGAATGGATTTCTAGGAGGTAACACCTTTTTCTTTTTTCTTTTCTTTTCTTTTCTTTTCTTTTCTTTTCTTTTCTTTTCTTTTCTTTTCTTTTCTTTTCTTTTCTTTTCTTTTCTTTTCTTCTCTTCTCTTCTCTTCTCTTCTCTTCTCTTCTCTTCTCTTCTCTTCTCTTCTCTTCTCTTCTCTTCTCTTCTCTTCTCTTCTCTTCTCTTCTCTTCTCTTCTCTTCTCTTCTCTTCTCTTCTCTTCTCTTCTCTTCTCTTCTCTTCTCTTCTCTTCTCTTCTCTTCTCTTCTCTTCTCTTTTTTCTCTCTCTCTCTTTCTCTCTCCCTTTCTCCCTTTCTCCCTTTCTCCCTTTCTCTCTTTTCTCTCTTTTCTCTCTTTTCTCTCTTTTCTCTCTTTTCTCTCTTTTCTCTCTTTTCTTTCTTTTCTTTCTTTTCTTTCTTTTCTTTCTTTTCTTTCTTTCTTCACAGAAGCTGTAGGATCAGGAATTTGGGAATCCATGGAGTATAGGCATGTGAATAATTCCCTGAAATCCCATTGCAGACATGGAAATTGCAAAAGAACAACAGGAGCCCAGGAGGGACATTGATTCCAGGACAAGCTCCCCTCACTTTCTCTCCATCAGCCACAAAGGCTTCCTGTGGACACATCCCTGCCCAAAATAAAAATACTCTGGGAATAAAATGTTCTTTTGCAACTTCCCAGTGCTCTCCAAAAGGGTATGAAAACAAGGGCATGAAATCCAACCTTTTCCTTTCACTCTGTCAAACCTTACACCAAAATTAATTTTCTTGCAGTTAAAAATGCATATTTTCCTATGCTGCTCTTGGAGGCACGTTCCAAAGGAAAATGTTTGGATGGAAGACTTGAAAAATAATTATTTGTTTTCCTGCAAGACACCCTGTGCAATCTAAGCAAATAGAAATAGCACTCCTAAAATAGGAACTATTGTTTCTATTTGTGCTGCTTCATCAACTGAATCACTTCATGATCCTGTTTCTTTATCAAGGAGACATTTAAATGGAGGAAATGATTTTTAATACTAGGGCAGAAATTAATTTCATGCATCTGCTGGCAAATGCCTACTATCAAGAACTGAGTAAACAAACATTTGCACATCTGCTCCTGCTCTGTAACAACAGGATTCAAATTAGAAAGGAAGTTGGGGTTTGCTTTTTAACTTTCCAAAGGCTGTAGTTTGCTGTTTAAAATGTTGTGAAGTGCAGCAGAAGAACAGAAAATGATTTTGTAGCCAGGATGAGGTAGAAAAATGTCCTTGGTGGTGATATTATGAATCTGTAGTAGAGCTGATGGTTTTTAGTTTGGTGTTTGAGCAAGTCCCAGTCCTGCACGTGGGGTTATTGGGAGAAGTGTCTCCCAAGATGTTCCTCAGCATCCCTGGTGAGGTTTTTTTTGGATTTGGGTGGTAAAACCTGAGGCAGCACATCAGTGCCATTCAGGCTGCTCTCATTATTGGCAATGTCCAGTTCTTGGACAAGCTGGGGCCACAAACTTGGCAAATTCCTGGGGTGGGGAGGCAGAGGAGCTTCTGCTGCTGGAGGTGAGGGCAAGCCAAAAGCAGCAGGTCTGTGCTTCTCCTGCTCTGAAGCTTTTTGGGAGTTTCTGGGTCTTTCCATGGCTGTTTTTGTGTGGGGTCAAGGAGCAGCTGAAAAGTGGTGGTGCAGGCTGAAATAAAAATCTCATTAGATCACACAGACCTCATAGATTTGGTCATAGAACCATGGAATGGTTTGGGTTGGAAGGGACCCTAAATCCCATCCCATTCCACCCCATCCATGGCAGGGACACCTCCCACCATCCCAGGCTGCTCCAGCCCCAGTGTCCAACCAACTTTGGGCACTGCCAGGGATCCAGGGGCAGCCACAGCAAATCTGGGAATCCCATCCCAGCCCCTCCCACCTCCCAGGGAAACAACTCCTTCCCAAAAACTGATCCCAACCTGCCCCCTGTGAGTTTGAAGCAATTGTCCCTTTCCTTAGTCCATCTTTGGAGAAAGCTGTTGGCTAAAAAGACACATTTGGGAGGTTTTGGCTTTTTCCTGCCTGGCTGTGTTTGCTTTCTCAAGTGTCAGATGTGTTTCAGTGGGAAATGGTCTCTGAAGAGCATTTTGCTAAATACTCCTGCAGTGTGTGCTGAGCAGAAATTAGATTTCCTTTGGCTGTAGCTTTGCTGATGGAGTGTGCTTTGGATGGTGCTGGTATTCCAGGAATAGCCATAGAGCACCAGAAAAGATGGGAATGTCTCCACAGGGAGGATGGTGCCAGACAGCTGATTACACACTATAAATAGAGATTTAAATTTGGTTTAAGCAGTCTGTGGAAGGCATCATTTAAATCAGCCACAGCCACACGCAGTACAAGCATAATAACATATTTTACCTCTGACAGTGACTGCAGTTAATTCTAAGGTTGGATTTATTTTTTTTTTGACATCTGGCTCCTCACAACACATTCCTAAAAAATCCTAACAAAGCAAGAACTCTGATCTTGTTCAACAAATCGAGCTGGAGAGCAAATAAAGCCTTTGTGGCAGGAGCTGTGCATCATTAGCTGTGATCTCCTGGGGCAGGCCACTGTTTAATGGCATTGCTAAAAGGAAAACAGGACAAAAACCCAAATCTAATCAGGTTAAAGGTGGTAGCACTGTTCTCATATCCTCAAAAACACAGAGCAGGGGGATTAGAGAGTATGGTTATTTTGAAAGTGCAATTGATGCTTTTAAGATGCACTCAGGAATTCTCTTGGTTTTCTTGTTTTCCTGTGTCCTTAATATAAAATATCATAGAAAGTAAAAAACGGATCAGAGGTGTCATTCCCAGAATTTCTCCTCACACAATAAGCACAAGAACAGAGTGGGTTTTTGCCCTTTAACTGCAGTAGGAGCAATTCTGCTTCCCTTGAAGTCAATGAGACTTTTCCCATTATCCTTCTGTGGGGCCCAGACCTCACCCTGAAATTGCTGAGGCAGGGTTTAATAGAAAACCTATTGGAGCCAATGGAATTTCTCCTGATTTTAGTGGGTTTTGCCTCAGGCCCAGAATGGACAGGATGTTAATGGTGATTCAGAATGCTGAGCCTTCCTTTTGTTGTTTCTAAACAATAAAATACAGTTTGTTAGAAACAAGGAGACAGATTTTTTTTCTGGGTTCTTATGAACCCTCTGTCTTCAGATCTGAGCATGCTCTGTACTTGAATTTAACCCCAAAAACTCATTGATAATCACATATTGCACACAAAAAAATTGCATTTCAGCCATGCCAATTAGACAGAAGAAAAACAGAAAAACTTTTTTTTTTTTTTTTTTTTTCCCCAAATTAAAAGCACTAAATCTTAATAGGGAAAAAAAAAAGAGAAGTGTAGAGCACAAACATCTTGAATTAAAACAACTGCTTTTGGATGGGTGAAACAGAGCATGGAGTAAATCTCCTCAAATAAAATACCAGCACTCTGGAGGATTAGTGGCATGCTCTATTTCCCTCTCACAAATGTGCTGTGGAGTGCTGGGCACTCACCCCTGCCCTGCTGGAGTCAAGGTGTGTTATCTCCCTGATGCAGATCCAGCCAGTCCTTGTGCACCTGTTGAACTCAGGGGATCTCAAACGCCAGTTTATTAGAGGTGACAAACTGATCACACTGCTGGAAAATAATAATATTTTTCCTACAAGCAAGTGCAGCCATGGGCTAGAGCAAAATGTGATGAGTTAATTAATTTGGAGCCCCTCTTTTAAACTGGCTGTGACTGAGGGGCTCTGAGTTAATTAATAAATCACATTTTGCCCTAGGGCATGGCTGCATTTACTTGTGTGAAAAATATTATTAAACAAAACCAAACTTGTTTTGTTTTGTTTCCTGGTTGGGAGTTTGGATGCTTTGGGAGCTGAATGTCCCTCCAGTCCCCAAGACAGGAGTTTTGTCACCCTGCAGGATGAGCAGCTTATTTCTCACTCCTTACCTGCTCTGACATACTGAGGTGAGAACATCTGCCAAAGCAAGGTGGAAAACAGGACTCTGCCATGAAATTCTGGTGTCTTACACGAAAATTGACCTTTCCAGGAAACTAAATCAGGAAAAGCCAGGGAGAACAAGGCCCAGAGCATCTTTTGTCACTCCCTGGAGCCTGGCTGTGCCAGAGCTGTGCCCAGAGCTGTCTCCATCCCTGCCCCTGGGAAGGGCACAGGGTCACCAGGGAAGGTGAGAGGAGTGATGGAGGCTTGCAGAGAAGGTGTGGGAGGGATGTGATGCTTTGCTTTTCTTTGCAGAGGATTTCAACAGATTGCACTTTTTAAAAAATTCTATTATTTCTCTGTGTGTAGGTTTTTAAACACGTTACCTTCCTGCATTTTCCCTATTTGGCATGTTATCTTTATGAACTGTACAGGTAATTTTTCTCTTTAGAGCAAACCTGCATGCCCAGAGGCTGGGGCTGGGAGTGGTTAAATTAAATGCTCTTTTCATGGTGAAATAAAGAAAAGAACTGTAAAGCCATCAGGACATTATCTGCCTCCCAGGTTTGACCTCACAGCAGGGCAGCTAAATCCATCCAGCAACTAAATGACTTTACTCTATAAAAGTCTTTGGAAATAGATTTTATCGTTTTTCTTTTTGATTCTTTTTCTTTTCCTCGGGAACATATCAGAGCAGAGGATTGATTTTTGGAAAGAAAATAAGCTCCATAGTGTAAATTATGTTAATTACTGAGTAAAATGCCAATATTAGAAGTATTTAGGCCAACTTATGTGGAGATGCTCTGCTAAAACTCCTGCCCTCTTGTAGTTAAATATACATTGAACACAGATTTAAGAAGAAGTTTAATGAGGGATTTTTTTTTTTCCCCAGAAAATGGGATTGGATTTTAGAAGAAATGGCTGCATAAGGAGGGTTAGATTAATTATTTGACCCAATTAACCCACCCTATGTTATTCTAGATATTTTCTTTCAACCTCATCCTGTTTTCTCCAGGCAAGGAATATTCATGGAGAATTCCCACAGGGTCTGGGAGGAAAAGCAGGATGGGGTGAGTTTGGTCAGTGCTTGTTCCTGGAAACAGAGAGGGAAAAAGTGGGAAAATGGCAGAATGGGCAAAAGACAGCATCAAATGAACCAGTCTGATTTGCAAACAGAAAGAGAAACTTGGGCAGATGATTCAGGGCACGAGCTGGAGCAGCTCTTAGGGGCTCTAACTCGTGTAACTGGGATTTATGTGACCTGTAATTCAAGCTGACACCGACTCTGCCACCACGGGAGGGTCATTTTGTGCTGCTCTTGAGCAATCTCAGCCCTGACAAACCATCCCTCATGCCATGGATTTCATGGTCACAGCTGGCACTCTGCTGAAAAAAATAGCTTTCATTTGGGGGGGAATCATAAAAATAGTAATAATTTTACAAAATTGGTTGTCAAAGTCATCTTGGTGTCTCTCGGTGCTTTTCGAGGGCAGTGTCTGAACTCCAGAGTTCTGTTCCAAATTCCTGTTTGCATTTTGGATCTTGTTTGAGGAGCCAGAGCCAAGGCCCAACTGCTGGTGTTTAGTGCTGTCCTGCACCACTGGCTTTTGTCATTTGGGGGTTGCAAAGGATTTTCTCCTGGTTTTTGGCATCTGCACACGTGGCAGGCGCTGCCCGAATCGAGAGAGTGTGTGTAGCAAAATTAACAGAACCGAGTCCAAGCTAGAATATGAGAGAAAAAAAAATCAAATATTGATGGAAGGAGCTCCTAATTTTCCCAGAAAGTTTCTCTGGAGCACTGCCATGCTCCTTTAATCCTCATGCCCAGAGCCCAGGCAAAGGGAGAGCTGGGATGGAAATGGTTTTTCTGCTGAAACCTCCCCCAGTCTCCAGCACTGTGCCCCAAAAACTCTTCTTCAGCTCCCTCATGTCTGCTGAACAAAGGGACTATTTATTTTTTTTAATTGCTAATTCCTTTTGATTTCTCCATGTGCAGTTTAGTTTGCCTACAATAAAATTTTCCATTTCTTTTTAGTGGAGTTTGCTGCTTCTGCTGCTGGCTGAGAGGAAAAAGTGCCTTGTCAAGAAATGGGGACTGAACCATCAGTAGTGATTTCATGGAAACATTTTAAAATGTAAGAATTGAATTCCTTTTTCCTTTTCAGCTCTACTTCAGTTTGATTCTAGGCTTTTTGAAGGTGAGGAATTTGTTGTATGTAACAAACAAAAAGTGTTTGCTCAGGTCTGGGGATTGCAGTGACTTTGGATTTCTCATCCTCTGAATTCCAGGATGGTTTGGGTTTGGAAAGGACCTTAAATCCCATCCCATTCCACCCCTGCCATGGCAGGGACACCTCCCACTGTCCCAGCTGCTCCAATGCCAATGTCCAGCCTGGCCTTGGGCACTGCCAGGGATGCAGGGGCAGCCACAGCTGCTCTGGGAATTCCATCCCAGCCAGGATTTCCTTCCCATTATCCCACCCATCCCTGCCCTCTGCCAGTTTGAAGCCATTCCCCCTTGTCCTGGCCCTACAAGCTCTTGGAAATGGTCTTTCCATATTTTTAGAGGCAGGGATGAATATCTACCCTGTAGATAGGAAAAGCACTTCATGGGAAAAACTATTCCTTAACAGGAAAAGAAAAGCATAAAAATGTTTTCTTTCTGCCCTTTTTTAATGCCACCCTTCCATATTCTGGGTTGTTGCCATTACAGGGTGCTGAGCCAGTGGACAGGATGTGGGACCTAGAAAAATGCAGAATGTGTGTGATAACACCAAGCTTCCCACAAGTTAATTCACCTCAAAATCCAAGAATGTCTCCATCTCCCAGGTCCTGGCTGGGCTTTGCTTGGATTTTGGCTGGGAGTCCAGAAACTCTGATTGATGTCAGAGCTGCTGTTGCATCTTTAGGACTGAAGATCAAGGGAATGGAGAAACCACAGCTTTGGCAGGATGCAGGAGTGTGGGACAGGGAGCTAAATTAATATGAAATATGTTCACACCTTAACTGCTGTTCCAGCAGTTGCTCTGAGCAGGGCACAAACAGAAAAAGCAGCTCCCAGTTATTTATCCTGGCTGGGAATGCTCATCATGGCTGCCATGTGAGCCTTCACCTGTTAGACTTTTGCTGAAGAATTTATCAGCACTGACACTTCCCCATTTAGGTCAGTCCCAACAGCATCCCCTTGCCTTTCAGAAATCATTTAATAATCAATCTGGGAGCTCTGTTAAACACAAGCTGGGAGTTCATTGTCATCTGGCAAAATCCCAGCCTGCACATTTGGATTTGGCTGTGCTGGAGAGGAAGAATCATCCTTTCATCCACCAGAGAAGCTCAGAACAGGACAAGTTGCCAATTTTCATATCCAGCCAGAAATGGAAGTAAAAATTGTTCAGTATCATGCATGAGATGGTTAAAAATCCACATTTTTTTTTCATGTGAATTGGAAGTCTAGACTGTTTGTTTGAAATATTGCAGCTACCACATCAATAACAGATAAGAGAAATCTCAGTCCTTGCCTCCAAATTAATCAATTGTACATTGATCTGAACACAGAAAATAATTTTGTAGGAATAATGTGTCTTTTCCATCTTCTCCTTATCACAAAGTGATCGGTATTTACACCAAATTCATGTGTTTCCTTATCTTATTTGCAGGTAAGAATATATTTTTTAAATGCTAAATACTTTCAGACTTTTAAAAATTGGCAGAATGGATAAATGAGCATTTTTATTTTTTTTCTCTGGAGGGAGAACTCAGTACCTGAGCTCCTGTGTGGAGCAGGGAACAGGGAGAGTGTGGGGATGAACAGAGCTGGGAATTGAACTGGAGGGGAGGAAGGAGAGATTGAAGGAGTGTGCCAGGACCATGCTGGTGGCTCCAGCTGCTCAGAGGATTTAGGCTGAGCTCAGAGCCAGCCTAATGGCTGATTTTTTCATGAAGATTTGGGATTAATTTAAGATTAGTGAAATCTTTGGAAAAGGAAATGGGCCAAACCCTGTAGTGGCCAAGGGTACCCCAGGGGTTTAAAGGTTTTTCCAAACTGTTATCCCAGTGATTTTCCTTCCTCCCTTCTCCACCCCAGCCCTCTCTGTGTCCCTCTGGTTCTGCTCCTTTTGAACCTGCTCTTTTCAGTTTAAACCTGCAGTTTAAATCAGAGTTGTGTTCCCAGTGCTGCTCCATGTGAACCCTGCACTGGGTTTTCCCTCCTGCACTCCTGGTGCTGTTAATTCCCACCACACCTCACCCCGGGGTGGCCTCAGATGAGTGGGAATCGATTTCTGGTGCTCCAGAAAGGAGCTGCACCAAACCTGGAGTGTGAAATACACCCAGAAGCTTCCAAACCAGCACAGCCAGCTGAGGAGCTGCAGGGAGGTGTTGGCAGAGAGCACTGGTTTGAGCTCAGAGCTTGGTTCCTGTCCCTTCTCTGCCTTGGCTTGAAAAAAGCACCAAATTCCCTTCAAACCATTTCAGGTGTTCAGCAAGCTGACATGATTTGGGCTCTCAAAAATATCTGGTCCTAGCTGGTTAGAAATTAATTTTAATATCTTATTTTTTAATTTTAAAAAATATTATTGTGGCTTTGATTGTCTTTATGATCTGTTTAAAAATACAGATTGGTAAAGTTCTCCAGATATCCTTGTGATGATGATTAATTAAGGTGTTTAATTCAGTCTTGTATGGCAGAAATCCCCTTGCCTGCTTTGTACCCTTTCAGCTCCTCACACTGTTCCTGAATTTTTACATCAGGAGACTGGAGAACAGGATTCCCCCATCCCTTTGCTGATGTAAGTCTGGGTTTTTATTTATTTCTTATTTCCCTTGTGTCCAAGGCAAACAGTGCTGCTTTAGGAAGTTTTCCATGTCAATAATGATTGTTTTTGCTTCTTTCCAAAAGCCACCAGTCCCATGGGATGCTCCTGAGCATCAGGTTTCAGGAGAGAATCAGGGATTTATTTAATGTATTCTACTCTTTTCTGTATTATTTTTCATCCTACTTAAATATCCTAAAATTTCAGCTGCTTTTCCAGCAAAAAGAGATCTGGAAATGATTCCCATCATTTTCCTGCTTAGCTACAATTCACATTGAAACTCAGACTCTCCTCCTCTGTGTCCATCACTTTGTATTCTCAGCACTCAGTGTCTTTTTCCCTCTTCCTGAATATTAATTTAGGCTGGATCTGAGGGAAGCTCAGGAATGCAGACCTGACAGCATCTGAATTTTGGTGATGGTGTCTCATTTCCATGTTGGATGGGGCTCCCTTGTCCTGTTTTCCTGCCTCTATCCCACAGCTTATCCCAAATGTTCACTTTTAGTAATTTTACCTGGCTGGAAGGATATTTCAAATTTATTTTTTAAGCGTTTCTGCTGGCAGAGTGTAATTTGTGAGGGGCAGGCAATTTTGTAAATCAAAGTGGAATTCCTTTGCAGGTACAGATTATATTTCCTGTGATACCTGGAGAGCACATGGAGTTATATTTTATTGCAGCTGAGCACCAAAGGGAAGTAAAACACTTTGAAACATATATAAATGGGGTGTATTTTATGTCAAGCTTCATGAAAGATTTCAAGCTTTGATTTCTGGGGTTATTACAATATCTTTAATTTATAGGTATTTTTAGCTGTTCTCCAATTAGATTTTTGAAAATTCTATTTTGAAGCACTGGACTTGATGATTTTGAAGGTTGGAAGGGGTCTTAAAGCTCTTGTTCCATCTCCTACCATGGGCAGGGGCTTTTTCCAGCATCCCAGCTGCTCCAAGCCCCATCCCAGCCTGGCCTTGGACACTCAGGGATGGAGCAGCCACAGCTTTTCTGGAGAGCCTGTGCCAGGAGCTCCCCACCCTCCCAGGGAAGAATTCCTTCCCAGTATTTAACTGACTTCCCAATATTTAATTGACTTTCCAGAGCACCCTGTTAATTCTCCACAGTGCTGAAGGTTGAGAGTTCCTCTGAGAGATCTGTCTCAGGGGTGGAATGATGATGGTGAAACACAAAGGACACGTTAAAAGATGAGGGACACGCTAAAATTAATCCTAAAACAGCTGGGATGGAAAATCTCACAGCCAGCCACTGGGACAGGGAGAACAAGGTCACCCTCTGTCACTCCCAGCTGGGTGACATCCAGGTCCCACAGCTGGAAAAATCTCCTGAGAAAGACACAGCCTGAGCAACATCAGGAATGATGAATTATTATTCATCACCTGCTTTATTCCAGGTGCCTGAATATTTCAGGCTTGCAGTGAGTGTTAAAACAATGTCCTGGATGCTGCCAGGAGAGCTGGTTAATATTGAGATTTTACAGTGCACAAGGAGCAGGGGAGAGCTGAGTCTGTGCTGCTGAACAGAAGCAGAACTCAGATTTACAGCTCTGCAGTAAATACAGAATATAAAACCCAGCTCTGTGGCTTGTTAGTGCTTTCCCTTTCTCCTGCCCCACCAGTTCCTTGTGCCTCCTCAAAAGTTTAAGGAATGTTTCCTCAGGAAACTTTCCCAAAGTGTTTCATTAAAATCGTGCTCCTCCTGACACATTGATGAAGTTCTTCTCTAGTGGAAGCTCCAATGATTTTAATTTCATCAGGAAAACACATGAAAATCAAGCAAGAGGAAAACCATCAAACCCTAATAAATCTTTAAAAACAAATTAAAGTGATGGCTGAGCTGACATATTCAATTTTCAATAAAAAAAAAAGGAATTTCAGCAAGCCACAGACATTACTCAAAGACTCAAATCTGCAAAACCAGGATTCTGCTTGTTTGTCTGCACTTCTGAGTGCATTAAATCAACTGGGTGGCTCATCTGTGAAACTGCCCACACTGGGGTTCCCAATGCTGGAAGTTGCTCATAAATAACAGATTAAGACAGAAACATGACTTTTCAATGAACTTTCTGTGCACAAGTCCTGTGAATTTTCATGTTTGGGTCATCTGCCAGTCAGATAATGAAGGGTGAGCTGTAGGATTTGTGTAGGCACAGTTAAAGGATTTGTTTCTACAGATTTCTACTGAGTAGTGATGGGTGTATCCTAAGTGACTTTGTTGCCTGCTCAGTTGAACATATAAACACTAGGGAAAAAAATCCAGATCCTAACTAGAAAATTTCCTTCCTCCAAGTGTCCTATTTAAGGTTAATGCAGAACAGAAATAATTTGAATCATTAAATTACAAAGCAGGGTATTGGTGCAAGTGTTTCAGTGTACAGCCAGCAGTGCTGTGGGGAGAAAATCCCTGTGGGGTTCTCTGTGAAGGGAGAGGGGGAAAGGATGAAAATCATGGTTTAGGGCCAGGATTGTTGGTTCCTGTGTCTGCCCCTGCCTGATCCTCCTCATTTCTCCCCCCTCTGATTCTCCAGCCTCAGGGCTCATTCCCATCCCAGCTAAAACCCCAAATCCATCCTGCTTCCATATTTTTCCTCCTTCATTTCTCTTGTCCTGCATCACCTTTTTCACCTGGTGAACAGAGAGCTGAGAAAACTCCAGAAAACAATGTACTGTTTGCATAACAGCCACCACAATTACTCTGACTTTACTCACAGCCTCAGCCTGATGTGTTCCTGATTAATTAGGCAGCACTTTTTCAAGCATGAAGCAGTTTTAAAATACCCCTTCAGGTCTAACAAGTGGTGCATGCTGGATGCCACAGTTTTTACAGTTGAGTTTATTCAGCTTTTGATGATTTGTGCATCCTGCCCCACAGTCCACCTTTGGATCTCTACCTCATTGCCTTCAAAGCTTGGGCTGCTCCTTTTATAATGAAATAATTAATATTGGTGACAGAAAAAACACGAGGTGTGAATGCAGCAGGAAGAGGGTTATGGCCTCTAATTAAAATGAGTACAGGAGTACAAAAGAAATTCCTCTTTTATAATTATCATCTATATTATACTTTTAATGAGTGGAACATCAGGAGGTGGGATGTTATTGATTGCTCCAGAGCTGTGCTCCTCCAGGCACTTCAGCTTTTTCCAGGTAAACTTTATTCAGCTTCTGCTGTGCAGGACATAAATCTTTATTGGGGATGGTGTGTCAGTACCAGCATCATAAAACTGACTGTTGAATATTCCTGGTAATTTGTGGTGCTCTGCAAAGGTCAGCCCTGGGCTGTGGGAGAGGGGGAGCAGCTCCCAGCACGGGCACCAATTTATTTGGGCATTTCTGCCTGGTTAAATGGCTGTCAGGCATGACAGCTGCATTTATTGCAAGAGTTAATGCTCCAGAATCTGTCAGGGCTCTCTGACTCTCCCAACCTCATCTTTAATTCAGTCCCACATTTCCATTTTGGTGGGCACAGGACAAATGTATCACGCAGATGGGATGATCCTTGTTTTTCATATTAATGCTTTGTACCCTCGTGCTGCTGATTTTGCTGTTGTTGATGTCCATCCTATTAACCAACCCTGGAATGAAGGCATTCATTTAAAGCCCTCTAATACAGGGCAATATAAATTTCCACAAGAATTACTGTGGAGCTATAAGATTTAGGCAAATGTTCAATCTCTGCATGTCCAAAATCCACCCCATAATTAAAAGGAAGAAATAACACCCCCAATTAATATCAAGAAAAAACACCCCCAATTAGTATCAGTTCCCCAAAACAGACTTTTTATTTCAACACACAGCATTCCTGCTCTGAGATTTGTTGGCATTTAAGGTTATTTCAAAAGAGCACCAGTTCCCTTATGAATATGCTGATTGTCTATTAGAAATCCTTCCTCCTCCAGGTTAACAGAATTTGTTATGTATCAGAAATTCTGTATGGATTCTCATTTGTTACTGGCACAGAGCTTTTCCTCTCTTTAGAAGGACACACTTTGTCAGCAAGGAAATATTTTCTGGCAATAATTTAATTGGGAGGGGAAAAGGCACTTTCTTCTCTTTTTTACTCCAACAAAAAGGCTGCCCATGATTTTGTTTTGTGAACCATGGCACAGCCGTGGACTCAATTCCATTTTATCCCATCTCCAAAGGTACTGCTGCTTCGAGTTCCATCTCAGAGCTCCCCATCCCACCCCCCACTTATTAGTTTGTTGTTGGAGTTAAACTGGAGTTTGATGGTTCAGTGTTTTAAAACCAGCAGCAAACCTCGAGCTGGAAGAGCATCCCTCCCCAAACTGATCCTAAACTTGAAAGTGCTGAGAGCTGTCTCTTGTTGCTTTTAATTATCTCCAAACCCGCTGAATGCAGAGCTCACATTCCAGTGCCTGTGTTGTGGAAATTGTCTGTATTTCATTTACTTAGCTGCAGGTGAGGTGAGAATAAAAAGAACTTAAAAATAAGCTGAGCATTAACAGCTTGAAACAAGTTGAGTGCTAATTGTGCTACTAATGCCTCCTTCATCTTCTCCCTGATAAGATAGAAAATTTTAAAAGCCCACACTTGTAGATCTGTCGTGTGAATTTTCAGAGCCACAGCAAAGTTCTAGACAGAGCAGTTCCTTTGCATTAAAAAAAAAAAATCTGGAGAGGCCACTTTATATACAAATGATAAACTGCCAACTGATTTAGGTTCTGTCTAATTGCTACTTTAAGAATTTTTTAAATTTAGTTTGGAGTTTATGAGAAAATTTCCTCTGGCTGTAAAGGGAGTTTTGATAGATCCTGGGGGGAAAAAATGAGTGTATGTATATATATATCCATTTGGTTAATTTGCACATTGGGGGTTAATCTCCCAATTACAGCTCCAGCTAATGAAGTCATTTACCCCAGGTTTGCTCCCCCAACTCACTTTTGTTTCCATCTCTGGGGCCTGGGGCAGTGAGGTGTCCTTGATTCCCAGCCTGGAGAGGAATTGTTGTGTCTGAGCAAAATGGGAAAGCAGCAGCTGCCATGGATGGAGTTTGGAGTTACACAGGGTTGCAAATGTATGGAAATACAAAAACTAAAATCCTAAGGCATGAAGTGCAAAGTGCCATGAAATTTGGCATCTTTAATCCAAGGTCTCAGCTTGGCTCTGCCCAAAAAAATGAGACAAATCTGCAAGAAGGGACAGCAGAGAAACCTTTTGGTTTTTAAAAACCAACCTGAAGCAAAGGGTGCTCCCCTCCTGCTCACCAGAGTAATTTTGCCATTAATTATTGTTCTGCCATGCCAAATTGATGCTATGATGATTCTGGAATCATTATTTATTGGTATTTTTAACCTTTCTCTGTGGCAGGCCAGTCAAGCTTGCAGGAGGTGGAGACGTTTTTGGAAGTGCCACTGTCACAACTTGGTGACAATATATCTGCTACAGATGGGGCTGTGTTATTTTATTTATGGGCAATGCAAATAAATCCATTATGGGCTAAAAACAGATCAGGCAGACTAGTCCAAACAGGTGTACATCCCTCCGAAAAAAGCAAAATGATTGATTATTTAGCATTAATCTTCCCTAAAACAATTTAGGAAGTTATTAATTATCAAAATCTGCATTTATTCTGCTGTAAAAAGTATTTGTTGCCATTCACAAGATGTTGCACTTGTTCCTAGGACTTCTGAACCAAGCTTAAATCTTAGCATTTAAAATCTCTTCCTAATGCTAAAGATGTTCTACATATTTGCAAATTTTGTATTATGGCACCATAAAATCCATAAAGTGCTTTGAGCATTTAAACTGCACAAAAAAGCAACTGCAACTCATGATTTTCCTCAAGTGTGATGGTTTTTCCTGTCTCCAAAATGAAGAGCAGGAGAGGGAATTCCAGTATTTATTCTTAGTCTCAATTGGGCCTTTTTCATCTCTACAATGGGTTAGTTAATGGTATTTGAACTTTTATTCAGGGGAAGAATTTAGAGTTCTGCCTTGGTAAGGAATTTTTTTTTCTTTGCCCACATGCTCCACTGTGACACGGGCAAAAATAATAATATCAAACCATTGCCTTTTTGAAGGAGTCATTATCTTTTTATTAATCATCTGATGAGGGGAATGCATTCCTCTCACAGCAGCAATTTCTCAGGCTCTGCTCCTGGTGAATGCAGCTTTTGTGAGGCAGCAATTTTACCTTGAACCTCTCTCTCTGTAAAGAATTGTTCCAATTCCTTCTCTTCAGCATTCTGCATTTTACTGAGTACCAGGATGCTCAGAATTCAAAGAATTCTTGCCTGTGTCCAAAACCTAATTCCATCAGTATGAAAAAAATCAGGATTTATTTTCCATGATATATTTTATGCTTCTGGATGTGCAGCATTAGCAGGAGGTGAAAAGAAGTTTTTCAGCAGATGCTGAGAAGTTTTAACCTTGCTGAGAGGAGCTGGGAGATGGCAGGAGGTGTTTCCCAGAGCAGCTGGATCCCTGGCAGTGCCCAAGGCCAGGCTGGACATTGGAGCAGCCTGGGGCAGTGGAACATCATGGACTTTTAACTTTTTTCTTTTTTTTTCATGGTTGTTTAGGTATTAATTAATTTAGGTATTAAATCGTAGTGGATTTAATAATGAGCAGAATGGAAACAGTAAATTAAATTATTCGCTCTGCAGTGAAAACCCACAAACACATCCCTTCCATCTAGGTTTGATACAACCCAATTAAAAACAGGATAGAGCTCATCCCTTTGTCTTAATAAGCATGTTAAATTAGCTATTTCCTCCTCAGAGGAAAACACTCTTAGAAACAAACTCCAGAATGTTTAGGAATGGGAAAGAGAGTTGATTTCTGGTCCCCTGCTATTTGTAATCTGTGATTAAGTGGTGTGAAATGGGGCTAAGCCTTCCTGGCTCTGCCTTAGAGCTCTTCCTCCTCCCCTGTGCACTCCAAATGTGTCTGGAACAAAAGCAGAGCAAGGCAGGACTAATCTCCATTTTCTCCACAGCCTTAGAAAATCTTTCCTAGTGATGTAAACTCCAAGCAAAGGCTGTCACATGTTTAATCCCACAAATCTGGAACTTGGGGAGGAGGACTATAAAAAAAAAAAGAAAGTGTACGGAGCTCCTATATTCCATGGTAAAAAGAATTGGAATATGTGTTTCTGTTTCAAATATAAAGTTTATTTCTTGGGTCCTTTTTTCCCATTTGATTGCGTTTTTGAAATTGGAAATCCCAGTGATCAGAGGTGGAGGTGCAAAATGTTTGAGTGGTTACTCAGATGTATCATCAAATATGTTTTTAGTGATGCTAAAAATGAAGTTATTCAGCTGCTTTCCTGGGGAAAACACAGCTGCCCATCTCCTGTGGGAATGCTGAGGGATCATTCCCTGCCATTGGTGCTGCAGGAATGAAAGCATTACTATCAATAAAACCTTAATTTGGAAGTTCTCTAAGTCTTATTGCCCTGATGTGATCATGACTTCAACCTGTTTGCCACTTTGATCTGGAAATGGTCACACTGCACCTTCTTTTTCTTTTAATCTCCTGTTGTGCAGCCTAAAATAAGTTTATTTGATTTACTCTGATTTTTACTTGCATCAGAATAAAGGGAGACACAGTTGTACCAGGTAAACTTCTTTTCCCTGTGGAATTGTGGATACCTGTGGTTCAGTGTGCTGTAATAAATACAGCTTTGCTGAAGCAAGGTTATAAAACAGATTATTATTTTCTTAAGAGTGATAGAGACACACAGGAGTCACCACAGAGGCACCCAAGCAATAAAAAGAGGAAAATTCAGGATCTTAAGGCAGCTGGAAGTAGAGGTGCAAATGGAACAGGGAGTAGCCACTAAAATGAAAGGTCATTTCTATATAATATATAGTGAACTTCAGGGCTCTAAATTGCTGAAGAGACCTAATGGTGAGGCAGAGAAAAAAAGAATATTACAAGAAACAGGAAACAGTAAAATAACTGAGGGCCACCAAATATTTGGGGAGACTGAAAGAAGGAGAGAAATAACTCAGCTGTGGTGCAGAACTCAGGCAAGCCCAGATTTTAAACCTGGTTTGGAGGTGATTTGGCCATGGGAGCAGATCCTCAGCAGGGAATGTTGGAGCCAATCTTTGGGGATTTATGGAGAGCTGGTTTTGGTGAGAACCCCACTGAACTTGTTCATTTTCTTATATTAGTGCAGAGGTAGAACAAATCTTTCTGAGGTGATGCTCCTTCTAGCAGAAGCTGCATTCCTTGGTTTTAGCCAGGTTCACATGGGGGGGTGTGGGATCTCCTCCTCCCTCTGAGAGAAACAGCAAAATATCACCTCTGTGCCCAGGGCAGGGAGAATTCTGTCTCACCTTGGAAAGCAGCATTTGATTAAAAAAGGCCAAACCAGCAGGAGACATTTCCATGGTCTGGAAAAATTTATTCCCCTTGCCTGTGATGCTGGAATTTGCTCAGAGGAGTTTGTTGTGCAGCACTGAGATGCTGCAGCAGTGCCTTGCTGCTTTCATTTGCAGAAGACATGAAGGTTCTAATACAAAATTAAATTCTTCAGTGAGTGGCAGCAGTTTATTGATCTACAGAAATGTGTTGCAGTTAATAACTCTTTTGTGAAAAGTATTTGGTTTCTTTTTAAACATTATTGAAGTTTCCTGATTCATTCATCTTCTCTTTTCCAGTTGTGATCATGGCACAGCACAAGGGCCTGGAGTGACTGGACAAGAGGAAATTGATTAAAAAACATCCTGGAATTCTATGATTCAAATATGTAAGTACATATATTTTATTTATCTAAATCACTTTTAGGGATCTGGACTTTCCCAATATTCTGTTGTAGAATCCTTTAATCACCAACTCCTCTATTCCAATGACACTTGTTGTACCTGACTCCTATTGTTCAGTGGAATGAAAATTTCGTTTTCATTTATATGAAAATTTAAAATTGAAATTTGTAACTACCATGATCACTCTGTGAAGGTAAATTCAGTAATTATCAGTGTTTCAGTAAAGAAACTTTAGTTTCTTTTAGAAAGTAAAGAAATTTGGCTCTGTGCCTCCTCAACATCCAAATGATGTTTACAATAGAGTTGTTCTACAGCAGGTACTGACTAATAATGGAAGCACTTCCTTTTGATTAGGTAATTGTGCCTGTTAATTAAACTCCATTTAATCACAGTGCCTTTTATCTAAACCTTGTTGTGGGGAATATTCCTTAATGTACACATGGCTTGTTTGGGTGAATAATTCCAGTGCATGTTGTTTATTAATAATTCAGAGCTGAGGTGCTGCTCTAATTTCCCCAGTAAGATCCTTGGTGGGTTCTACTCATTCAGGGCATTTACATCTTAAACAAGAAAATGAGATTTTTTTTATTTTAAAGAGGCTCCACTGTAATTGGCTTCAGTGGAGCTTCAGTGATTCTCACCAGCATTTATCTGTGCCATGAAAGGCATTTAAAAATCTGATTCTTGTGAAGAACAAACAATGTGATGTTAAAACAAAGTCAAGCTCATTGCTTCATTGTCATCCTTGGGCAGTCCTGCCCTCCCAAATCCACTGAATCCACCTGGGAATGTTCTTTTTGCAGCAGCAAGTTTGCTCCAAAACAATGAGTGCAGAATTTTGGTATATCAGAATTGTTGTCATTTTTAAGAACAAATTTAAAGTAGGAAGCAAAACTGCTTTTCTATTGAAAATGTTATTTTCTTTTATTTATCCTTTCTTTCAGTTCATCACCAATCAGGCTGGACCTTTGACTTTCTTATTTAAAAGCACCTCTGAAGTGGCTCACTTAAGCTGTAGAAAATTAAATAGCAGCACTTTAATTTTTAATTATTTTGTAGAATGTGTTGAAGAAAGAATATATGACTGCAGTATATTCAATATGTGCATCACTCTTAGGTTTCAGCTAGGTTTGAGCTTCCAAAAAATGGGCAAAGTTGTGGTGCTGCAGTTGAAAGAGAAAAATAGTTGCTAATAAAGTGCAAAAATCTAAACTCTAATGTATTTTAGCCTAAGCAGAATTGTCCTGGAGCAGAGTTTCTTTGCTCTGCCAGCTCCTCCCCTTCACCTGAAATAAATAAAGAACCTCTGAGGGATCACAGCTCAGATGGAGATGGGAACGACCCAGAGTGGCACAAATCTGAAAAGAGAGTAAATAAATCCCTCAGCACTGCCGTACTGGGCAGGAACGATGACCAGATCCATAATGCCCAGGTGCAGAGGCACTCCTCAAGGAGCAAAAGTGGTTTTGTTGCTCAAAATGGCATAAAAAAGGCAAATTGCCTTGCCTGGGCTGGTGCTGCTCTGATTTAGGAGCTGCTGAGTCCCTGTGTGAAAGGCCAGCTCCAGTTCTTGCCCATTGCTTCACCCGGAGTGCAGGGAGCTGGGAGAGAGGAAAAGCTTGTAGAGCTGTTAACACCATTTTATGTAGGAATTGATGCACCAGGCTGCCAAGTAGCACAGATGCTTAATACACTCAATTTGTAAAGGAGATTTTAATCTTCACAAGTACATCTCTTTTCACTTTCAGTCCCTGGATCTCCTCGGTGAGGAGGAGAAATATTCAGCCAGGCTGAGGACACTAAACCAGCTCAAAGAAACCTCCAGGCCCTGAGATGGGCACTAATGGGTCTTGAAGTTTGCCTGTGAATTCCCCTGATATTCAGTATATAAACTCCAGTTTATTTCAGTAAATCACCACAGGATGTGAGGCAAAAAGCTGGACAAGGCCGCAAAATATCCTAGAAAAAAGGGTTGTTTGGAATGGCCAGGGCTGAAAATCAGCTTCCAAGAGGAGTCAGGGTTTGTACTGTGGCTGGGGAAGCTGGAGTGAAAAGGTGAGGAATATTTTGCTTTTATCAGCCTCCTTTGGTGTTTTTGTGTGTATAATTAAGGAAGAGCACAGCCTGTAAACTCTAGGTTGAAATTCTAATTAATTTGGGGGGTTGTTTTTAAGTATTGGTGAATTCAGCTATGATTTGGTAAAGTTTTTTATTTATTGGCTGTAACAAATGTATTTTTCTTTGGGACATTGCCAAAATAACATCACCAGGTCTGTTCTCCAGCACCATTCCCTCATGGCTGCACTCCCACCCTCTGATAGTGTGGTGTCTGTATTTTATGAGTTAGCTCAGGATATTTCACACCCTTTTCAGATTTAACATTTGGTTCGTGGTTAGAGGTTTAAATCTGGCTTCTGCAGCACGAAGAGCTGGGGAGTGGGATTTGTGACCTTTGCAAACTCCACACAAGGAAGGAATCTGTGATAAAAAACATCTCTAAGGGTCAAGAGCCCCAGGGGAATGTGGGCACCTTTAAATTATTGGAATGCAAGGAGCAAAGCCCAGGCCCAGCAATTCCATGTGGGGCTTTGCATTTGGGGCTTGCAGCTACTCAAGGGGCTGTTTGCCAGGGAAAGAATTGCTGCAGCTGTTGGTCAAAAATCCCAAAATCCAGTCAGGTCAATGGAGTGACTGTCATCAATCTGATTATGTCATCATCATCATCATCATCATCATCATCATCATTATCATTGTCATCACAGGCAGGCCAATATTCATTGTCAGTCACTTCATCAGCATTTGTATCAAGCCCGTGGTGAGAATTTAACTTTCATTGAACAAAATTCTGGTACAAAATGCAAATACATTTTCACCCTTATGCAAATACACCGTGTTTGGGTTGACTGAGAGCTGGTGGAAGCTGTATTTCTGAATTTTATCCCTGTCCCAGCAGTCCTCCTGATTTAGGAAGGGGCACTTGGCCATTTCCCATATAACATTTTCCTTTGTTTTGCCTGTCAGGCCCAGGAGTTGGACTCGAGGATCCTGAGGATCCCTTCCAACTCAGCTTTTTTCTGTGATTTATTATGGCTGAAATGAATCTCCCCATTTTCCCTCCTCCTCCCAGGCTAAGTGACACCATTTGTTTGGCTCTGTACTGACTCTGGTGGGAGCATTGCTCAGATTGTGACTGATTTAATGAACATCACATCATTAAACCCCAAAACCCCCCTGAGAAAGCACTGCAAGCTCTGGGTGGAACCCCTAGAAACACAAGTGGTGAGTGCTTAATCCCATTATATTGGATAAGCTTCTCTAGGGTGGGTGTGTTCAGAGTCAGAGCTCCCTTAATTATCATTTTTTGGCTGATTTCTGGTCTGGATCACCGATCTAGGCTGAGGGCACTCAAAGCTCTGCTGGAGTGCTTGCCAAGGCAGGATTGCTGTGCCTGATGCCTGGGAGCAGCAAAGGAGCTGCTTTCAGGTGTTCCCTCCATCCTGCAAGCTCTGGGGATGAAGCCTAGTTAAACATCCCAGGTTAGGCAGCACTTTGCATTCCTGGCTCCTGGAGCATGACAGGGAATCTCACCCTCCACCCAAGTGCAAACAAACACAATCATCACTCCTTTCATCGTGGATTTTCTGCTTTGCTTGCCCAGCCCTCAGCTCAGACTCAGTTACACAGTGAGAAGTGGCTCTTGGGCTGCAGAGTGGATTCATTTGGAATTTTGCTGTTTAAGCTGCTCTGTGCTGCATCACTGCTGGCTTTTTGTGTGGTTTTTTTTTAAGGAACAAGTTGTTGTGGCTGCTGTTACACACATAACTCCAAAAAGCTTTGTGGTAATATCACAGATAAGCCAACACTGCTCATAGAAAATATCCAGTGTTTATAATAGCTGGAGAACATTCCCATTTGTATTTCAGATTTCCCCTGTGCACGGCAGCTGGAATTGATTTCACACGGTGCTGGGGCTGAGCTCTCTGTGCTCTTGCAGGGAGAGGAGGCATTGGAATGAAGCAGACCCTGCTTCTCCTACATGGATTTGTCACATTTGCTCCTGTCTGAAATGAAAAGGAAGAGGAATGGGAAGGAAACTTCTCTGTCTCTTTGAACTGGGGGTGAATCCCCTGCTGCAGGGAGGTGGAAGCACAGGATGGTTTAAATTGGAAAAGATCCATGAGACCATCAAATCCAGCCTTTCCCCAGGGCCACCACTGCCCCATGTCCCCAAGTGCCACATCCACAGAGCTTTAAATACCCCCAGGGATGGGGACTCCAGCCCTTTCAGTGAAGACTTTTTTTAAAATACAAAAAACCTTCCCTGGTGCAACTTGAAGCCATTTTCTCCTGTTCTGTTGCTCATTACCTGGGAGAAGAGACCAACCCCACCTGGCCCCAACCTCCCTTCAGGGAATTTCAGAGTGAGAATCCCCAAATTGTTGAGGTTGGAAAAGCCCTCCAAGACCACAGAACCCAACCTGTGCTCCATCCCCACCTCCACCCAGCAGGAGAGGGGAGACTCCCTCTGAAAGGAAAAGGGGATGAGCAGTGAGAATTCCCAAGATTCCCAACAAAATCCAAATAATCCAGTTGCAGCTGCAGCTCCTGGTGCAGAACATCCCTGGCAGTGGAAAAAGGAGCAAACATATCTGAGTCAGGAAAAGTCCATCATGACCCAGGGATGATTAAAAATACAGAATAAAAACTTACCTGGAGGGGCTTGTGAGCACATCAAGGGTCTTTGTGCCAAATGATTTTATAATGGCTGAGGAAGAAATTACTTATTAGTTCATCAAACATAAAGGAATAGTTAATGAGAGCATTCATTATGATCTTTGTTGTGGCACATAATTAGCAAGCTCTGCTTCTGTCTGAGCACGACTGGGAGAGCAAAATGAGTGATTTATAATAATGTTACAAGCCACAATATTTCCCCCCAAATTAATGAATCCTAGCAGAGAGAAACAGGGAATGCATTTACCAAGATTTGAGTCTGGTTCTAAAATAGCAAATTGTGAACCGGCAGCTGCTGTCTTCTTGTCTTGCTTTTTGTCAAAATTTGGGACATTTCAGCTTGGTGGAAGTCATGATCATCATTACTGGAGAGTTTGGGTTATTCATAACACAAAAACATTTCTGTTCAACTTCCTTATCAGCAGCTTCCACTTTTAGTCCATCCTTCATTTCTGGAGATGAAGAGGAGAGAGGAGCTTTTGATTTTGTGAGGCATTAGGAGTCCAACCCCAAAGTTCTGAGTTTTACAAGGAAACCTCTCACTGAGCAGGAAATTGAACCTGACCTCTACATTTGGGCCTTCACCATCCTCTTAAAATGTAACAATTCCTCTGTGGTTGTTTCAAACCCTTCGAGTGTTGACCACTAAAAATCCCCAAATCCTCACTCACTAACATTAATTTAAGGCTATGACCTGCTAATAGAATTTCACCTCCATCAGAATCTGCACAACAGAATTTATGCTAAATAAACATTTTATGGGCTTTTAATTTTCTAAGATAATAGAAGTGCCCAGGATCTTATCAGTGTAAGTTGAATAATATTCACATCTGTCTTTATTTCTGTTTTTTCTAATCTCTTTATTTTCTAAATTCTGCCAATGTGGCTTTTTTTTTTTACTTCTTTTAACAGTCTAAAATACAGAATTCTGAAGAGATATCACATACCTGGATAAATAATATGGGATTTGTTTGGGTGAATTTATCTGCCCTCACTTTATTGTGACAAGAAGTGAAATGTCAGGGGAATTTAGACACTTAGGCTGTTCCATTCAATCACTGTAAATATATTTACATGTAAAGAAGTCTGAATTTTCTGCCAAAAATGAAATAGGAAGTGTGCACAGTGAATTCAGGTATCTGAATAGAAGGTGTAAAAATACTGAATTTCACTAAATCAGAATGCATTGCCCTGCAAACATTCCTGAGAAGGATAATTTAAGAGTTTGGGGATTGTGCAGATTGTTTAGATGAGTTTCTCCACAGTCTGATATGTGCTGCCCAAATGAATGGAATCACCATGTTCTGTGGTATTTCTGCAATCACTGCTTTATCTCAATTATAAGTAATTTGCAAAAGGTGTTGGAGTGGAAAAATAAACAAAGTAATAAGAAAAATTTCAGCTAAATGCAGTGCCAGAAAGATATAATTATATTATTGATTTCATTATCAAACATTAGCTAATTTGGGTTTTAAATCAGCTTTTCAGCCAAAGCATTGCTCTGAGAGTATTGAGTAATTCTAATGTTTTGTTTCCCATTTTTTATTAGATTTTCCTCTGGAAGGAATTTTTGCATTACAAAAGTGGCTAAAAATAATCTGAAATTATGTTTTAAGACTTTGAAAGTACATTTGTAAGAGTTCTAATTGTTCTGAAAAGTGGCAGCCAGAAAGGGAAAGACCAACTTGGCCCAGAGGAGCTGTGGGATTGATATCCGAGTACAACTTCTGTATGAAACCCTAAAAAAATACAAATTCTGGGAAAAAAACCCATCCTAAAGAAAATCAGGAAGAGATCCATTTGCAGAAGGCATTGATTTCAGCATAAAATCCAGCAAGTGGGAGTAAAAATCACTATATAAGGGGTACCTGGGGCTGTTTGACTCAATCTGTGCTCTGGTTTGGAATTTTCCAGTCGAGGCTGGCTGGGAATTCCTCTCTCTCCTGGTGCTGCTTTGTGTCCTTGGCTGGTTTGGGTTTTCTCTCAAGAAACACCAGAGGGGAAAGAAAGAGGACAAATCTCCCCCAGGCCCTGTGGCACAGATATCTGTGGGTTATGAAGGATCTATAACATATTTATTTGTTAAAACCTCTGGTTTTTTATCAGTTTAGTGGGGCAGAGGTATTTTCATGGTGCTCTAACCTGACCCAAGCACTTGGCATTGTCAGAGGTGTGTGCTGGTTGTGCTGCTGCACCTCTCTGCTGGGAGAATTTCTGACATGCTATAAATCTCCTGCAGAAGTATGTTCAAACACAGCTTTCTGTCCTTTTTTGCAGACCATAAACAAGAAAGAAACTGGCCTGCCCAAATGCAAGTGCTCCTTGGCTTTGCAGGATGGAGATCACAACCTTTCCTGAGGGATTAATGACAATCCAGGATGCAGGCAGGCCAAGGTGAGCACATCTACCTGACTTGAGGATTCTGGAGGTGATTCAAATTTGCACAGAGCTGGTTGAAAACTCCTGTGGCACAGTTTGGGCTGTTCTCCTGAGCACAGGTTGTGGTTTGCTGCTGGGGAAGGCAGCAGAGCCTTGGGGGATCCAGTTCCTTGGGGATGAGCAGGACAGGAACAACCAGAACCCTTTCTGTGCTTTGTGCTGGGTGTGAGCACCCACAAACTGGGAACAAACCACAACTGCAGAGTTTATCAGCAGGTCTGGGGCAGGTTTTAGCCTGGCTGACACCATGGGTGATTTATCTCTGGCTTCTGTTTCCAGGTGAGTTAATAAGAGCTCGTTTCAGCTCATCTGCACCCACTGGGTGTTGTCTGTGGCTGGGATGAGGCTGCAGTCATGCCTTGGCGAGGGGAGCAGAGCTTAAAGCTTCAGATGGCCATGAATTAAATGAATCAATCTCTTCCAACACACTTTAAATTGATCTTTGATAGGACCACATGGCCCTTGGATGAGGCACCCTGGTATTAGTCAATTTGACTTGGAAAGATGATGATACAAATTCAAATGGAAAGATGATCTATATCGAGCAGCTGTGGTTCTGCAGAGTGATATTTTTTCTTTTTTTCCCCTTTTTTTATTAGTATGCTGCTCTGTTTGTGAAGTCCTTTTTGTGAATACTGATGTCTGAGCCCAGGGCTGTGTCCAGAATTGCAAACTTGAGCATTTGCATTAACGATCTGTGGCCTGTATTATTGCTCTAATCCTGCCTTCAAATTGCTCAGAATCTATAACTCAAAATGCTCCTGTATCCTCTGCTCAAAAGAACCTATTTATGTCTAACACAGTTACTCAGAGCTGCCTGCTGGTTTGAAGGGTCTATCTTCAAGTAGTTTGAAATTCATATTGAAATTCATGTGAAGGTCTTGAGAATGTAAATTGAGATTAAAGTCCTGCACTCCCAAGGGGAGGGGCTGTATTCAGGCACCTGGACTGCAAGGGCAGTTTTATGTGCCCAGTGGAGAGTGGGCAAGTGGAGTAAATCCCTTCCTTGATTTCAGCAGGATTTGTGTGACCTTTGCACGAGTGACAGTGTAAAAATGAGATGTGGAATGATTTCCAGCTGATTTATTTTTGATTAACCACAAAGCAAATGCCAGTAATTTTTATAGGTGTGAAAAAGGTGAAACCTCTCCTGACCTATCTCAGATGTTCTTTAAACGAGGTTTACCCTCACAAAGAAGAGTTTATTTTAAAATCCAATAATTACCTGATTTATTAACGAGCTGAACCAATGCCTCCTCAATGTCAAGCACCTGCTGCCTCCAGCCTCCCTCACACAGCTCCACGGCCAAACCTCATTTCTAACCCCAGCCCATAATTAAAATTTCATGGCTAAATTATAAATAGCCCTTTCCCCTTATCCCCTGCCAAAGAAGATTTGTAATGGGACAACTGACAAGGCAGGGCACTTCTGAATTTGGATCTGGAGGCTGCATTGTGGCAGCTCCTTTGGAGCAGTGAGCTGAGATTTCCTTGTCAGCTGCATCAACAGCAGAGGGCCAGGATCAATCTGTAATGAAGGGAGATGAGGGTGTTTATCCAACTGTGGGACTGGGATTCATCCCCAGGAACTGGAAGCTGGGATTATCCTGGTCATGCTGGATGTTGCTCTTCACACACCCCTAGGTTGGACTAGCCAGGAGGAAATCAAATTAAACCTCCAGAGCAACGTGTTGCTGCTAAAGATTTGGCAAAATGTCATTTTTCAGGTTTTGGAGTATAGTTTATATCTCTAAAGCACAGAACACAGCCTTTTGTCTCTGTTTTGTTGTTTCTAAGCTTTGTGTTGTGTTTTTTCACATGAGTTTAGCTGAAAGGGGGAGAAGTGAGAGCCTCAGGTGGTTAACTGCACAAAAAAGCTGCTTGGGCTCTGCTCTGCTGGGGACCTGCAGCTCATGGAGGGGATCATGCAAAGGAATCCTCTGAAAAATTAAAAATAATGACACCTGAACATGCCCCTGATGCTTCCTGCTGCTTTTCCCATCTGAGGCATGGCTTGACTGCTCCACATCCCTGCAGGGTGTGCCAAAGGCTGGGTGCTACTCTGGGCAGGTCCTTGTGAGGGGATCACAGTTTTTAAAAGGTTCAAAGATCTGTTTCCCTGCACCCTGTTTCCCTCCCACCAGCCCCTCTTAGGGTTCCATGCTCCATCTGCCTCTGGCAACGTGGCCCCAAGTTCCCACCCCAACATCACAAGCAGGCTGTTTTCCAGGTAATATCTTGAAGTTTGATGTCTGGGGGAGGTGCTGAGCAATGCAGCAAACCACTGACAAGTGCAGCAGGGCTGTGTCTGTGCCAGCTGAGGGCTGAACTCTGTTTCTGTAAAAATTATCCAGAGCCTTTGCAGCAGCAAAGGTGTGTTAGAAGTTGTGATCTCTGCTTCTAATTCTTTAAAATTAGTGGTCTGGAGGTGGGGAAGAGGTTTGAAAATTAAGAATTATGCAGTGATGGAGGGGGAAATTAAGGGTATTCTTGTCAGCTGTGTCCCTGCAGATGCTGTCACAAGCTTTTGAGGCAACATCCATCCTCCAGAGCCCCCCTGGCTGACTGTGTGGCTCCAGCTGCCTGTCACCAGCCAGGACTGAGGAAATTCAGCCCTGCCAGCAGCCAGGGATGCCAGAGGAGATGGGCAGAGCTCTGGCAGCCCTGCCCTTGGCTGCCAGGGCAGGCTGTGGGCAGCCAAGCTGAGCTGGGATTGAGCTGCTGATCTCCCCAGGATCAGTGTCAGCCCTGGTGTGCAGCAGCAGGGCCAGGGGGATTAGGGAATAAACCTCCTCAGCCACACAGCTTCCCTCCAAGCAAAGTGGATTGTGGAGGGTTTTCTTGAATTCTTTCTGCACTGTGACTCCCAAAATTGCCCCTTTCAGGAGTGTCTTTGCTTGGGGCTGATGGTAAAGGAAGAATGAGACTCACAGGACTTGGCATGTTTGTTTGAGGATGTGTTGGAAGTTGAGCCTGGGTGAAATGTGATGCAATATTTTTATTTCCACCTACTCATTGCTGTGTGTTGGAGTAGTTTTGTTAATTCACATGTTGCTTTTAATTTCATGGTTGTGCCATTCCTGCAGCTTTGTCCCTCACTGTTCAGCTCACTCCTCACAGGAATTTCTTCTTTACTGAGTGACTCAGGTTAAACTACCATTAATTTAATAAAATTAATAGTCTAATTTAATATAACTAACAGTTACTTAGTAGCTGTTTACCACTGCTAATGCAGAAAACCTGTTCCAGTGAACACAGGTTTAAAGTGACAGAAAAAATAAGAGTTGCTCTAGAGAAAAATCTGATGGCATCTTTAAAAAACACAAAGCACAGTTCATCATTATTTGTGTACTTTTAGACTGGAGCTCTCTGAACATTCTGGTGTAGTGTCAAAGAATTAAAACCTGAATTTAAATTAGTAACAAAATAATGCATCAGATAATTCTGATAGTGACTGTGTGCCTGGCAGTGTGCTGTCCCACCATTGCCTGGGTTTTAATTGAAAAGAAGCTGTTGGCACCTTCCAGAGCTGGAAGAGTTGGAAATGAGGAACCAAAATAAATCAGAACTCAGCTTTTTCCAAATGTAATATCTTTCTAAAGTTAATTTGGGATTAGTTTATCCACCCACTTGTTTAACTTGTGGTTCTTGTTGGAATAGAATCATCACAGAAGGGTTTGGTTGGAAGGGACCTCAAATCCCATCCATTCCACCCCTGCCATGGCAGGGACATTTTCCTCTATCCCAGGATGTCCAGCCCTGTCCAGCCTGGGCTTGGACACTTCCAGGGATCCAGGGGCAGCCACAGCTTTTCCTGGTAATCTCTGGCAGGGCCCTCGTCACTGTCTTGGTAAAGAGTTTCTTCATCAGTATCCTCAATTAACCAAAAACTGCTCTGAGTGCAAGGGTAGGGTGGTGGTCATCAATCAACTTTGCATTAAATAAGGCTTTTCTACACTTTTCCACCAGAAAAACTGCTTCTTGTAAAAGAATAATAAAAAAAATATCTATATATGTGATTGACAAGAGGTAAATCTGGAATTTTCAATGCCTCCTTTAACATCCTCCTCTCCTCAGAAAACATCCCTCCTCCTGTAGATCAGCACTAGAATTCAAAGCCATAAAAAAAACCCAAAATGCATCTCAGAAAACTCCCTTTTTGACCTCCTGCTTACTGTGGCATGCCAGATAAAACTGATAGGAAAGCCAGCCCTGCTAAGGGAGGAGAGGAAAATGTGTCCCAGCCATGGCTCAGGGGGGGATAAGTGAAGGATGGAGAGTGATGAGCTCAGCTTCTCCAGCTGGCTGAGCACACAGCAGCCACTGAGCACTGCCCAGGGTCCTGAGTCCCCTCCCTCAGTGGAGTTTTGGATGGTTACAACCCCTCCATCCTCACTGCAATGATGCCTCAATGAAGCTGTGGCTGGGAGGATTTTGTGCTTTTGTGTTCCTGCTAAAATGGGAAAAGTCACTTTTTGTCAAGAGGAGGGGAAAAATCTGAAATTTTTATTATTCAAGTGAGCCTATAGATTGGGTTTCTTCAGCAAATGAAATATCCCTATCCATTGTTTTATAAGCTGTCCTTTCAGAAACATCACAATTTGTAAAAAAATGAGGGTGCACTTCTCATTTAAACACACTACTTAAATATTTACACTAAATAAAGACAGGACCTTCACAGTCTATTAAAGCAGAAATAATTCTGCTGCCAGAGCAATTGTGTGAGGAGTTTCCACTGAGAAATGAGGAAAATCTCCCTGCTTTGGTTCATATTAAAAAAAATATGGATAATTTTCTTCTTCCACAAGCCATTTTGCTGCTGAGATGTTTCTCACAATGGCTTGGCTGGATTCACACCTGCCCTGACAGAGTTTGTGGCAGCAATTCTCTGCAACCCAGGCATCCCCAAAATCCCCTCACAGCTGCACTTTCAGCTCATGTTTAACTCAGAAGGTTTTGTAAAGTATGATGTGATAATAATGTGATTTTTTAGATCCTAAAAGATGATATGGCAGGATTATTTTAGTCATTTTTTTAATTAGTTCTTATTAGATTATTATCTCAAAATTCTTACATTTACTTAAAATTGTAGATTCAATAATATCTTTCAAAATGCCTGGTTTTAATTTTTAATGCATTGCAAAAAAACCAAGAAGGGGAATAAGAATGACTCAAGACTTGTCCTTGACAATAATAAATATTTTTTATTGCTTTAATGATTTTAATATTCCTAATGATTTAAAAATCTGTTCTGATGTTATTCTGGAAGAGGCCAGATGGCCAAATAATGTGTAGCATGTAAATTAAATCAGCGGTCTGATCAAAATACTTATCCAAAAACAAATACAGTCTGTGACAATAATTCCACAACCATTTTCAAAAGATAGGAAAAAAGAGTCTTGTGCCAAAAACTGTGCTTTGGGTATTCTTTAAAATTGCATTTTTCAGTGGAAGGAACATGGAAATTGATGGTTTGTGTGATAGAGGGAAGTATCTATATAATACAGAAACATAAATATTATAAATTATTCAATTCTCTAGCAATGAGTATTTTAGTATTGGCTTTATGTTGGGTTGAAGGGGTGTGGTCTGTGCTTGGCAGTTCTGTCCTGTGCCAAAAGTGCAGGAAAAGTTCTCTGGAGTTTTCCAGACTTTTTGTTTTAGAAGTTGTCCCCAAACAGCCCCAGCTCCAGTTAAACCAGTTGGGCCAGTAATGCAAACCAGTTCATAACTGTTCTGGCAGTCCCTGAGCAAACTGGGACTGGAATTAGGATTAAGGATATCCCAAAAAGGAGTAAACCCAAGTGATTGTGGTTTCACACTATTAGGATTGTTTAGGGTGTCCCATACAGTCCTTTCCCTCCAAATTGCCAGCTTTAATTTTATTGTACTAAGCAATGTTGCTGAGTCCCAGAAATCTGGGTAAAATGAGCTTTTTCTGGAGGAAGAGGCCTCATCTCATTTTATCTCTTTCATTCCAGCAGATCACTGGACATTGCTCTTGATTTGCTCTTGCCAGAGATTGTCCCTCTTTATTAATATAATAATACTGAGATTTAATTAGACCACATATTTTATTTTACTTCCCATCCTGTGCAAGGAGAGCAGATCATAAAATATGTCAGCATGGAGGGAGAGGGGTCACTCATCAGCAAGGTTGTGGAAAACAGGCAGCACAGAGCAGGAGGGAATAATGGATATTCTCATATTGGCTTAGATCTGCTCCTGTTTAAATCAGAGTTTTAATAGAGTGAGAATAATTCTGCCTCTTTTGCAGACACTCTGTGGAGAGCAGGATCTCCTCGTGTGGAAATTCATCCAAAGGAAGGGGCTGAAGTGGCACTGAAGGTTGGTGGCGGTGGCTTAGGTGACAGTAACGCCTTAGAAAGATTTTTACCTCTAGGTCACCACTCCAAACCCAGTCTAGGTCACTCCTGACACGGAGTCATTATCATCTCATGAATGCCATCAAATGGCGCTCCAAATGTTAAGTGCCCCATTCTGCAGCTGAGACATGAGGAATCTCCCTGTCAGTTTTCAGGACGATGGGTGAATCGCTCAGCCTCTCCTTTATCACAGCCCATAAAAACCAAGGGTGGTCGATAGCCCAGGGCTAACCTGCCACCCTCATTTTCTCTAGCATGGCTTTGAATAATTTATTTGGTTTGTGTCCAATATGATTTTCTTCCTGTCGTTGTCTCGCATTAACATTTCCCCTTTCTTGCTCCACCGTGGAGGTGATTTGGTGTGGCAGATATTTATTGCCAAGGGGTAAATAATTAAATTCAAAAAGTGCTTTTCACCTCTGCGTTTTCTGTTATTATTTGCAGAGGAGAAAGTGTTGACTCTATCAATGATATTATGTCCATTTTATGTTTCAAGACACAACTATTTGTCCAGTTCTAATAATGCTAAAACTTTAAAATCAATACAGGAAAGTTTTATCAATAAAACACTCAAAATTAATTTATAAGAAAATTTTCTTTTATTTGGTGTCTTGCTCTCCCAACATCCTTGAGGATCCAGGTGTTCATGGTTCATGTGAAGAGGGATGGGGAATGTTTTTCAGTGCTGGTCAGGGTGGGGGTTTCTTCCTTTTTTGTTCTGGGTACATCTCTATTATCACTTACTTTAAGCCCTTTTCCCCTTTATTATTCATGCTGCATTTCAGTTACATTTGGAAAACTTCCCAACAGCTCCTCCAGCCCAGTGAGATGTGCAGGGCAGCGTTTTGTGACCTGGTGGCAACCTGAGCCTGTCAGACCTTGGCCATGTGCAGCCTGCACGGAGCAAGGTGAGACGTTTGCTGACCAGGGCTGGGGTTTTAAATAACACCAGCCCTGCTGGAACACTCTCTGCTGAAGCTGGAGTCCTTTGTGAGGGTGACCCTCCCGTGGGCCAACAGGTCACTCTCCATGGCACAGAGAAGAATAAAAGGACAGACAGCTGGAGAGAACAGGGAGGAGGAAGCCAAGGAACTGTCAAAATGTCTTTAGGACGTGAGCAAATTATTATTCTTAATGTGCTTAAAAGACACAGAACTGAAATGAAAACTAGTAGGTCTTTTTTTTGTTTTCCAGATAAAGTAGAAAGAATCTGTGAAGTTTTTCTTTCTCTTTTCCTTTTTTTTTTTTTTTTTTTGGACTCAGAGATTCTAAAATACTTTTTACATAGGATTTTGCTCTCCAGCCTTACTCTTTTCCAATTTCCTCTTAGCACTGATTCTACAAAGGCTCGTGCTGGTGCCACTGGAACTTTCACAGCCAGCCTGCTTTTCCCCATCCAGACTGCAAGCAAGGCTGGGAATGGAGAAGCCCTGCTCCAAATCCAGGTGGAGAATGGTGTGTCAGCTGCTGGGCACGAAGGAGTTTGAGGTAAGTGGGTGCTTCCCTTGTAGTTCAGAACAAACAAGGTTTAAAAGTCAAGGGCACAGGGATCCCTGTGCAAAGGGAATCCTTTCTGAGGCCAGTTGTGCATGGGAAATGAGGTTAAACCTGTGCACAGCCCAGGCTGTGGGTGACAGCTCCCACCCAAGTGAGGTGTTCCTGTGGGACCAGCACATCCGTGGAACAATGAGTGCTCAGCTGCCTTATTTTCTTTTCCACGTGTGTTTGCTCCAGCCCAAAAGGAGATGGGTGCATGGACTGGTACAAACTGCTCTGGGAAACACACAGGAAGGAAAGAAACCAACCTGGCTCAGCAGTAAAATGTGGGAAATTAGAGATTTTCAGCCTGGCAGTGCTGAGGAATGCACAGCAGGTGATGAGGAGAGAGCAAGATTTGCCTGGACACATCCCCACCGAAGTTCTCCTTGTGTAAAAGGAAATTACATCAACAATTATAATTCAAAGATATTTTGATTTTTGAAATTACACTGATTTCTGGTTCCAGGTTGTGTAGAATTGCTAAAAATCAGTTTGTCCTGTAGGACAGGTGGGTTTCTTTCATTCCATTGTAATAACAGGAGGGAATCTGATGTCCCCATTACCTCAGTTTCCCTCTCAAGGAGCCAGGCTCAGACCAGCTCTGCTAATACTGTGATTAGAAATAACAATAATGTGATTAGAAGCTCTGCTAGGTTAGAGAGGTCTTTCTTCCTCAAATTTGAAGATATCTTCTTATTTAATAGACCATCATGGTCATCAACTTTTCCAAACCATCTTTCTAAAGAAAAAAAATAAAAATTTAAATTACTTAGAAAAATCTTGTGGGAAACTGCATCTTGGGGTCCACTTGCAAAGATCTCAGAGTCTTTTGCAAATCTTTTCTATTTTATGTATTTTTTTAAGGACTCCTTTTGGTTTATTTTGTTTTTACTGGTACAGCATCTTCTAAAAGGTTTTATATACACAAAAGAATGGAAATACAGGCAGCAGCTGAAGCAGTTTCAAAGGAAATGCAAGAGGAGGATGATTTACTGAGAGCTGTAATGAGAAATAGACTCTGAGTTTCATAAATTCAGAGTGAGTCCTGGTGCATCTCCCTTAACTGATGTCCTCTGCTGAAGTGCCACGCAGCTCCGAGTCCATCCACCGGGGAAAACACATGGATTGCACTGGCTTATTTAATAATGCAGGCAGTGAGGAGGGAAAAATCACTGCAGGCAGGGAGAACTGCTCCCAGCTCAGGCTGAAATCCCCAAAAATGAATGGCAAAGCCCTGCCCTCCCCACGATCCAATGGGGAAGATGAGCAGTCCTGCAAAGCTCTCCTCGTTAGATGCGAGCAGCACTCGGAATTATTGATGGAGATTCCATGGGTTGCAGGATGAGAGCCTTGGAGGCAGGACTAGAAGGTTCTTTTAACCCAGGAATTGCTGTTGCCTGCTGGAATCTCCAGGAAAATCGAGTGTCTTTGAAGGTGTTTGATTCTGTGCTGCAGATCACTGGAAATGTGACAGTTTGCCTTGGGAATGCTCTCTGGAAAATATTTTTTTTTACATCACTGAGAAGCATTTTGCCTGAAGGTGTGAATTTCAAATTGTGCACTAAGAATCTCGAGATGCAGTGCTGGGTCTTGGGGAAAAAAAAGGGAAGAAAAGGGAGAGAAATCCAGTAATGTAGATAAATAGAGGAAAATGAGATCTACATGAGAGGTTTGATTAAATTTGGAATCGGCTGCTGGACCAGAAAGATAGAGCTAAGTAAAAGCATGGAGTTAACTAAGGGAGAAATTAGTTTGGAGCAGGAACAGAACTCAAATTCATCTTTGCCAGCCAGGCAGGGAGCTGGAGTGACCTTGGGAGCTGCTGTGAGTGCCGTGCACGTGCGAGAGAACCTTCCAAAGGCAGCTCTGGTTTTTAGCTTGGTGCATTTAACACAGAGCTGCCAGGGACTGTGTGTGGCAATTTGTGTTAGGGCAATAACTCAGCCTGCTGAAAAACCAAGGAGCTGCCAGGGGAATTCGGGCTCCTGAGGCCTGGATGGTTTTATATATGAAGAAGCCTCAGTCTTTTCGTGGTGCAGAACTGGATGTGCCATTAGATGTGGATCAGGAGGTGACTGCCTTGATGTGTTTTTTACAAACAGAGAGATTCTTCCTGGCCATCAGAATGCATTTCTTCATGGAAAAATAATGGAAGAGGCCACCCAGGGAGGTGTGGAGTTCCCATCCCTGGAGGTGTCCAAGGAATGCCTGGATGTGGCACCTGGTGCTCTGGGCTGGTGACAAGGTGGGGATCAGGCACAGGCTGGATTTGGTGGTCTGGGAGAGCATTTCCACCCTGATGTGATGCTGTGATGGGACTGTGGCCAGTGGTGATAAAACCCTGGTGACAGTTTCATCAATGGATGGGGGAGTTACTGCTGTGTCATGGCCAGTGGTTATCCTAAAGCCCTTGTGCTTTTTCTCTTAAACTCCTCCCTCTGTGGGAAGTGTGCCACATCTCACACCAAGGCTGTGCTGTGTCCCACCAGGGGCTGAGCTCCTGTCCCCAGCCCAGCTGAGATGAACCAGCTGGGGAAGAATCCTGCTGGGATGTGCAGGACCATAAAATAAAAATAAAATAAAATAAAATAAAATAAAATAAAATAAAATAAAATAAAATAAAATAAAATAAAATAAAATAAAATAAAATAAAATAAAATAATAAAACAAAACTGAGGGTGGAAGGGAGCTCAGGAGGGCACAGCTGCTGCCTGCTGCTGTGAGCTCTCCCTGCTGTTGGTGGGGCTGCTCTCCTCACTGAGATGTGCCCAGAGGGATCAGTAAAACACTGAGGGAGAGCAGAATAATTCAGTGACACCTTGACAAAAATCCCAGACATGTCACTCTCCCATCTGGGCACGCTTCCCACTAACCAGACACTCAGCAGTGCCTTCTGCAGGTGTTTTCCATCATGCTGATCCTCTCTGGGCTCATTTTTCTGCTCCCATGACCTATTTTTTTCCCTTCTGTCCAGTCACAGCCACTTCACCTCCTTGTTTTAACATCCTATTCTTTCTGTCCAGACTCTCTTTTTAAATTTTTTCCCTCTGCTAGTTAAATGTAACTATACAGCTTTTTAATGAGTTTTGATTCATTTAAATGTGTTTTATGTGCCTTACAGCAAACCCCCTGCTGGTCTAATTTTATATAGTGTATTTAATTGAGACCCCTTTTGCAAGTACACAGTTTGTGTGTGGTGAGCACAGTCCCCAACCATAAATTCTGCTTTATTCCCACTCTTCTGATTAGATTTTTATTTGCATTACATGAATGTTTTTTTCCCACTAAAATCCTGTCACGTACATTTTAACCACTCCAGAAAATTAATTCTTGCTATATTTAATACCATATAGAGAAATGACTTTATGGAGCTTCTAATTGTTCATTTCAAGCATTCCAAAATTAGTTCCTTTTTATTAATTGGGGTGTCACTGCATTCTGGAGGAGACAGAAAGCTCTCTTGCAAACCACATTAACTGGACAGATGTTCTGAAATATGTTAAATATTACCCAGTGGGTGGTGATCCAGTTCATCAGTCATGTCAGTGCCACAGCCACTCCAGGATCTGGTGTGGGGTGAAGGTGCTGTGAGAGAGGCAGTGCCAGAAAGGAGGGACTGGCACTACAGGCAGCAGTTTCAAGTTTAGAGTAAGGCAGGAGGAAATATATCAAATTTATAATTTATAATATATATATTTTATAATTTAAAATAACTGGAAAAATACCATTATCCCCAATAGAGAGTTATGGAATGATTTGGGTCATCTAATTCCAACCCCCTGCCATGGGCAGGGACATTCTCCACTATCCCAGGTTGCTCCAAGCCTCAATCTCCAGCCTGGCTTGGATAATTCCAGGGACAGCCACAGCTGCTCTGGGCACCCTGTGCCAGGGCCTCCCCACCCTCACAGGCAACAGTTCCCTCCCAAAATCCCATCAAAATCTACTATCCAGCTCAAAGCCATTCCCCCTTGTCTATCACTGGACAACATTGAATGGAAACTTGTAACACTCAACAGAGCCATGAGAAAGGAGGGGACTTGGTTTGGGTTCCACTCTTGGTTTGGGTTCCACTCTTGGTTTGGGTTTCTCTCTTGGTTTGGGTTCCACTCTTGGTTTGAGTTTCATTCTTGGTTTGGGTTCCACTCTTGGTTTGGGTTTCTCTCTGGGTTTAGGTTCCACTCTTGGTTTGGGTTCCACTCTTGGTTTGGGTTTCATTCTTGTCTTGGGATTCATTCTTGGTTTGGGTTCCACTCTTGGTTTGGGTTTCACTCTTGGTTTGGGTTTCACTCTTGGTTTGGGTTCCACTCTTGGTTTGGGTTTCACTCTTGGTTTGGGTTCCACTCTTGGTTTGGGTTTCATTCTTGATTTGGGTTCAACTCTTCGTTTGGGATTCATTCTTGGTTTGGGTTCCACTCTTGGTTTGGGTTCCACTCTTGGTTTGGGTTTCACTCTTGGTTTGGGTTCCACTCTTGGTTTGGGTTTCACTCTTGGTTTGGGTTTCACTCTTGGTTTAGGTTTCTCTCTGGGTTTTCCTGGAGGTCAAACACTTTATAAAGATTCAGGATCATTTTATGAGCACCAGGCAGAAAGTTCAAGCAAAGCAAGAGCTGTCCAAGCAAAGTTTTCCTGAATACATTGACTATGTGAATAAGAGGCAGATTAAGACTTGCTTTCCACAGTGGTCACCAAAAATAACCCACCTACCTCCTGGCAACACTTCATTAACTGGGCCATCTCCATCCCTCTCTTCAAACAGATTTTATCAGCACCACATCTGATGGGATAAGAGTGTCTTGGGATGTACATTTACATACAGAGAGATAAAAAGGCTTACATAACCCTAGGAGCAGAAAATTCATCTCCACCAGACAATTGCCAGCGTTCCCTTCCTAAATCCTGCATGATGGGCTTTTCCTGCCGTGTCAGCAGCTCCCTGACAATAAAGCCAATGGCACAGGTATCCTGAGAGCCAATTTCAATGACCACGAGGCAAGAAATGCCAAGTTCCTTTCCTTTTTCCAGCTAGATGGATGATGTTTGAGCAAAGAACAAAATCTGTGCATTATGGCTCTTAACTAACCCATTCAAAATAGCCCAGGGAAATATCCAGAGCTCTTTGTTTTATAGCAGAGTGTTCAAGATTGTTTAATCTTTTTCAAATACATGGCAATAAAAGGGAATTTTCTGAAGCCTCCCAAGAGCCCAATCAGGGCACGTACTGACAAAATCCCAAGTGTTTAAAAACATGGGCACAAAAAAAGCACCCCAACAATTAAATTTCAGTTTTTAGGTGCTGGGTGCTTGTTGAGTCAGCACTTTTGATTTTGTCCTCCCTTATCCAGGTTTTCCATAGGATTTGCATAAACCAGCTGATGGATGTGGCCAATGGGAGCTGTGAGGGTGAAAGATGAGCACTGAGACTCAGTGCAGCCACTGGCATCTTGCTCAGCTGCCATATTTATTTCCTGGAATACATGTCCCTGTGTGTGTCCAGCACTGCTCCCAGAGGGATGAGCTGGGATTGGATGTGGGGTGGCCTCAGAAAACAGAACTCTGTGCCATGACTGGAATGAAGAGTGCTGCTTCCCCATTAGGGATGATCCTAATTGTTCCTAGCTTCATCCCACAGCAGCCTGTTGAGGTCCTGAGGAGTTCTGTGGAAGTCTTGTAGGAAATGTGGAGCTCATTTGGTGATGGTCAAACCTTACAGTGGACAGGGGGGACTTCATGGGCTTCGTGATTCTCACAGCTCAAGAACTCTCCATCCACTCAAGTCAAACTTGCTCAGGGTGGAAAAATCTCTCTGAGATTTCTCTATAAAAAACTAAGCAATGAAGGCATTCAATCACACCATGGAAAATAAGAAGTTTCTGGTGGTATGAGAACACTTTGATTAGCTGTATGATCAGCAAAGAAAAAAACCTACCATAATAATCACAAAACCTTGTGAGATTTATTTTTGCTGTGAGCACTTCAATTTTCTACAAAAGCCACAAGCAAACAAGACTTTTGAACCATTTCAATCTACTCTAAGTCAGAAAACACAGTCTCTGTTGGCACCTCTGTATTTTATTATTGTGTCAAAAATTAGGTGAGAAGGAGAAGCCTGAATTAACAAAAAGCCAGCGTGTCTTATGTGTTACAGGAACCATTTGTGCCTGGCTCTAAACAGGCAGCTCCAAACCCCAGCAGGATCCTGGTGTTAGCTCACACAGGAGTCAATGTTTGCTCAGCTCTCTCTTCAAACACTTGCAGCATTTTGACCACTCATTTGAAATCCTCCAGCGTTCTTTGAAGGGTTCTGCCTTCCCTGGGTGTTGAAGCAAACGTTGGATGTCTTTGTGACTCTTCTCAGCTGGTGCCATCCCAACTCTGTGGGATTCCTAATGGGGAAAAAGGGCTCAGGGCCAGCTTGCACTTCAAGCTGTGACACTCTCGGTTTTTGCAGCCACTGGGGAATGTCCCCTGAGCCCATGCAAAGCCCACAGAATCTCCTCTGTTTATGGTTAGAGAACACCCAGGTCAGAAAATGTTCTCTGATGTTTGTGTGGGACAGAAGCCCAGAGGAGAGGAAGGACATCGTGGCCGTGTCACGACGCAGGAAATTTTTGAGCGTCCAAACGATTTGAGAGAGGTCAGCAGGGCCAGGGAAATCCTTGTACAGTATTTTCATTCCATGCTTTAAAACAGGATTGGAGTGTTGCATTTCCCATGTTGGAAGCAGAGTGCACTATCAGAAATGGGAATGTTTTCATCATCTTTGTACCTAATTTTGATCAGTGTGTTTCCCATTCCTGCTGCCAGAAGTGTTTTGCTTGCATGCACTTGAACCAATTTCTGGTGCTTCTGACATCACCATCTTCAAAAGCACAGCAAGACTTTTAATCCAGCAGGATAAAATTGATAACTTTTATAATGACATAATTATTACTGGGAGTATTAAAGAAATGAATATAATTACTGCATTTCTTTAAGCCAATGTTATTTTTAGCCTTGACTCTATGGTGACACATTGGATGACAGCATCCTTGATATTATTCTAAAATTCAATTTAATATGTAACCCATTATGTGTGAACTCCCATTCCTGACAAGTTACCTGCCATAGTTTCCTCATTCAAATCCCACTGTAACTTCCAAGTTAGTGACTTGACCTTCTCCACACTTGAAATTAAAATCAGAATTTAAATTTCAGAAAGTTTTGGGGGGGAGTTTGCCCATTATACAGTTTTTGTATCTCCTCCATGGACATTAAATATGCTGTTGGGAAGGTGAGAAGTCCTGTGCACCCAACAGGAGGTGAGTTCTCCAAAATTTCTCTGTTAGCTGTAGTGCTCTTGGGTTACTCATAGCATAAATCACTGCTCCTGTGAGTGAGAGCCTGGCACTAATCTGCAATCAAGAAAATCCCTCTGGGCTGGTTCACCTGGGGAAAAGGGGCTTGAGCATCACCAGAAGTTTAGGAGGGAGTGACCCAGGAAGGCATAAAAATGGTTCCTCTTATCCTGGAGTGCCTGTTTTGAAGTGGATAACTGTGTTAAGCTTTAGATTTTTTTTTGTTTTCAGTGAATGAATGTTTGAGGTTCCTTTCCAGCCCTTTTATGAGCTGTGGAGAAAAGGGAAATAAATCCAGTGGAAACAAATCAAACAAGAATATACATCCAAGGTATCTCTTCTCAACATTCTCAGCTGAAACCCTGCACTAGGTAAGGTTCACTAATCATGTCCTAAAACATGTTTGAAAGCTTTTCTTTTTAATTGAATTTGTTATAGTGTTGTAAAGTGACCAGATTTAAAATCAGATGTTTATTAAACTGTAAAACCTCATGGCATTGGGTGAGAGGGCTGTGGCAGCAGGATGTGTTCAGCAGTGATTTTAGTGAGTGCAGCTGGAAATGCCTGTCAGAAATTCCAGAATCAGAGTGTGGTTCCTGCATGGAGCAGTGGATGCACAGGAAGAGCAGAGCTGGAAAAGACTCTCAGGCTCCTGGGGTTTTATTCCAATTTCAGCTCAGCACAAGAGAACCTGAGATTTTCCCTGGGGCTCCCTCTGAGTTTGTTATCAGCAATATTCCTGCATGGAAGCACCAAGGAGATGCTGTAGATGTTCCTCCAGCAGGGTGTGTTTTCATAGGAAAAACCCAGAAAAAGAACCAAACTGAAAGGATCAGAACAATATTTATGAAGGGCCTGCTCAGGGGAAAAATCAGCTGTGTTCTAAACTGAAAAATTACTCCCCATCTTTTGTTAGCTGAAGTAATGAGAGTGGAGAGAGATTTGGATGTCACTGCCTAAATCCCAAGGTAATTTATCCAGAGGTTAACAATGTTCAGAGGAAAATACCTCTGGAAAGGATGTAAATCAAAGCAGAGCTAAGAGGGAAAAGCTGCATATCTTATATAACAAGATTGCTGAATGGGAGTTACAGATGTTTTAGCATAAGTGTGAAATTATTGGAATAAGGGAGACATGGCTGAATGAGAAAAGTGATTGGGGATTTAAAACATCAGGAGTTTCTGGGAAGGATGTACAAAATGAAATTGGAAGTGTTATTGGCAAGGGATTATGGAGGCTTGCAGAGAAATGATGGATGTATTTAGGTGATATGGCAAAGAGTTTTGCTTTGAAATTAAGAGCAGTGAAAGTGGAGAAGTGGCTTTGGTGTTTTGTCTCCAGGGAATGAAAGTCAGGTCATTATTTTAAAAATATATTAAGAGAACAGATTAGTGCATCAATTACTGCAAAACTGCATCAAAATTGATAATGCATTAATTACTGCTTGATAATGTGTGTGTTGATAAAGGAATAAAACTGAATGTGGATTTTCCCCTGGAATGTTCTGACACTGGGAAAACATCCCTGAGTGTATAAATGCAAATTCAATATTATCCTGACCTGCTTGCTTTTGGAAATGTCAACAATTGCTGCTAAAACACCCAACCCCAAACCTGCAGCAGGGCACTGCCTGCACATTTCCCCCTCCCAAATTCTCAGCTGATCCCAAATGAGCCAAGTGGTGATGGTTTGTGTGAACTGTGGCTGAAATCCATGGATTTCACATCTGGCACAGCTGGAGGGAACACAGGCTGCTCTTAATTGCAGATGAGCTCTGTTTGGCTTGGCCTGGCCAGGCAGAAAGTTTATCACTTCTTTTGCTTCCCATTTTCCTGTTGGTTCCCTATCTCTGCATCAACTCCTCCACCATTTGATTTTCCTGGCATCCTGTTTGCCCTTTAAATGGCTCCTCATGGAGCAGGGCACTGATTTCTCCTGCATCTTCTGAGGTTTCACCTCTTTTCCTGCCTTTTCAAGCTCTTTTTTTCCATCTCTTTCCCGTGCCTGGTGAAAGAACTGCCACCAAATTAACACCAAAATCAGCTGGTACCTCCCTGTCCCTAAACCTGCTCCTGCCAGACATAAACATCCCTTTCCTTTTCCTCTTTCCTGTTTTATCTGGTTCTGAGCTGATTCCTATCAGATGATTGCCCAATCCATCTGTCCACCAGGCTCCTTTCTAATCTCAGAGAGATTTGCTGCCACTTTGATTTCATTTCAGCCACTTCATTGTCTTGCTTTGAGAATTAATCTCTAACTTCTTTCCTTTATTGCTGCTCTCTCTTGCTTATTATTTCCTCCAACATGCATCAAATTCCCAAATAAAAACCTGACAGTGGCCTGTAAAAACTGTAAATATTGATGGTCTGGGTTTTCCTTTCTTTGGATGTTGATTCATGTGATGGCTCTTATCAAAACTTGTGTGGTTCTTGCATCTAAAATATCTATATAGTAGTGACAGAGGAACAGCTTTAAAAATAGAGATCACAGCCTTGGAAAGAGGTGAAATTTCTGATATTGGGGACTCTTTAGGAAAAACTTCTCCCCTGAAAATGTTGTTAGGGCTTGGAACAGGCTACCCAGGGCAGTGGTGGAATCACCAGCCCTGGAGGAATTTAAAAAATATTTTTGGTCCTTGGGGACACAGTTTGTGCTGGGATTTCCTGATCTGAAATGTCTTTTCCAGCCTAAATAATTCCATGACTCCCTAAGTTCTGAGTTTGAGAATTCTGCACCATCTCTGTTTACTGCCCAAGATAATTGGAGCAATAAATATGAGAAATCTCATAAACTGTGCTCTGAAATACAGAAGATATTTGAGTCTGGTGTGGGACAGGCAGTTTTTAACCCACAGAATGGGAATGGGAGCAATTAAAAGCTTTCAGAACCTTCTTCTGTGCCATGGCTCAATCAATATTATTGAAAATCAAAAGGCAGAGTTACCCAACACAGAAATATCACTCAAAGAAAAAAGATACTTTTTGTTCAGCTCAAAAAAGCCATTTAATCCAAAAGAAACAGGATTTTAAGGCTGGGTTTTTTGGCAGGGCAATCCATATTTCTGCATGCAGGTGCTTTTTTTTGACAGATTTTTTTAACAGATGTTTAAGGGAAAAATTGAGGTGTTAATGTGGAAGGTGCACAGGGAGCTGTTCCCTGGATGTGACAAAAATCCTGCAGACAACAAGTGGAGTAAAATATCAAATTAATATGGGATGTGGAGCTGTAGTCTAGCTGGAACGGAACACCAACCATGAGGTTAACTTGAAGTTTTTTATTTATTTTAAACACAAAAATTAGAAATTCAAACCACCATGAAAACAAGGAGCTCTGTCTCCCTATGGTATGATTTTCTTGGAGGTGATTTAGAGGACAGACTGTGGATCAATTCAGCAGCTTTTTGTCAGCACAGCAATTTTTGTTGACTGATAAATTATCTGATATTTTCTAATTTAAAAAGTGGATAGTGGAAGGTGTCCCTGACCCTGGCAGGGGGTGATCTTTAACTTCCTTTTGAACCCAAACAATTCCAGGAGTCTCTGCCTGTTCTATCTCTAGGCTAAGTCTTAGCACTAAAATTTTTAAAATCAACAGTAAAATCACCCAAATTCTGATTGCAGGGCCAAAACCCTCCTGCCTGATATTTGTTATATGTTACTGCCTCAAACCAATAAAAGAATATAATTATTAACTTTATTTAATGGTTGCCACCAACTGCAAACTCATTTAATTATAACCACGAGGCGAGTGCACGTAGTTAAACTGATTATTTATCAGCCAGAGGTTGATGGCTTTAATAGGGCAGTAATCTCCTAATGAATGCACTTTAATTGTCTGTGTGGAGAGGCTGTGCAATTGTTCTTTAAAGTGCAGAACAACCCCTGAATTGCAAAGGCCCAGAGAGAAACTCTGCTTCCCAAAGAAGTTCCTTCCTGGAGTGAATTAAACTTGAACCAGGGTCAGCCACCTGCAGTAAAACCCAGTTTTTATGGCCTCTTTGGCTTTTGAAATGTTATTTTTCTTTTTTTCCCCCCCTGTTTATGGTGTGTATATGAGTGTTTCTTGATTTACAATGGAATGTTTTATTAAAAACGATGCTCAGGGTTTCTCTGCAGCTGCAGAATTGTGAAGGTGGAGGGATTATTCACAGACACACATTGAAAAGCCAAAAAGTCAGCCCAGCCTCACCTCCTGCTCTCCTTGGGAACAATAACTATCCATGGATTTTAGGCAGGCTGCAGCAGAATGTCATGAATTTATCATTTCATTGTGATTTATACTGGTAAATATTTTATTAAGAGTTTGAATTTCTATTTTTCAATAGTCATACCCAGTGCTAGAGCTCCTTTAGGATATTGGGGTTTTCCTTGCTTATTAAGTTAAATTTGTGTCTTAAAAGTATTTCAGAGTGGTTTGTGGTTGGAATTGATCAACATCATTTGGAGGGTGGACAGTGACCACAGGGAGCATGACAAGAAAATCAAAATTTAGCTCTTTAGGGCAGTTCTGTCAGGATATTTAGGTTATTTCTGTGTCAGTGCCAGGACTCAGGAGTATCCAACTCCTATAGTGTGTGCAAAGAATTAGACTTGGAGAATTGTTCCTGACTCTTCTCTTTTTCTTTGCTTCATTTCCCTTTTAAACTTAGCCATTTTCACATTTTCCATGGCCCAATCAAACAGATATAACAGTAAAGTTCATCCATGGAATCTTAGAATAATCTTTATATGGAAAACAATCAGTGTCCAAATTAACAGCAGGGATGGGCTTTTAACAAACACAGCATTAAAAACTAATTAGAGATGCCTAAGACTCAAAAGGCAAAAATAACATTAGAAGACACAAACCTGCAGGTGCTGAAGCAGGGGAAGGGCCCTCTATGGTTTCTTGGCTTCCTTGTGCTCCAAACTTCCTTCCAGTCTTCTGTTCCCATTTAATACTGGCACATGGTCATAGCAGTAGATTTAATTTCTTCCCCCATTAAAGCATCCAGATTCAAAAATAAAAATATGAAAAGCACGGAGTGAGTAGGTGGAAATCCTTTGTTGTGGAGCCAAACAGAAAGATGGACATTCTGTAATTTTCTGACACAGTGGGAGCTCTGCACAGGGTGGGGGGAAAAAAGAGCTCTTGAAGGCACATTTCCCTTCATCAGTTCCTGTGCCTTGAGTGCACTTTCTAGTTAAAACTTTTAAATTACTTTAATTACAGCAACTAAAAAGGGCTGCTGCAGAAATTATTCCCACACAAGTGAAGAGGTCATTAAAAGTTGTGGCACTGCAGCTAATTTGTGAACAATGCAGTGTGTGAGGGGCTCCAACTGCAATAATTACATTCCAAGATCCATTTGCATTTCCCAGCCTGTCCCTGCAGCCCCTGGCAAAGCCTTCCCTCAAATCCTTCTGCAAAATAAATACCAAGCTTAAATACCAATTTAATAATTGGGAGCTTCCCATCAACCCACTGATGTGATCCTGGAATAAATCCCTGATGGGTCAAGCTTTGCTTGGATTCACCTGGAACTCTGTGAGCTGAGCTCTGTTGTAGTGGAATTTCCCAGGGAGATGTAAAATTCCATTAGGAAGGGACAGTAAGGCTGAGCTGTGGCCAAGATTTGAATCTCAGAGGGTTTGGGCTGGGCAGGACCTTAAAGCTCATCCCATCCTTCCACTGTCACTGTCCCAGGGTGCTCCAAGCCCATCCAGCCTGGCCTGGGACACTGGACTTTTATCCTCTAGTTCAGATTGGTACAGGAAATTGGGAATAAAGAATCCTGACCCAGAGTACAACTGGTTTTTTATAAATATTTCAGAAACCTTGTGTTGCCTTCAGGTCCAGAAGGCCAGGAAGGGCCACAAGTGTAACTTCAAACTCAGATTGTGACTCTTAGCTGTCTGATGGATCTGCAATAGAAACACAGAATTGTTTAGGATGGAAAAACCCTCTGAGATGGAGTCCAGCCTCTCCCCAGCACTGCCCTGTGTCCCCAAGTGCCACATCCACAGGGCTTTTACATCCCTCCAGGGATGGACACTCCTCCACCTCCATGGGCAATGTTTGAGCACCCTAAATTAGGAATTTTTGCTAAGATCCAGCCCAAATCTCCCCTGGCCCTGCCTGAGGCTGTTCCCTCCTCCTGCCCCTGTTCCCTGGGATAAGATCCCAAATCCTCCCTCCTGTCAGGGAATTGTGAGGAGCCACAAGGTCCCCCCTGATCCCCATTTTGTCCAGGCTGAGCCCCTTCCCCAGCTCTGTTCCCTTCCCTGGATAAGCTCCAGCCCCTCAATAATCCATATTACAAATAATAATTCGTTTATTATTTGTAATAATATTATTATTATTGTCTGTTGTAATTCCTAGTGCATGGGAACCCAACCATGCTTTGCAGGTCCAGGAATTCACTCAGTGATTTTGTAGCTCTGCCAAGAAGAATCCTCCATCTGGAGCAATGAAGGGAACCAGAGAGCTCTTCCCATTCCTCCACTCACTGGGAAGTGAAATCAGTTGGGTTTTAGACAGATTATTTCACCTTTCACTCCAGCTGGGTGTTTTTGTTCTTTTATCTCATTTCCTGCAGAGCTCAGTGCTATCCCTCACACAGTGTGGGCTGGTATCACCTTGGGTCTTGCTGCCACCTCTGCTGGTTTGGAAGGAGCAGGAGAATCCTTTCCAAGCTGGGATGGGTTTTAACACGTGATGAGTTTTGCCATGGAAAGAACAAAACACAAGGAAAGAATTGCCAGGGTGACATCCTGAAATAAACTGGAGTCACTAAATATGAAACCTCCCTGAAATATCTGGTTTTGTCCCACAGAAGGTGTGGCTGGGCCTTGCACTACTTAGCTCTGCTAAAATGTCTCAGTTTTTTTATATATTTATGAAGATACTTGTAAATATACATCATAAAGGGTGGGTGACTTTTGCTTTGTCCCCATCTCCTTTATGCACCATTTTCTCAGTCCTTTTAGTGACAAAATAACAAAATTCAGTTGCCTTACCAAAGATTTCAAGGCTTAATTTTAGATTTCTTTAAGAAACAAAGGATATTTTGCATATATAACTACCTAAATCACAGAGCTCCCATAAATATTTGGGGTTTTTTTCTCCAGGAATTTTGGCCTGTATATATTTCCTCATGTTATGACACAAAACTGCTTTTCCTAGACATTAGAAGCCCTTTTCACCCTCCTATTTTTACAGCCATATGTTCCAAAGCAGTAAATCCCAGCTTGGTTGAACACTTAATGTGGTGCTGGCAGCAGAGGCTGGTTTGTTTTTTGGTTTTTTTTTTAAGCCCTTGTGATACTTAACACCAGCAAAGCCCTTAAGTGTGACAGAAGAAATCAAGCCTGAAAAGCTGATTTTTGCTCCATCTTGTAGATGATGCTTTCCACCTTGAAAACAAGCCATGAAATATTAAATTTAAACACAGAAGGTTTCTTTCCAGTCATCCTTTGCTCAGCAATAGTTGTGGTTTTAACACAGATGTTGTTGCCATGATGGGAGGAGGTGGCTGATTTTGAAATGACCCAAAAATTTGGGGACCTATGAGAGAGCTTTTCTTAAGATTTAATGATGGCAGATTTAATCCCATCCATGTTGAATTCCAGCAGGAAATTTCCCATTTCAGGCACCAAAAAACACCAGCAGCTGCCTGGTGCTGGGGGATAGCAGGGAGAGGGAGAGTTTTTGGGAATATTTCATGGTTCCAAAATTGAGAAGTGTCTTTGTTGTGTGAAATTAACAATATATTAAATTAAATGATATAAAATTATTCCTGCCTGGGCAGTGCCTCCATGTGTCCCTTGGATTGTAGGGTCCAGCACATCCCCATTCCAAGGAACCAGGAGAGTTCTTTAAAATAAACCCCACTTTTGTCCCACTCTGTTGAAATTCAGTTTTGTTTTCTCACAATCCCAGTCTGAGCAAGGACTCAGCAAGATTTTGAAGCTGAGATTTTCAGTTTTAAAATTTTATTTATTTCCTCACCACTTTAAGCAAACAGATTTTGTTGCCAGACCCTATGTATTTCTTTTCTCTCTTTTTTTTTTTAATATAAAGTAGAAACCATATTTTATTATTTCTTTATAGAGAGTAATAAAACACAGCCCTGGAATGGATGAGGAGGAATACAAAAACAATTGCAAAGAAAAATCACAATATAAATGTAAATCAGGCACATTTTTACTTTTCAGAGCTGTGCTGGGCTTTTCATCAGCTGGTCCATTGTGGTAATCCTTTCCAAATTGTTTAATTTTCTTTTCTAAATCCATGGATTCGTTGCTCTGCATCCTTATCCTGCACAAAGTTTCTTTAATGGAGATCCCACTAATGCCAAGCAATATCCTGGAGATTTCTGGATGTCTTGGTGGAGCAAACATTTATCTGGAGTGGGGAGAGGATGGTTTAAAGAGAAAAGAAAAGCTGAATTATTTCATCCCACTCTCCACAGTACATAATCAGTCAAAAAACCCCTAAATGTGTAATGGGGGATCAGAAAAAGTTGAAAAAAAATTCCAGTTCCTTATATAATTTATTTATTATTTGAACAAGTTCAGTAGAAAATAGTTCTGAAAACTTTCACTTGTTTAATGATTTTTTTTATTTCTTCCTGAAGTAAACTTTAATAACTTTATAACTTACAAAAAAGTTCTAAAGCCCAGCTGCAGAAATCAGAAAAGGTGAAAATAGTTTAGTTTTCCATTAGAAATGTCTGTGGTCAGGTCCTTCAGTGAAATCCTCTTCTGAAGAAAGCTGTAAAAAAAATCAACTTCTATAAAATATTTCCAGGAGAACGAGGAGGAATGAAAGGAGAGCAAAACTCGTTTCATGTTTCCTACCCAACTTTTTAATGCATTCATTCTCAAGTCCCTTTCAGGTGGCTATTTCTGCTTTCTTAAGTCAATCCTGACCCTTCTTTTGTGTCCATAGGAGATTTAATTAAAGCTGACCAGGGAAAAGCCCATTATTGAAGAGAGAAGCAGCCAGCCAGGGTTTTCTGGCACCAAACCTTTTGTTCCCTGAACAAGACTGATGGAAATAGGAAGGGCAGCATCCCTTTGGATGAGGGTTGACCCCTGGCTTGTCTTATAACAATTATTATATTTAATATAAGCACTCTAGGTGTTAAAGCATGACATGGGGCTGGAAGATTTCTTTTTCCTGCTCTATCTCTGCAGTCCATTCTCTTAAAATTCTGCCATTGTAACAGAATCAGCCCCAAATAAGTCATTAAGGGAGAGGAATGGTTGCATTTAAAGATCTTTTTTGTTATGTGACGTGGGTCACCCCTTCAGCTGTGGACTGGGTCATTTATGTTCCCTCAATTCTGTTTTCTTGCTGTGTTTGAAATAAAAGGTGACTTTGAAAAAAGTCAAATTTTAAAAGTAAGGTTGGGAAAAGTTGGGGAAGTTTCTTACCACTCAGGATTGGTAAGAAATGCATGTTCTGGCTGAAGTTTCCATCATTCCAAAGACAAAACCATGAGCTTAAAAAAGGTGTGGAAATGGAGCTGAAGTTTGGAGAGGTGGCAGATGCTGGGGTTTGAGACATCAGCAATTTTTGGAGACAAGGAAATGGAGTTACAGGTGGGATGTGCTGAGATGGAATAAGGAGATGAGTGAGGACTTGGGCATGAAAATGAAATACAGTTGAAAACTCCCAGGTCTGTGGGAAGTGTGAGTTGTGCTCCCTCTGGGGAGAAGGTTGGGATTGGTGAGCGTGGCCATGCCAGCACAGGGAGCATTTGGGATTGCAGGGATTTACCTGTAAGAAGTCTTTTTTTTTTTTTCAGTGAAAATCCCATTTTGGAGCTGAATGCAGAAATACATAACTGGAAAATGTGGCCTAATCACTGCTGGGAAAACCCCTTGGAGGGAGTTTTCTCTCCATTCAATTTTCACATCTCCAAGAGGGTCGAACACAATTTTTCAGGACAATGTTGTGGTTCTAGTCATGGAACAAATACAGGAGATAACAGACAGCATTATCAGAAAGGTCAGGAACAAATTAAATAAAAGACTGGAACTGTCAGGATTTTAGACTGCTGTGTGGAAGAGACAAGGGATGTAAAATCTTTTGAGTAGGGACATTATTTAATGCTGGTGGTTGTGATTTCCATGCTAATGGTGATATTTGTGCTTAGAAAAAGTGATTTTTTTTCTCAAGAAATCCACTTTTGAACATCTTTCTTACCTGTATTTTAGTATTTATGACATCCTCATTCCTTCTTTCCTTGGAAAAATTTGTTTTAGTCTAAATGGTGCAAAATACTTTACAAGGTCCTTTCCGACCCAGCAGATTCTGTGAAAACACAGAGAGAAATGGATGAGTGACCATGTTTAAATTGTGTAATGGAGGAGGTAAAAATGTTCTTAATTCCAGTTATAAAAATTAAAAAGGGGAAAAAGGAACAATCAAAGACAGCACTCCTGGTGTTTGATTTTTCCTTTTATAAAAATTAAAATCCCCACAAACACAAACCCACCAAAACAGTCAACAGAGGCCCAGTTATCACCAAACCTTTTCCAACCAAACCCCAGAAATTCCCAACATCTGAGTGTTCCTGGGATGTTCTTTAGACTTGATCAGTGCAACATCTCAGGAGAAAAATGGGTTTGCCCCAGGGCAGAAAAGATGAAAGATGCTTGAAACAAATCTTCTGGAAGAATGATACTTTTCTTTTTGCTCTGTGATTTTTTTAGAACTTAACATAAAATTTTCTCTGCTAAAGTGATGTCTTGACTGCAGCAGTCAGTGACTGAATCATTGAATTATTTCTTAAGGTGCTTGGAGCTTCCCCACCTGGAAACTGTCAGTCAAAAGCCATTAAAATATGTGCACTCCATCTTCTCAATCCCAGTTTGATAATTTAAAATAAAACTAAACCTCACTGTCCTATTTTCAGCATATCATTTAGTTTCCCATTTATCTTCCTTACTTTCCTTTTTTTAAACTTTTATTCTTTTTTTAACAGTCAGGCTGCAATAAAGCATCAGGAATTTGATTTTATTTGATAGAGAGCTGCTGAAGAGGTGGTGCTTTCTAACAGTTAGTAAACATAAATCAAGGCTCATAGGTGATGAACCAAAAGTTGGTTTAAGCTCAGTTTCTACATTTTTTTAATTAATAGGGTGATTAAAAAGATAACGAATTTGGGAAGGAATTGCTCCCCTGTGAGGTTGGTGATAGAATAGAATTCCCAGAGGAGCTGTGGCTGCCCCTGGATCCCTGGAAGTGTCCAAGGCCAGGTTGGATGGGGCTTGGAGTGACCTGGGATAGTGGGAGGTGTCCCTGCCATGGCAGAGGTGGAATGGGATGAGCTTTAAGGTCATTCCTGCCCAAACCATTCCAGGATTCCATGAATTAAGGATCACAAAGCCAGTAGTTCTCTCTTTGGGAGGATTGACAGGATTTGCTGTGGGACAGAACCTGCTGTGTTTTGGGGACTGAGGAAATCTGGATCTCGATTGGGATCTCCATTGGAATCTCCATTGAGATATCTATTAGGATCTCCATTGGGATGTCCATTGAGAATTCCACTGGGATGTCCATTGGGATCTCCATTGAGAATATCTATTAGGATCTCCACTGGGATGTCCATTGAGAATTCCACTGGGATCTCCATTGAGATATCTATTGGGATCTCCATTGGGATCTTCATTGAGATATCTATTAACATCTCCACTGGGATCTCCATTGGGATCTTCATTGAGATATCTATTGGGATCTCCATTGGGATCTCCACTGGGATCTTCATTGAGATATCTATTGGGATCTCCACTGGGATCTCCATTGAGATATCTATTAGGATCTCCATTGGGATCTCCATTGGGATCTTCATTGAGATATCTATTAGCATCTCCATTGGGATCTCCACTGAGATCTCCATTAGGATCTTCATTGAGATATCCATTGGGATCTCCATTGAGATCTCCATTGGGATCTCCATTGAGATCTCCATTGGGATCTCCATTGGGATCTCCATTGGGATCTCCATTGGGATATCTATTAGCATCTCCATTGGGATCTCCATTGGGATCTCCATTGGGATATCTCTTTTCTCCATGTTCAATCAAAGACCTTTTTTTGGTAAGAAATGGCTGAATATGTGGATACACATGATTATGTGAAGGAAAACAAAATTACAGCCTCACAAATTATCAGGAATCTGTGCAGGAGGAGTTTGGCTTCTCTGAGATGCCAAACAACTCGTTGAAAGCAATTCTTGCAGTAATTTTTGGTAGATACCCATTGCAGCCATATCCTCTGTATCCATATCCATTTTAGCCATATCCTTTGTGTTTCCCAGAGCTCTTGTCTGTCTCTGGTTCTGTCTGCACTGTGAAAGAGCTCGGGAAGGATTATTCTAAAAGAGCCTTTCCACTCTTTAATGTATTACAAGGAGCAGCTTTAATAACTGTGATAGCAGAGGCTGGGCTGGAGCCTTTATAAACACGAGGAGATGGGATGGAATATTCAGTATATAAAGCTGAAATATCATTGCCACCCAAGGTGCAGCACTTACACCAGGGGTGCTCTCTAATCCATTTTAAGTTGAATAGGAATACTTCAGGGAAACACCATTTCCTTTCATCAGTGTGCTGTCTCTTTTTAGAACACTCATTGATCCTATAAAAGCCCCCACTGTTCTCAGACCTGGGGTTGGACTTGCTGTGCAGGGATATTTGCTGGGCTTTGGGTTTTGTTATGGGGTTGATACATTAAATAAAAATTGCACTTTGGGGTTTATGATGTGGCACGGGAAGGGCTTCAGCCTTGCGAACCAAACACAACTAAAATGTTATTCTTTAGGCTTTATTGTCAAAAGTGGATATGAATAGAACATCCATGCATTTGTTAATCAGGTAATTCATCCTTGGGTGGATTGCCTCGTGTTTTGAGCACTTTGCCCTCCCCTGGCTGCACAGAATTTGTGACAGGGTCAGAGAAGTCACCATTTCTGTAATGAAGTTTTAGATTCTCTGTGAGATGTGGTTTTGTGGGGTTAGGATTGACATGATCCACGAGAAAAGCCACATCCAGCTGGGAGAGATGGAGAGGAACGTGCAGGCACAGCATGGCAAGTCCTGGGTGAACATCACTGATTTTTACTTTATTTTTAGATTGCAAAGTTGCTGCTAGCACAGCCTCCTCTGCTTAGGGCTTGTTTTATTTCCACCAGATTTGCTCCCAGCGTGGGAGCTCTCTGTGGAGCCAAGCTCATCTCCTGGCAGGAATGGGGAATTGTTCAGGTTTCAGGTGCTCAGAGTCCAACCCCAAATGGATGTTGAGGAGCCAGAGCAGTGACTGAGCAGCTCTGGAGGTGAAGGGCTTTGCACTGAACCACTGCAGCATTTGTCACATCAGCAATGACAAAAGTTGCACTTCTCCATCAATCTTGACCAAGGTTTGGATGTTTTAGGATTGTCTGGCTTTGATTGATGGTGCCTCCAGTCCCCCAAGGGCTTTGGTGAGGAACAAAATGTTTTTGGGAGAGAGAGAGAAAGCTGGAGCAGCTACAAGTGATCCTTCCTTCCAAAGGAGAATAAACCCAGGGCTCATCCAGCCCATCCATCACTTCTGTCCCCTCAGTGTCTGGTGTGGAAAACTTCCAAATTTTCCACTGTGAAACTGCCTGGTGAGACAGAAGGAGGTGGGAATGCAGTTTAATTGAGATGGAAGCTCCCCATCCCTCCTGAGGGATTCTGCAGGAGCAAAATCCTTCTTTTCCTCCTTGGTGTCATCATTCTGGGGTGTGTCCAAGCTGTGTCCTAGAGAGTGAAGTGATAAAACTACCCCAAAATAAAGTACTTTATTTAAAATTAAATAATGCATTATTTGGCTTTGCTGCCAAAATATGAAATTGAGGAAATACATGAAAAATTACCAACAATGCTGGATTTTCAATTAAGATTTCCTCCTCCTTGGTGTTTTTTTTTGTTTTACTCAGCAGAAGATACAGAGAGGGAATTATGACATTTTAGAGATAAATGTGATGCTGTCCCAGACTGAGGCCTGTGGAAGTGAATTAATTTCTCATAGAACTTTAAATTATTTCTGGTCGAATTGGAAAATGTTTGGATTATGTTTTGTAATTGCCAGATTAGACAGTACTTCTGTGTGGGATTAAAATTATTATTTTAGGGTCAGAGCCAACCAAAACTGGAGCCAGAGAGGGCAAAAGCAGAGAGTTTGTTAAACTGGGCAAGTTTCCTCTGGAATTTTTTTCTTTAAATATCCCCCTGGTGAGTTTTGCCTTCCACCTGGGGTGAACCCTCTCCCCACAAAGATATTTCAGCTCCCCAGCAGGTTTGTCCTCTGTTTTTTATTCTAAAATATATTTATTCAGTTCCCTGAATTCCTGTGGTTGTGGTATTTTCTTTTATTAAAATGAATGTCTTTGCTCTGTACGTGGATATTCCCTATTCCTGTGAAGAATGGGAGGCTGGAATGATTCATTAGAAAAATTTTGCAAGAGTGATTGCCCAATGACAACTTTTCCTTTAAAAATTCTCTATAATTTTGTAGTTTTTTCCTTAAAAAGGCTTGGGAAGGCAATTAACTTATTATCTATTTGTTATTGTCTCACCTTGGGTCGGGAACTGCAGGAAATGGGTAAATGGGTTCAAAAGTTTGTCCAGCTTTAAAACATCTTTTATAAATCTGTGCTTTCTGCTGTTCTGAGGCCCTGGCACAGACTCCCAAAGCTGTGGCTGCCCCTGGATCCCTGGAATTGTCCCAGGCCAGGCTGGACTTTGGGACTGGAGCACCTGGGATAATGGAAGGTGTCCCTGCCATGGCACTGGGTGATTTTTAAGGTCTCTTCCAACCCAAACCATTCCATGATTCTCCATTGCTTTGGGCTGATACACAGATATTTATAAAATTTAACATCCAGGAGTTATTTCATTTTTTATTCATGTTTGGCTTTCAACAGCTCTGAAACGAATCAGATTTTTTCCTCTTTTTTTTTCCCTATTTCCTTTATTATTCTGGATCTGCTGTGTGAAATGACAGAGCTGTGGTCAGCTTGGCAGCCAGGCTTTGCCCTGGGAGCAGCCACTTCTCCATGACAACTGAGAGTTCTTGTTTCCCATAGCTATTTAAAGAAGTGTTGCTTTGAAACCACCCCAGCCTGATGGAAACGAGCACAGCTTTCATGAAATCAGCAGAACAAACTCATATGGACACAGGAAAAATTCCCCATAACTGCAGCCTGGCAGATTTGGATCTCCTCCTTTTTTTTTTTTCCCTCAATGCTGTGGGGTGTGGCTTTTCCCCAGCATCTCCTTGCAGCATGAACTGCGTGCAGAGAGTGATTTTTCATTTGGAAGCAAACAATGAAATGACATCCCAGCAGCTGCAGTGGCCTCCAGCTCGCCCGTCACGGGCCATCAGCCCCTGAGCAGCTGCCACATCCCGGCCTGCCCTCAAAAATGTCACACTCACCACCTGAAACCTCTCTGCTCGTGCCTCCTCTTGTTTCGTGCCCCCACCAGTCAAGCCTGAAGCATTAAAAGCCCCAGCAAATGCTCTGGAAGTGGAGCAGTGATGTTTGGGAGCAGAATGCTCATTTCCTCCAAGCACTTCCATCCAGCCCTGAAGAAGTAATCACTTTACAGGAGCTAATAAAGAATGGATTAAGCTCCAGCTTTGAAGAACTCATCTCCAAAGGGCCCTGAAACCACTGTCTAAAAGCAATATTAGCAGTATTAGGAGCTGAAAAATTACACCAACAGATCTAGGTCAGGGCATTATAGGGAGAAACAATAGAAGTGATGTCAGGAATATTACCCAAAATCTGCCTCTGGTAGTCCAGGGGGATTTAAGTCATCAACTGTGCTTTCATTTGCAGAGTTTGGGGCATGGCTGTGTCAATTTGCATCCTCATGTTTGGGATTTGGCTCCCCAGGGGAGGTTCTGCTCCAGGGTTTTGTTTTAGAGGCCGAGCGCTGCAGCACAGAGTGTGTGTGTGGACTGCTGAGAATAAAACCCTGTCTGTGAGCCAGGGCAGGTTCAGGTGGGATATTTGGGGAAAGGGAAAGGGCTGTGGAGCACTGGCCCAGCTGCCCAGGGCACTGCAGGGGTCTCAAAGCCATGAGGATGTGGCACTTGGGGACATTCAGGGCTCAGAGCACTTTTCCACCCTTAATGACTCCACTTACTGTGTAAATCTCCAGTTTCCTTTGGTTTTTTGGGGGTTTGTGCTGTTTAGGGAGCCACAGCACCACACTGTGACCCTGCTGGTGGCACCCAGGGACAGCCCCTGCACAATTTATCATTTTAAACCAGGCTTAAATCATTCCCCAGCAGATGATACTGACAAAAAGAGCAGGGTGGGCAGGTTTTCTATCACCACTTCTGCATCCTGCTCAAAACACCTGCAAAAACAAGCCCTGTACTTCTTTAAAGTTCTGTTTTGGGGGTTTTTTGCATCTTTTTATTCAAAGGGAAGAGCTCTGGATGGATTATTTGCATTTGTGAATGGATTATTTGCATTGATATTAAATGTATATTAGAGACTAAAAGCTCATTGGTGTGTACAACAGCATCCATCAACATCAGCCTGAAGATTTGAAGACATAAAATTATGGGTTTGATGTCTGGAGGTTTTATCAAGTCACTCTGAAGCCTCCTGTGCTTCAGAGGAATAGAAATGATGTTATTTATGTTAATCTACATTGCAGCACTGGGGCCTGGGAAGGATCTGGTCACAAAGGGAGGCAATGCAGACAAAGTTTTAATCCTGGGCTAATATTTTATGTTGTATAAAATTAAGATTTTGCATTGTTTTAGCACTCTAGTTGAAAGCACAATTTTAATAATAAGATAATGGAGAAAAACAAAGATGACTGGAGTGTCTGACAAAATTATAAAAACATCCTTTTCTTTTGTGAATGCTGATGGATACCAGGAAATCACCTCTCTAGCAGCTGGGTAATTTGATTTTGTGTACTATTACAAAAGATAATTAAGCATCTGAGAGGAGGAAAAAGGAACAAAACAAAAAAAAGAAGAAAAATTAAAAAAAAAAAAAAAGCCAGAATAAAATGAGTTGTATAGCTACAGGAAACCTATTTAAAAAAAGCAATTATTCTCTGAAACATGAGAAGCTTCATTTCAGAAATTACAACAAAAGGAACTGCTGGTAACCACCCCAATACATCTCTGTTTCTCAAAATAGTACAAGCACTTGCAGAGAGAAGCCAAGTCATTCATTATAGAGTACCCCCAGGAGAGAGATTCTCTCCAAGTGAACTTCACATTCCTCTTTTGCAGAGAACAGCAACCCTGAAATAAAGACAAGTGCTTAGAAAGAAAACTGGAGTGGCTTTAAAAGTTTTTACATTTATGGGCAGAGCAGGGGTTTTGTGGGTCAGATTGTTCATTTATGTATTTAGAGGTTTTTAAATCTTTGAGTTTAGATAAAAACTCTCTATGTAGGAGTAACTGGACTGCAATACATCATTATTTTAAATAATTGATGGCATTAATTAACTTATTAAAGTGTTCAGGTGAGTGGTGCTAAAGGATGGAGAGGTTACATCAGGTTGGGTTCACCCCTGGAGACTCTCTGCTGCAAAATGACAGCATTTTATGCAAAAATCTGGATATAAATCCTGGAAAAGCAGCCAATACATACAGTAGTATTTTCCACAATAAAATAGATTTTCCACAAGAGAAATTACAGTTTTGCAAAATTGGCAAGTCAGACACAGACAAGAGCCCTCTCAAAATTGATTGTTTTTTATCCTGCCATTTCTTTTTGATAATAAGACAATAAAATGCTGTGTTCTGCTAATTTATAATTTGGCTTCTGAAGATTTTGCTTTGGTGAAGGATTAGCAGAGCTGGTGTGCAGCACTCAGCAAGGTAAAGAGATTTTGCTTTTCACTGCTCTCAAAGGGATTTGGTGTTTGCCATCCCTGCAGAGCTTTCCCTGGGAATGGTCAGAGATTCACTCTGCACCTTTGCTTGGCAGATCAGCCCAATGTACAGAGAATTTTGATCACTTTATGCACAATTCAGTCTCTAATGAGTTCACTTCTTCAACATGAACAAGGAAATAATCTCCATTTCCACACTTCTTTTCCCTGTACTTTCCTCATGTACAGTGCTGCTCCTTGCTGACATTAATGAGGAAAAATTGGTTTTGATCTTTAGGGTGGTGTCCTGTTTTGTTTCTTTTTTTCTATCTTTTGTGGTTTGGTGGGTGAAGGATGGAAAGGATGAGAGGAGGTGGTCAGGGCAGGCACTGGAAGGATGTTTTTTGTGAAACAGCTTGATGAGTGTGAGGAGGAAATGAGGTGGCCACCACCACAAACTGCACCAAGAGCTGTGTCTCCTCTTCAGCATCTCTGACCTGGGAGAATTTTGGGAATGCACCTGGCTGGAGTGGAGTTGTGGACTCCTGCATGGCTCAACTGGTGAAAACCAAACCCATCTCTTCCTTCCTCGAGCCAAAACATTGGAGAATTCTGAACCACCCAAGAGAAATTATCACAATTGGTGTTTGAGGCTGGAAGTCACTGGCTGGAATAAAAGGTCAGATAAAGTTTGAAGATCTGTGACCCCTTTTCTACCTTGGTTCCCCATCAGGAGCTGTGAGAAACTCTTGGGATGGTTTCCATTAAAAAAAAACAAAAAAAAAGGTGGTGGAAACCACCTTTGTGCTCCTTGGGCTGCTGATTGCTGAAATATCTTCATTAAATCATTAAATGAGCCACATGATTACAGGGGCTTGAGAAAAATGAGGCAAAACTCACCAGCAGGTCTTTGAGGAGTTGTCACTTCCATTGCTGTCAGTTTGGAGGGATTTGGGAGTTTTTGCAGTTTTGGGGGAAGGTGTTGTTAACACTTCTTTCAAAGTGAAGATTAAATCTTCAGTGATTCGATTTCACTTGGAGTTTGGGGTCTGGCTGTGGATGTTGAGGACTGTCCACCTCATTTAAGCAAGTTAAAACCATCACATTGTCCATTCTTTGTACTGGAATTACTGATGTTGCTAATTAAGCCATAGTGATATTCAGCTGAAGGTTGGACTTGATGGTCTTGGAGGTCTTTTCCAACATTAATGGATCCATGATTCTTAATTATGGTTCTAGAAATCAGGATATTCTCCTAAAACAAATTTTGTGGTTTTTTCTTCTAACCAACAGCTTATCCCAAGATAAAATATTTGGGCTGTTCCCACCTTTATGACCTGGCTTGGTTTTGGTTTCACTACAGAAATCAAGTGATGAGGGAAAGCTCCAACCAAAGGCACAAAAATACATGGGAGCTCCCTCTTCTCATTAATTTCCAGGAAGTTTTGGGTGACTTAAACTCTTTTGTGCCATTGAAAACAGCACCCAAACAACTTTTAATGGAAACAAATTCAAACATTATAATCAGGGCCTTTCCCATTCTTTGTGTTCACTGGCAATAAAAGAAGTTTCAACACCAAGAAAACAGCAGAAAATATTGTTTATTTTCCTGTCCTATTCCTGTGACCTTTGCTATCAGTGGAGCCTCTAAAGTAGGACAAAAAAATGAAATTTAGGGCCAGCATGGCTGATATTCAAAGCAACAACATAAGACAGATTTTTTTTCCCTGCGGTTTTTTTGTTTTTCTGCTTTGCTTTATGCTTGAGCAATTTTTTTTCTTTTTTTTATTTTGACATTGTGAGATCAGTCTGGCTGGTAGTGAATGATGAATGAAAGGGAACAATCCCTGCCCATGGCACAGATAAACAACCACTGCAGGCAGAGGAAGTTTTTGTGCTGGGCTCTTGTTGTGCTCAGCCTCACCATGAAGGTGGAGCACAGAAAGAAAGGTCTGGGGTGTACATCCCACAGAAAAAAAAGAGAAAAGTTGAGAAACAGGCACTCAAAAGTATTTGTTGTTTGTTTTTTCTTACCACCTCCCTTTTTTTCTGTGAGTAAATCTGGTGGAGTTTGATTTTTTTTCTTTTTTAAATAAAAATTTCCTCGTGTCATACCTATGGATAAATTCCTTATGGTGCTCTGGGAAAGCACAGGAAAATTACAGTTGTGGTGTAATTATAAAATACATTTTGTCATGCAGTGGGAAGGGAATAAAACAACAAATTTAACTTTACTGTATATTGATATTTTTTCAAATATTTAGTTAAGCAGCAGTCTTATAGACTAAATATTCATAATTAAAGACACTGATTTTGTATTTGCTGAGTAAGGAGTGCAATGAGGATGATGTCTGGTAGATCTTGATGTTCTGGGGGTGTTTATTTGAAAAGTTCCTTCCCTGAGGAAATGGGAGAGTGAGGATTTCTCCATTAGCAAAGGGTTTTATTTTTATCTGTTGCTTGTCTGTATTTTGCCCTGCTCCTTCCTTGCACCATTCACAGAACAGTTCTGGGATCTGTAATTAACCCTCACATCATCAAAAGTAACTATTAGCTAAAGTTTCTTGAGTAATTTGTTGTTAAGGAGGGTTTTTTTGCCACATCTTTTCATAAATGTATTTTATAAACAAGACCAGATTAACACTGGGCAGTTTTAGGCATTCCTGCATGTCTTGAAATAATGTTGGGGTTTTTTTAAGGACCATATTTATCCACCTGGGATGTATCTTTAAGTTCAGAATTGACCTTTAATTAAAAAAAAAAATGAAATCAAATCTTGAGAGCTCCAGCCATTGGAATACCCTGCTGCTGGAGGATAATATTTGTGTTCAGGTTTTCCATAATTTACCATGTGTCAGTTGTTGTGTCCCAAGGAGCTGAAAGGAAGGAAGTGACAAGTTGTGGTGACAAGTCTGGAATGAAAAGATGGTGGGATGAGCAAACAAAAATAAATGCAGGCACAGCTGCTCTTTTCTGTGCTGCTGCAGAGATGAAACCTCCAGGCTGCTGAGCTTGGGGTTGCTCTGTCACTGCTGGAAATCCTGATTGTGGCTCAGGGTGCTGCAGGGGATGGGAAAGGAGAGGTGGTCTGGTTCAGGCAGCACAGAAAAGGGGGCTGTGGGCATGACTGGGATGCAGAAATCAGCAGAGCTCCTTCCTCTCCCTCAGTGCTCTCCTCTGAAGCTGGAAGTGTTTGAAGAGTCACTCATTAATTATTTTAACCGTGATTTTGTTGGAAACTTCAGCCTTCCTACGCTGAAATAACTGGGGAAAACATCCAAATATAATCTGAACTTAAACAAGTGTAGCAAAAGCAGAGTTTTCATAGAATCACAGGATGGTTTGGGTTGAAAAGAACATTAATGATCACTTTGTCCCATTCCTGCCACGGGCAGGGACACCCCCCACTGTCCCAGGTGCTCCAATTCCAATCCAGGCTGGCCTTGGGCACTGCCAGGGATCCAGGGGCAGCCACAGAAAATCTGGGAATTCCATCCCAGCCCCTCCCCACCCCCAAGGGAACAATTCCTGCCCAATCCCACCTAATATCCGATCCATCTCCTCATTTCTGGCATGAGTTTGACCTTAAAATACACCCAGTCAACACTCAGAATTGTTTAAATGCTCCTATGTAAAGTAGGATTTCAACTTAGAGGTGCAACATTTTATTAGGAGGAAAGGAAAGGAAAGGAAAGGAAAGGAAAGGAAAGGAAAGGAAAGGAAAGGAAAGGAAAGGAAAGGAAAGGAAAGGAAAGGAAAGGAAAGGAAAGGAAAGGAAAGGAAAGGAAAGGAAAGGAAAGGAAAGGAAAGGAAAGGAAAGGAAAGGAAAGGAAAGGAAAGGAAAGGAAAGGAAAGGAAAGGAAAGGAAAGGGGGAAAGGAAAGGAAAGGAAAAGGGGAAAGGAAAAAGGAAATTTCATAGAAGATGATGTAAAAAACTGCTTAAACCATGTCCCAGCCTTTTTGACAAAATGAAATGAATTTAAAGCAATGAATCACTTGAAGTCCAGTTAAGTTAGTTGTACTTTGGGTTCAACAGCTCTAAATAACCCCAGCTGTGGGTCATGGTAAATAATGTATCCCTCAGCAGAAATCCTGGATTTCTGCTCATTCCAGCCATTGAAAGGGTTTATTTGGAATTAGTTTGCAGCTGTGTGTGTGCCACTCGCCCCTTGTGGATTTTAGTTACCCACACCTCCTCTTCATGCAGCTGTACATTACTTAACTGGCTTTTTTCTTACCCAGTTCAATAGATCAGAAGGGTAAGGTCACCTCAAGCTCTGCCTTACAGTTCTTTCCAGTCTATTATTGAACATTTTGTTTAAAAATTGACATTTGAGCAAGGAGCAGCATTCCTTTCACTCCTGAAACAGATGCAATGTGATTTTATTTGCTTCTCAGGACTGTTCTTATCAATGCCTAATTCATTTCTCCACAATGTGGGAAGATGAAGAGAAGCTTTTTATTCTCCAAGTTCCAACTCTCCTGACTCATTCCAGCATCCTGGCTTGAAGCAGGTCGTGTTTGCACGTCCAGGGATTGATCACAATTTGTCAGAACAAGAAATAATTCCCCACTCATGCCTTGCTGCTGATTTATAAATGGGTTTTATGGGCCCATCTGATCTGTGCATGCTGTTCTTGCATTTCAAGAGGCTTTAATACATTTATTGTGACGGCAACTTTTTGTTTAATAATAATATGTCAGTCTTACATCCTGCCTTGCATAAATAATTCCTTCCAACAGCCTGTTGCTCACACATGAAAGTGTTCTTCAAATTATTCTGTAGTGAATGTCTCTAGAAATTTGTTTCACTCCACTTTGAGGGCTCATCATGTGCATGTTTTATATTTGAATTGTCTCTTAGGTGGGGAAATCATTTCTGGTGCTCATTTTGGGGCTGCTGATCTCTGATTCTGGGCACATTTGAGCCACGGAGCATTTCTGAAAAATACAGCAGTGATTTTTCTTTCACCTGTTATTCAAGCCAATTGATCAGTGGGTGTTGCCCACCTTCATTTAAGGAGGACAAAGAATTTTAGGTTGTTTGGAAAACTTCATTATTTACCACTCCTGATCCAACATTTTGACTAGATATGGAAAAATAAAGCCATGAAATGTAACACACTTGGCATCTGGAGAAGAAATGCTTCAGAAAATTCTGATTTCAGCTCTTCTGGTTTTAAATACAGTTAAGAGCTATTAATTGCAATATTTAATTTCATAATTGTTATAATTGAAATCAGCTTTCATCAACCTCCAGCTTGTACTACAAGGCCATGAAGAGATTGGGGGAAGTTTGCCCTATTTATGACCAGTTCAGAAATTCAGAAGAAGCTCCTGGGGATGACATTTTATCGAAATGATGGACAGTTATTCCTTTGGGGTGAAAAAAAAAAAAAGGAATTTTTTTAAGGTGGTATGAGATGTTACTACTTAAAACCCCAAAATATTTCCAATTTTGAGGCAGATTTTGCTGTCTGGAAGTGAGTGAGGCTGTTCTGGAGCTCCCCCAGGGTTTGTCATGTCCTTCCCTCTTCCTCCTTGGGATGACAGCAGGGCTCAGCTGCTGCTCCTGAATCTCCCTTGAAAAAATTCCATTTTGCTTCTTCTCCTACCCTGATAATCTCCAAGCTGAAGCTTTAGGTGGGTCAGACTCAAGAACCTGGCCCATATTTATAATTCCAAGACTTTTCCTGGTTTTAAGGACCCAGACAATCCCTCTGCAGCTGATTTTCAGTCCATGCTTCCCAGTTTTTCTCCCAGCTGTGAAAAGGAGAAAGTTCTGTAAGGAAGCAAAGATTTCAGTGAGTCTCTGTAACTTCAGGAGCTGGGAGGGGAAATTTAAAATCCTTCAGGTTCATTTTTCATAGGTGAAGCTGATGCAATTTTAGGATTTCTTGCTTTTTATATTCTCTAGGATGGCTTAAAAAATTGAAAACTGGTTGTGGGGAAGCAGCCCATCCTTCCATGCTGCCCAAAATCCATGCACAGGAGATATTTTTGTGCACTGCAGCTCTCAGAGCACAAAACAGGGAGAAGGTTTCCACGTCAGCTCCCCTCTGAGTCACACAGACGTGGGTCCAGGCTGGAGTGATGCTCCCAAACACAGGAGCAGGATTTTGTTTTTATGGGAAAACATCTCTGAAGGCTTTCCATCAAAACCAATGTCCCTGTGCACAAAAGCTGTTGAAAAATGTTTTTCATTCAGTGAATTCTTGTCTTTGCTGTCCACAGGGTTTGTTATGTATAGTTTGGGGAGAATATATATGAAATAAATTAAAATACTCTGGTTACAGAGTTTATAGCTTGTGTTTTCTAAATAAACACAGAAAACCTGCAGTAGCAGAGCTGTGTGAGAACTTTTCTCTCTCAAAATGGCCTTTAATTTGATAACAATGAAATAATAATAATAATAAATCTCTCTCAGTGCCATCAGTCACACTTAAATCTCTGTGAATATTTTATTAAAAGGAAAGATTGCAACAAAGTAATTTTAAGGCAGCAGAATTGAAGTCAGTTCTTGTGGGAACGGCCTACTGTTCTTTCCTTCAGTCTATGATTAATTTTTAAATAAATGAAACTACACAAGCATGAGACCTTAGAGGCTTCTGATTTTTCTCCTCTCTGAAATGTTCTGATTAAACAGCGAGACAGAAGGATTCCAAAGATCCAGATCTGAGAACTATTGTGAATATTGCAGTTTGTCTCACACTGCAAACTGCAGCACAACGGGCCCAGGCTGAGATGAAAATCTCACTCCAGGCTGAGATGAAAATCTCACTCCAGGCTGAGATGAAAATCTCATTCCAGGCTGAGATGAAAATCTTGTTCCAGGCTGAGATGAAAATCTCGTTCTAGGCTGAGATGAAAATCTCATTCCAGGCTGAGATGAAAATCTCACTCAGTGCTGAGATGAAAATCTCATTCCAGGCTGAGATGAAAATCTCGTTCTAGGCTGAGATGAAAATCTCATTCCAGGCTGAGATGAAAATCTCACTCAGTGCTGAGATGAAAATCTCATTCCAGGCTGAGATTAAAATCTCGTTCCAGGCTGAGATGAAAATCTCATTCCAGGCTGAGATGAAAATCTCACTCCAGGCTGAGATGAAAATCTCGTTCCAGGCTGAGATGAAAATCTCACTCCAGGCTGAGATTAAAATCTCACTCCAGGCTGAGATGAAAATCTCGTTCCAGGCTGTGGTCAGGGCTGGGAGGGCTCAGTGTGAGCTGGGGGATGAGCCCAAGGTGCTGAAAGGCAGAGAATCCATCCCATCCCCCTGAGGAGAATCCCAGCATCACGTTGGTTTCCCCAGCCCTGCCCCATGTCCCCAAGTGCCACATCCACATTTCTTAATCCCTCCAGGGATGGGGGCTGCCCAGGACAGCCCTTCTGGTGAATGGATTTCTCCAAATATCCAAAATAAACCTGCCCTTGGGTGACTTGAGGCCCTTTCCTCTCATCCTGCCCCTTGTTCCTTGGGACAGCCTGACCCCACTCAGCTCCAGCCTAAAACTCCCCAAAATTCCAGGCAGTTTTAGATGCTCACACCTGGGCACATCCAGCTCCAAATATCCAGAATAAACCCCCTCTGCTGTTTACTAGCACACAGAATGCAAAGCAAACCCGATGCTGTGTCTGTTTTCCTCTCTGCTGTGGGGTTTAGCAGGAGCTCCTTGTGCAGTCACACCAGCACCATTCACTAGGAGGGCTCTGGGTTCATTTTTGGGGGCCAGGTGAGGCTTTGATTTAAGCTCAAAGTCAAGCCTTGGTGACTCACACTGGTGTCTGAGCGCTGTAAATTTAGAAAATATAGTCCATAATCCTCAGCCCAGCAGCTGTTTACTCCATCTGATGAGAATCTCTGGTGCTTTGGCTTCAATAGAATATATAAAAAATACCTTGAGTGGCTTAGGTAATTGTGCCAAATCCTGTTTGATTAATGCACTTTGTCTCCCTGTTGCTCCACTTGCAGCTTTGGACCATTCTCAAAAGAAAAAAAAAAGTCTCAATAGGAACTAATTTTAGTGTGGATGTGACATCTCCTGACAGTGGGTCCCTCACAGCCTCTGAAAGCTGAATTTACTTTCCTGGCTTGGAATACTTCTAAAATCTAAATGCCCCAAAGATCTCACAGAGGGCTTTTTTTTCCCTTTTTCCCCCAGAAAACAATTCTTGTCCATGACTAATTCAAATCATGTTGGGTTTAAAACTCTGGAGCAAATAGGTAAAGCCAAAGGGAGCAAAGCTTTATTTATTTATTTATTTATTGCTGTTGCCAACTGTCTGTGATATTTTTCATCCTTAATCACCCCTGCATGAAATCAGGACTAGAATGAGCTAAATGAGTGGTGCAGGGCTCCTGGACACCAGATGAAAGTGGTGTTATGTGATAGAGCTGATCTATTTTAGCAGATTTTTGTGTGTGTGTGTGGATTAGAGGCTATAAATCCATTCTGGGGTGGGTTTTGTTCTGCTCAATATGCTCTGCACCCGGGCTGTGCCATTCCTATCACAGATGGGATCAGACTCGTTCAGCCTAATGTGGTTTGTAGCCATTTGGTGATCTATTAAGTCGAGATTTTAAATTTTTTTTTCTAATAGAATTTGCCTTTTTATGGAATTAATTAGATCAGACAACGTCTACTGGATGATGTGGTGGTTTTGTGTGGCTGTGATAAGAATGGAGTTGGCTCAATATTAAGAAAATTTCAGCATCTGCCCCTCAGGCGGTGGAAACAATACAAACTTCTGAGGGCTCCCTGCATGGATTCCTGCTTCAGACATCTGCTCTGAGAGCAGAAAAGCCTGCACAAGTGATTAATGCTGTGTCAAGGATTTGCAAAGTTTTTCCTCAGAGTTGAGCACTTGTCACAGTGAACCCACAAATCTTTTTGCTGAGCTGGAAAGAGTAGAACAATCTGGGGGAAAAAAAGGATAATTCTCATGACCACCAACCTCAAAACCCCAAATTGTGCTGCTTGAGAAGTTGCTTACAAAAAAAAATTGTTCATTTTGTCATCCCAGGAGCTTTGAAATGGCATGAAATGTGTGATGGAGCCACAGTGAACCCACAAATCTTTTTGCTGTGCTGGAAAGAGTAGAACAATCTGGGGGAAAAAAAGGAAAATTCTCATGACCACCAACCTCAAAACCCCAAATTGTGCTGCTTGAGAAGTTGCTTACAAAAAAAAATTGTTCATTTTGTCATCCCAGGAGTTTTGAAATGGTATGAAATGTGTGCTGGAGCCACAGTTCCACCACACACAGCTGTGAGCTCAGAGTTCCTGGTGTCTTGGTGGTTTCTGGATTTCTTTTGATACCTACAGAGAGTTTCAGATAAATCTCGCTGTGCTCTCACTCACTGTTATCAGATTAATGATAAATGGGCAGTTGTGCACTGAGAATGAGCTCAGGAGGGGTTTGGACAGTGCACAGGCACAGGGAGGGATTCTTGGGATTGTCCTGGGCATGGATGATCCTTGTGGGTCCCTTCCAATCCAGGACATTCCATGATTTATGACCCCCACATCATGAGGGAGAACAGCAGTAGGTTCTCAACCCACACATTTCAGATTTCCTTATGGGACAGGGAAAATGGAATGAACACAGCTGTTTGAAATGGGGAAATTGACTGAAATCTGTTAATGGGGAATACAGAGAGAAAATGTGGGGTTTTTGGCTCAACAGGCATTTACCATCAGTGAGTTGAACAGGGCAGCCAGGACAGGGGGACACAGCTGGGTCTGTCCAGCTAAGGCATTCCAGGTGGGGTGGAGCTGTGCACCAAAACACACTCAGAGGCACCAACACCAAAGAAGGGAAGTCACTGATGGATAAAAAACCCCAAACAACCCAAAAGTGAGATCACTACTTGATCTAAGCCTTTACTCTCTTTACCATTAGCCTTTGCCCAAATCCCACCAGAGAATATCCAAATCACAGTGGGTGACAAATCAAATCCAGGGATCTCCAATTGGGAGAATCATCTGCCACCTGCTCTTCATTCACTTGGGAACTCTTTCCATACTTGGAGAGAGAAGATCCAAATGATGGGGAGGCTGCAGACAGAGAAACACTGTGTGTCTTTTTATCCTCTAAAAAATCCCATTAAAAGCCTTTTAAATTTGAATTTGGTATAAAGGGTAGATTTCAGGCTCTGAAATTTCTCATTTCTGTTTGAGGGGATGAACTTAAAAGGAAAAAAAGGTAATTTTTCTTCTTGGCCAGGTGCCCCAAGTTGACCAGTTGGGTTTGGCTTTGACCAGCAGTGTTGGGATTGCCAGCAGAGGATGGATTTCCTGGAAGGGCACCCATGGATGAGCCAAGGGAATTCTCATGGAGATTGCTCCTGAAAGGGATGAGAAATTTCCTCCCTAGAGACATCTGAGCCAGCAGAATGGAGGGATTTTGTACAAATCTTTAATAAGCACAAAGAAAAGCCACAAAATGTTCATTGTTGGGCTGTTCAATTCCAGTTGTGGGGAAACATCTGTTTGTCTTTGCTGGAGTTTGGGAAGCACAGTGAAGCATTAGAAATAATTCCAGACTTGTTACATTTGTGATTTCATTGTAGTTCTGGGTTTGTTCTTTGATAAAGCAGATTTAGAATCACAGCAGATGCCAGCTTTCAGCATCATTTTTGAAGGATTAAGTCTTATTCTGATCAGGTGTGAAATAAAACAGGTAAAGAGTTTCTGAACTCCTGGCAAATCCCTTCGTAATTAAAAAGAGAGGAATTTGTTTCAAGCCTAATTTGAAGGATTTTTTTGGATGATATTGCTGTAGTTCACTACCCACCTTTATTATAATTAATAATATAATTACAATCAAAAGGGATCAGAGTAGGAATACTGATAATAAATGGGGATTTTGATAACATTGGTGTCATGAGAAAACTTTTGGCATATGAAAAAAATCAAGGACTTTTGTCCCTCACTTTTGGCATTGTTTGACCAGACCTGCAAGGCCCAGAGGTTAAAATAAATTCCCTTATTTTACAGAAAGTAACAGAACCAAGAGACTTCACAGCCCATGTCCAACAAGGAAACAAATGTAGAAGCTGTTATTTGAATATTTTAAATATTTTATATTTATATATTATATATATAATTATATATATTTATATATATAATTAAATTTAAATGGTTCCCATGAATACATATCCTCCAAGTGAGGTTTGTTCTGATGATACCTCTGCCCTGAGTTTCTTTTTCTTCTGCAGAAAAGTTTGTTTGGGGTTGTTTTTTCTTTTTTTCTTTGTTTATTTCTTTTTATGGAAGGTTCCTGTTCAATGATTACTACAAGTCCAAAGGACACAAATTGCCAGGTCCATGTCTGTCAGTGGAAATCATGATTGATGGACAAGGGAACCAACTCCAGCCTCCACCCTGGCTTAGAGATAAAGCTGAAGTCTTGAGATGTGAATTGTTTATTTGTGGAGTCAAGACAGGTCCAAGATGTCAAGAGGAATATTTGCTTTGTTTTCCCTGATTTTTATGACTCTTTTCCATGCCTGTGCTTGAGTGTAGCTGGTGGACTTCAGGGAATTAAAATCAAGTCTTGCTCAAGTAGTGGATTCAGCAGGAGAGAGAATTTAGTGAGGAATCACAATATAAAATATAAAAGAAATATAAAAATGTAAAATAAAAAATAATATAATGTGTAATATATAGTATATAAATTCATATTAAATCTAAAATCTAAAATCTAAAATAATATAGACTATTAAATAAATATAAAATTATATAAATTATAAAGTATAAAATCATATTAAATCTAAAATAATATAGGCTATTAAATAAGTATAAAATAAAAAATATAAAATAACATATAAAATATAAAATACAGGTGCATGACCAGGGAAGTTGGCAGTGATGGAAAGCTGCTCCTGTAGATAAAAGAATTGGGTCAGGGAGAGAAAGCTGGCAAAGACAAAGTCTTGAGCACCTTTATCAGGAACAAAAGGGCTGGGTTGGCTGTCAGAAGGGGAGAAAACAAGATTAGAAAATCAAATGGCACAGCCTCTGGTGCTCCTGTTTGTCAGGGGTCAGCTGGGCATCCCTCTGAATTGATATTGGCATTATCTCTGGACACGTGCAGTAACAAAACACAGCTGATATTGATTTGTGGGGAAATTTCCCTTGAAATGAAGAGACTGTATCCTAATTCCCAAAGACAACGACTTCAGGATAATTTGGGATATAACCCAGGTCTTAATTAATCAAAGCCACAAACTCACCATCTTTCCTGTCCCAGGAAATGCCATCATAGCTTTTTCTAAAGTTTGCAAGAGTCCTGGTGTTCTAAATCTCTAAAATAAAATTTTAAAAATCCTTGTATTATGTAGCTCCTCAGACTTTATTAGAATACAAAAATGAACTTCTGGGAAAGGTCTACTTTTTTTATTTCTCTCCCAATATGGAAAATAAATTCCATTTCATATTTGCAGAAGGTTATTTTAGGATCAACCAACAACCCAAAAAAATGGGTTTTTACTTTTACACTTTTTTCCACTATCTAGGTTGTACTACATTTAGTCCATTTTCCTCCTGCAGGTGAGCAGCTGTGACAGATTTGGATCTAAAAATAGTTGCACAATGACTGGAATAATATAAAAATGATGCCTGGACATGGCCAGAGCCTCAAATGTGTAATTGTGGGGGAAGAGCTTGCAAAGGACTCCAACAGATTTGAAACTCCATGGAAAGCTCTGGCTGTAGGGAAAGGGCAGCTGCTTTTAGCTGGAAACTTTTCTGCTTCACCTGAATTATTGCTCCATACTTTGAGATTTTATTTATTTTTATTTTTATCGATTTTTTTTTTTTTTGTCTGTAGGTATGTGTTAAAATAATGTATTTTGACTCGAGCTAAAAAACACAGGCAGGTTAAAAATCTCATAAAAGATATCAAAAAGCTTTTTTTTTTTTTTTCCTCTTGTAATTCACCCACCTGCTAATATTAAATACAGATTCTTGTTCAGGAGTTCTCCCACCCAGAAATTGCTGGAAGATTGGAGTTTATTCTATAGAATTATTTTTCTTCTAATGTTTAGGGATTAACTCTGGTTCTGAATAGTTTTAGGACAAGTAAATGTATGAAAATACAGAATTATGGGATTATTCAGGTTGGAAAAGAGCTTTAAGATCATCAAATCCAACCTTCAACCAGCAGCTCAACAAATGAACAGCAAATTAAGAACAAATTAAGAACCAATTAATAACAAATTAAACCTTGTCCCCAGGTGCCACATCCACAGAGAGGGGTTGGAGCCCCATCCATCCATATGGAATTTCACTGGAAGTGAAATAAAAATTCCATTGTAGAGACAAGCATGGCCTCTTTTTCTGTAGGGAAAGTATTTGTTTGGCAAAATTGCATCAATTCCCCTCTCATTTCCAAGGGAAGGATGAGGCAAGTGGGCAAATATTACAGGACCTTCAGAAATCAGATTTTTTTTCCTTCTTTCATTCAGCCTTTCATTAGTGTCAAACCCTCCAGTGCCCCTGTCCAATTGGCAGATTGATTGAAAAATGCACATTTTTGATAAAAACACTGTCCATTGTTTCATCTGTCTCAGTTTCTAATTCCTGGGGAAAAGTTGGTTTTTTTTTATTGCTTAGTTTGGAATGGCTCCAATTTAACCCTGGAAGGAAGAGCTGGATGAAATATGGGCAGCATGGACAAATATCAACTGGTTTTTCTATAAAAATACACCTTGCAATCTCTCTCCTGCACCCAGATGGCAGCAGGATGCTCTTTATAGCAGGACAGTGCTTTGGAGGGGATGGCAACATCCCCACTTATGTTTATTCTGATTATTTAATCCACTTTAAATAAAAACAAACACCACCCCCAACCTAATAATTGTGAGGCAGCTCCATGACCTCAAAAAAGCTGGGTTAAATACAGCTCTAAATTCTCCCAGCACAAAAATCTATACAGAAGTGGAATAAACAGCTTTGAATATCCAATTTTTTTTTAATTTTTTTCTTTTAAGGAGGCAGGATCTGAATGTTTAGGGCTGTAATACATCCTGGTGGGATTTAGGTCCAATTATCTGCTTTTTCCTGGATTTCTTCTATCTCCTCAAGTAATTTAGCTCATATCCACACTTAGCCCAGGTCTATTTAGTTATGGAGACCTTGATTTAATGAGTGCTGAGCTGCCCAGGCAAGGACAAAGGTATTTTTGAGGCTTAACAGTGCTGAGCATGAACTAAATCCTGCTCCTGGCTTTTTGGGAGGTGTTTCAGGAGCTGATCTTGGAAATCTGAAGTTCTGGATGTTAATTTTGGGAATTAATAGCTGGGGGACAAAAAGCTGTGCACAGTAAAGGAAAAAAGCAAACAAAAACAACCAAAAAAAAAAAAAAAGCAAGTTGGTGATGGCAGAAATTAAAAAGAGGTTTATTTCATCTCTTGCCCAGGTTTATTTTAACTGAGGAACAGCAGAGAGGCTCATCGACCTCTTGTCCCTCTGTATGATTTTTCTAGGATTTAAAAGGAGTGACAAGGAGGTGGACAAGGGGCAGGAGAGACTTTGTGCTGTAGTGTTTGAACTTTTGAAATTGTCTTTATGGGATGGTGCCAGTGCCTGGTGCAGTGTGGAAGGAGCAAGGCAAGGAAGGAAAAAGTCACTCCATGATGCAGTGAGTGATCTCAGCTGCTGAAGGTTTCAGGTTTCAAGGCCAAGCTGTGACAGAGGCGTTTGGGGGATGCTCCATCACTGGTGATACATCCAAGGTTCCCTGTTAGGGTGTGCAGGAGTGCAGGGCAGAGCTGCTCCCTGTGCCACAGCTCTGCTTCCCTCAGCCCTGCAGGGAGTCACCTGCAGAGCCTGGGCAGAGTCACCTGGGCTTGGGGTTTGGGATTTGGGATTTGGGGTTTGTTCTTTGGTCACCTCAGAACCTGGGGAGGAACGGACTCTGAACAGATGGACTCATAAATTATGGATTTCTGACATTTAGGTGCTGTGGGGGTTGGTGTTGGACGGTCACTGGACAGACTCAGGAGTTACAATTTTCTGTTCTTCAGGGTTTGTATTTTATAACAAGGTGTGGGTGTAATAGAGAGGTGATAAGAGAGAGCTTGGAGAGAGAGATAAGAGAAGGCAAGAGACAAGAGAGAGATTTTCTGTTTACAATCCAATTATTCTTCTATGATGAATATTCTAATTTCCAACAACCAATGTAATGCAATACACTAATTTCCTAATATTTGCATGCAACCTATAGGAATCACTAAATTCCCATGTTTTATGGCTTTCTTATCTGTCACCCTTATCTTCAGACCTTTCCTGCCAGGCTTGGGACAGGATGTCTGTTGGTTCTTTGGTATTTGTGGCATTTGGTATCATCCAAACAAAGGAAGAGGCCTCAAACCTTCACATAACTATTTTCAGTGTCTATGTCAAACACTGCCAACATCTCTATTTCATTTATTGTTTCAGAACTACTTGCTAGGCACTCATAAGATTTTGCTATTCCCTCATCATCACAGGAACCCCATAAATCAGGCTCTTTTTGAAGTACAGTGCATGCAGAACACTCTCAGATGTGATTAAACCTGCCCTGCCCTGTGCTGCTCAGTGAATTCTGAAATTCCAACCTGCCCCCACTGCTTTTATCAAATTTAACTTTTTATCAACATTTAACCTCACACCTGTGTCACTGAAGTACTTTACTACTGAGTTCTATTATAAACCAGCTTTCCTGGTTAGTCTATTTTCAGATACTTAAATTCAGTGTAAATTCAGAAAGTTCTCTCTACACAATCTATATATAGTTCATTCTTTATATATATATATATATATATATACAGTTCATTCTATTTATATATGTATATACAATCTATATATAGTTTATCCTATTTATATATATATATATATATACACAATCTATATATAGTTTATTCTATTTATATCCTTATATTCCCTAAATAGATAGTTGTTCTCTCTTCATATAAACTATTTTTTTAGTTTACATAGAAATTTTGTCTTAATAGGAACTGTTTTTATAGATAGTTTACTCAGATATCCTCCATTTATATAAATTATTTTATATAGAGGATATAAACGCTATTCAAAGAGCTCTGGATACAGGTTATGTGTAGAAATAGGTGATATTTATATAGATAATATCTTTATTTTTATTTTTATTTTTATTTTTTTTTTTTTATTTTATATTATATTTTATATTATATTTTATTTTATTTTATTTTATTTTATTTTATTTTATTTTATTTTATTTTATTTTATTTTATTTTATTTTATTTTATTTTATTTTATTTTAATGTCCACTCCTCAACATTTTCTGTCTGTACAAAAGCCCAGCCTGGTCCTGGAGAGGCTTGCAAGCAGCTCAGGATTTTGCAGAGTTCCCATTAAAGGTCTGAGGGCAGTGGGGATTTGATTTCCTTTCCCAGAACCATCTGTAGGATGGGGGAGCAGCTGCTCCTGCAGCAGGTGCCAGCTCCCAGATTTCCTGGGAGAGAAGCTAACAAGGTTTTAGGAGGTCTGGCTGTCACATCAAGATTGCCATTGGATGTTCCTGGTTTTGCTCTATTAAGCAGGCACTGTGTTTATTAAAAATTAGGGGTTAAACACCTGGAACAAAGTATCTCCCTCAAAAGAAAAAAAAATATAGATTGTGTAGAGAGAGGGAATGGTCAGAGAAGAACCTGCACTGGAAGTCTGTGTGTTCTGATCATATTTGAAGAGTTGATTCATAATTTAATCTGGGCATGGGAAAAATTCAATTCTGGAGCCCAATTTCCAGTGCTGACCCAGAGCTTTAAACTGGAGCAGCCTTGCATGGACTGGTCCAGCTTGATGCTCCTCAGTCCAAATATCTTGTTGATTATTATTTTTAAAATAAATTTTCTGGTGTTTGGCTTCTGTTTATTCAAGAATTCAGTATTCTATTCACGTCCTCTTTTCTTTTGTAAAGACAAACTTTTTACAGCTTTCTCTACTTTATGGAATTATTTCATTTGTCTTCCAGGTTCAAGGAACCACCTTGAGCAGTTTCAGACCATAACCAGGTAACTGAAGTTATTGATTTCCACTAATCAACCCTCCAGATTACAGAGGCCAAAGACAACACTGCAAAACAGAATATTTTATCTCCAACACTCATCCACTCAAATGAACTAAAATATTTTCCTCAGCGAAATCTATGGGCTGATGATTTCACAGTTAATGCAGTTACAGAAATGCAATTAAATCAAAGGAAGTTCTTGTTTCCATTCCCACCCTTTTCAGTAATAATGACAACAAACACATTAATTTGTGATCATCCTAATTCACTGAACTGTCACATCCTTTTGTTAGGTCAAATCAAAGGTACTGCACTGAAAAGAACACATCTATCAAAATTTGACATTTCAGCTTTGTTGATCTGAGAAGTGTTTATCCTGTAAACATTGATGAACGTTCTGTCTATTCCAATCACCATTCTCAGCTATCTTGGACAAATATTTCAGTGACTGCAGTGGCTGAAATGCAGATAAAAACCCCTGATAATCTCTCTGAGGGTGTTCATAACCCAATTACTCGGGGCTTGGAACCTTCCCATTGAGCTTTTTTCAGTCCCATAACAGAAATCACTCAAAGCTGAAGGTCTGGATCAAAAAAGTCCTACTTGTGTTTTATTACATAAATTTCAATAGTTTTTTTTTAATATATTTTCATTTTAGACATTAGGGCTAATTTCTCTCAGAGTTCACTTATAAAATGATGTTAGAAATCGTTGTAACAACAGAATATTTGATACTGAGAGTTGCCTGGAGGCTTGGAAATGATTCAGTTTCCCAAAAGAAAAGAAGCTTTTTTTTTTTTCCTACAGAATCTAAAGGTCAGCCCATTTCAGAAATATTTTAGTTATTAGTGGGGATGCTTAAAAGCTTGAAGGAAAAATGTGAATGTGTCATTCCCAGTTTGGAGTTGCCCTCCAGCTCATTTGGTTTTAAGATGGTCTCACTTTCATGTATTTCTGATATTGTACAGAAGATTTGAAGATAGAAATGTCACCACTGAAGGAATCCATTATCCCTGTCCTTACATTTGGGTGGAATTCCGTGCATTTTTACATCCTGAGTAGGGATTGTCCATCTGGTGATAGTTGAACCGGCAAATAGGAGACCACGTGCAGCATCTGGGAAAACCAGTTTATCCCCCAGTTTAGAACTGGTTTTTTACATCTCCTGCTGCATGGTTGTGATGTTTAAAGTTGTTGTTTTACCAGAATTTGTATGAAAATTCAGCACAGCACTAATTCCACCAGCCTGAACCTGCTTTTTTTTCCACAGCTGCTGCTCTGGTTCCTTTTTCTCTGGAGACTTTGGAAGTGATGCTGTTCTGCAGGTTGAATTAAATAATTAATAATTTCCTCTCCAGGGAATACACACACTTTATCTGGGAGTCAAAGGAGAGGCTGGGGAGGAGTTTTCTCTGCAGGAACAAAAGTCTGAGGCAGGTCCTTGAGTTCACTGAGCTGTGCTTAAGAAGAATTAATTTCTTAAGAAATAATACCTGAGAAGCAATGCAAACAAACAATTTATTGGGGAAAAAAAATACTTTACCTGTGCTGAGAATTATATCTGCTTCAGTGAACCTGAGCAGGTTCTTTTGTTATTAATGCCTCCTGACTAATTTAGTTGCTAATACCTGCTAATTCCATTTTTATCAGCTCAGAAGAAAAACCAAACCCCGTCATGAAAAGTCTCTGGTGACACATTGAAAAGAGGTTATACCCAAACTTCAAGCCTGGTGGAGATTAAAAGGAAATGGGAAAATTCTCTGAGAGTCACAAAGGGTCTCAGTGCTTAACAGCACTCAGGGAGACAAAAGTTTTGGGTTCTGAAATAAAGGCCAGAGGATGATGTGCCACGGCCTTCCCATCCTCACAACCAAGAATTCCTTCCCAAATCCCATTTATCCCATCCTCACAACCAAGGATTCCTTCCAAAATCCCATTTATCCCAACCTCAGAGCCAAGAACTCCTTCCAAAATCCCATTTATCCCATCCTCACAGGCAAGAATTCCTTCCCAAATCCCATTTATCCCATCCTCACAGGCAAGAATTCCTTCCCAAAATCCCATTTATCCCATCCTCACAGGCAAGAACTCCTTCCCAAATCCCATTTATCCCATCCTCACAGGCAAGAATTCCTTCCCAAATCCCATTTATCCCATCCTCACAACCAAGAATTCCTTCCAAAATCCCATTTATCCCATCCTCACAGCCAAGAATTCCTTCCCAAAATCCCATTTATCCCATCCTCACAGGCAAGAACTCCTTCCCAAATCCCATTTATCCCATCCTCACAGCCAGGAATTCCTTCCCAAAATCCCATTTATCCCATCCTCAGAACCAAGAATTCCTTCCCAAAATCCCATTTATCCCATCCTCACAGCCAAGAATTCCTTCCCAAATCCCATTTATCCCATCCTCACAGCCAAGAATTCCTTCCCAAATCCCATTTATCCCATTCTCACAGGAAAGAATTCCTTCCCAAAATCCCATTTATCCCATCCTCACAGGCAAGAATTCCTTCCAAAATCCCATTTATCCCATGCTCACAGGCAAGAATTCCTTCCAAAATCCCATTTATCCCATCCTCACAGCAAAAATTCCTTCCAAAATCCCATTTATCCCATCCTCACAGCAAAAATTCCTTCCAAAACCCCATTTATCCCATCCTCACAGCCAGGAATTCCTTCCCAAATCCCATTTATCCCATGCTCACAGCCAGGAATTCCTTCCCAAATCCCATTTATCCCATTCTCACAGGAAAGAATTCCTTCCAAAATCCCATTTATCCCATCCTCAGAACCAAGAATTCCTTCCAAAATCCCATTTATCCCAGCCTCACAGCCAAGAATTCCTTCCCAAAATCCCTGCCCACCACAGCTCATCCCTAGAAAATAAATTTATCAGCAGTGGAAGCTGGCAGCTCTGTTTATAGCCTGCAATTACTCCAGGCCCCATAAATGTGGATGGAATGAAGTGCTAATATCTGTATGAGAACACTGAGTGTTATTATATGAAGGTAATTATTGACACAAGTCTTCAGCTGGATCTTAATGTATTTGTGAATAATTCTTTTACAATCACTGTTGCTCTCCCATTATTATGATTTTATTCTTTGTTCAGCTGGTAGATGATAACCTTGGAAATGATACTTGTAATAATAAGCTTTGGACATTGTTTTTTCAATGTGGGATATGTATTTAAAACATCACTTATTAAGCCCAGCATTCATCAATATTGATTTTTCCAGGAAATAGGATTTCCCTCATCTGAGAGCACAGGAGTAAACGAGGACTGAACATTTTTTAGACAGTTCTCACTCAGCAAATTATTATATTATTACATTTCCTTCATTCCTTCTAACCAGAAATTGAAAGTGTACAGAGGTTGTTAACACCTAAGCAGTGAAGGTTACAATAATTTCTTTGGAAGTTTGATTTGGAATAAAAGGGTTTAGGGTCAGATAAACACTCTACCACGAGCTAAATGAAGACTTTTTGCTGGATACCAGAGCCAAGGAACCAAAACTCACAGAGTAAACTTCCCCCAGGCAATAAACCACAAGTAACCTGTCAGATGTAAGTGAAAGAAGGAAAAATTAGGCAATGTTTGGGATCCAGAAACTGGAGCAACGAGGCAGAAGAGTGAGAAAATTAATGCCAACACCTCACAGAAATTACCAGTGGCTTCAGCTGAGCCTCTCACCAGCAAATGTCAGCTGAGCCAGAGGCTGCAAACACCTCTGGAACTTGAATATTAAAATTGCTTTGAAGGCAAATACCTCAAATGCAGGGAGAAAGGTGCCAGACTGGGACAGTGAGTAAAGCATTAATGAGAGGCAGCAGAGGAGAGGCAAAGCAAGCCTGGAGCTCCCTGTGCTGCTGTCCCAGCCCTGGGGTCCATCCCCACTCTGGGCAAGACTTAATTGTCATCACCAGGAATCCTGTCCAATTCCTGCCTTCTTAAGGCAAGCTAGGACTCACAAAAAACATTTTCCCCTCTTTCATCTGCTCATTAGAAAGATTTTCTTCAGCTTTAAAAATGCATTTCTGTGTTTTCATCAGCATCGTGCATCTTTTTCCCAAAAAATGCATTTTTCCCTGGAAAATTCATGTCAGGAATATTCCCAAACCCTGGTGAGAGCTGAGCCAAGACATGCTTAAGGCAATAAAGGTGAAGCAGAAAGTTACAGAACTGTTTGCTCACCACTGAAATTCCTCTCCCCAGCCTCAGCCCTGCTCAAACCCTTCTGCTTAATTCCCTTTTTCTTTTTCTTTCCCAGGTTTTGTCCATTTTTCTGGATGAATCCAAAACTGAAGGGGTCAAACAGCATCTTCTATGCTCACTCTGATTTTTGCTTCCTGGTAGGATTGGCTGGGTGTGAACATGTGGGAAAGAAAAAATGGGGATTTTTTTTTCCACTGCTACAAAAGGCTGGGATGGAGTTTTTTTCCAATTAAAGACTCTTTTAATTAGGATTTTAGTGGCAGAAATGCCTTTAAAATTATCCTGAGCAAATAATAACCCCACATCTACAGCAGGGTCAGTTAAAAGCCAAATTTAATGGTAATTCCTACATTACTGTGTCTTTAATTACTGTGGCCCAGCATCACTCCCACAATAATCAATCAAAATTGGAAATACAACACAAATTAATCTGCTATTGCAGCTTTCCCCTTGTATTTCAGAGTTTATATAACACAACTCTCATAATACCTTCAAGGAAAAAAAAGAAAGAAATAGATGTCTTGCTCTTTCATCTAAATTTAATGAGAAAAAGAGTTGCAATGAAACTAGAGATGTGCTGAACAATCCAGAGGAGATTCCAAGCCATTATTAGCCTGCTCTCCCTGCTACTTATCTCCAAATGCACACACCAGCAGCAGAAAGGATTTAGGTTACATTTTAGTAATCCAAATCTTGTAGGTACTGGGGTTTAGTGAAACTGGAGCACTTGTTACTATAATTTTGCTACAAAAAAAATCAGTATTTAGTGAAGTGAGAGGTCTGGCTTTAATGCACAAAAGCAAGGAGTTTGGGGCTGTGGTTGGAGTGTCAGTCTGGATTGCCAACCCTAATGCTGAATTTCCCTGGGTTTGGGGATTTGTCAAGTATTTCAGTGTGTTAAAATACAAACTTTCTTCTTGGTGATATTCCAAACCTGTGTAAAACAGCTTTTAGAGAAGGGGGAAATAGAGGAGGAAGCAGCAAAATCAGCAGTGCTGGTAAGGCAAAGGAGCAAATCCTTGTTTTGCATGGCCAGAGTGGGATTGACACCAAGTTCCCTCCTAACCACGGATGAGGAGGAGCTGGGATCTCTCAGGAGAATTTTTGCCTCTCTCTGCCTCAGTTTCCTGAACCAGCAACTGAAGCTGTCTCTCTTTCTGCTGGTAAAACTGCAATTTAACTGAAAATGTGAATATATGATAATATGACCCTGGGTGTCTGAATCTGAATTGATCAAAAGTAATAAGTGTGATGGGAAAAATTAATTGGAAAAATCATTATCAGAGATACAAAAACTACATCTCTTTATTAATCTAAACCCTCTATTTCTCAGTAATCCAACTTATTCTCACTGCAATCCCTCTATTGCTGGTGCTGTGTGGAAGGAGGAAGCATCACTGTGCAGAACACAAATGTGTTACAAAAACAGCATTTTGTGGTGTGTGGAAATGTTGATTATTGGTTGTAAATCTACAAAACTCAACAAATTCTGGCCATTTTAACAGTGACTTTGAGTGCAGCTCCTCCCCTTGGCAGGGAGCTGGGAGCTGCTCAGCCACTGATGAACTCAGGTTACCACAGGGATCTCCCAATTTTAATATAAAAACCAGAATCTGGTGGTGCTGTTGGACACAGAGCTGAATTTCTGATGGTAAATTCATGGCTTGGAGCTGCTCCCCCTGTTCCATCTCTGCCCATATTTATCTGATCCTCTGGTAAATCTCTGCTGCTTGCTGGGCTGTGGGGACAGAGTCCACTCCTTGGTGGAATAAATTTCTCTCATTGAATTTGAAATGGGTGACATCCCTTTATTCATCTTCATCCGAATTCAGGTGAATTTGCAATTAAAAGGGCTGTGTCACCTGGAAAATAAATCCTGCACTGCCTCTAAATATCTGACCCTGCCAGGCAATGGTTGGAGTGTAAAAGAATGTGAGAAATAATCACTGAGGGTGGGCAGGCAGGAATTGTTACAGAATGGAGTAAAAAGCAGCAGAGAGATTTTTGTGATGTTTCCACCAGGATGAGCAAGCCCTCAGAGTGGAAAGGAATTAGATGGAATTTAAATCCCTGTTCAAGGCTGATGGAACAACCTGGTTTAGGGCAAAGTGTCCCTGCCCATGGCAGGCCTTGGAATTTGATCATATTTATTATAATTCCAACCCAAATCATTCTCTGGCTCCATATTTTTGTGATATGTGATATATTCTGCACCACAACCATGCAAAACCTGGGTTTTTAAAAATTATTTGTCACTGTTCATCTAAAAACTACAATGAGGATGCCCCAGCAATTGTGTTATAAATATGTTTTTGGGAGGTTTTTGGGAATGCTCAGGAGCTTTAGAGCTGAAGGCAAAATTCTCACCAAACCCATTAGATCCTGGCTAGTGGAAATTGTCTTTAATACTTGTAGTTCTGGAAAATTCATTAAAATTGAGGTTTTGTCTAATTAAGCAACACTTTCATGGTTTGTGCCCTGTTCAGCTGGTTTAAACCCAAGGTTTTGCTTGGAAGCTCTTGGTGATGTCTGAATATTTCTCCTCATGTCTCTGCCTATATTTATCTGATCTTCTGGTAAATCCTTCAGGGCTGAATCTCCTGAATCCATTATCCAGGCTGCACTCGTGGAATCCAATTCAATAATTCAATACTACTCCAAAAAAAAAAATTAAATTTATTTTTAGAAGCTCAGTTCCTCATTCAGCTTTTTCTGTACAACCAACTGCAGCTGGGGATCATTTTTCATATTTCCCTTATCAGTGTTTTATCAGCTTTTTCAGCTTGGGATGTTAATTGAACTGAATTAATTCTTACCAACACACTGTGAGGAAATTGTTACACCCAGAGTTTTATAAATGGTGCCTCTCTAATTATTGACATTTTAATGGATTTATGTTCTAGATACAATATTTGACCTCTAACCTAAAGAGAGGGGATTGATGTGGCACAAGAAAATAGAATTTCATGATACAGCAGCAAAAGGAGAGTGATATTTTGTTAGAAGTGTTTGCACATGAAATGTGCTGTGAAAGTTAATTTTATTACTAAATTGGTACACAAAGCTGAATCCCCAAAAGGGAGCTCAGCTGTCAATTCTTCAAGCACAGTGCTACAACTAAAAATAAAAAATTCAATGTTCACATGAAATTTCTTGGCTTAAAGTGTGCACAGCAGATTGTGCAGCTCTTCTTGCTCCTGAATACTAATTTTACATGTAAACATTTCCTTTTTCTGGGATTGTTCTTCATTTGCCTCTCACAATCCCTGTAAGACTGGAAAAGAGGAAATTATCTCCCTTACAAAGGGAGCTGGAAATAGAATAGATATGAAATTACAGATGAAAGGGTCTTAGAAGTAAATTGTGTGTCCAGTGCAGCATCCCTGTGATGGGATTCCTGTCCCCATGGCAGTGCTGTGCTCCCTGCAATCCTGCAGGAAGCAAATTCGGGGTGAACTGGGCCCGTGGGGTGAAATATTACAAGTCTATCTGTGTTTTGCATCAATTTAAAAATAAGAATTCCTGTGCAGTTAGTGAGATTTAACCAGGTGATGGCCAGGGGAGGAGGGGGAAGGTGAGGCTTTAGCTAAGGCTGGTCTTTTCTGCCAACAGGCAACAGGGTGAAAATGAATTTGTATCTGAGCAAAAATAGGTTTTTTATTAATTAAGTACCTCTAGCACAGTGTTCCTCACATGGAAAAAGACTCTACAATTCACTAATGAATAATGAAATGTCCAAGGCCAGGCTGGACAAGGCTTGGAGCAACCTGGTCTAGTGGGAGATGTCCCTGCCCATGGCAAGGGGTGAAAAAATAAGATTACATTTCCCACTCTGCACCTACAAACTGAGCTTGTTTTAGTCCCTTGTTTCTAATTGAGGTTTTCCTGCTGTAGCACATTCTGGGGCACCCCTGGGCCATCAGAGCCTTGTTTTCCTGTCACAGGAGTGCTGTGATTCCCAGCCAGGTGTGGATACACTCCCTGCATTATTTATCCTTCCAGGAGCCTGGAAATCCCTGCAGCTCGTGGCTGCTTCAGGCTGAGACCTGATTTAGATTGGCACAGAAAGAGTTTTTGTTGCTGTTTCCCTCTGCAAATAATCCCATTTTCCTGCAGACACTCCTTTATTAATTCAGCTGTTCCCCAAAGTCACCTTCTCTCCTCTGCTGCTTGGGTTCTTCCACCACAAAAAATAAACTTTGGAGTCTTGTGAGTTGATAATTTGTGGTTGGCTCTATTTGTGTAAAAGCAATGGTGCAGCACCTGGTGGAGTGGCCAGGACACAAAATGTGTGTAAAACCCAAACCAGGGAGCTGGGCTGTGTGTTGATGATCTTGGAGATCTTTTCCAGCATTAATGATTCTGCAATTATTAATGATTGCCTCATCCCCCACCCTTCTGCCTTGAACAGTCACCTGGTACCTGCAAAATTGGTTTTTCAGGTGGGATTTTGGGGCTTGAAAGGTGCAGGAGGACTTTGCTGAGCTCACAGCCATTTGTTAGATGAGTCTCTTCCCCAGCTTTGAAAAGAATAATTCAACTCCATAAATATTTGGGTTTTCCATCTGACCCTGAAGTCAGGGAGATCCTGAAAGCAGGAGCAGGTGCTGCATATCCCAACATCATCCCAGCAGCAGAATGCTCTTCCTTGGTGTTTTAAGCTCTTCCCTGACAGCTTAGCAGGCACCACCAGCTGAGCACTGGAGCATTTTAAAGCCAGAGCTAATAGGAGGAGCAGCATCTTTGCACAGTGTCATTAGGAGGTGACATTTCCAAAAGAGAGTCTAAGACTTATTAAAATTTGATGTGAGCTTCAGGAGCCTCTCTGAAGTGAATCATCCCCCTCCCAGGCAGGCTTTGTGCTGACTCCCAGGCTGGCATCCCCCAGCCCTCTGAATTTGAGGAGCTTTATGAATTCCCCATTACAGAGTGTCAGGAATTCAAGGAGCAGCTTGCCACGGAGCACACTTTGGATGGGAACATTAAACATTCCTGCCTGGAATTGTTCTGGCCCACCAGTGGGAGCAGAGCTGGCTGCTGGTGGAGGGGAGAGCAATTAGAGCAGAGGCTGCTGCTCGGAGCTCCTGCTCCTGGTTGTTGCAGGTTGCAAACATGCTGAGAGCTGTTTATTTGAGCAGAGACTTACTAAAGGGAGTGATCTTCATACATTTGGGTCAGTGACAATTTTATGTAGAGTTGTGAAGTGCTGCTGGTTTTTTGCTGTTGCTGGTTTTTTTGTTTTGGTTTGGGTTTTTGTTTTTTTTTTTTTTTGCCTCCCTGGAAACATGAGCAGGAGCAAAAACAAATTGCTGTAAAGAGAAGCAGCTGCCAGAGAGGTCAAAGAGTAATTTCTGTGGCCAGATATGATCAAGTGGTGCTGAGAAAGAGCTGGATAAGGAAGGAAATTGTGCAGTGCCTTTGTTTCCAGAAGAAGAGCTGATTAAGATGTCAGCTTGTTCTGCTTCCATCTTCATTTATTAAATTGTCAGCTTCTATCTGTCCCAGGGGATCTCCCTGTAGCGAATCTTCTCTACAGAGGGAGATTTCTGGAGCTGGGTTTGATATTTCAGACTCAGCTTCCCATTGAAATTGTACTGATTTCAGGGCCTTAAAAATGGGGATAAAAGGCAACACATTTGATCTGAGCTTTTGTCATTTATCACAGAGGATATTTTTTGGCCAAAGCTTCGAGATCAATGCTTTGGTTTCACATTCCATTGGTGTCCTGTGTAGAACACATCTCTCAACTTTCAAGTGACTTTGGCTCCTTTCAGGCTGACTCAGGACCCTGAATGGAAGAAGTTTTGGTTGTCACTTGGTTTTGGTTTTGTTGGAGCCCTTCCTCCTTCCCCAGGCTGGCCTGGACCCTCTCTTGGAGGTGTGAGGTCACAGGTTGGATGATCCCAAAGATCTTTTCCAGCCTTGCTCATTCTGTGATTCATTCATTCTGTGATTCTCTTTGCCCACTGATCTTCCCAGGGTCACCCCTGCCCACTTTGCCCTAAATGAGCCTTGCTGTGTTCTCATGGTGCATCCTGTGATCATTGTCTGTGTGCACAGATCAGAAATGTTTTATCAGACAACTATCAAACACCAAATCCCTGAGTCTGGCTGCACTACAGGTGTCAACATCAACTCTTGGCTTCCTTTTGGCTGACCTGATTATCCCTTCCAAGGTGAGATCACACCAAAAGCATGTAAAGGCCAATGGAAACAGCAGCTGGATCTGTGCAAAGGTGCAAAAGCTCATTTAGCTGATTGAAGAGTCCTCAGTTTGCAAACACCTTCATTGCACTCAACACAGGCCTCGCCCAGACCCACCTCTGGAAATAAAAACCCTCATTTGTGTTGCCTGGGCTGTGCTGGAAGCTGTGTGGTGAGTCTGACTGCAGCAGAGCCTCCCAGAGCCACAGCAGAGCCGTGCTCAAAGTCACAGCATCCTTGAGCTCTCAGTGCTCCCTGTTATTATTGCTGCTGCTATTAGACTTTGTAATGCACTCTGCTCCCAAGTGCTCCTGCTATTGCTGAGATTACACAATCCTTCAAGGAATTTTAAAGACAGCTGTTTTGTGCATGCTCCAAAGGAGCAGGGAGGGGGAGAAGCTGCTCTTTGCACTGATAGGCAGGGCTGCTGCACAGAGCTGAAGTGATGGAGAAAAGACCTACAAGATCTCCAGTGTACAGCAGGAGAAGGGAGGGGCAGCTCTTCCCAGAAAACCCGTCCTGCATGGCACAGCTGGGGCTTTGAGAACAGTGGAATGAGGGTTTTTTTGGCTCAGTAACCAGGTGGAGAGCCCAGAGCCACAGGAATGTGGCCAGAAAGGTCTCAAAGGTCCCATCTCACCAGAGAGCCACACACAAAACTCCACAGAATGAGAAAATCATTGACAACAACAAGATCATCAAACCCAACCATTCCAAAATACACATTTTGTATTTACCTCCTCTTTAATGGGGGTTGGAGAGGGGATGGAATAGAAAGTGGTGGAGGAAAGGAATGAAGTCAGAAATTGTTTTAGCTACAGGGTTTGGAGAGGAGGGAATGAAAGACTTTTATATTTGCAAAGCTCCTTTGCACTTTAGAAATGTGCTGTAACCTGAATTGTGCAGCAGGATAGAGCATTGACAGTGCTGTTAACATTTTTGAATTGATTTTTATTCCTAGGGACAGGGAGTTTATAACATCTGAGTGTTCCCTGTCTGTCTCAAGCAGAACTTCCCTAAATTCTTGCAGGAGTTTTCCTTGAGGTCAAGTGCTTGGACAGGCTGGGACACTTCTGTATTTACTTTTGGAAGAGATTTAACAGAGCAGCACCCAAAATTTCTGTATATTAATGAAATCTAAAGTTTAATCATTCTCCAGAATGATTTTCACAGCTGAGATATCCAAGAAAAGTTGATGTGAGCAGAAAAAAATTAAAATAATTCTGTGAAATATTGAAGGCTGGAGAGCCACTCACTTAATTTTCTCTAATTGGGTGGTTGATTTACACATGGGTTTAATTGCCCCAGTACAGGGGGGATGTCAGGAATTCATTGTGGGCTCAGGTGGGGTTTTCACCTGCCCAGGGTGAAAAGATCCTTCAAAGCCCCACTTGGAGGGTGGTGAAGGTGAAATAGCCAAGGACAGGCAGCAGTGACCAGCCCTGCCCAAGGAGGAAGGTGAGGAATCTGAGCCACAGGTAGGGAATAGGCTGAAAAAAAAAAGGGAGAATTTTTTTTTTTATATCAAGGGGAAAAAATTCTACCTTGACAGAAGTTTATTGGGCAGTGGGACAGCTCTGGAAAGGAAGTGAGATCAAAATTCTGGTTTGGAAAACTAAAAACTGCACGGAGTAATCCTACAGCAAATTATTCTAGTGATTTACCAGTAATTGAAAAGGTAAAATAGGATTTAATGAAATGTAAGAGTTTCACTCCTTTCATGGTTCAGGGAAAGGGGGATTCCCTGGCTGCAGGGAAGTTACAGAATCTCATGGAATTGTGGTGAGGGGGGCAGAAAGGATGGACCCAGTGCTGTGACAAGGTGACAACCAGAGGTAAAACAAAGAATTGTGACTCACCATGACAAGAGGTGACAGAATTGAAAATGGAATCATTCTAAGAATTATCTTTTAATCATGAGTGTGGTCAGGTAGGAGATGATGCTGTGGGCTCAGCCCCTCACCAGGGGTTAAGGATATCCAGAGGGGCTGGCTTGGCAAGGCTGGTGGAATAAGTGAAATTGTTTTATTGGGCCTGATGTCTGAAGGCAATCAGAGAGAGAAAGGAACCAAACCCATCCCTCTGGCTCGCTGCCAAACAACCTGAACGCTGCCAGAGAGGGATAATAACACCAATTGGCTCATTGTCTTCCTTCAAAAGCCATTTCCATTCATTCTGCTCCCTAATTGTTCCCCAGCCAGCTTCCCATGGCTGTGTTTGGGCTGCTCACTGGATCCTGTGCTGCTCCTGGGTGGAACCTCAGCCTGGAGCACCTGCAGTCCTGGAGAAGCTCAGCAGCAGGGGGATGGTTCTGTCAGCAGAACAGGGAATTATGAAAGGGAGGAAACAAAGCCATGGCTGGAGCTGAGGCTCAGGCAGGGATGAGACCCAGGAGCACAGGATGGGATGAGCTGGGCAAAACTCTTTCCCCTCCTAAAAGTTACCTTGGGGCTGCTGCTCCAGAGGATGCCCAAACCCTCAGCTCCTCATCCTCTGCCTGAATCCCAACCAACAGAAACAGCAAAATGTGTGGGGAAGGGATTCTGATTAGAGCCTCTCACTTCTCAAGATTGTGTATTTATTTTTGCAGCCTTTCCAACCTGAGGTTCGATTTCACTTCTTGTGCTTTGCAAGAATCAATAGTTATTCTTTAGATGTGTGTAGATAGTTATTCTTTAGATGTTGAGTAGAAAATAATTGTCTGGGTGTTGTTTGAAATTGCTGGCTGGATGAAATGATCAGGAATGACCCCTGGAGAGCTGGTTCAGGAAGGTTTGAATCACCACCCACTGTGAGACCTCCAGAGATGAACAAGGCTTATCTTAAATATTAAATATTTACAGCAAAGACCAAACCATTGCTAATGTCTTAACCTAACAGCTTTTGACACAGTGAAATTAAACCTGGCTGTGAAATCAGGGATGCTTAAACCACCAAACCCACTATTAAATGTTACTGGATTTTTGGTCAAATTTGGCTTCAGGATTGCTAAATGCTACTAATTACTTATACATAAATTAATCTGAATTTGCTGCTTTTCCCAGAATTTTTGTGGTGCTTGATTATTCCTTCATTGCTCTGATGCCTGTGCTCCCCTCCAGTCTGCAAACCACCATTTATAAATTTGGGATATGGAATGACTCAGTTCATTATTAAAGGATACTGAACCTCAGAGACTACAGATAATTACTTTTGCATACTATTAAAAGTGTTCGTAAAAACTGACATTATTTTAAGGCTCAACAAGAGGTACACTACTAAAATAGCATTAAAATTTTATTTTTTTTCCCCTCTCTGCAAATCCAATGACATTTAAAATATGACATTTGGAAGGCAGAACCTCTAATATCCAATAATGCCAGCGTGTGTGGCCGTATTTCTTTGCTTGTCAATGTCACCTTCAGCACCTGCCATCACTTATTAGCAGCTCTGAAATCCTGCTTGGGAAAGTTTTGGAGCATTTTATAGCCACCAGGAAAGTCAATTAATTAGGCAATTATTTCGCCATTCCCTTTGATTTTCTGTTGACCAGAAATTTTCAGGCAAATCTTGGAGGCCAATTAAGAAGTTGTAGGATTGCACACGAGTGCAGATTCTGTTCCTGTGGACTTGAGGCTGGGGATTTGCAGTGTGTAACTTTGGTTTGTTCATCTGCTTTGTTTTTTGCTCTCTTTGCTACCATCTGCATTGCTCTTCAAGGAAATCCCTTCTTTTGGGAGCTCTTCCTTTTAAATTTAGCACACAAAGAGTAATTTGGGAAGTGAAACAGAATCAAACCTTGCTGAGTTCTTAGTTTAAAATTACTTCTCTTAAATATCCAGCTGGTAAAAATTTAGATTTTACTGGGTTTAGCCTTTTTTTGCCCCTTTCATCAGATATCTGCAATCATGGAAGGAGTGGATGTGGCACTTTCTGATATGGGCAGGGTCATATTTGGTCAAATATTTGGACTTGATGATCCTGGAGGTCTTTTCCCACCTTAACAATTCCAAGATTCTCCAATCACACCCCAGACCAAACTCTAAGATTCTAATTAGCATTTAGCCAGGGTCCCTCTCAACAAAAATGCATCCCACAACACAGATTATTCAAACAAGATTCATTTTAACCTGTTCCAGGAATGGAATTCCTAAAGGACACCTAAATAATAATGAATATTTTTTTAATGCCCACAGCAAAGCCTGAGCAGATATTCCTGTATGGCAGAAAAGTGTTCCAGCCTCTTGGAGTTTTTGTTTTCACCAATCTGTCTGACAGAGTTAAGTGCATATGGTTCAGAGAGGGAATTCTTGAGAGACAAGTGAAAGATAAAAATTTCTGGGTTGGATTTCCACGGAATAGCAAATGAATTTGGGGACTGGATAAGATGGGGCAGGGAACTGGTCTCCATCTGCACTGCCTGACCCAAATTAGATGAGAAATCAGTGGGCTGTCAGGAGTGAATCACACTGGGTGTACCTAATAATAAACTGAGTCCTGACAGGCAGAGGGGGAGAAGGTTTTGATGCCTTTTTCCAGGGCTGCCTAAAAACAGAGGCCAGACAGAATTAAGGCAATAAAAAGCAGTTCTATTTATTGAATTATTCAGGTGCATTTAGGGCAGACAAAGATCCCCAGGGGCTGCACCCAAACTGGACCCTGGTCAGGGGTTTTCACACTTTTACAAGTTTGGTCCATTTGCACATTGGGGGTTAATCTCCCAATTACAGCTCCAGCTAATGAAGTCATTTACCCCAGTTTGCTCCCCCAACTCACGTTTTGTTTCCATCTCTGGGCCCTGGGGCAGTGAGGTGTCCTTGATTCCCAGCCTGGAGAGGAATTGTTGTGTCTGAGCAAAATGGGAAAGCAGCAGCTGCCATGGATGGAGTTTGGAGTTACACACTAAAGGACTGCAGGCTTACAATTACATGGAAAATATAAAATCCTAAAAAATATATAAAATATAAAATCCTGAGGCATCAGATTGAGACCTGAAGTGCTGAAAGGACATGGGAGAGGAGGGAGATCATCACACAGGGCCTGTTCTGAGGAGCTGGGCTGGAATCAGCCTCATGACAGGATTGCCATTCCTGGTAAAGGATCACCCAGGTTTTTGGCCTCGTGTGGCTGAATGCTGCTTATTTTGGTTTGATTTGCAGTTGTGTTCATTCTCCAGTCCAGGTTTTAAGGACATTCCAGGCGGTGTCTGAGCTGTCTCTGGCTGAGCACTCCGCTGAGCAGCAGTGGGATCCATCCAGGAGCTCCAGAGACAAATCCCCTGGAGGAAGCAGCACTGCTCCTGTGAGATGCCAGCCTTCACTCCATGGATTTACCACATTCCCCCACCCTGTGCCTGCTCCATCCCTCTGGATCCAGCAGCACCACACTGCTTTGCCAAGTGTTCAATTAAACCACCTCTCTAAAGACTTATTTAAAAATTCCCCTCAGATGGGGTCCTATCCATCAATTCCTCTGCTGTTCCCAATGCCTGCATGCCCTGCCACACAAATCCAACAGGAACAGCAGAGCCCCAGGGAGGAATTCCTTCTCAGGAGCGAGCAGGCTGGATTATTTCAGTGCTGCTGTCAATAGGTGGCAATAATCACCTTCCCTGCAGCTCCTTAACACATGTTGACACTTTCCCACCGCCCCGGTTGGAAATTCTCTCAGAGTCTCCAGTTATTTATATCTGCAGAGTTCTGCATTTCCCCCATTATAATTTTTCATGTCACCACAGGCCAGCACAGGGGGAGGCATGGCATGACATTGCTTTATTAAAGGAGACACTTCCAACGAGTTTTCATCTGCTGCTCTCCCAGCCAAAAGCCATTAGCATTCCACTTGTGTCCTGCCATCAACCGTGCTCCCAAATATCTGCAGGAAATCAGGGTTATGAAGTGGGCACAGAGCTCCCAAATATCTGCAGGAAATCAGGGTTATGAAGTGGGCACGGAGCTCCCAAATATCTGCAGGAAATCAGGGATTAAAGGTGTGCACAGAGCTCCCAAATATCTGCAGGAAATCAGGGTTATGAAGTGGGCACAGAGCTCCCAAATATGTGCAGGAAATCAGGGTTATGAAGTGGGCACAGAGCTCCCAAATATCTGCAGGAAATCAGGGATTACAGGTGGGCACAGAGCTCCCAAATATCTGCAGGAAATCAGGGATTAAAGGTGTGCACAGAGCTCCCAAATATGTGCAGGAAATCAGGGATTAAAGGTGGGCACAGAGCTCCCAAATATCTGCAGGAAATCAGGGATATGAAGTGGGCACGGAGCTCCCAAATATCTGCAGGAAATCAGGGATTAAAGGTGGGCACAGAGCTCCCAAATATCTGCAGGAAATCAGGGATATGAAGTGGGCACGGAGCTCCCAAATATCTGCAGGAAATCAGGGATTAAAGATGGGCAGACAGCTCCCAAATATGTGCAGGAAATCAGGGATATGAAGTGGGCAGACAGCTCCCAAATATGTGCAGGAAATCAGGGATATGAAGTGGGCACAGAGCCCCCAAATATCTGCAGGAAATCAGGGTTATGAAGTGGGCAGAGAGCTCCCAAATATCTGCAGGAAATCAGGGTTATGAAGTGGGCAGAGAGCTCCCAAATATCTGCAGGAAATCAGGGATTAAAGATGGGCACAGAGCTCCCAAATATCTGCAGGAAATCAGGGTTATGAAGTGGGCAGAGAGCTCCCAAATATCTGCAGGAAATCAGGGATATGAAGTGGGCACAGAGCCCCCAAATATCTGCAGGAAATCAGGGATTAAAGATGGGCACAGAGCTCCCAAATATCTGCAGGAAATCAGGGATATGAAGTGGGCACAGAGCCCCCAAATATCTGCAGGAAATCAGGGATATGAAGTGGGCAGAGAGCTCCCAGGGAGGGAATGGGATGCTCCAGGTTCTCTGAGGTGTTCGAAGCATGGCCAGGGACCCCCAGGGTTTGTTTCCTCTCTCTTCTCTGATTTTTCCTTTACCAACACGTGCTTTTCTCCTGCTTTATCAGAAAGGGGGTGATGACATCCCTGGCTCCTTTCGACTTTGTCACCTCTGAAGCTCACAGAGTGAAAATGCGTATTTTGATTTATTGAATGTGCTGAAACCCCCTCAGACCAAACAGGAGTCTGGAAACCATTCAGGCAAATCTCAGAATGAACCAGGGTGGCCACTGCCAAGTGCTTTTTGCACTGGTTAATCTGCTTTTCCTCAGGCTGGGTTTTTTAATCTCTGAAAAGATGAGAACACGATTTTGCTGCCATTTTTGTCCTGTTTCATCTTGACAGCTGTGGCTGTGCAATATTAGCAGTTACTCATGAAACACTTCCCCACGCAGGGTTTGGGAGCGTTTTAATGTCACATTCACAAAGGTTCAGCTGCTAAAGTGCTGTACAATAGTCACTAATATTTTGCTGAAGTTTTTTTTGATGTGAAAAACCAGGATGTTGCTCACACTCCACAGGAATATATATTTATATTACAGAATTACGGAATCGTTAAGATTGGAAAAAACCTCTGAGATCATCAAGAGTCGAGGCTATAAATATAAATAATATAATTATAAATACTGAGAGAATAAAGATAACTTGAGATGTGGGATCCTGAGATTTGGGAATTTCAGGACCAAGGCCAGGGTACCATTAAACCATACACATCACACTGGCTGTAGTTCTCATGTTTTTATTAATTTTACTTTATTTCCATCCCAGCCCCTTCCCAGCTTCACAGGGAGGAATTCCTTCCTCACATCCAACCTAATTACTTCAATTCAGCTCATTCATCATTATCAATCATCTTTTCAATACCCAATCCGAATAATTTTATTTTTCCCCACCCCAGGCACCCACACTGGTCCTGCTGGAGGTGACCTGGGGCAGATGTCCCCAACCAACCCACGGGCTCATAGTTAATATTTTAACAAAGCAAATGCAGGGGCTCCACCCCTGAGCAGCTGGGAATGGTTGGAGGAGGGAAAACACTCAGGGAGAAGCAGCAGGACCAGAGTCTGAGGGTTTCCTTGTCCTGAAGAAAAGAAAGTGCTTCCTGCTAGGAGTGAGGAATCCAACTGTTTGTCTTCTCTTCTTCAGCCCATCAGACTGCTGGAGCCAAGGAAAGAAATCTTCTGTCCACTACCCAACAGGTAAGGATTGTCCCAAGGATGCTCTTTGGTTCTATTGGAAAATATTAGAAAAATATTAGCGAACAGAAGGAAAATGTTCTTTTCCCTTTCATCCAAAGTGGGTATAAACACTCACTGAACTTGGGGGTTGTGTTGTTTGGCTGGGTTTTTTTCTTTAGCTGTTGCAAATCTTTGACTTTTCAAAACTCCTGTTTTTATGAGGTGTATCTGTTGGAAAACTGGTGCTAGAAATCTGATTTAACACATCAGTTGTCTTCCAAGTGGGTTTTTTTTCAGGCTTTGAAAAATCCAATCCACCCTTTTTTAAAAATTTTTTTTGACATATTTAATTTATCCTCTTCTCTTGTCAGTCCTGCCTATTTAATTCTCAGAGTCTTAAATAATTTCAGGGTGCAACTTTTGCCTCTAAGTAAACAAGAGCAGAAGAAGCTCCCAGAATGAGGCAGGCACATGCAAGGAGTAATTACAGACAAAGCACACGATGCATTTGAGTCCTGAAGAATTTTCCCCAGCAACAAAATGCTCTTTTCTTTCTTGCCAAGGCCCAAAACTCTGCTGTCAGAGGATGCACAGCTCTCAGGCTCTGGGTCCATCCTTTTCTCTCCTTTTGGCTCTGGCTGAAGGAGATGTTCCAATTATCTCACTCAAATCCCTCCTTGGCCAGGGCCAAAGGAAAGGGGCTCTAAAAGCAGCTGAGGATGGGGAGAGCTGAGCAGAACAAAACTCCAAAAGCAGAGAATTTATCTTCTTTAATTCTCTAATTCACCCTCTTTAATTCTTTGCCGAATTCACCATCAGCTGGAGCACTCTGAAAAATCCCAAGGGATTGTTTATCCCAGGTTTGGAAGGTGCCTTCACTCATGATAATTCAAGTGGGCTGGTTTGTGTTATTGATATCCAAATATCTTCCTAAATTGATCAGACCTATTTAAAAAACACATCTATGGGACAGACATCACTTGTATAGCTATGCTTAAGCCAACCAGAAACTTTATTAATTTATTAATTTTCCCCCGAGGCATTAAAGAGCTTTCTTTATTTTTTTCTGTTAGGTGAAGGAGAATTTTAAAACCACACAATTTCACCAACTAACTAAAAAATTAGGGTTTTTCTCTACTTTGAACTGTTAAAGGAAAATATTGGTTAAACCACCTTGTTTATTAGGAATATTTGGCCTTCAGCAGAGCAGAGCTGTGTTAAATTAATTCTCCTCCAAACCTGGAGCTGCTCGGTGTGAGGGGCAATAACCAGGAGCTGGGAGTGGATGTGCTGCTCTCCAGGAATTCCTGGGAGCACAGGGAATGAGCAAGGAGAGCTGGAATCCCACCCAGGAGCAGGAATTCACACCTTTCCCAAGGCATCACCACCCTGTTCATTCCAAATCTTTGATGGTTTAACTATTTAAATGCTTTGTTCAGGCAGCTTTTCTTCTTTCCCCACCCACTATTACCTGTGTTTGAAAGGGAATGTCTGTTTTGATCAATGGTAACTGCAGGCCTTGTGTCATCAGATCAAATGGAGGAATTTCTTGAGCATTAGTAGTGCATTGTTACATGTAACTTAAATTTAAATATTGATTATGCAGCTATTGGAGCACCCCATAAAACCTGGATGTAAGGTGAGTGCATCCACACTAGAGAGTAAAAATAAGCAGAGCTTTTAAAAACCTATAAAAAAATCAATTATTACACTAATTCAATTCTCATATTTAGCAAAATATTCTGCACAGGCAGTCGCAGCCCTGTGCTGAAGTGTTCTGATAAACAAGTGTGATGCTGCTGAGGGTGATTTTGGTGTGTAACAGAGTTCATTTCCCATTTAAAACTGTCTTTCCCAAGATGAGCTGCAGGACTCGGGCTCGGTGGAGCTGAAATGATGCACACCACGAGCAGCCTGCAGTGAGAGAACTGGGGGAAAACATCCCACCTTCCCTGGGGGATTGCAGTGCAATTTCTGACTCTTCAGTCTCAGGAAGAAAACCCTGCTGTGTGAAATCAGGAAGGGTCATCTCCTTTCTTCCAGGCCAGCAGCTCCCAGTGCCTGAATAATCTCAGTGCAAGCTCCCTTGGATTGCTGTTTATCCCTTTGTGAATTCACCTCCTGGACACTGAAGCAGGGTGTAACTCTGCTAATTTTCCTTAACTCGTTAAATTGAGAGTGGATCCCAGGTCTGAAGCTGTCAGCACATCCTTTAATTAAATTTTATATATATATATTTACCCCAGTTAAATCCATAAAGATGGTCCCAGTGCCTTTTCAAGCCCAGATTTTGGAGTCTGCCACGGCCAGCTGCAATCTTTAGGTCTTTATTATTCCACAGACACATCTGGGTGGACAGAACAGACTCTCTGTACATGTTTCACTTCGTGTTTTACAAGGTGCAGCCAATTATTCACTGCAGGAACCACGGGGACTCGCTGGAGAGGAGAAAATGAAATATAGACTTTGCAACCAGCCTGGCATTGCTCATTCCCTGTGCCTTGGCCACGTTTTTGTTGGGAATAGACAGCCCTAACCACACTGTGTGGGTATTTCAAACCAGGAGTTAAGATTAATTTGAGTTTCAAATTAATAAATAGGAATATCTTTATGCAGGGACACCTTCCACTGTCCCAAAGCTCCAAGCTTTGTCCTACTTTTCCCTGGATATTTTCACAGCTTCTCTGGGAAGCCTCTCCCAGGGAGGGATAATGCCTGGGAAAAGACCAGGTTGGACAATTAAGAGAAGGAGTAGATCCTACAAAATAATTAATGGTGCAGGGAAGCTTTATCAGCTGCTCCTGCTGATGCCTTGGGATGGGAACACGGAATTTAGTGGGAAGGTAACAGGGAATGAGCTGCAAGAGTTATCCCTCACAATGTGCAATTAACACCTGGGAGCTTTTCACTGCTAGATAACTTTAAAACCAAGTGCTCAGAAGGATTAAAAAAAGAGATTATATGATATTCACGGTGATAATGAGGAGATCAGGATTTATTACTGAAAATCACAATGCAGAGGAGAAATCATCCTGGTTTTAGGATTTAAAAACAGGATCACCAAACATGAACTGACAGCAGCAGGCAGGAGCTGCCCTGAGGTCAGGGTTTGCACCATTAATTTAAAAAAGGTTTTTTACACCCTTTTTGAAAATTCTTATTCCTACACGTGTTACCACAGCCCCAGGTACGGTTTGAGGCTGAGACACAGCAGAATTTTGAAATCTCTGGAAGCTTTTAAGAGCAAAGAGTTGTCCTGGGCACAGCTTTGGAGGTGTTTACAATACTTGGAAGAATTTTTGGAAGTCCTTTAAATATGCAGTAAAATTGAAGGGCAACCTTTCAAGGATGGAAAATGCATCTTTTGGGGAGGTTTGGGTTTTTCTGCAAAAGTTATCTGGGCTCACTCTTGGCATGGAAATGTGGGAGTGTCTGAGCACTTTGGCTCCTAAATATCAGATAACTGCCAGAGTTTCACACCATTTTGGAGTCGTGGATCATGATTAGTCATCATATTTCATCATATTCATCAAGCATTATTAAATATATATTAAAATAAAGAATAAGTGAAATCACCATGTAATCTTAGGAGGAAAAAAAAGTGCAATTTTTACCTTGTGAATCACTACCAACAGTAGGAAAAGGGGAGAAATATCCCAGAAACCAAAGATTTTAGAGGGGACTGATACAAGCATGACCCTCCAAGTCCAGTTAGTTTTTTTACAGTTCTAATTCTAGGATTCTGAGGCAGAGCAATAACAAAATCCCACCTAAGATGCAGAGTTAATTAGTGAGCAGGGAGTATTTGCTTTTAGCCCTATTTTTTTGCCAGTTGAAACACACAGTCTTAAGTAATGAACAAATAATCATCTCTTCAATGACTTAGCTCTGTTTATTTCCTTCAATATTACATTGTCTTGGGAGGCATTGATGAAATTGGGGAGAAACTGCAGCATGGTGTGAAATGATATTTGTACCCCAACCACAGCTGATGGATTTCTGCTGGGCTCATCCTAAATTCCCTGCTCCCTTTAATCCACTCCTTTCATTATTCCTTGCCCATTGCTTTTTGCAAATTCAAAATATATCAGGAATTTTGCTGCTAGAATGGCAAGACCAAGGTTTGAAGCAGTAAACACTGAATTATGGTTGTCATTCACTTGTTAAGCTTTCTCTGGCCTGATTTAGCTGGCAGCAGATTCCAACAGAGTTAAGAAGGACAATGGGTAAAAAAATAAAATGATAAACTGTGAGAGGCTAAACTGAACACCAATTTAGCTCAATAAAGCTCTTTATGGATAAATAACAGCAAAGAGCCACAGATTCTTGCTCTGGGCTATTATTGACTTGGAGAGAAGTCTCCCATATATCAATCAATAGGGAGGCTTGGCTGGGAGAGTTTTACTACAAAGGGAAATGGGCTGAAAAAGTGACCTGAGAAAAGAGGAGCTGGAGTTAAGAATGTTTCATGAAGTTGTGTTTCAATGGGAGACTGCAGCTGCAATTAAAATGAAAGTTTTCTTCAGACTTGAGACAAAAAAGGCAAATATTTGGGTGCTGTTTGGACAGTGCAGCTTGGCTGTGCAGGTTGTGTTGCAGAACAAATTAAGAGAGATCCCACTTATAGCAAAAGGTTTCCCAGGCTGGATGGGGTTTGCAGCACCCTGGGACAGTGGGAGGACATGGCAGGGGTGGCACTGGATGGGCTTTAAGGTCCCTTCCAGCCCTGTGAGGGATCAAAAAGCACTTATTGAAGTTTCCAGGATGAGAACTTTAAGCAGGTGAATTGCAGGATAACTCCAATTATCCTGGAGGTGGAAATGGAGGCAGGAGTGATGCTGGGTGATTTCCAAGCCTGAGAACCCTTTGTTATAGAACATAAACGTGGGTTTATTTTAACCAAAGCCTTGCTTTTTATTACTGAACCTGAGAGGATGAAGAATTTTGGGTTCTGTCCTCTTCAGCTTTTGCCTTGGTAGGGAAGCTGAAATCCCATTCCAGGCCCTTTTCCCCAAGTTCCCCTCCAGCTCTTTTGGAGCCCTTTTAGGCACTGGAAGGGGCTGTAAAATCTCCTTGGAACGTTCTCTTCTCCAGGAAAACATTCCCAGCTGTCCCAGAGCAGAAACTGAACCAATTCCTCAAGATGCTGGGAATTCCTGGAAATCCATGCAGTGATTCCCACACTCTCCTTGTCCCTCACCAGCACAGCTGGAATTTTATTATTTCCAGAGCCACTGGACTCAATAAATCCCTTGTGCCTCTCACTAGAGGGATGATGGCTCTGCCAAGGTTTGGCTTTGTGCTCCTCAGAGCTGCTCATTCCACAGGCAACAAAAATCCTCCTCTTCCCCTTCCATCAGCAAGAAGCTGGCTCCAACCCAGTGGGTTCTGGTTCTTCTTGAATAAAAGGTTAATTCTGAGCACTTGAGTTTCTCACAGCAGTTCTGGGGTGTGTTTGTTTTCACTTTAGCAGAGCAAACTCTCCTCTGTGAGAGAGCTCCAAAGGGCCTGCTCAGAAAACACTGCTGGTGTTAAACACCTCTGAGTAAAGAGAGCTGAAGCAATTAGAAATGTCAGCTTTAAAGTTTCCTGCTTAATAGAGGGAGTAAATCAGTCCAGAGGAGAATGCTCCAGGAAAACACCCAGATCCAGCTCTGTACAGGGTCAGGGCAGCCCCCACCTTCTAGAATAAGTATTAGAAACTGGTTTTGGGGCTCCTGGCATTCTTGGCAATTTCAGCTCATCCAGAAGTGTGGAAAAGGAGTTTTTTAAAGCTAAACCAGCTGCATGTAACTATGTAAAAGATGAGCCTGGAGTGTATTTTCAAGGTAATGTTGAATTCTGATTGTTTTCGTGTCATGCAGTAGCTCACTTATTAAAATTCAGGCTGGTTTATTGATAATAACCTTCAACACAGAAAAAATTCTGATTATTTTTAATTTCCAAGTGCTCCTTCTGCAAGGGCCTTTCTCCTCTGCCACCTCTGCTGGTTTTGGGAGCTCAGGTGAAGAAGGCTCAGCCCCAGCCATGAACTTCTGTGCAAATCAGACCTTTGCAGTGCCCAGAGAACAAACCATGGGGGAGAAAACTGGGTGAGGGGCTGTGTCAGATCTCTGAGAGATGTGGAAATGCTGGAAATGTCTGCTCCTGTCCAGGCATGAGAAGGGCAAGGGAGGTTTTCCTCCTTGCATTGATCCCACAGCTGGGAGTCAGCAGGAAAATAATAAACATCTCCTCTGCCAGTCCCTCCTGAGCCCTGCTGTAGGTCAGGCCATGCTTCAGTCCCAAACTGAGCAGCAGAATATTTATGGACACTCGTGGAAAGAATGGATAATTATTTCTCAGTCCTGCTGTAGTATTTATAAGCCCTTCTCCAGGAAATGTAGTGAAAATGGAGAAAAATGTTACTGCAAAGCAGCTGTGAAATCCCATTTGCAGCTGTAGCTGCTCAGAATTTTTTGCCTGGCAATTCTGTTCAGGAGTCGCCTCTTCTGTACCCTGAGTGGTGACCTTTCTCTTCAGCATCAACTTTGCAGTGCTCATTTCCCTGTGAAGCTGGAAGGAAATAGATACTAAAAACCCTGCCTGTAAATTCCTGGTTTAGCCTCTGTCCTCAGAAATGACATTTCATTGTCCATGTTAGGAGAAATATCTTAATTTTGTGACACCTTTGAGGATGGAATTGTGCTTTCCCCCAGATGTGTTGGTACAGACAGGCTCAAAATGAGGGAAAAAAAAATCTGGTGTCAATTTGTGTCCACTAAGAAGAGTTTCCCATCTAAGGGGCACTAAAGTGTTTTATTGACCTCTGGAATTTGCTGCCAAGGCACTAATGAACCATCTGAGAGGGTGGGAATTCAGGTTCTGAGTGACTGAAGGGTATCACAGCTCTGGGGGAGTTATTTCTGAGCGTGCCCTGATTTCCAGCAGAGCCAGACAGTGATTTCCTCCAAGCTGCACATTCCCCTGGAATTCCAGGCTCTAAGGAATCCTTTCCCAGCAGCTCCATCATTATCCCAATAGTCCCAAGTGGGAAGGGGAGCAAGGTGTCCCTGCTTGCCATGGGAGCTGGTGGTGGCAGCTCTGCTCCCAAATTGAGATTATCCATCACAATTTAGTCATTATGGGCTTGCAGGAAAATCCTTGGCTTGCAAATTTTTTTTTGGGTGTTGTTTAGGATTGCAGAAGTGTTTGGATTATTTGCCTCTCCAGGGAATTTTTAATAGGAGTGTTTCCTTGCTGGGGTCAGATAAAGACACAGGAAAATGTCCTTTATTTTACAAAATATTTTGGAATCAGAGGAGCCTAACTGAGGCAGAAGGAACATTTAAAGGGAGATAGGAAATGTTTTAGCAAACTGAGAGTTATTTTCATTGCAAATTGCTGGTTGCTCCCACAGAAAACAGGGGTTTCATCTGCTCATGCATTAACAGACCTCTGCTGATGGGGAACAATCCGAGGTGCAGGGTGGCAGCTCCATGCCCAGGCTGGAAAATCCCTGCTTTACTCCTGGGCTGAGCTGGGAATTGCATCTTGGAGCATTCAGAAAGCCAAGAAAATCCTAATCCAGCTCAGCCCAACCTCCAGCCCCAAATCCTTCTGTGTCAAGAGAGCAGGAGGTGGAAGGGAACAAAGTCTGGATGCTCAGGATCCAGTGGGATCCAGCAGCACTGGTTGTACTGGGATTTCTGACAGGAATGTCTGAGGATTTTCACATCTGGCCTTCTGGAGCCCTCTGGTCCCACATGTTTGGAACCTGCAGAGCTGAGCAAATCCCACTTTAAATCGTGAATTTCCAGTTGGAAATGCCTGGGGACACGGGCTGGTTACAGTGGGGACTTTACTAATGGCTAATTAATTGTCTAAACACATTAACTGCTGATAGGCAGAGGGAGAGAGTGGCTGGAATGAATAACAATTAAAGGTAAATTATCAACCACAGCTCTGAGCAAACCCAAATTGAGAAACCCTGATTTAATCTCTGCTGAGAGGCACCTGGGCACTGCAAACTGCTGGGGAAACCTCTGTGCTGCCAAATTAAGGAACAATTCCAAGTTGGGTTTTGTCCTGTTTTTCTTATTTTTCTCTAATCCTTGTTTTAAAACTAAAGCAAAACCCCCACCACTATCAGTTATCCTGCCACAGGAAGAGGCTTTGTGATTATCACACATCCCTCATGTTTATTTAGCTCAATAAACAACACAAAGGCAGCTTGTAGGAAATGAATCCTCCCTGCATTATCTTGTTATCTTGTATTTCCTCTGGAAGAAAGAGTTGCTGGAATTATTGTGTTTGCATTTTGAATTCTAACATAAATCAGCTTGCAAAAGGAAAATAATTGGCTTCCCTCACTCACCAGATTCACACTTTTCCAGGTTCTGTGTTTAGGCTGCAGGATTCAGGAGGAATACTGAATTTCCTTGGTGCTAAAAGCTGACTTTATGGGCAGATAGAATATTCAGTTAGCTGGGAATTTATCAGCTCCTTCACGAATAAAATCAGATCTTGAAGAACAGAGCAGTAAAAATGTCCAGGTGAGGTTTCTCCTGCTGAAACAAGGCACTGCTGTCACTTTTTTTTTTTCATCTGGCTCATTCCTAAGCAAAACTCCAAAGTCCTCTCAGCAGCAAAGCCACCAAGAGTGGTGGAGAGAAATCTTCACTCCACAACAGGATGAGCACTTGGTGCTTTTAAAAGGATTTTCTCAAAATGTGAAACTCTTTGGAGAAGAAAGTGATGGGCAAATATTGAAAAGATCCCATCCCTGGCTGGGGGCTTGTCAGGAGGGAGGAGGAGAGGAGCTGAGAGCTGGAGCTTGGATGCTCCCAGTGAAGGACTGTGTTGATTTGGGATTTTTTCATAATTTCTAAGGGAGGTGGACATTTCTGTGTTGATTTGGGATTTTTTCATAATTTCTCAGGGAGGTGGGCTAAGACAAAACATTTCTGTGTTGATTTGGGATATTTTCATAATTTCTAAGGGAGGCGGGCTAAGACAATCATTTTCTGTAGGAAAAATGCTCTGGGAAGTCATTTGAGGTTTTATTTCTGAAGCAGAAGCACTTCCTGTGGCTTCCTAAAATTTTTCAATGGAGCACCAACTCTTTTTATTATTGAACCTGAGGGGATGAAGGATTTTGGGTTCTGTCTTCTTCAGCTTCTGCCTTGGTAGGGAAGCTGAAATCCCATTCCAGGCCCTTTTCCCAAATTCCCCTCCAGCTCTCCTGGAGCCCTTTTAGGCACTGGAAGGGGCTCTAAAATCTCCTTGGAACCTTCTCTTCTCCAGGAAAACATTCCCAGCAGTCCCAGAGCAGAAACTGAACCAATTCCTCAAGACTCAGCACTTATTCATTAGAAGATGGAGTAAATAATTGCTGCACCGTGAAGGTTTGGATGCAGATAAAAAGTGTAAAAGTGCCAAGAATAAACTAATTGAAACAGAATTACATCAAACATTTGCCTGCTGTCAATATTTCCTAATATTCCCAAATATTAGCTTCATCAAGGACACCAATAAATCAAAGTATGGAGGCGCCAGACTGCTAAAAAAATATTCCCAGGTTGGGAATTGCAGGTGTGGGGATTTCAACATTTAGGAACACATTTCAACATTTAGGAATACATTTCAACATTTAGGAATACAAGTATTATTTGTACATAATATTTGTATTCCTAAATATTAAAATATTTATAAATATTTCCAAATATTCCCAAATATTAGCTTCATCAGGGACACCAATAAATCAAAGTATGGAGGAGCCAGACTGCTAAAAAAATATTCCCAGGTTGAGAATTGCAGGTGTGGGGATTTCAACATTTAGGAATACATTTCAACATTTAGGAATACATGTCAACATTTAGGAATACATTTCAACATTTAGGAATACAAGTATTATTTGTACATAATATTTGCATTCATAAATATTGTAATATTTAGGAATATTTGTTAATATTCTTAAATATTAGCTTCATTAAGGACACCAATAAATCAAAGTATGGAGGAGCCAGACTGCTAAAAAAATATTCCCAGGTTGGGAATTGTAGGTGTGGGGATTTCAACATTTAGAAACACATTTCAACATTTAGGAATGCAAATATTATTTGTACAGAATATTTGTATTCATAAATATTGAAATATTTAGGAATATTTCCTAATATTCCCAAATATTAGCTTCATTAAGGACACCAATAAATCAAAGTATGGAGGAGCCAGACTGCTAGAATAAATTCCCACTTCCAGGAAAGCCAGGTTGGGTTTGCAGGTGTGGGGATTTCACCAGGAGCTGCTCAGCAGAGAGAAAGAAAGAACTGCTGTTGGAATATGAAATTGCATTAAGCTGTGATGAAAAATTAATCCAACTTCTAATTGGAAAAACTTGGCAATTAATGGTGAAATCCTTGCAGGAACACATTAAAAGGTTACCACTGTCAATTTTTAATGGATTAAGTTTCATTTTCAGATAAGGCCATAAAACCAACTGGTTTTCAGGAGGTAAATTTCCCCCTTCCAGGATTTTCCCACCTTGTTTATTCCTCCAGTTTATTGTTGATGGCTTCACCTGTATCTGTATCTGCAGAAATCTTCCCCCCATTTTCCTCCCATCCTTTTCCCAATCCTTTTCCTTCCTTGCTTTCCTGGACTTTTTTTCCCACATTTTCCTTTTTGCTGAATTTCCTCCCTAAATTTTCAGTTCCTCAAATGCCATTTTTTAGACATTTGTTCTGATTTTTCCAGGCCTTTATTTAAGCTGCTTAAAGCCCTTTCCTGAAGCCAAATCTTTTGATTTTATATTTTATTTTATCTGACCAGACACTAAACCTAAATAATACTAAAATTTATTTAAATCTCTTCTTTCATCTTTGTCTGCTCTTGATGTTTTGAAGATTAGGTGACAGATCTTCCAATCTGATAAATAATATACTTGTAAATTATGCATTAATACACATGAAACATTTCATCAGAGGCAGATTTTTATTGCATTGTTCTCTTAATCCCTGTTATTGATATGTCCTCCTATATATGTTGAAAATTATTCATTTTTACAACTGTTCCTCAATGTCCTTGTGACTCTAAATTCTGTGTTCATGCAGAAACCAAATCATTCTTCTCTTCTTTTTTTAGTTCATTTTAAATTTATTTTTAAGCATATTTATTAAATATTTAAGAAACATAAGGAAAGCCCTTGAAATAAATAGCTGAGCCTCACCAAAATATCTTTTTATTATTAATGAGAGACACAAAATGCAGAGATTTGCTGCACTATGAATCTTGAAAAGTGCTTATAAACATAATATTTATCTCTAGATTTCTCCTGAATCAGTGTTTTTTGGTAATTAAATGTGAGTAATGGCAATTTGCTGAGTTATATTTCAAATTTTGAATCACCTAAACCTAAATTTCAGTTGTCAATGTTCTTTTCTCATGAGCTGCTTCCATGTGCAATCCCTGTGTTATCCCAACCCTTCTGTGATTCTGTAATTCTCCTTAATTCAAAATTATCTTCAAAAATTCCAGATGGGAAAGCATCTTATCCCAAGGGGGAAAAAAAAATATTGAAAATCAAACCAACTGGGAAAAAATATCAGCAAAACAAATTAAAGTGATTAATTTGGGGGGACCACATTTAGAATAATCCAGAAATGGCATCTTTGAACTCACCTGTCACAAGCCCAGCTCTCAGGTCTGGTGCTTGCACAGAATCCATTTTTTCAGTGAAATATTGACCTTTTCTAGTGCAAATCGTTGCCTTATCTCACAAAACTTGTTCAATTTGGGAGCAAATATTGATAATAATTAACATAAGCTGTAATAAATGATCAGCAATTGATAAACTATTACCACTTAAGGGAGGAGCAAAAAACCCCCCAATGTTCTAATGAATTTTTTTCTGATAACACAAAAAAATACATTTTAAAATCATTGTTAATGACCTGGAAAGGGCTTCTTTTATTAGAGTTATAAATTATAAGCAAGGTCTTAAGACAGATACTAAATTATGGACCAGCATCTTTAACCAATACTACATTCCCATGCTCCAGAAACATTTTTCATATCACTCTCCATAGAAGAATGTGTTACAGGAGCCAAAGTTAAATCTCATTTAGGATCTTTTGCTTGGAGACAAAAGAAACTCTGATTTTTCAGTGAAAAATGAAAATTCACTTGATGTATTTACCACAGTGTTTGCTCATCAACCTGCACCAATCAAGGAGGTTGAGCCTCTTGAGCAGAGGGGAAAAACAATTGTATAATAGCACTGTAAAATAGATATTTTAGTTTTTTTTTTTTTTTTTTGTATCATTGAATTTATTCTGAGCAGAATTTGAGCTGTTTATTGCCACCATCAACATCCCCCTCCTTTTCATCAGCTTTGCTTTGCCTTCCTGTCTTCTCTTTTCAAGGTGAAAAATGCTTCATTTTCTGCCTCATTCCTCAGTATGATTTTGGGAGGAAAAACTGATAATAATTAACATAAACTGCTAATGAATATTCAGTAATTGACAAACCACTGCCACCTAAGGGAGGAGCAAAACCCCACATCATTCTCATGATTTTTTTTTTTTTTTTCTGAGAATACATTTTAAAAATCTTTAAAATTTTGGTGTGATTGTGTCAGACTGCAGGGACTGTGCAATTCCCAATTTTCATCCACCCCCAGCCTGGCTGAGGGAGGATTTCATTGTTTGCTGAGGCTCCTGCTCAGTTTTTTGGCCTCCTCCAAGGTCCAATTCACTGCAAGTCAAATGTTGAAGTTGTCATTTTAATGAGTGCCGTGAGTTTCATGTCGTTGCAGTCAGGATCTGTTTATTAAAAAATCTGAAATTCAGTCCTGCTCACTGAACCGTGGCTAAAATCATCAGCACGCAGCACTGGGGTCATGGGGAAGGCTCTGCTGAGCTCTGAGGGAAATTCCTGACCCAGAAACCAGAACACATCTGATTTTGATTTCTTGCATTTGCACTGGAAGAAAATTCAGTGAGAAACGAGAGGACAGATCTGTAAATGAGTGAACGTGGGAGCTCAGAGGGGGCTGGGGCAGAATTTCCCTTGTTTCATATTTCCATTTTTCACTTTTGCAATTCCATGGCACTTCTGTCAAGCCTGATGATTGTCCAGCAGATTTAAACTTTGATTTTTCACTCCAATCTACCAAGTTTTTATGTTTCTTTAACCCTCTCCCAAAATCTTGATCTTGCTGCAAGTGAAGCAATGACTGATGGTGCCTTTAATTAATTTTCAATCTCCAGCCCTCAGACTGAAAAAATATCATTCTGTCAGATGACTTTTCTAATGAACATATCTAATTCTGTGTCAGTGAATATCTGTTTTCACTTCTGTGCTGAATAATCATTGCTGCCAGCTTGTCTGGAGAGGAATCAAAGTGATGTCCCTCCAAATAACTCAAACCCACAACGTGTTGAATTTCTACCAACAAATTCCTTCTTGTGTCTCCTGAAATATTTCCCATCCCATAAATCAAATATTAGCACAACACCACGTTGTGGCAGCCCCAGCAAGTCCTTAGGATGAAACAAAAAGCAAATTTTTTTGCAGGTACTTTGAAGTGTGAGACAAATTCATGTTCAAAGGGAAACAAAAGCTGAGGTGGGAGCAAATTCTAAATGTGCTTTAATATTAATAATTCTCTATTTTAAGGAGCTGACCTTATGTGCAGACATAAAAAAGGATTTTTTGTAATTATTTCTGTATTCTGCAGATAATTTGGATATTCTGTGGTCACCTGGTTTTTGTCAAGGAGCAGTTGGTACCCCAAGCAGTGCTTGTGTTAAAGATGCAGTGCATAAATCCCCACCCTCTGTGACTCTGTGCCAGTAAAAGGAATCCTCAACTCCTCAGCGTTGCTGTAAACGTTTTCAAACAAAATGTTTATCCTCATTTTTTTACTGCTGTCACAAGCTGTGAGTGCAGAACCCATAACAGAACTCTGGAATCACTGGAGATGTGAGAATTTGATTCCTGGGGCCCAACATTTTGGGTTTTGGCTCATTCAGCTGAGCCCTGGTGCCCTTTGGCTGCCCCAGCTGAGGAATATTCCACCAGCTCCCCGCTCCAGCACACCCACATTTACATCCCTTCCTCCCATTAACGTGGCTCCAATCTTTTTTTTAACTTTTTTTTCCCAAAGCTATATTATTTTGAAGCATTTGAGTTCATTCTCATTCCCATCCCTAATGTCTCTACTTGCTGTATTTGATTTCCTAATTTCATTCCAGTGAAATTCGCTGATTTTTCCCCTTTTATTTTTTTTTTTTTTTGCCATATCATTAGTGAAGATAAGAAATAATTTATCTCTCTGGGGGAATATATTACAGTACTTGTGTCAGTGATGTTATAGAAATGATTTTTTTTTCCCTTTTGGGGTCCAGGGAAGGTAAAACACTCAGAACAAAACCCCTGGAGATTAATTTGTAATTTGTGGGCTGAAGAATGAGGATTTGAGTCACAGCTGACCACACGTTTTTAGAATCAGAGAATCATTAAGGCTGGAAAAGACTTTCAAGATCATTAAGTCCAACCTTTGTATTTGCAGTTAACAAGGTGAATTCTGGCTAAAATATCCAAGGTGGTCAAGATCCATTGAAAAAATCAATTTTTTGCCATTGTTAGATGTAAGTACATTCCTCCTTTACTGTATATAATTGTCTCTCGAGTACATATTTTTATTAGCAATCAAGAAACACCAGTAGTAGCCCAAAACATGAAATATTTAATATAAAATATAAAAACCTCATAGCCTTATTGGAAGAAATTTAAACATAAGTTGATATAGAACTTTGGGATTACAATGATAAATATCAATTTTTGTTCTAGAACTCTGTGTTTGGCATAGAAAATATAAAAAAAGAGGAAAAGTGCTGCAAGAGAAATCTGAATTTTGCTTAGAAAGGATAAAAAAATGAGGAAAAGGGTGCCTGTACTGGAGATGCAGACTGTACATGCACTGCCTTTAAGGATTTGCTGAATCCAGACTTAAATTGTTAATTTATTCCATGTCACCTTTTAAAACTCATGAATAGCAAAGATATTTCTCTCTAGTTTACTACAGAGCAGGTACAGGAATTCTTGATCATAACCTTCAAATCTGATTTTTTTTTCACTTTCTCCTTCTGCCTTTTTTTTTTTCCCCCAACAGAATTGCTGTTTTCTCAGCATCCTCTCATCTCAAATGTCACTGTAAATCAGCCCTCCAGCAGTCTCCATTCCTCCTTCCTCTGCCTCCTTCCACAATGCACTTATTAAATAGAACAGTAAATTATCTCCATTCCTCTGTTTAAACCACAAACATTTCCTTTTGGTCAGGTTTTGCCAGCAAACCCTGCAGCCTCTTCTGTCCTGCTCTCCAAAATTTCACTGCTGGCTCCCCCTCCCATCTCCTTTCCCACCACTCCTTTTCCTTCTTCACAATATTCCCCCCCTGAGTATTTATTTCAGTGTGCCATCTACAGGAAAAATTCTCTTAAAATTCAGATATTCCAGCTTCAAATTGCTCTGCTCTTGAAAAATCTTCTGGTGATGTCAAGGAAAAATATTTGTGCAGGCTGGAATAGGGGAAAAGTTTCTCTTGTTAGTTGCTGTTGTAAGTTCTGAGAAACTGTGATTAAATTTTAAGAATGATAAATTGGATCAGCTCAAGGATTTTTTGTTATTTCAACAAAGCCAAAACCTGCAGAAGTGACAGCAACCCAGGCTAACAAATAAAAACAATGGCTTTAATTAGAATAATTCATTAGAAGCAGAAACCCAATGTGCATTTTGTATGAAGACAGGAACAGAGTCCAAAGCTCAGCTGTTCACATTCTGAGATAAATGCAAAAAACCCCAAGTAAGGTATAAAATTTAAATCACAACATTCCTCCAGAACTCCATAAGCACAAGTTCCTGCAGGGCTCTGTGTGTGCTACAAAGGATGCCTCATTACATCTCAGTCTGAGGCAGGTATTTGTTCGACTGTTTTTGATGCTGGTGTTTGGGTGTTTGGTTTGAGCTCCACCCTGAGTTTTCCTGGGCTTCTGCAGAAGGAGCTGTGGCATTGGCTGAGAGAAATCTGCATTTTCACTTCTTGTACCAGGCCTGGTTTTACTTATTTTTGGTTTCTGGGTTGAAAATCCTCCACAAACTCACAGTCCCCCACAATTTTTTCCTTTTCTGCCTCTTGTCTGACATCTGGAACCATCCATTCTTTCCAACCAGAATTTGGGAGGGATAGGAGAGCTCCCTCTTCCTTCTTCTCTTCTTTTCTCTTCTTTTCTCTTTTCTCTTCTTTTTTCTCTTCTTCTTTTTTCTCTTCTTCTTTTCTCTTCTCTTCTCTTTCTCTTCTCTTCTCTTCTCTTCTCTTCTCTTCTCTTCTCTTCTCTTCTCTTCTCTTCTCTTCTCTTCTCTTCTCTTCTCTTCTCTTCTCTTCTCTTCTCTTCTCTTCTCTTCTCTTCTCTTCTCTTCTCTTCTCTTCTCTCTTCTCTTCTCTTCTCTTCTCTTCCCTTCCCTTCCCTTCCCTTCCCTTCCCTTCTCCTTCCTCCCTTCCCCTTCCCTTCCCTCCTCCCTTCCCCTTCCCTCCTCCCTTCCCTTCCCTTCCCTTCCCTTCCCTTCCCTTCCCTCTCCTCTTCCCTTCCCTTCCCCTTCCCTCTTCCCTTCTCCTTCCCTTCCCTCTTCCCTCCTTCCCTCCTCCTCCCTCTCCCCTTCCCTTCCCTTCCCTTCCCTTCCCTTCCCTTCCCTTCCCTTCCCTTCCCTTCCTCCCTCTCTTCTTCTCCTCTTCTTCTCCTCTCTCCCCTTTCCCTCTCCCCTCCACAAAGAGGATCCCCATTGATAAATCTGCTCCACCCCACCCATGGGAATCTGTCCCATTTTTTATCAGGGTGTTTCCTTGGGAGGGTTGGAGACATCTGTGGCTCTTCTTCACCTGGTCCTGGGCACTGCCAAGACGAATTTCACCAGTTAATGGCCAAAAGATGGGCGTTGGTTTTTGGGCTTCCCCATGAGGGGCTGGAGTGTGTCCAGGGAGGGGAATGGAGCTGGGAAGGGGCTCAGCCTGGAGAAAAGGGGGATCAGGGGGGACCCTGTGTCTCTAAACTCCCTGACAGGAGGGGGCAGCTGGGGGGATTTGGGAGTTAAAAACTCCCTGAGCAAAGCCCGTGCTCCCCTGAGCAGCCCCAGCAGTGAATCCAGCCCAGACATGCTATCAGCTATTTACTTTGCATGTTGGACCAGCTTTTAAAGCTAAAAGCAGTGGATTGAAGAAGAAAATGGCCTTTAGAAGTGCTAGGAATTAAGCATTTCTATTGAATTAGTTAAAAGCAAAGGATCTTCTTCCCCTTGCTTTGCATTTTTTTGCTCTTTAGACCAACAGCATCTCTAAGCAAGCCGTGTACAAAACACTTCAGAATGAAGGTGCTGATGTTTAATTCCTCCTCGTGCTGCTGTGAATTATCCTTCAGAGCTAAAGGTGATGAAGTAGCCACCTGTGAATTATCAGCAGAGGGGAATGCAAAGCTGTTTCCAGTGAGTGTATTTCTCCAGGCCAGATTGCTGTTGTGTCTGACACTCTCCTCAGGGTTTTTTTTTGTGTCTCTCAGGCAGGTTGTGTTTTCCCACAACACAGATGGGACCTGAGGTGCCATGAGGTTAAATGACTTCCCTGATGTGACATGAGCAGTCTGGAGCAAAACCAAGAGCTGAACTGATTTCCACCTCAGTTTAGTGCCTCAGTCCCAAAATCCTGCTGTAAAATATGAGCCAGGAAAATAGGAAGAAGAATTGAGGTCCTGGGTGCAGCAAATCCCACGCTCACATGCTCAGTCAGATAATTGAAAGTACAAGCAGGTAATTAAGTTCCAACTTATCCCATTAGTAAGTGCATATCCAGGATCAGATCTATATTCCTGCCTGCCCAAGGCTCAGAGGTTGCCCTGTAGGAACATCTGACTGCATCACACACTAAATAAAGCTGCTGCCACAGCTTTTGCCAACATTTAACTTCCCACTCTCTGAGCCACAACTCTATAGGGCAGCAAAAATATTGTACATTAATGCCATGGGAATCCATGCCAAAATATTATCTCTATTATATATGTAAATACATGCATTTAAGTGACCCTTTAGAGCAATAGCACTTCAAAGAGATCATGTTTAAAATGTTCCCAGATGGAGACATTAATATTTCTGTCCTCCTTGTGCTGCTGATTTCTCCTTCAGTGCTGATGCTAGTGAAGAATTAACCCATGAAGAGTGAGTAGGATAGAAGAACAAAACCTCTTTTCACTGCTTGTATTTTTGCTATTTTGAAGTTAAAATTCTGGCTAAAAATCGAAATCACAGATCTGTCATTTTTTTATGCTGAAGGAATGAGCTGTAGCCAGAAGTAAAAATTCTTGCATCTCATAGTTCATTGGAACAGGCTTAATCAATTATGTTATTTTAATGGATGAGCCAAGAGGAGCTTTAAAGTGTCATTTTAAGAACTTCTATTGTGTATTTTACAGCAGCTACTTATTTCCAGGCCATTCTTTCCCCTTGCTCCACCTTCCCTTGGATCCAGGGTGCTTCCCTGGTGCTTCCATGGATGATCCATGGCTGGTGATCCTTGCAGCCTCAGGGAGTTGGGGATGTTCAGCCTGGAGAAGAGGAGGTTGTGTGGAAACCTCAGAGCAGCACTGGGAAGAGGGACTAAAACAAGGAGAGATGCCTTCAAAATGAGAGAAAATGAGTTTAGATGGGATTTTGGGAAGGAATTGTTCCTGTGAGGAACAGGCTGGACAGGGCTGGGAGCACCTGGGACAGTGGGAGTGTCCCCTCTGCTATTTAACTTATCAGGTCTCACTTCATTGTTTTTTTATTAAAACGATTTTTTTTTCAAAAGGCAGTCTTTGGCATAATGGCAAGAAACCTGTCTGTTGTCTGGGGGGTTTATGAAAATGTTGTAAAGCCATCCTGAGTTTAGAACTGCTGCTCCAATAGACTTGAGTTCAAATTTGAAAACAAAACGAGGACCAGGCAGGAAGAAAAGCTCATTCTTGAGACACTGAAAAAGGGACTGACTTATCTTTCAGTAATCTCCTCTGACCTGGGCCAAGCTAAGATGATTTAGAGCCCAAATTTTCGTATCTTTTCTGAAAAGCTCAGACTTTGGTTTGGCAAAGTTGTGCCATGGTGCTTCCAGAGGCATTGAACATTTCTTTCAATGAGAAAGAAAAGACTTGCATTTTGAAAAAAAAAAAAAAATTTAAAATTATTTGCCACGTAGGAAGTGTTAACCTGCCCTTGCTCTAGGCTGGCATTTTAATTTAATTTATTTGTCTCTCTCTCTTTGTCTTTGGACCTTGTAAAACATGGTTCTTACCACAGTTAAACTTTTATTGCTGTAACACTGAGCAAGTAGTACCTGCTTGGAATTAAAGATACTTTTGAATGAGGCAGAATCTAACTTATAATTGAGACTTACTATGGATAACATGAAAATGTAAAAAATAGCTCTGTACTGGCTCAAAGTAATTTTTGATTGTAGCTTTTGTCAGGTCACAATGGTAATGAGTAATCTTCATTAATGATGCAAATCCACGTGTGGTTTTGTGAAATGTTACTAATTCCAGGGAGAAGTTTATGCAAGTGTGAGCTAACATGCCATGTTTCTTCCTGTGACATTTGGAAAAACCAGGAATTGAATCCCAATAACAGCTGTCTCTGGAAAACAAACAGCTGCTTGCCATGAACTGAGGCTCCAGACCCATATATTATGGGTAATAAATATCCCCATTTGTGCACAACTGGCTGACTCCTGCAATTAGCACTCAGGTGGATAATTGCACTGTCCTCCCTGGGATTGCAACAGAGCTACCAGATGAAAATCCAGCTGCTTCCAGGCTTTTGAAGGAGAGAAACACAAACCTTCAGCCTTACTCCCACTTCTGCACTTGTGGCCAGGTTTCCAGGAGGGGTTCAACATCCAGAGGGGTAAAAACTCTTTATTTACTCACTCAACCCAGGGCACCAAGGGATGCTGAGCAGTTCTTCTGACTCTGAACCTAAATCCAGAATTCCTGGAAAATCCTTTAAAGCTTCTCAAGGTACTGCTGAGGATTTGGCTTTTCTCACTGAGGAGCTGAACCCAGTTCAGCCTGGCACTGAAAAGTTGTGATAAATTAATAATTGTTTGTAGATTGGATATGAGGGAAAAATTATTCACTGGAAGGGGTGTAAAACATTGGAAGTGGCTTCCAGAGCAGGGATGGAATCACCATCCCTGGGAGTGCTCAAAAACCTGTGGATGTAGTTGGGTGGTGGATTCAGTGATCTTGGATGACCTTCCCACCTTTAATGACTCCATGATTCCATGGGCTGCTTTAGGTGTGCATGCTGACCCTTTCTCTATATTATTTGGGATCTAACAAGAAGCAGAAAAATAATTCTGATCACAATATTTCATCAAGCTTGTTGGAAAAAAAGGAAATATTCTGTATTTCCTTCCATCTGTCCAGCCCTGCTTTTTACAGAATATTCCTGAAGAGTTCCCCAAGCAAATTCAGTGCTCAGTTGCACTGTATTCAAAGCTGGAAGGGAATGAGACAGAGGAAGGTGTCTTGAAACCAGTCCCAGGCCAGCTTGAGGCAAAACAATTTAGGATTTGGGCACCATGGTGTGAAAGTCATCTCTGGGGGAGCCCCTCAGCCCGAGTCTGGGCACTGGAAGAAAGATGCCAGGGTGAGTGGTGAGGTCTGCAGCTGGCACAGCTGGAGCTGGGAAAGGGCTTTGCACTGCCTTGAGCAACTAAAAATAATGTCGGGAGAAGAGAACTGCCAGGGAACAATTCCTTCCCAACATCCCATCCAGCCCTGCCCTCTGGCAGTGGGAGCCACTCCCTGTGTCCTGTCCCTCCATCCCTTGTCCCCAAAGTCCCTCTCCAGCTCTCCTGGAGCCCCTTCAGGACCTGGAAGGGGCTCTGAGCTCTCCCTGGATCCTTCTCTTCTTCAGGATGAAAAACCCAAATATTCTCAGCCTGTTTTCAGGCCCCCTGATCATCTCCACAGCCTCTCCTGGCCGTGGTCCAGCAGCTCCTTGTGATCTTTGGGGTTCCAGAGCTGAGCACAGGTGGGCTCTCTCTCCTTGCTCAGTACCCACTGTGAAGGGTGGTGGTTTCAGAACCTCTGCTGCTCAGTGTGCAACTCTGAAACTTCAAGTAAGGTCTCTTCCCAGGGTAGTGAGACAAAACAGTTATTTTCTAGCTAGAGAATCAAGGACAGCTGGCACCCAAAATGCAGAAACAAAGGTGAGGGAAAGGGGGCAAGCCAGGGTTGAGACTTCATAGCCTGGAGCTGTGGTTGGACAGTTGACCCCAATCTGTAGATGAACCAAAACTTATAAAGTGTAAAACTCATGGCAAGGATCCACCTTGGATTAGATTTGGGTGCAGCCCTGGCCAGGTTCTTACACTGCCCAAAGTGAATCCTTTCAATAAATACTGATTTTATTCCTTTTGCTCTGTCTGGCCTCTGTTCCAGGTCAGCCCTCCCAGGCAGCAGTTCAAACTGAATTAGGAAAGGGTTTAAAACCCTTGGCCAGCCCAGCTGGGGTGGAGTAAAACATCTTGGAGAGCCCTGGAAGCACCAGGAGATGCTCGGCTGTTCAGCTGGGAAGGGAGGTGGTGACACAGAGCTCGGAGAAGCAGCAAAAGCAAGCACAAAAGGTCAGACAGATCATCCCTCCTCCCCTTTAAACCTCATCCCAGACTCAGTCTAACATCCAGAGCCTTTTCTCTCACGGTGCTGTGATGTGTCCATGGTGTCCACGAGATCTGGCATTAACTGCTGCTGACAGGGATTCAAACCCCTTCCAGAGCCACAGCAGGAGCTGAAAGGACAGAAACACCACTTCAAAACTGCTTCTGGAGCAGGACAGATGAAAATCTGAGCAGCAGTCATTTAAATAATGACCAAGGTCATTATGTTTGGAAAAAAAGTCACAGAGCTAATGTGAAGTGCTCCGGGCAGATTGCACATCCCAAGGGTTTGGCTTTATGGAATCTCTCAGTGCAACAACTGTTTGTGCCCACGGGGTTTCTTCTGCTGGCACATTTTATGGATGATGGTATAAAATGGGCCCATGACATTATTTACACAGGCTGGAGCCCCTAGCAAACTGCAAATGGGAAAAACATCATGGATGGATTTGCTAATTTTTCGCTAGGAAGAAAATTGGAATTTCTATGGCAATGCACCATATCTTGCTAGAGGAGCTGTGATGTAAAATAGATCTTGGAGGGATTTGGTGGAATATTAAACTTTTGATTGCTCCAAGCCCGGTCCTTGAACACTTTCTGGGGATGGGGCAGCTTCTGTGGGCAACATCCCCACGTTCATAGGGAACAATTCCTTCCCAATATCCCATCTAAACCTAATCTCTGTCACTGTGGGGCCATCCCCTTGTCCTGGGACTGCATTCCCTCGGCGAAAATCCCTCTCTGGAGAAAATGGGACAACAGAAAAGGCGTCGCTAACCTCGGCTCCCGATGGATTTAACAGGAAACATTGTCAGGAGAAAAGGGTGGGGAAGAGCAGGAGGGGCTGGTCCAGAGCCCAGGGGGGCTGAGTGAGGGTGGGAGCCTTGAGGAGCTCCTCGAGGGCCGTTCCCTCCTCGGGTGCTGTTCCTGAAGGACAAAGTGCACATTCCAGGGAGCCACGGTGGGAGCTGAGCCCGGGGATCCAGGTAGGCTGAGCTGGGGTGAGCGGTGAGGGTCAGCCCCTCCTGGGGTGGGAGTTCTGAGGAACCTGATGGTGTTCAGCACGGGATTAGTGCAAGAAAATGGTAAATACTGAGGGTGGGAGACGTGGGACCACCTGTGAGGGTCAGTCCCTCCTGTTTTGGGGGAGTTCTGAGGAATCTTACAGCGTTTAGCACGGGATTGGTATAAGAAAATGATAAATGCTGAGAGTGGGAGAAGTGGGAGCAGCGGTGAGGATCAGCCCCTCTTGTTTTTGGGGGTTCGTGAGGAATCTGATGGTGTTCAGCGCTCAGCTCAACAGGACTAGAACATGAGAAATAAATGCTGAGGGTAGGAGAGGTGCAGGCTCCGGTGAAGGTCAGCCCCTCTCGTTTTGGGAGAGTGCTTCCAGCGCAGGATTAGTACAAGAAAATGATAAATACTGAGGGTGGGAGGAGTGGGAGCAGCGGTGAGGGTCGGCTCCTCCTGTTTTGGGGTTGCTGGTATAAAAGTGACGAATTTGTTTTCACAAACAAGCTGTGGGTCTGCTGAGGCTGGCACTGAGAGAGAAACAATGGGAAGGATTCCACTGATTGATGAATGGAAAAAGATATTTGCCTTTACAAACAGGTTGTAGGTTTGCTGATCAATGAAAGGGTATTGAAAGGTGAAAGAAGCATGGGGAAAACTCATTAATTCTATAAGAATTAAAAATTAAAAGGGAGGGTTGTACATTAGAGGAGAATCTTTGGTATCAGGTGTTTCGGGAAGTCTGTACCTCACAAGTACCTCAGCTAATGGAGAAAGAGAGGGGGAAATGAGGCAGGGAAATTAGGATAAAAAGGAGGCTGGGTCCTCCAAAAACCTGAGAGATCCCAGGGGAATGCCCCACGACCTCTCCCTTTATTCGAATAAAGCAAAAGGACTTCTCTGTCCCCTTTTTGGACATAAACCTCTGGTGTTTGTGGGTTAATTTTCCTGCCTCTGAGGAATGTGATGGTGTTCAGCACGGCATTAGTACAAGAAAATGATAAATTCTGAGGGTGGGAGAAGTGGCAGCAGCGCCATTCCCACATTCCCATTGCAGCCGCTGCCTCTCGCCGGCAGAGCGGCGAATAAAAAGAACATTTGCTCGTGTGAGAAAGACAAGCAAAGTTTGGAAAGGAGGCCTGAATAGGGAGGAAGATGTTCGAGGCATTTTCTGGCGGGCTGGGCTCCCTGCCACGCACAAAAAAACCACCAAAAATCCCCAAACAGGAGGGGCTGGCAGTGCCACGGGAACTTAACACCGTGCCGCTTTCAAAAACCCTAAACCACCGAATAAATCCATCAGTGCGGTATGAAAATGAGCCAGGGATCATTATTCACGTGGATTGTTCCTGAAGGATATACTGATTTCAATTTTAAACGAGCTGGGAAGAACAAGCTCGTGGTAATATCGAGCTGCCCAGGAGAGGTGATCAGCGGGAGGATAAAGTTATCATTAGTGCTTTGCTTAATAATTTAAATTACATCAGGCGTGAGGGTGTGAAGAGGTGAATGCTCCTCAGTCGGCTGGAGGTTTCTCCTTTCCCTAGAAACTCACAGAAATTGATATTTTGCCTTTTTCGCGGTGTTTGGTTGGTTGTTTATGTATCTGGTTGGTTTTGTGGAGGGTTTTTTTGGGCAGTTTTTTGCGGTCGCATCAAAATAATGCCTGGAAGGCGGGTTGGGAAAGGGAATCCCTCAGGGGGAAAGCCTGGATTCCCTCGGATTTCCTGATTTCTTGGAGAAATCTGCGAAGTGTGACACGGTGCTGTGTCCATGTGGATGGGTGCAGCTGCAGAGGACAGCTTTTACTTTTGTTTGCATCTCCTCTCTCTCAACTTCTGCGTGTTTTCTGCCGAAATGGGTGGAAATCGTGGAATATCTCAAGTTGGAAGGACCTTTTCAGAATTTCTCCCGTCCTTTGAAAAACGCCTTGAACTCGTCATTTCTCTCTTATTTCATTTTTCCAAAAGCAGCTTTCCTTTGGGCGTCGCCTCGCAGACTGTTCGACTCTCAGAAAATGACCTGCTTACACTTTGGTTTTGATCAGTTCCCTGGGGATTTCCAGCTTTTCAGAGGTGTTGGCATCTGTGCTGCTGAGAGCGGTTTAAGCCACGCTTTAGCAGCTCGTTCATTGACTGGGACTCAGGTGCTAAACCTGACCCATCACCTCGGCTTTTGCACAGAGCGGAGCAGAAAAGCAGGGAAGAAATCCCCTGCACTTGGAGCGGGCTTAGCAGCCTAAAGCGGATGTGCAGAGTATTTCTGATGTCCCCCAAATCCTCTTAAGTTCCGCAGAGATGTCCTTTTGCAATTCTGATTGGAACAGCAGCAAAGCACGGGAAATAGGATGAAAGGACACCTTAAATAAAAGTGTGTATTTTGGAGGCTGGGAGGGTCTGGAGGTTACCTGTAATCTTACCCACTGCTGTTAAAACGTTGTCACAGGGGCTGGATTTTGCTGTTCCTTTATTTTTCTTCTTTATGTCTCCTGTGTGGAGGCAGACTAATGAATAAGCTGACGACTTCTCCACTGACAACTGGCTGCTGGCTCCATAAATCTGCTGCGCTTCTACAACTCCTTTCCTGGGCTCAGAATTTTTTTCCTTTTCTCTGGCACACCTATGAATTTGAGTACAATGTTGGAAGAGAAGCTCGAGGCAATCTCGCTGATTTATGGCTGTCCCAGCATGTGCGAGTGTTGGTATTTCTCGAGATTTGTCCTTCTTGCTGCTTGGTGTCCGTTTATTCATGAAACCTTTGTGAGCTGCCCGGTAGATGTGCATGGCCGGGTGGGTTTTAGAGGAGAGCAAGTCCCTGAAATTTGGAGTATTGAACTGAGGGGTTTTCAGAACGGTTGTGATAAAGCTCATCTGCTTGCAGGTGGAATTATTTACTCCTTTTTAACGATGCTTTAACGATGGTAATTGGAAGGTGATTATAACTCAGAGGTGTCTTTAGGGTTCTGAGGTTTTTTCTTCTCTCCCTCTCCACACCGCTTTTAAAAGTGAGGAGGGAATTACAAAGCGCTCTTGAGAAACTCACCGAGTGCTTTACAGTGAAACAGTTGAAAATATTCAACAGTTGAAATAATAGGAATATTTTTGTTTGTATTGAACGGAAGAATGGTTTGGCTTTTCCATATATCAGCTGTGGAGCTTGCTTCCTACTGAGGAATGTAATTATGGGATGCTCTGATCTCCCGTTGTCTCAAGGTTGTGTTCAGGACATAGAAACCAGCCGTCAGTGTCTCATAACAAGCCATCAGATGTCCAGATTGCACCGGTGCTTTTTCTATATTATTTGGGATCTAACAAGAAGCAGAAAAAATTTGATCACAATATTTCATCAAGCTTGTTGGAAAAAAAGGAAATATTCTGTATTTCCTTCCATCTGTCCAACCCTGCTTTTTACAGAATATTCCTGAAGAGTTCCCCAAGCAAATTCAGTGTTCAGTTGCACTGTATTCAAAGCTGGAAGGGAATGAGACAGAGGAAGGTGTCTTGAAACCAGTCCCAGGCCAGCTAGAGGCAAAACAATTTAGGATTTGGGCACCATGGTGTGAAAGTCTTCTCTGGGGGAGCCCCTCAGCCCGAGCTGGGCACTGGGAGAAAGATGCCAGGGTGAGTGGTGAGGTCTGCAGCTGGCACAGCTGGAGCTGGGAAAGGGCTTTGAACTGCCTTGAGCAACTAAAAAAAATGTCAGGAGAACTGCCCGGGAACAATTCCTTCCCAAGATCCCATCCAGCCCTGCCCTGTGGCAGTCAGTGAGTGTAGGAGTGAGCTGGGAGCTGCCCCTCGGCAGCTCGGGTGTCCCGCCGCGGACGGTGTGGGGCTGTGCTGGGCAGCGCAGGTTTGGGGATGGTGGGAGCTCCTCAGGGGAGCAAAGGGACTTGCTGTGCCCCTGGTGTGGAGAATCCCGCTGGGGAAAGCCGGTGTCCGTGGAGGAGACAGAGAATCTGGCAGCTTTGTTGGAATAAAGGAGAGAGAGCCACTGGGTTTTCTCTCCCGGGTTTTGGAGGGTGAAGCTTCCTTTTATCCCAAACTCTGGCTGCACGTGTCCCTCCTCCTTTCCTGAGGTACCAGGGAGGTGCAGCCTTCCCAAGCCACATCCCCTGAGCCTGGCGTTTCACCCCAAAGTTGGGAGGTGCAGACCCTTCCCTGTGTCAGGAGTCAGTGTCTGGGCTCTGTCACAAGCCTGCTCCCAAAATCAAAACGTCAAAACCCATTTCAAAGCCTTTAACGCTGATCCCCTCACCATGGAATTGTTTGTGCAGACATCAGCACACATCTCCCCTCTCAGTTTAAAACTTTGGATTTTGTTGTGCTCCACTCCCTCATTGTCTTTCTTACAGTGATGTGCCCAGAGCTGGACACAGCACTGGAGGTGCCTCACCAGTGCCCAGTAACTCTCTCAAAAAAACAAAGAAAAACAATGCTCTAAAGTATTTTGTTCAATTGTTTTACTACTTCACTTCTGATTTAAATTACAGCAAAGTCCTGTTTTGTGTTCCTGCTGTCCCTACCAGCCCTGTGACCCTTGCTCAGGCCAACATCCCTCTGCTCAAACAACATCCCACTGATTCTCAGCACTGCAGTACCCAAAAAACTCTTCCCTGCTGTCACAGGCTGTGCCAGCAGCAATAAAAAGCTTGTGATCCGGAGTTAGGAAGGAATATTTCAGCTTGTGAGCAGCCATCGAGTGTCTAAGTAGCATTTGGCATATTTACACCAACAGGCAATTTCAATTTCCTCCATGGCTCAAGCAGGAGTGTGTTTGTCCAAGAGCTGCAGCCTTTGGGGAAAACACTTTTTCAGCCAGTCCATTATCCCATTGCTTCTTTTGGACAGGAGGAAAATGTGCTTTGTATTTTTCCCCCTGCTATTCAGAGCCTATTATGAAAAATGGTTTTAAATCACTGTTGAGGAGAAAGAAATGCACTTTGTGCAAATGTTCGATTTCTGGATGATGGGGAGAGGGTTTGAAAACAGGGAAAGAGCAAAAAGATGGGAGGGCTGGAGTTCCTCCTCCAGACTTCTGTGCTGCTTGTCTTATTCTGGGGAAAATCACCCCCAATGCTCCTGAGAATTGGATTGCAGGTCTTTCTCTGACAATGCACAAAGTGGAAGAGAGGAATGGGAAAGCCTTGAGCACCTGCAGTGGGCTCAGCAGTGCGTGCTGGCAGCAGAGTGTTCCTGATGCCTGGAAAGCTCTCCCAGGTTCAGCTGAGCTCCCTCCTGGAGCACTGCCTTGGAACAGAGTCAAGTTTGGGAAATAGGATGAAAGAGCTCTTGAAAAATAAGGAGTATCTGTCTCAGCACACTTTATTTGCTCCTTCAGAAATCACTTTAAGTGCAGCTTGCTTTTTTCCCCCTCCTCATTGCTCCATTGCTAAGTTTTGAGAGGTTTTACTCCTCAAAACGAAACCAGTGAGTGGCTGGGGGGGCAGCTGTGGTTCAGAGATGTTACAGATGAAATTTTTGTTGGTTTTGGTGCTACTGTGGCAACAAAAACCCTTCAGAAAGTGAGACATAAAGGCTGAGAGGTAGACAACTGTCTTAGAGTTCTCTTTTCTCTGGTAACATAAGATAACTTCTAAAACCCATATGTTAAATTTTATCAAGAGATTTTTCTACGGATCGTTTATGTCCATGCAACTTGCACATTATCCTCAGAAAAAAATGAAATGCAAATATTCTGTTGGTGTGTGTGTATTAAAGAATATTTAGACAGGTAGAAAACATCTCTGAGGACTGTGTGTTTGTGGGTTTTACTGGTTTTCCCTCACTGTAAATTGCTGTCTTTACTGGAAGAGGAAAGTTTTAACCTGTTTTTGAGACACTAATTAATAGCAGAAGTGAAAGAGATGTTAACAGGACAGCACAGTAATAAATGGTCACCAGCCTTTATTCCAGTTATTATGGATTTCTGTGCCTTAAAGCAGAAGAATTCTGCAATTTTAGAGTGTTTAAACTCACCTTCAATATACAGAAATACTGGAAATTTGTCTTTTCATTGGTTTCTTGATATCCAACAGTCAGTGCTGTGTTTGTGAGCTCTCAGTTTTCAGTCAGAGTTGCAAAGGAAGTACTTTGATGTGAAAGTAGTGTGTATCAGCAGGATGCAGATTTTTGTGCCAGGCAGCCCCACTCTGCCCAGGGACAGAGGGCAGGGCGAGAAGCAGAGCTCCAGGAGAAAATTCACTTTTTTCTGTTATTTATTTGCTCTGAATGAGTGATAAAAATTCTGTAAGGGGGGAAAAATAAGGCAAAGTTAGAACTCCCTCTAGAGTCTGCACTTGTTTTCTCCAGCTCTGCTGAGAGGTTTCCCCTCACTGGAGCTGCAGTTCTTGGGTTCTGCAGGAAGTTTTCCCCTGCAGCTCTGATGGGTGAGAATCCACAACCTGCAACTCCCAAATCCTGCAGTGAGACAAACAATTTTTAGTTGTTTTTATACTTAAAATTCCTTTCTTTTTTCCCTGAAAATAGTTAAAAATAGATGATTAAATTGCTGGAAGTATAATTCACCTTCTTGAAATATTTGAACCTGTTAGTATCTTGTGTAGAGAAGAGGGGAAAATATTTGTGTTTTTTCCATATAAATGATAACTTTTTTAACTTTACAGATGGAAATGTGTAATTTATGAGCAGTCTGGCTGAAAGCAGCAGGGACACTTCCCCAAGTGGTGATGTGATATCATGATTATTTATTTAAAAAGTTTTGGATCAGCTTAAATAATAAAGAAGTAGTAAGTGAACATCTAAATATTCAACACTAATGATTTTTTACATTTTTTTTTTTTTTTTAATTTTAGTATCTCCTTTTGCTCCTTTGTTATGAGGCCAAGTTGCTTTCTGGCAGCCTCTACTGATTTGGGAGAAAAAGGTCATGAAGTTAAACCAGAAAAATGCTGGATTATTGGTGCAAAGCCAGGAACAGATTTTTCCAAGCCTGGCCTTGCCCTTGTGAACTTGGTTTACACAAGAAAAGTTCATTTCTTGCTGGAAAAGTACCAGCAAGACAAAAGAAAATCCTGAAGCCTAAAATTTTCCAGCTTAGTGAAGTGCAGCTTAGTCCCACATCCAGCAGAAATTCAAACTCTGGAAAAGAATTTGTGATTTAAACTTTACAGCTCACTTTGCTTTCTATCAAACTTGGCTTTATTTACAGAAGAACTGCAACTTTTTATGTTTGTGTGACTTAGTAAGAAGTTACTTTGCTCTCACTTTTTTTCTTTTTTTTTAATAAAATAGGATTGGGCAGGTGCAGATAATTTTTCTTGCTGTCTTTGACAAACTTTATGACCAAGCAGTGAACGTAGAGAAATGCAAGAATGTCGAGTTCCATATATCAGGGTGCAGAATCCAAACCTGTGGTGACAAAAAACTCGGTTGGAACTGGATTCTAGAAGGTCTGGAATGACAGAATCCCAGAGTGGGTCAGGTTGGAAGGGACCCCAGTGGCTCATCTGCTCCCAGAGCAGCACAGTAAAAAAGGGTGAAGTGTGAGAAATTACTGAATACTTCTGGGAAAAAAAAAATTGAATAAATGTTAAAGCTGTTCAGTTTTGAAGCATTTGGAAAACCTGGATGGCTGAAGTGCACAGCCTCTGTTTGGCTGGCAGGTTTATTTTCACTCCAGGATATCTCAGTGTGGACTCCCCACTGCAGCTGTTGGTGACATTTTCCCACCTGGAATCTCTGGGTTTGTCACCAGGGGTGCACTGAGGCTGACACTGAAGTTGTCAGGGGTGGCAGGAGTGCCCAGGTAGCAGAATGTTCCCATTCTGCATCTCTTCTGCTCTTCCCCCTTTTCTCCTGCTGCTGCTTTGGAAGTTTTTCACCTCTTCAGGTGGAGGGACAGAGGGCTCCTGGCTGAGCAGTTGCTCCTGTCTCCTCAAGAACTCTGATTTCCAGCTCAGAATTGCAGGAATGTGGCACAGGTGGGAGCAGTGATGACCTTGGCAGTGAGGTGGTTTTGGGCTGCTGTGGGGTTTTTCATCCCCTAATAATCTCTGGGTAGTGTGCTATGTACAAAAAATGGAGTTACAACAAAGCAAGACAGTGAAATCTGTAACCTCTTAAGGCATAACTTACTCCATCTAATCAAACCTGAACTGTCAGAAGTGTTATTTATATTTTAATTTCTGTATTTCTTTATCAGACAGCAGATCCTCTCAATCCAGCCATTATTTCCTTTTGTTAACTCATGATACTCATAGATGAAATTACTCCTTTAATTGGCTTCATCTCAGGGGCTCCCAGAGCTCTTCTCTTGCTGTGGCACAGTTTGTGTAGTTTTTACTGCACTGACTACCCCAAACGTGCTGCACATAGGATTAAATAAGCAGTGGAAGTGGAAAGGAAGGTTTGGGGTTGTTAAAAGCAAGAAAAGGTTTCATAGAGGTGGAGGGAGAGAGGCTGCAGCTGCATTAAATCAGCAGCAGCTGAGGAGAGAAGGCTGTCAGCAGAGATTTGCAGTAGGCAAGCAGAGAGAGTCAAGAGAAAACTGAATTATGGGCTTTTATCTTGGTGTTCTGCTACCAAAATTCATGCAAGCCCATAAAACACCACCTGAAGCAGGGAGTGGATGCTCAGTGTTTGAAATAAACTTCCTCTGCCCTCATTTTACATAAGTGCAGCTTGGCTGAAACGGGCTGATGAGCGAGAGAGGAGAAGAAAATCTCAAATTCGAAGAGGTGCTGTGTGAGCTGGGTTAGTTTTTGTTTTATCTTTGTGTTTCCTGCTCAGAGTGTTTGTGTGGAACAGACTTGTGCTGGCCTTGTGGCACTTGAGATGAACTGCAGAATGTTGGTGACATGAAAGGTTCCAGAGTCAGGAAAGGATCACCCTCAGCTCAACCACCTCAGAAGGGTTTGGACATCTTGGTTGCTCCTTGCTGGTGCCTCCTGGGGATTTTTGGGATCAAGTCTCTCCTTCTGACTCACTGTTTGTGTTCCTGGTTGTTTCCTCCCTGCCTCTTGCTGTGCTCTGCTGTGAATATTTTTGTGTCTCCCAGCTGAATCTTGGTTAAATTAAACTGGCTGGGGCTTTTTGGGGAATCTTCTATATTTTGCTTGGTTGGTTGGTTTGGGGTTATTTTTGGCCTGGAATTCTTCTGCACTATTTGGAATCAGGGCTGGGCAGAGTTAGGAGCATAAATCTGATCAATATTTTGGCCTCAGGTCACACTATGGGGGTTCAGGTTGGATATTAGGGAGAATTTCTTCACTGAAGGAGTGATTAAACACTGGAATGGGCTGGTGGAAGTGGAAATGATCAAACCATTCCTGCAGGTGTTCTAACAATGTGTGAATTTGGCTTTTTGGGATATGGTTATGGGGAATTTGGGGGTATTCAGTTGAATGTTGGACTTGGTGATCTTGAAGGTTTCTGGAGAACCCTGGAGGGTTCCACAATTCCTGGTCTTGAAGAGCCCTGGAGGATCCCATGATTTGCTTCCACAATCGGCCACAGTTACATTAAATCATGTTCTGTGTCTCTTAACCTTGAGTCTTCTTCTTGTAATTTTGCACTAAATTAGAGTTGCAGACCCTTTTCCACCAATCTTTTTTCTGGCTCTATTCCTAATTCCTCACTAATAACTTCAGAAGCCCCATTGTTGTCTTTTGTCTTCTGAGCTTAATGAAAACTTTTCTTTTCTGAGGGCAAGAAGAGGAGCTCAGCTCCCCAATCTGTGGGTGAGAAGTGCAGCTCCAGAGGTGCCTCCCCACTGCTGCTGTTGGTAAATAACCCTAATCAAGATTGATGCTCAGGAACCTCTCCTAAAGCTGCTGCTTTGTGTAAACATTTTGATCAAAGCATGCTCTGAAGAGTGCTTTGAAAGTTGTTTTTTGAAGCCCTGTGTGATCATGGTGTTTTATCACCGTGCTTTACAGATGACAAATCACCTCAGCTGCTCACAGCCACAGAAATCTGATGCCCTTTTTATTTTTTTTTTTTTACAGAAAAGTTGTTGGAGTGCCGCAGTGAGATTTCTGTTTTTTAGTTTAATCACTCATCTGGGAAAGTGCTGTAAAAAAGCTTCATTTGAAGGTAAGCACAAATATTTCCTGCTGATAGAATGAATGTGCATTGATAAAGATCTGGAATATTCCCAGGGGATCCAAATCCTTCTGGTCACAACTGACCTGAGCTGATTGAGCCAAAAACTCAGCCAGAGCTGCCTCAAACTTGTTTCTCACCTGGGCATGGCAGAAATGATGCAATTAATGATTGGTTTGGTTGTCTTCCCCATCTGCTTCTAGATAGGAGGAGGAGGGGTTTAGAATAAATGATTTGCTCAGCTGCAGTGCTGAGGGTTGCCTGTTTCCTGGATGGATTTTGAGTGGATTTCACAGAATCACAGAGCTTAGAAAAGACCTCCAGATCATCCAGTCCAGCATTTGATCAGCACCAGTTCACCAGAGCAGAGTGCAGCCATTCCCAAACCTCCCTGCCAATGCCTGACCACACTTTGCTGTGAAGGAACCAAGCCAGATGTTTTTTACAGAAAAATTTTTTCTTGTGGTGAGATTTCTAAACACTTTACTTTTTGAGATCCTTAAAATGCTGAAAATCTCAGAGGAAGTGAATTGCTATTGATTATTTCAGACAATAATTTTACTACAATTGGTCCTAAAGATATTTTTTTCCTAATGATAAAATAAGAAGATCCATGTTCTTTACAGGACTCAGGAATCTCTGCCAAGGGAGAAAGCAGCATTAGGGAAACCAAATAAAGCAGGACTTGCCCCATTTTTTATGAATAATAAAGCCTAAAACAATTATTTTTTTCTCATTGCACATGTGATGATTAACCTTAATTTCAGGAGGTTGATCTGTCTGAAGAGAAATAGAGGTGCCTGCATCTCCTCTGGAAATACCCAGCAACATTCTCCCCATTCCTCTGCACTCCCAAGTTACAAAATGGAACAAGGAAACTCTTTTAAATGTGAATAAATAATCAGGGAAAGATTAATGCACTAATTGGGATATGAAATGCAGACCATGTTTCCCTGCAAAGGTGGCTCAGTGGGGGATACAGCTGGAAAAAATCAAAAGCTGGGCAATTCATTTCTTGCTTGTTTTGATCTAATTTTAAAAAGCTCAATTAGTTGGGATTTTTTTTTAGTATTTTCTTTCTATTGAGACTCAGCCTAATTATTTTTTCTCCTTTTTCAGACCCTCCAATGGGGTATTATTTTGGTGTTGTGGTTCCTGCATCTATGAACTAACAGGAAGGTGAATATACAGATTTTTATTACGATTTTTTTCTTTGTTTCACAGACAGCAAATCAACTTTCTGGTTTATGTTACCAGGCACTTGCACTCTATTATACAAAAATCCATCAAATTCTTCCTTCTCAGCACCCCAGTGCTCAAACCCTTCTAGGAGTTGGAGGAATTTTTCTCTGCAACTTTTGAAGAATTTGTGGCATCTGAAGAGACATCCCCAAATGTTTTGCAGGGAACATCTGGGTGTTTATAGAAGTTTATCCCCACTCTCCTCCCCCTTCTCACCAAAAGCCTTTCAGTGAATTTAGAGGGACTTTGTAATTCAGTGAAAATTAACTAAAAATTAAGTCCTCTCTCTTATTTTCCTTGTTCTGATTGAGCTGGGCTAAGGTTGCTTTATCTTTCAAAATTAAATTATTTTTAATGTATTTTTATGTAAATTTGGGGGTTTTTTACCATGTTTTGGGGTTTCTCCTTCACTCCTGTGATGGGGAGCTGGAGGGAGAGGACAAACTTCCTACAATTCCAGTTCTAGGAAGGATGGAAATCCAAGTTGTGCTGCAGGATTGATAATGCCAAAGGAGCTTTATTAACATGGTCACTAATTAAACCCTGCAGATCTTTATTTGCTGTTGTGGGATGTGAAAACTGCAGCACAACTTCATTAAACCAAAAATTCCCAAAGCTCAGCCAAAGAACCACTTTATTTTGGGGTGAGTTTATCAGGAGAGGCAACATTTGTGCTCACACTTGTTAGGCTGAGTCAGAATTGTAATTCAGTTTTTTTATTGGTACCCTAGCAGGAATTAAATGCTGATTTTCCAATCATTTGAAGAGAATTGAACACAGTATTAATTTTTGTATTATGTTGCTTTCATGAATATTGAATGTGAAAACCTGAGTTTATTTGCTGTATTGAGACCAAAGGCTTCAGAGTGAACTAAAGCAGAAAGAGAATTACTTCTTAGAAAATGTGAGCATCATAAATCCAGTTTTCCTTTTATTTTATGTGCTCAAATCAGGTCAGGTTCACCCAGATTGGTTCAGGCAAATGGAATTGCTCTTTCTGTGCTTGCCTAATTATAGAAAAAGGAGCTCCTGTTAAGGGCTGGCTCTGAACTCCTCAGCTCTTGAATTGTTTCACATTTAATTCTCTTTTCTTTGCTTAAAACACTGTTCTGTGCTGTCACCACAGCTGTTGAGAGCACTGTCAGGTATTGAGAGTTTGGGATTACTGCTTTCCATGTTCTCTTCCAGGATGCAATAAAAACTGGAGGAATTGAGATGAAAAAAATTTCTGGGTGCTGTGAGTTTGTGAGTGCTGCAGTCTTGGGGTTGTTTCTTAAGGTTGATGATGCTGCACCTCCTTGGGGGAGAGCAAAAGTGGTGAGTAATTGCTCATCCAGTGGCTGTCACAGAAATACCCTGGTATCTACCATTAAAAATATTGGGATTTTTGATTAAACCACAGAATCGTTGAGGTGCAGGTCATTAAATTGGATTTTTCTGCAGTGATGCCTCATAATTGACCATTTCTGATGTGTGGGGCTGGAGGGGTTCTATCTCAGGAGTTCACTCCCAAACTTCTGAAGTTTTAAATATCTTTAGTCCTTTCTTGTTTCCCCAGGAGTTGGGAGATTAACTTTGAGGCTGCTGATTGATCAAGTTTCACTTTTCCAAGAGGAAAATGAATAAACAAAAAAGAAAGAAATAAAAATTAAGTAAATAATAAATAGCAAGCAGTGGCAGTACCATAGCCTGTGAGGTGCAATTATTGTCACTTGAATAAATAATAAATAAAATTTAAGAATGATAAGTAAAACCAATTCCAGAAGAATCTTTAAATGACTTTTTGGAGCAGGATGTGTTGAATACAAGGCAGACAAGAGTTACTTTTGCAAATTCATTATTAAGATAACAATTAACATGTCTGTAATGGACCTGGAACAAGTTCACCACTCAGAAGAACAAAGCAAATTAGAAAAGTGTGTGAGCTTGTTTGATATTGCCTCAAGCAGCAGGGAGTGATCCACAATTCCTAGTGAACTGATATTAGATAAATAAAAAAAAAAAAAAAAAAGAAAAAAATTGGCAATCTGTGTGAAGCAGCCACTCCTGTTTCCAAGGAAAAGGCAAGAAAAGAACGGAAAGGATCAAATTTGCTTTTAAAATATTTGGTTTCTTCTGTTCAGTGTTCAAATGGTCTGCTTAAGTCTATAGTCAAGTTGTAAATGTCCTTAAAAAGTCTCCAATATCACTGGGAAGGTGGAGAAATAATACTAATACTACTACTAATGATAATAATAATAATAATAATATTAATGTGGAATTTATTCCAGAAGTAGGAATGGCTAGATCTGTACTGGGAGGTTAAGCTGTTTCTCTCCCATCCCTGTGTAAATGGAATTAGCTCTAAAGAAACAAGGAAACAAAAATCAGTGTTTGCTATTTGGGGTGTCACACCCTGCAAATACAGCAATGCTGGAAGAATTATTTAAAAAAACATTGTTAAATGTCTTTAAGAGAGGCAGAGTGGGATTGGTAAAATTAACTGGGAGTAAACTGTGCAGAAATTTGGCAAAATAATAAAAAAATTGTCATTTAACTGAAACATCAATATTTTCTGGGAAATAGGGTGGTACCATGAGAAACTGGGACTAAGGGATGCTCATTAGGGAGTTTTCTGATTAATTCTCTTAATATGGTAAAGGATTGGTCACTTGGATTTGTGTATCTGAAAATTCCAGGAATTCAAGTGTTTATAAACAACAATAAGAGGATGATAGTGTGAAAAATAAGATTAAAAGAAATCCTATGATCTGGGGGAGGAGATATTCCAAGCAGGGTTTGGTTTTCAGTGTTTGCCTTCTGGTTGCTATTAACTTAAAGTTTTAACTTCTTGGAGCTTGAGATGACACAAACTGGGATAGGGGCATTTAATCCAAAGTCCAGAAATCTTGGGCTGATTCAAACTTGGAGTAAATGTGACTTCCCAGATGAGCCACGTTAGGGCAAGGCAAAATTGTGGAGATTGCAAAACTTTCTGGGTTGAAAAATGTTTGGATTCCCATTTTTGGGCAGGATTGGGAGGAGCTGCTTTTGTGTGTCAGGGAGTTCCAGGGAAGGGGCTCTGCAGGGACTGGTCCCAGTGCAGTTACTGGGCAGCCTTGGTGCAGCAGCTCCACAGCTGGAGTTTCTGGTGGGACACGGCTCAGGTTGAATCAATGTTTTCTCTTTGTGCATTCAGGGTGAGCACTTTGGCTGAAGCAGAGCAGGCGAATCCTGAGGCTCTCCTGGTCTGTTTAAACTGGTGGAGCACGTTTGGCCTCCACAGAATCCTTTTTGTAAATACATTTGTGCTGCACTCGAGCATTGCCATTTGCTGACAGCTTTGCTTTCTGCATATTGACTTCAATTATTTTTGTGCCAAATCACGCTGAAACTCCTCAATAGACACATTTCTTCATCTCACCCTACATCTGTTTCTTATCTTTTATGTCAGGCTCCCAGACTGCAGATATTGAGCTATGGATTGGGTTCTGTGTTACAGCACTGAGCCTCCTTTTAAAATATCATCTCTTCAGAATGGAGGATGCTGTAAATGAACCGAGGGATGTTTGAAATAAAAACAAACAAACAAAACCCACCCACACTTGATGTATAAACTCAGTCTTTTTGTCTGTGTTTTTTGAACATCTAACACAATATTTAATGGTAATCCCATACCCACAACCTCCTAAACACCATATGGGAAATCAAATTAAATACTCATTTTTAAAAATGCTTCTCAGTCAAATGCTCTTCTAAAGAAAGTTTATTGCAGTCAAACAAACAAATCCTGATTTGTGCAGCTTGCCACAGTTTTCCTGCATTCCCAGCTCTTTGGTATTGAAGTATTAATGCTAAATCCCCTTGATGTAATATAATACAGAATCCATCTTTGGAGCATATTGGAGCTGAACAAAGAAATTATTTGCTCTAATTCACTTTATGGAGCCGTCTTAGCACGTCCTGTGTTACACAAATTGCAGGAGCTGAGGAGTCTGAGCTTGGACTTAAAATGTCCACATTGATTTTTCAAGTCTTCAATAATTTCTCACTGTTCTACATCTCAGTAATAAATGGAGGTGACGTGAAGAAATCTGGTTTTGTGCTGGGACTGGGAGCAGGGATGTGCACACAGCAGGATGGTGGCACACAGGCACGAGCTGGTTTTATATGGCACAGTGAGGTTAAAATGTCATTTTAAAAGTTGTTCTTCTAGTGCAGACCAGCTGAGGAAATGCTGCCTGGATCTCCTGGAGCCCTGTGAGAGTTTCAGCACCAGGGGAATTTGGAGAGGGCTGGGGGGTGGAATAGAGGTGAGATATTTAATAGGAGTTTTGGAATATTTTTTTGCCTATTAATACCTACTCGACTTTTATTTCCTGGGTTTCAGTTCTAAATTTGCCTTCAGTAAAGTATTAAATCCTGCAGGGAATGTGAGAGGAAGAGCTCCTTCAACAGGTTTAGCCAAAGTTTGGCCTTTTCCAAGTCCCTCTGCTCTGCCAGATCTTGGTGTTTGGAGCTATTACCTGAAATGACCCTGACCTCCCTTATGGAATTGTGCATCCAGAATGGGCTTTTTTCCTCTGGGATGGAGGCCTGGGAAACTTCTGAGAAGCTTCAGTCAGCTTCAGAGTACTAAAATAACAATATTCAGTGTACATTTTTGGATACAGTTGATAAAATAATTGCCCACAGAACAACCTGGAGCTGTTACTGGTCAGTGCCTCAATTAATCCAGCATTTCATTCCCTAAACTCACTGATGTTTTATGGATGATTTGAAGAATCCAGGTCTCATTTTCCACAGGAGCTAATGAAAACTCCATGGAACAGGAAAGACAATGTAATAGGAAGAAAAAAATTGCTGTGAAAAATTTGTCTACATTAAGACTGTAATTGATCTCCTCAGATGTTGTGTCTTGAGGAGCTGGCCAAATTTTCTTGTGCCTTTATTGCTAAATGACTGATTACCAGATAGATGGAACATAGCAAGCACCATATGTTTGGTTTACCTAAGAGCTCATCAATTCCCTGTCTGTTGGGTCTCTCAAACATGATCTGTGAGCAGATTCCTTCCAGGAAAACAAAGCCCAACCACAAAGTCATCAGGTTTGAAGTATTATCCTTTCAGATGCTTTTTCAGCCCAGTTCATTCCTTGGCTGTAAACAGGAGGCAGATGCAGTCCTGAGTCCTGATGAATTGTTTGTCAGAATCCCTCTGGCTGAGCGTGGAGGGATCGTGGGCAGCTTGGGATGAGAATGAGCTGCTCCCAGCAGTCCAGACAAAGCCTGTGAGAGCAGAATCACTCAGGGAAGAGCATGACTTGATCAGCTTGTTCTCTTATGGTCAGCAATGAACATCTCAGGGGGTCAGGTCAAGTGTTCTTATAGAATAATGTCTGTATATAAAATCGTTTATTTTAAGCTGGCTCATCAAGGGTTAGGACAGTGTGGTTATTGTGCTGCTCATGCTGGAACATGGACTGAATTCCCATTCCAGGGATGTCTGCAGCCTTCTGAGGCAAATGGCAGTGGGGCAGAGAGCTTGGGGCAGAGAACTTGGGGCAAACAATGGCTGGAGGCTGTGTGGCAGGTCATGAATCACTCTGAGGCAGCCCCTCTGTTTGACATCCTTATTCCCAAGGGAATGTCTGGAATTCCTGGCTGCTGCAGTTCCTCTCCCTCCTCACTGTGTTTGATGAGTTCTGCTGCAAATAAAATGGGATGTTTGATCTTAACCCTGTATTTGGGGACCTGGGGTGTTACAGGCTGCCCACCATGCCCTGCTCATTCCAGCAGCTCTGTGAGAGATTTGCATCCCAGAGAAGCAGGGAATGAGCCAAAGGAGCAAGTGCTGTCTCCTCTGATTTTATATCTCTCCAAGGGCAAAGCATTAACACTGCTCAGAGGAGACAATGGGGGAATTTCCTGTGTGCCAGGTGGAAATCAGAGGAAATCTGGACTTCTGGAATATTGCAGGCTATGATGCTACAACAGAAATAAATGTCAAGAGAAGTTTCTATCTCTAGCCTTACTTTCACAGTCCTCTTTTTATTTTCATTTAATTCAAGAGGGAAATGAATTATGCTTTTTTCCTCATTTCAGTCAATAACTTGGGCAAAGTATCCCCCCAGCTCCTTTCTCAGTCTTTCTAAGCCAAGGATTAGGACACTCCCCCAAACTTTATTAAGGATCAAGAGTTCTCTTAAAAATTCCAGCAAGGATTTCCATGCACAGTGTTAGTACCAAAGTTGTACTGATCTGATGAAATTTATAGACTTCATCCCCTCACAGATTTCTGACCAGAGGATATGGAAGAGGGAATAAAATCCCAAATATTCCACTTGCTGCCCTGTTTGTTTGAGCCTCACTTGTGGCAAAGTGAGAATTCTGGAAGGTTTTACATGTCCTGCAGGGAAGGCTGGCTCTGTCTGTGGTTTTCTGAAACTTTGGCAGCTCTCACTCCCAGTTACTCTTCCCACTGTTCCCGAGGTGAATGAGGTGAAATATCTATTCCTCTCCACCCTTTGAAGCTTTTTTTAGTGACAATGCTGGATTCTTTCTGAATGAATAACTCACTGGCAGGTCAAGCAGAGTGTGGGTTTTGGTGTGTGTGTGCACAGATAAATCCCAGCCTTGGATCCCTGCTTTCAATTCAGGACTTTGCTTCGGTCCTTGCTGAGCTCAGTGGGAATTCTGCCTGAGGGAAAAACTGAGAACCTTGGCTTTGCCTTTGATTTCATCCAAGCTGATTTTGGAAAAAGACCCATCTGATCCCCCAGAACACTGGGAGTGCCACGTCTGGGAGTGCTGAGAGCTCTTCCTGCTGTGTGTGATTACCACAAAACAGCTCAGGAAGATCTGAGCAGGGCAGAGTGGCAGCCCTTGATGCCCCTCGCTGGAATTAGTGCTGGGTTTTACAGCACGTGCAGAACAAGTGGTCATTAACTGAAATACCTGCACTGTAAAGATTGGAAATCAGGAGTTCAGCCTTTCTGTGTCAGGGAGGAGAAAGGAAGGAATGGCTTTATGAATTCAGAGATGCCATCACCAGCAGCAGATTCTCTATTTGGTTATAACAATTAACTTGGGACTCCTGGAAGAGCCTTTCCCCCCAGTTTGCAGCACTGGAGGAACCTCAGTCAGGATTCCTTGTGTGAATATTCAGGAAGGAGCTGAATGGGCTTGTCCAGACCTTGTTCTGAAATAAAGGACATCGCACCAGCAGCATCATTTTCACTCATTCTGACCCTTTGGTATATTTGGCTGTGGATATTGGCTGTGGGAGGTGGGTCTCTGCAGGCTCCAGACAGTGCTGGAGAGAGGAGGCTTAGAGGACAGCTCAGCTCAGGTGTTTAATTCAGATGTTCTAGAAACCCTCTGAGAGATCTTTTTTTTTTTTTTTGGCAGTGGTTGCACAAGAGGTGGGAGTGAGGTGATGAGTCCTCCTCGGGGTATTAGTCATAACACAGACATTGCCTTGAAACATCTCCAGTTGGTACAGCTGCACTTTCAACTTGAAAAAGGAATCATTTGGCTGTGGTGGGACTTGGAGACTGGTCTAGACTTGGGGACTGGTCTAGAGATCCTCACTGGCTTTTCTGAATTTTTCTTCCATTAAACATTTCACAGTTCCACGTTACAAATTTCCCCTAATTTCTCACTATTGGAAAACCTTGTCAGTGGGGATTTGTTTTTATCTCTCCCAAAATGACAAATACAAATTTAATTGAAAGGGAAATGATTTTCCAGATTTATAGATTTCTTAGGCTGAGAGCCTGCATGAGTAACTTTAATTAAATTCATTTTCCTGCAGAGCTGCTCCTTGTTTCAGTTCCTCAAATCCCTACACGTTGCTCCTCCCAGCTTTTCAGTTTGCTCATGAGACATTATTTAAATGCTTGTCAGCTGCCTGAGAGAACCTGGAGGAACAGGGATAATTTCAAATGTTTCAAAAAGAGGGGGGGAAAAATATTGTGGCCTTTCCTGATTTTGTTCTATTTCATATCATATGGACAAGTGTAAGTCAGCAGCCAAGTGTTGGGTGATAAATCTAAACCAAGAGCAGTCCTGAGAGTTTTCTTCAATTATTTTCTCTTTGGCCTTTGTGTGGAACCAGGAGACCACATGGTAGGGATGAGACTTTGATTGCTGATAATTAGGTAATGAAGAGCCTTCAGAGGATTAATCAGACATACAAGGCTAATGGGGAATGGTATGGCCAGAACTCACAGAGAGGAAATGTTGGGCTGCTGGGAAAATTCAGCTGGAGAGAGAAAGGTGAGTGCAGGGTTGTGTTTTTTTACAGAGCACTTTCATAAAGTGGAGGAAGAGCTGGGTCAGAAATTGTGTGGATTGATGATGTCCTGGGCACAGGAGATGGGGCAGGAGTTGTCTGCCTGTGATGTGCAGCAGGAAACAGGCACAGAGAAGGAATTTTTCTATCAAAGGGAGCAGGATGATTTTGGAGATTAAAGAAGGACTCTGAGCTGTGGATATTAAGATGGATGAAACCTGTGTGAGAGAAAAGCAGTTTTGTACTGACACTAAAGGTGTGCCTGGGACTTCAATTTCAGTCAGTAGAGACTGCTTTTTGATCCAGGGAAAATGCAAGAGTGAGGGAAGTTAAAAGTTCTTAATGTGTGTTCTTGTTGAGTTCTCAGGAAACTTGTAATGATGCAGTGGAAAATTTGTGTGTAAAGGATGAGTCTGTTTTGAGGAGGTGGAGATCAGACCCAAAGCCAGGAGAGGGAATTGGTTTCCTGAAGCTGAGCCATGGCCAGGGCCAGCAGGTTTGATGGTTTTCCATCCATGGCAGTGGCCAGGGTGGGTGCTGATGCTCCTGTGCTCAAATGGGATTTTGAGCTTGAGGTTTTTCCTGCTGGAGCCCTCACTTTAAAACATGAGACTTGGTCCAGGTTTGGTGGGAATGTGCTGTGGGGGAGGGAGTGCCCACGTGGCTTGTCCCAAATGGAAAAGTTGCCAGAGGAGAGAGTTACCCTTGGAGTTTAAAAACTGGCTGTGAGCTCAAGTGTGCAAGAGTTATGGTGAGAATTGCTTCCCTTCTTAAAAATTTGTCCTCTAGAGAAGGGAAAGATTGTTTTTTTCCTCCTCTGGTTCACTATCTCTAAAATATCTCCAGGTATGAAATTTTGAGGCGAGATTAACAATCAAACACTGTGTGGAGAAAACTTGAAGAATAAAGTTAGCTGAGTTGCAGATTAAGTCCCAGGACACTTATCAGGTGTGTGATACACAGACTGTTTATCTAAGGAAGGACAAAGACACCAAGCTGTGCAGATAAGCTCTGAATTATCATAAACTCCATTTCACATCAAAAACTGGTCTTTTAATTCAAAAGGAAATATTCATAAGCTGTCTTAGTTTCTGATTTGAATATAATGTGATTAAACCTGTTAATTGAAGAGACTGTGGGATTTCTCTTTTTTGCTGTCACAACAGGTGGCTGTGGAACACAGATTTAACAAGGTGGCCCTTCAGAAATGAGAACCACATGAATTTTAAGAGGAAATTGAAATGCACATCAAGGATAGAGAAACAGGATCTTACCTGACATGGGGAAAAAGAAAAGAGTTTGTTTCAAAGTCCAAGGAAATTTGTGAGGGAAGTTCTATTGGTTTTGGTCCAGGTGTTAGTCTGGTATTGAGGAAAGTTGCAAAACCTGTGTTTTTGAGTTATGGGTGGCTGCACTTTGGTCAGAGATGAATGTTTATGTGAGAACATGATCTGAACTCTGCTGGTAGGAAAATTCAGTGTTTATTGGTGGCATGGCAGAAGTTCAGTCCTAAGGAATGTAATGAAACTGTGTTCTCACTCCAAGAATTTGTCCTTGGCTTTGTGATAGACCAAGTGAAAGAGTGAACTTGGTGCACAGTGAGAAATACATATTGTAACTCAGTTGTGCATCAGTATTTAAAGTAGAAACCTTGCTGGAGTCAGGACATTCTGCTTGCATTTGATTTTAATGATGTTCTTGCAAAACTTGTGGCCAGTGAAAGCAACTCCGGGCCTTGCTCTCCAATTCCTGCATCTTGCTTTGTTTAATGAGGTGATTCATCCACCAGGTAATGCCCCATTGTCCTTGTGGAGCTGCCCATTAAACACATGGCACAGCCATTTCTTCCCCTGTTTGGAAATAATGATCCTTTTGGCTGTGCAGCATCAGATGGGCAAGGTTTACAGAATGGCTTTTTAAGTGAGGTGTCCAGGTTGGAGCAGTCCAGGGGAAGGAGCACTTCTCAAAACAATTTTTTTAGCCAGTCTGTTCTTTTGACTGTTGGGGAAGAAATATTGGGTTTTGAAGAGGCTTGCTGGCTTTGGGAATGGTCAGTGTGTTGGATGTGAGCACTGAGGAGGAGAGAGCTACAGAGCAAAATAGAATTTGGGTAAACAAACCATGGGAGGGAGCATCTGCCTTCAGCTCTGCTGGGCTCTTTGAGTCCCAGCCCTGCAGAGCTTGTTCTGTTTGGGATGTACCCAACACCAGAGTCAGCTGGGAACTTCTCCAGGCTCCTTCAGGTCACGTCCAGGAGGGTTTTCCATGGCTTAGCTGCCACTTCTGACCAGCCAGCTCCGAGCTGTGCCTCCCACAAAAACCCCACCAGCATATTCCAGCTTTGAGAGTTGCCTGTTATTTTTAAAATGACCTGAACAATCACTGTGTGGAGGAATTTTCCAGTTCCTTTTCTTCATTTCAGTGCTGTGTCCATGATTTTTCCCCCATTGTTCAGTGGAATGGCTTTGCTGATGTGTTCCCATGCCTTGGTACTAAGCTACTTAATGTATCTTGAAACAGTCTAATTTTTTTGGCATTCCAGAGGACGTGGAATTATATACATTATTCAGGATGTCCCCTGCTATTCCCTAAAGAATATAAAAATAGAAATTAATAAAAAGTGGTTTAAGTGGATCTGGGGTTATGAAGGGGATTAAGGCTGTGTGTACACACAGGTTTGTCTGCTCCTCTCTGACGTAAACAAGTGAGGTGACCTTCCCCTGGCAGAATAAAGATGGAGTGGGGCAGGAAGTGTGGATAATTTATAAGCTTTTCTCTGTAGATAAGAGTGAATCTCCTGTATAAATCACAGTGCTGCAGGAGTCAGGAAGGAATTTTCAGAGCTGTGAGGTGATGCAAGCCCCAGACTGTCAGGGCTGGGTCTTCTCAGGTGTGTGTTGGATGAAAGATAAATCTGTCACAACATGAAGATCTTGTGATGTATTTTACTGGGTCTTGGGCCAGAGCAGAGTTTGTGTTTGGGGAAGTGAAGCAGCTCAACAGGAACCACAGAAATCCAAACTTCCCTTTTCTCTGGGATGGCTTCTAAAGCCTCTCTGTATCTCCTGTTGTCCAGTTTGATATTTAAATGCTGCTCAGGTCACAAAGTCTGTAATATTTTGTTTTTAATGCTCAGATTGGCCTCCAGCCCCAGAGATGTGCAGCTCAGACTGCTCCCTCCTGTTCCTGGAGGAGCTGAGGGAATGAGGTACAAAGCTCTTATTTTCAGTAGCTGAGTATGTACCTTTTTTTTTTTTTTTTTTTTTGTTCCAAACAATAGTTTACACATGCCTTTTGTATACTCTTATTTCTCTTCCTTATCCCCAGCAGGGCAAGAATTTAGGGGGGAGAAAAGTGAGGAGAGAAAAAATTGAGGCTTGTCACTAAATTCCTCTAATTTCCAGAGAGAAACCTGCTGATAATATGAATGGGGCTCATGTTTATACCACACTGATAACATGGTTTCAGTATTTCTTTAGTTAAACATTCAAGATCAATTTTAGTTGAACCAAAATATAAGAAATGAATTAAAATTTGGCTTCCTGCTGGGAAGAAGAAAATCTGTGCAGAGGTCTTTATCACAAGGCTGAAGAATTTGCTCATCTGTTTTTTGATATTTCTTATGGTTCCTTCCCAAATCTGACATTAAATGTGGTTTGTTGGTTTTATGGCAGCTCTGACCTGAACTCAGATTTTATTGCTCCTTGGGAAACAAAATCGTTTTTTCCAAGGGTTCAGTTCTGTGCTGGATGTTACAAAGAAGCACAATGGATGTCAACTCTGCCTTAAAAGTTGTAGGTTCAGTTTGGGTAGGCACTAACTAGATAATTGCTACCTGCTGTGGAATAGAATGTGTTGTTATTTAATGTATGCAGATTTGGAGGAGAAAAAGAAAAGCCTGATGAATAACCTCATTTTCAGGCACAAAATGCACTTTAATTTGAGACTGAGATTTAAAAAATGTGCATCACTCCTCCCCTGTGTATCAGTGGTGGGAAGCTCTGGTTTCTCATTGCTGTGGAGAAAACAGGAGCTTGGCTTGTGGTTACAGAAAATGTTGGTGTTTCTTGTTTTTTCTTTTGGTTATGTTTTTAATCAGTTGAGCAACAATTTGCTGAATTTTTGCCTTCAAACTTCAGTGCTTCAGGAGGATTCCTCATCCTCTCATTCCCTGTTCCCCTGCCCTTCCTTTCTCCCTGTCTCCAAGTGGATGTCACACATTTTCTCTCCCCTTCTGCACAAATTTGGCAGCAGAAAAGAAAAGGACCGTGGGGATCTTTCTGTTTCTCCTCATTCTTATCACTTTATCACTCTGGAAACATCTTTTCCTTGTGCTGTCTGCATTTTGAGCCTTGGCCAGCTGTGTTTCTGAGGCAGGATGGGCCAGGGTGTGTTTTATTTACCCAGTGGAGAGTTTGAGATGGTGGATAAAGGTGCTGCCTCCTTCTCCCTGTCCTCTCCTCAAGTGTTTGAGATGTTGTCTGGAAGAAAAATGAGAGTGACTTTTGATACTGGTATCATCTAGTGCCTCTCTGAGTGTGAAAGTTTTATATCCTTTTACCCTTGTGTCTCCATCTCTGCCAGCTTTTCCTAAGTGCAGCAAAATCTGACAAAAGCCTCTTTTATCTTGTGCTGATTTCTGTGTGTAGATGAAGCACTGCAGATGTTTGAGATCGTGATCTGCTGCAGAGGTTATTATTTTTCCTAGACACTGGGAATGAAGAATACAAAGGATAAAGACATAATAAGTTTACCAGAACCAGAGGAGGTTTTAATCTTCATGCTGAGAAGTATCTCCCTCAGCAAAGAGTTGGTGGTACCTGTTGAATAATTTTAAATACCATTTTCTTACCTTTGTGATATCATAGCAGTGTAATTTGGCAGCTGAAATGTTGTGGGAAAAGAATACTGTCACTCCTGGTTATTGTCTTTCCTCAAAAGGCAGAAGTCTTTGCTTGTGGCAGAATTAGTCTAAATCCTCCCAGCCCCAAAAGAAAGGAGGTGTGGAAATGCAGGGTTTGGGCTTCAGTGGTTCAGGGAAGGTTTGTGCCAGGTGAGGAGCTGGGTTCTCTTCATCCTTGACAAAACTGCTGCTGGTACAAGTTCTTTACTAAAGCCCAAATTTCCAGCTGTCATGTTCAAGCTGTGGTTTGGCTCATCTCCTCTCACTGACAGTGTAATGGGGAATTCGAGAAACAGGGGAATCTGAGAAACAAATCCTAAGGATTCTAGAGTTTCCCTAATCTGTGCTCCTGCAGTGAGGAAACCTTATTCACATCTAGAAACTGCCCTGTGTGCAGGGGTGAGGAGCTGAGAGCTGTTCCAGTGGGTTTGGGGCAGTATCCTGGCACCAGTGCCAGCATGATTGAAGGGTGGGATTGCTGCAGCTGCCTGGGGATGTGCACAGGAACGTCCCAAAGCTCTTTGGTACCACCAAACCAGGACTGCAGTGGGCCAGGGCGGTGCCATCACCCCCAGAGCTCTGCTGGGTGTCAGCTCCTTGTGCTCCTGCCTCTTCTGGCCTTCCCACATCTGACAGGAATATTGCCTGGGAACAGCTGAAAATGGCAATCTGCTGTTTGGGTTGATTAATTTGTGGAGCTTGTAAATCATTTTCTGTAATAATTACCCAGGTTGAAAATGATTAAAATTCAGCGTTAGCTGCTTCTTACAGTCAAGCTTGTGCTGCTTTTGTGGTAGGTGGAATAATTTCTTGTAAGACCCCATTTAAAAGCTTTCTTGAGGACATCAGCAGCTGTCATCTTCATTTCTGCTAGTCTCCTTTTCTAATATTTGTGTTTTTACTCCCACTTCGATGTATTTGAACTATGATACCTTGTTGGGAGTGAAGTGGGAGATAAATGCTGAGCACAACTGGTTTGTTCCAGGAACTCCCAGACCTCCTGGAACTAACTCCAGTAGCTGTAACTCATTAGTAAAGCCTGAATTTGGATCTGCTCTACATCTTTTTGTGTGGTTTTAATCCTGAATTATTTTTTTTAAATAAAGGATTTTGGCAAATTCAGAATTGTTTTGTCACAAAGCAAGAATTATATGGATGCTATCAGTCAGCAGCAGCCTGAAAATAATTACAAAGGGGTTTCTTTTTTTTTAATTACAAATTGTGTGAAGCGATTTTTTGTGGGATTTTTTATGAGGACTTCTGAACTGACCCTTCTCTTGTGTTCTGAAGTCAAGCTTGACTGCAGCAGATCAGCACTGGAGGAACTGAGTGAGAGATCCTGTGTGTGCAGCTCGAGTTATTGTGTGTGCTCTGGGGTGAGGATTGAAGGAATTTGGGCTTTTTAGAATTAAAGAGATTATTACATGTATATTACATGTATTACTACATGTATAACCAGTGTCAGATGGCATCTGATTGTTCTATCAAGTGATTTCCTGCTGAAATGGGTAACTCTGTCAGTAAAATGATTTTCCTTGCCCCACTGATGCAACTCAAACACTGAAATTCATGCTTTAACAATGGCAGAGAAACCTGAATATTGAGGCTTTGAGACCTGTGCTGTTTCCCATTTTTATTGTGGCCAGAAGCTTCATTAGAACAGCTGTTCTCAAGCCTGGCTGTTAATCCCTTTTTTATTATTGTTTTATTTTTAATAAGGAAGAAAGGAGTGCAGCAGAAGTGTTAGGGATGCTTCAGCAGCACAGCACACAGTTGGCTTCAGGCATGGATGAATGGGCAGTGAGGATTCTGTTTTATCCAAACAGCTTTTCTAGGGGTATTTTCAGCTACTGGAAAAAAAATTAACTACTATCCAGTACTTTAAACCTCTCCTCTGAGCTTCAAGGCAAGGAATATTGTCTCTGTGTGTTTTCTTTAAATTGAAAAAAAGTCCAACCATCAGCAGAGCCCCCATTAAGCCATGTCCTTGAGTGCCACATCCACTCTTTATTTTGAGCTTGGGTGATTCCAACACTTCCCTGGGCAGCCTGCAAGACCTGAGGCTTCCTAGCTGGAAACCACTCCTTGCCTGGATGTGCCTTCTTTGCCTTGGTCAGAGGCAAAAGCCATTTCCTGGGATCTCTTGGACCTCCTTCCATCTGCTCAACTCTTCTTGCCCATTTGGATTCTTGATGCTGTTGAATAATGGGCAGAGTAGATTTGGAGGAGTGGTTTATCCATTTTCAGTGTGTCAGGGTGCCCCAGACTCCTAGAGTTGCTTCACAAAGCAATCAAGGAATAGAAATTTCAGAGGATATGGTGCAGGTTTTGTTGATCAGCTGGATCATGAGGAGGTGTGGGGATGCTGCTGCTGTGAAATGAATTATTGGGGTCATCTTTCATCAGGAGCACCCTGAGTTACAGCTTTGCACATTGGAATAGCTTGGATTTTTAGGGGGAGCGGAAATTGTGATTTTGGGCTATTCTGTGCTTACAGCATCATTATTACCTGTGGTAACCATTTAAAATATGTTTGATTTTTAAACAAATCCATGAGTGGTATTAACTGGCCTGCAGTCCTTTTGTGTTGCTGCAGAAGTGTGCACTGCCTTCACCTTTCCTGGATTCCATTTGGTGACAAACTGGATTCTTTTGGGGACTTTTTTTTTTTCCCCCGGAGATGGGCTCTCCTTTCCTCATTTCCATGAAAAGCTGACATTTCCCTCAGAGGAAATTCCTCCCGATAAAGGGAGCTTTCTTCAAAGCAAACCAAAAAGCCATTTTCACAACGCTGGGAGGAGGAGAGTGAAAGAATCAACAAAAAAAAAGCCCAAAAAACAACGAAACAACAAAAAACCCACACAACAAAAATGCAGATTTCTTTCCAATTGGTTGGTTCTGTGGCACATCTGAAGTTTACACTAATTAGAAATCATCTGGAGGCTCTGCAGCAGATTGAGTATTGGGCTGGAAGTGCTTCCTGACAGGTGGTGCAGCACAAAGCAACATCACAATTACCTAACCCCCTGTTTGATTTGTGTAAACCCTCATTGCTACTCACATTATTTAATGAACTGTGTGCTTCCCCTGGCCTCCCTGCAGAGCCCAGAGCTCCCTTCCAGACCTGCAGCCCGGCTCTGGGTTAACCCTTCTGCTCCGGGGTGGGGGAACATCAGCGTTCATGAGGTGAGAACTGCAGTTTAAATGCTGCAGATTCTTCTGGTGGGGAGATCAGAGGATCACTGAGGAGTTTGGGTTGGAAAGGAGTTTGTGCTGATCCCATCCCACCCCTGCCATAGCAGGGGCACCTTCCACAGCCCCAGGTTGCTCCAAGCTGGCCTTGGGCACCTCCAGGGATGGAGAGGATGGGTGGTGCTCTGAAATTTTAATTGTGTAGTCAGAGGCTTCATTTTACCCCTCTTGATTGGAGGGTGTTCTTTAGCTCAGCTGTATCTCATTGCAAACTTTTGTCGTGGACTGGAGGAATTAACTCTTTAATGGATAAGGCAAAACTCGAGATGGTCACGCTGAGATTTTTCCAGATGTTTTTAACGAGTGCAACCCAGATTCTGTGGTTACTGTAACCATGCACAATCAGAATGGGAAAGATAAGGGTTGTGCTGGCCATGAAGGATTTCCTGAGCTTAGCAGAGCTTGCTGTATCTCTGCAGGTTTTGTATCAAATGCCCTCAGGGTTATGGGCTCTGTGTCCTCATCAGTGTGGCTGCTTCAGCCCCAGGTGAGGAGTTCCATCAGGGGGATTTCTGTGGAGCAGCACAGCTGCAGGATGGGCTGTGACCCACACACACACTGCCTCTCGTGTAGCTCAGCCTCTGATGTGATTACACTCTTCAGCAAACACATATATTGAAATTCCCCTTCCCAGTGAACTTGGCTGTTTGCTGTTTATTGTGAGAGAACCTCTCAGTGAAGCAAATGAAGTCAAAATGTGAATCCACAGGCATGGAGAGAGATCTGTTTTGTGCTGTTTGCTTCTCTCCCAGACTTGCATTAATGTCATTATTTCTATTTGGTTTCTTTTGCAAATAACTTGAACTTTATATCTTTCAGAAAATAATTAGAGTAACTTCTACAATACTAGAATTACGACTCATAACTACAAAGGATGAATAATGATAATACAGAAAAGTGGTTTTTTAGAGGGAGTTATTAGCATTGGGTGGGTTATTTAAATGTTTATGTCATGTTTTATTTGGATGGTGTTACATGAAGTCAGGAGGTAAAAGGTGTTTTATGGGAATGTGTTTGGTGCATCAGCTCCTTGTAAAAAAGTAGGTCTGAAGAGATTAAGTAAAAAGGATATTCTCCCAAATAATACTCATTATTTAGTTTTATTTTCTGTGCCACAGATGAAATTAGGATTTCTCCAGGGCAGTCGTGGAACCACAGAGTGGTTTGGGTTGGAAGGGACCTTAAATCCCATCCAGTGCCACCCTGCCATGGGGACACCTCCCACTGTCCCAGGAGCTCCAGTCCCAGTGTCCAGCCTGGCCTGGGACACTGCCAGGGATCCAGGGGCAGCCACAGCTGCTCTGGGAAACTGTGCCAGAAGAATTTCTTCCCAAAATTTAATCTAAACCTTCCCTCCTTCACCTTAAAGCCAATGGCTTACACTGGTGTGGGCTATCTTGGAAATGTTCATAATGAGGGAAGAATGAAGTGGAAATGAGCAGGAGAGGCTGAACATTAATTAATTAATTCCAAGTGTAGAAAAGGATCTGTGAAAATAAGAAAATAAAACCCAGGCACAGCTCTGCTTCTCTGAAAACCCATCCCTGATGTGGCCCCAGCAGGAAGATGGAGGGAGAATATTGGTTATCTCTGGGGGTTTTGATCAAATCCTGGTGGTTTTAGTCAGGGAAGGGATGTCATGGGCTCTCTGTGCCCAGGCAGTGTCTGGGTTCCAGGTGAGATTTTGGCAGTTTCCCCTGCATGTCTGAAGGCCAGGCTGGATCCATTCAGTCTGTGAGATGTGAACAGGCTCAGGGTGTGGCTGAGCTGTCAGAGGGACACTTGTGTTTGGAGGGCACAAATCCCTGCATCTGCTCAGCAGTATTGTCTGAGCCCCCCTTGTGAGGCAGGGGATCACTCCTCCTGCACACAGGGCATTTCTGGGGCTCTGCCAGGTTGGAACCTGAGTGTGGTGGGATGGGCAGCTCCTCAGATGCTGGCTGCAGCACTGATGGGTGAAAAAAAACCAAAACTCTGGCAGCTTCAATTATTTGCCAAATCCAAGTTGCACATCTAAAGTGAAAAAGTGTTTTACAGCATTAAATTAATGAAATTGCATTTTAAATGTAGAGTCCTCACGATGAGATGCCCATATCCCTATTTCCCATGAAGCTGTGGGAGTTTTGGGGCAGCAAATGTTCATAGGTGTGTGGATACAGAGCTTAAATCCTCAGTCACCCCTCCTGTGCCTGTTGCAGTGAAGGCTGAATGAATTCACAGAAAGCTGATCTCTTCCAGGGCTGGGTTGTTTTTTTCCTGATGAGTTGTATTGTGGAGGAAATTGCTCTTTGATTTTTTGCCCTCTTCAGCAGCTGCTCTTGTGCTGAAGAAGTGCCTGCTGAAGTGCCAACACCAGCTCGAGATCAGGTTCAAGTGCAGCCCTGCTGTTAATCAGGCTCAGCTCATTTGGAGCCTAATCCACTGCCTGTTGAAGTCATTGCAGCAGTTCTCTTTGACCTGGGCAGGCTCCATAACAGCTCAAGCCTGGGCTTCATGACTAAAACAACTTAAAAAAGTCCCCAGTGGACACAGAAACTCTGTGGAATTGCACAGCTGGCAAATCTGCTTGCATTTGCTTCCACTGAACAAATGGGTGATTTTCAAGAATGGTGAGGTTTAAGTGCTGCCAGTGTTTGCTGTTGTTTTGAAATTCACTCTGTCAGCTGCTCACACTGGGCTTTATTTTAGAAATCATGAAAAGGTGAGGCCTTCTTCTGCCAGCTGGAATAGGATCTAACTTGTCTGATCGGGGAAAAATGACACTGGCAAAATGAGTCGTTTTTATCCTGTGCAAATGGAGCAGCAGAAGATGAGGATTTGATTTTTTTATTTGTTTTCATGCCTTGTTCCTGCTGGTGTGAGCTTTGTGTTGGGAGGCAGGGGAGCAGCTGAGGGGCTGGGAGTGCAGTGCCCAGGGGGAATTTCTGAGCTGGGGCAGTGACTGCAGGAGTCAGGGATCACACCCTACCCACTGTGGGGCTGAGAATTCCAAGGGATTCCTGTTGGAATAATGTGACAAAAATTAATAGTAATTAAGCTTACCTTCATAACCATAAATGTTGCAATTTCCAAGCTCATTCCTGCAGTTTTTCCCATACAGATAACTATGGATTGTCCATTAAACCCAAGAATTCTCCAGTAAAGCCTAGATTTTATTTTCACTAAACACTGATAGGTGAACTTGTGCTCCTTGCCAAGGTTATGTGTTGAAATTCCTCAATATTTTAAATAAAACCAAGTTTTTATTCCATGTGCTTGGTGAACATCATGGGAGGATGTCTGAGATTTTGTAGCACCACCTGCTAAACTTTTAATTTTGGTTTTTTTTCCAATTAGCCTACATGGCTACATTTGCTTCTCCCAGGAGAGCGTGATCCAGCTGCAAAGAGTGAATATCCCTTTTTTTATGGAAGTGATCTTTGACAGGAATTAATATTTATCAATGAAAGACAAATTTAGAGAGTTCAGTGTCTCAATCCCTGGTGCAGATCAGGGTGAGGAGAGTTCTTCCTGCTTGACTCACTCTGAAATCGTTGGAGATCTGTAAATTCAGTCTAATCTTCCTGTAGGGAAATGTTACTGTTAATATCCCAAGCCTATTAAAAAGGGATTTCACATCTTTGGAATTTATTATCAAATCTCAGAGATGTGAAACCCATTTTTAATAGGTTCTGAACTTTATAGGCTTTCTGTAAGGAAATAATATTGTGATGTGGTTTAAAGCTTGTGAAATATATTTCCTTCCCCTTTTATAACAGTTGTTTTAAAGTGGTGATTTACCAGTTGTTTGAGATTTATTTTTTTTTTGTGTTCTCTCTCTTTCCCTCCCTTTTTTTCCTCCCCCCAGTGAACAGATTTTTATGTAACAAAAATTTCATAAGCACTTGGGATCCTGGAAATCACCTAATTCATTGGAGAGATCTGCTATTTCCATAAAAATCCCCTTTTTTCTCCCCCCTCCCTGCCAGTCCCATGAGTATTCAATGGCACTGGCGTTTCCCTTACTGTGCCTTCATCACAAATTCTGTAATATCAGTAATGTACTTGGAGATACAGTAAATATACTTATTATAGCAACTGCAGCCATGCTTCATCCAGCTTCAGTAATTAGCCATGCTAATTACAGTTGGGATGTGGGCTGGGAGATGGTGTGCTACATTAAAACCAGAGAAATTAAACCAGAGCTGGCTGATAGAACCATTATGTTCTTCTGGGGCCTGCAGATCTTAGTGAGGCATTAGCTAATTAAAAACACTGGGACAGTTCCTGAATAAACTATTAAAGCTAAAGGTTACTTTCACACTTGAGTGGTAGATGTCAAAATGAGGGTTTTTTCCCCCTTATTTGTGGCCCTTGTGGAATATAGATTGAAAAAATACCAAGCACAAAAAATCCTTGGTTTTATAATGGCAGAAATTTGTGATGGTAAAAGGATTTTGAAAAGGGTTTTTCTGTGGGGTCAGTTTTCAGCTTTGGTTTCCTTAAGGGGCTGGAGAGGGACTTGGGACAAGGCTTGGAGTGACAGGACACAGGGAATGGCAGAGAGGAGGTTTAGATGGGATTTTTGGGAAGGAATTGTTCCCTGGGATGGAATTCCCAGAGCAGCCCCTGGATCTCTGGAAGTGCCCAAAGTCTGTTGGACATTGGGATTTGGAGCACCTGGGGCAGTGGGAGGTGTCCCTGCCATGGCAGGGGTGGCACTGGGTGAGTTTTAAGGTCCCTTCCAGCCCAAATAATTCTGTAATTCTCTGGGACACTTGGAGGCATTGTCCCTGTGCTCCTGCTCCCCAGCTGGGCCACGGGAAATGTCTCTGAGGAATTCCTGGGGTTGTGCTGCTCTGCAGAGCTCTGTCCTTAGCCCTCCTGAGTCCCCAATCACTTATCCCCTATTACTGAGCAAATCCTTTCCTCAGCAACAGGAGCAGGTAAAGAAATCCAGGTCTTTGCAGAGGATTTTGAAAGCCACAGTGACATTGACTCTTAGAGAGGGTGGGGCTGTGGAAGCTGCAGTGTTTGACAGCTCATTCCAGAAGAGAATTCTTGTGAGAATATTCTTTACAAGAAAATGCATCTCTGCTGGGACTGTGTCTCTCATACCCAGCTCAAACACAAGACAGAGTGTACATGCACAGAGGGCTTTCCCCACTGTCACCATGGAGGTGTTTAAAGAAGAAAGAGATCTGTGCTTCTTGCAGAAGGAGTGTGGATTCCCCTGGATCCCTGGAAGTGTCCCAGGCCAGGCTGGGAAGGACTTGGAGCCACCTGGGATGTTGGAAAGTGTCCCTGCCATGGTGAGGGGTGGGATGGGATGGAATTTAACACCCTCCCAACCCAGCCATGCTGGGGTTTTGGATTCCTGGTGGATGAGAAGCCTTTTTCCCTGTGGAAGGAGTAGGCAGCAGTCAAACCCCACCTTATTGGAGCCAGCAAGGATCATCTGTTCAGGGTTTGGGGAACTGGGACTCAGGCAGGATTTAGGCTCTTCCAAGTGAACATCACTCTCCTGCTGATTTATCTGCACAACTTCTACCACTTTATTGTTCACATTGGAGAAAAATCAGCTCTTGCAATCTGGATGCTGAAATGCTCCTGCCTGTTCCCAATGCTAATGCTTCAGTTCTTGCTTGAAATTTTCCTGGGGAATAAATTTCCAAGGGAGCACAATGAGGCTGAGGGAGTAGGAGGGGCAGAGTGAGGGCTGTGCAGCTGGGGGAGTTGTTTAGTTACCAAACTGTCTTTCATGCCTTGAAGATTCTTCCACCTTCCTTCAGAAGGACAAGGATATCTTCAAGGAAACTAGAGGGGACTTTGCTTTTGGAAGGAGATGGTAACAATTCAGAGTATTAAGATGAGAACAGATGAGAGCAGAAGTGTCTGGAGTTATCTTACTAAAAAATTTTTTTCAAAAAAACTTCCTCTTGCATCATTCCAGTGAATATTCTCCTTAGAAAATACACTCTGCAGATTATTTACATTTCAAATAGTATAATTACCAGTCAGAGAGATGCTGCATCCCCATTGCCAAGAAGTTTTTGGTTAATTAACACTTTGTCATGGCCTTTCCAGCACTGTTGATGGTGTTGGAGGTCACATTGCCAGTTCCAAGAAGGAGCCACCTCACAGGCAGAAGTTGCAGCTCCCCATTAATCAGCTTTGCAGGGCTTCACCACGGAAGGTTTAATTTTCTCTGACAATAATTATTTTCTGATAGAATTGGAAAACTGGCAGGAGATCAGACTTGTTCTTAGAATGCTTTACAGGGAGGTTGGGAGGTGAATAGAGGGAGCCAAAGCAGCTTCAGCTTCACAAGGTGCTTTTCCTGCTCAGCTGTGCACACAGCAGGACAGGATTTTCCATCCTTCCCAAAAATGCATGGAAAAAGCTTTTTGCAACATTTTGGTTAACATCCAGAAAGCTGACAACTCATGCCTGGAGAAGCAGCATTTCCATGATGGGATATCACACAAAGAGCATGAATTTCTGTTGTCTTAATGATGATTTCTGTGGTTAAGTATTATTAATTTTTCAAATTGTGTTTATAGAAGGAACACTCCAAGGAGGAATATTAATGATTGAAGAGATTAATAAAACAATTGTGTTAAAACCAGGGGTGAAGCTCCTGTGGGAAATGATCTGAAGGGCTTGAAAGGAGTGGTGTGCTTTGTAGAATTTTTGTCAGGAGGAATTGCTGGAGAAGCAGAATTTCGGGTGGGTTTGGGTTGTTCCAGCCAAATCCTGAACACAAAAATCTCCTTTTTGTGGGGTCTTGTCTGCAGGCCAGCCAGGATCTCATGACAAGGTGGAGACATGAACAAAAATGATTAAAAACAAAGGCAGAAAAAAATGATAATAAATTTTAACAGAGCTGCTGAAATGGGTCAGTGTTATTTCTGAGCTCCAAGCTGGCTGCTTCATTTTCCTTTCTCTTCATTGCTGTTTGTTTTTTTGAGGAGATAAGAAAGCAGAGACTGTTTGAGGAGGAGAAGTGCTTTGTTGAAAAAGAGAAACAGTGTAAGAATCCAGATCTGAAGTGCAGCTCTCCTCCCACTCTGTTTGAATTGGAGTTTTGTTGTGGGTTTCTACAAGGAGCTGTGGATTTTTTTAGTAATTCCCTGTTATCATCATCCTCATGTTTAGCAAATGGATGTTAAGAAAAGCAAAAGCTGAACTAAATTTCAATTCAGGGTTTGAGCCACAAAGCTTCAGTTAGCCTGTGACTCTGAGGCAAGCTCATCATCTTAAGTCAGGTTTTGTAAAAAAAAAAATCCTAAAATTAGCAAAAAATTAAAATATGTTGGTGGCTGAGTCAGCATTATGAAGCAGAAACTTTTTTTGGTGTCATCTGAGGGATTCTTTTAAGAAAAATCCCTTTAATAAAGTGAATAAATTCTGTTCCAGGCCTGCTGCTGCTGCCCATCCTTCAGAAGGATGGGGTGGGGTATTGGATGGCAAATACAGAATTCTGGATTTGATCACTTTATTTTCATTATAATATGCTAAAGAATGAGACAGTGCTGCTCTTAAAACCTTAAACCCAAAACTCCCACCAAAGCACAGAGGGTTTTGTTTGAGGTGGTGAGGGAATATTTTGTTTGCCATTTAGAAATCCAAGGATCTTTAGGATCAAAGTCAACTTGCAGCAAATGCAGGTGGTGATTTAGAAAAAACCCAAACAAACAGAGCTACTCAAAAATCCTTCCAGGGCTTTTCTCCCCTCCTTGCTTCTGTTTCTTTTTGTGCAGTGAGAGGTTTTATGGCAGTTTTAATTCAAACCCATCATCCAGGTACAGAAAAGTCAGAATCTGGCAGGGGTGGAGAAGAGCAGGGAGGCCAGATGGCAGGAAACATAAAACTACAGAAAACAAGCAAAGAGAGAGCTTAGAAGAGATTATGTTTTATGTCCATAAACAAATTGGCAGAGAAAGGATTCAGGCCTTTAAAAAATAGAGTGGTGTTTCTTCAGAGAAGGTAGACTTAGCTTCAAACCCTAATTTTCTGTCTTTTTTCAAAGGCAAGCATCAAAAGGCATCACTAAATCTGGATTTATGAAGGTGAAGGAGTAGCAGGAGTTGAAACAGAAATGAGATCATGATGGGAAGAGGGATCCAAAATGAAAACAGCACAAAATTATGGAAATATTGGTGAAATCTGGTAACATTTTTGGTGCAGGCAGTGGGTTTAAGGGAATATGAGGGTCTGCAATCAGCAGGTGAGGTGAGAGTGTTCAACACTGAACTTCCCATCTTGAGCTCTGAATGTTCCAGCAGCAAGAGCATGAGGAAGAGGATTTCTCCAAGCTGTGAATCCAACAATATATTCAGAACTGGGAGTTCCTACTGGAGCCAAACATTTTAAAAATAACTCCCAGCAACTCCCAGGTGCTGAGTCCTTCACCTGAATGCTACAAAATTATCCCAGGATTGTGGAATTAGCACGTGGCTGGTCATTAGGGGAAGCACTGGAACTTTTTGATGAGATAAATAATTAGTTTAGGATAAAACACGGGTTTTTGAGTGGAAGTGGATCATGATTGAAGAAATTAAGTAGTTCTAGAAGTAATTGGCTGATATAAGTAAAATAGTGGCTGGAATTTGGGTGGGAAGTTTATTGCTTCTAAAAGAGTTGAGAAAAAAAGAGGAAGAAGTGGACAGGAGACGGGATTGCAAATGTCAGGGAACTGGAGGTGGGAACAAGGGAAGGGAAGGAACAGTAATTTCAATTCTATTGCTGTGAAATGTTCAGGAGACACCTGGAGCTCTGGGGTCTCAGGTAAAAAAAATCCTTTGGAATTTTGCTGAAGTGGGGGAGCAAGGAGAGAGCAGGGAAAACCCAAATGTTTTTTTTTCTTTTTTTTTCTTTTTCTTTTTTTTTCTTAGTATTTGCAGGCTGTAGTTGCCATGGGTTTGGACCATGTCCAAAGCTCTTTACTGTGGATATGCACAATTTGCAGTGTTCAGCTTATCTTTGTTATATCAAAATAATTTGGGTGCTGAGGTTCTTGGAGGCAAATCAGCCCTTTATAGACATTCTGGATTTTACTTCTAAAAAGTTTCCCTGTGGAGGTGGCCCTGTACTTCTGCAAAAGAATTTTATGGTGCTGCTGTTCTTAGCTCCTGACAAAGGAGAAATGGATTTTGGGGAAAATGAGCTGGGAATGGGCCATGGGATGGAAGGGTTGGTTTTGTCTGTTTTGAAAGGGGATGAGGTGAGGAAAGCTGAGGAGGGAATTGGCAGCACATCAGGTTTGGATTTCATTAAAATGAAGGCACTTTTGTTTTTTGCTCTTTTTTGTGTTGCTGATTTTTCTGATGTATTCCTTGGAGCACAGGAGGAGGAGGAGGCTGCAGGAGGAGTTCCATGGGGATTTGTTCTGCTGATGCAGGGGATGGCTGAGAAATGTTGGATCAGGAGCAGCACTGAAAACCCAGGGATTTGTTCAGACCTGGGAATTTGTCAGAAGAGGAGGGAGGAAATGTTAAGCTGAGAACAAACCAGAGGGAAAAAAGTGCAGAGGAAAATGATGCTGCTCTAAAAGCCAAACCAAACAACCAGGTGGGATTTGTTCTTTAGGTTTTTGCAGCCAGGTGAATATGATGGCTCTGAAAAAAAAAAAACCCCAAAAAAACCCAGTCCAAGCTGCTAATATGGAAAAATCAGTCCTAATAAAACATTGAGTTGACAAGTGGGGGGGAAAATATCAGCAAGTGGTTAAAATGGGAATATTCCTGTAGAATTCGAGGGATGCTGGGCTGATCATTGAGTGCAGAATATGAGACTGACTGTGATTTACTCATCAGAATTGGGATCTGGCACAGTCAAATGGAGGGATGAAAGGATTGGGTTTTTGGGTTGTTTTTGGTGTTGGTTTTTTTTTTTTGGTTTTGTTTTTTTTTCAAGGCAACATCTCCACTTCCCATAAAAAGCTTGAAACCAACCTGATTTGTCAGGTGTAGTTCCTGGTGTAAAATTTGTAATTCCTGGTGTAAAACATGAGGGTCAATAATGGAGTGTGAAGGGGTGCAGGATTTAATATTTAATGATATTTAATATATATAGATTTATATATTATATAGATTTAATATCTTAATATTTAGCAGGATTTAGAAAGGCTAGAAGGATTATGTAATGTGGAAAAAGCAAATTAAACTTCTTTGGGAGGGCTCAGAATCCAGGGGGTTAAACCCTGATGGATTTTAAGAAGTGAAAAGGGACCTGAGGAGTCAAACAATCCCAACTGTCCAAGTGTTTTGTTTGGAGTTTGGATCAATGTGTTACTGGAACGAGGAAAGTTGTGTGTCTACGTGGATTGGCTTGCTGAGGTCCCACAAAATATAATTTTTGGGAGGCAGCAGACCATAAAATTGGAAAATTGATGTTGTAACTTTGTTCAGAGAACGTGAACTTGTGCGAGGAAATTCAGTGTTTCTGTGGGGAGCAGAACTCACAGCCTGCACTTCTGGTTTTGGGAGAAAAATCAGAGCTGCTTGGGCTAAATCAGAGAAAAAGGATGTGCTGGTCCTGCTGATTCTGTGATTCCCTTGGGAATCAGGAAAATCAGGAGAAATGGAACTCCATAATGACATGGATCAAAAGGCAGGGCTGCAAAAATTTGTATTGCCTTAACTTCCCACTAGGTCTTATGTCACTGGGCAGGTTCTCTTAATAAGATTTAATTTAATAAGGAACAGTTATTACATGGAGAATCTAATTAGGGATATCAGGGGAAAATAAATCTTCCCTGTGAGGGTGGGGAGGGGCTGGGATGGAATTCCCAGATTTGCTGTGGCTGCCCCTGGATCTCTGGAGTGTCCAAATCCAGGCTGGACACTGGGGCTGGGAGCACCAGGGATGCTGAAATTAAATGATTTTCAAGATCCCTTCCACCCCAAGCCATCCCATGATTTTATGAATTAATTTTAATAATTAAATTTAAATTAGACCCTTAAATATGTGGATTTTTGTCCCTCTGATTTGCTGCTTTTTGAATTCTGTCTGTCCAATGCTCCTAAAGCTGAAGGGAAGGTTTGTGAGTCCATTCCTGGGCTGGAAAATTTGGGGCAATTTCCCTCAGTGAGAAAAATAATGTAGATATGAGATTTTCCCATGGGAGGATTTGACTCCAGATATTCCAAGGTGAGAGTTTTAACTCTTGGATTAACAGAGAAAATACACAAACAGGGCTTAACCCAGCCAAAAAAATGCCTTTTAAAGAAATTTCTTGGAATTTAATCTGCTAGCACTGGATATTTAGGAATTACTGGACTGGTTGTTCAGACTTGTGATATGTACACAAGGAAAAAAAGTGAGAGTTAAAAAAAAAAACAATCCCCAAGTTGGATCATGTTTTGTTAACCTAATGCTTTATTAGAGACACATTACAGGAAGTTCATTTGTTTAAGATGCAGTTATTAAGTTTGACTCCATGTCATGAAAAATAGATTATTAGCTCTGCCTTCAAGCAGCTTGGAATAAATGGATTAATCTTGTCACTTCCTCCTCCCTCTCTCATTGTGATGTTTTAATGTGTCTGTGAATATCTTCTGTTTATTTTAAATCATTTGGTAGGATGTAGCAGTCAGCTGCTCTGTGTTTTCAAACTTCCTTTTGATTTCCAAGGTGCATCTCTGGCTTTCCTCTCTCTCCAGTGTAATTCTGATGGTCACTGGGAAATGTCTGAGTTTATTGGAACTCCTGGGGAGTTTGAGACTTTTGTGTCATAGAAAAATGTGCTTTAATTGATACCTTAGGATTTTAGTTTTTATATTTCCATCTATCTGTAACCCTGCAGTTCTTCAGTGGGTAACTCCAAACTCCATCCATGGCAGCTGATGCTTTCCCATTTTGCTCAGACACAACAATTCCTCTCCAGGCTGGGAATCAAGGACACCTCACTGCCCCAGGCCCCAGAGATGGAAACAAAAGTGAGTTGGGGGAGCAAACCTGGGGTAAATGACTTCATTAGCTGGAGCTGTAATTGGGAGATTAACCCCCAATGTGCAAATGGACCAAACTTAGCAAAGTGTGAAACCCTGTGACCCCTGGTCCAGTTTGGGTGCAGCCCCTGGGGACTTTGTCTGCCCTAAATATACCTGAATAATTCAATAAATAAAACTGCTTTTTATTGCCTTAATTCTGTCTGATCTCTATTTTAGGTAGCCCTAAAATCCCACAATGAACCATTGGAGGCTTCATTTAGTAGAGGGAGGGCTGCAAATTTGATTTTTCCCTTCAGGATGGGTGGATTTTTCCCTTCCAAGGGGTGGATTCAGCCCTGTTTTGGGACCTGAAAAGAAGGAGGAAAAAAGGCAATATTTTAATGCTGGCTCCCCTGTGGTTCCCAAGGTGGTGTCTGGGAACACCTTGAGAGCTTTAATGTGGCTCTGAGAGCTCCCAGCAGTGATAAATGAAGAGAACACATCAAAGCAGGCAGGTGGGAATGTTTTATTCCCCCAAGTTTTCCCTCTCTGGGCAGTCCAACATCCCAAATGCCAGCTGGGTGGAAAATCTCAGTCAGTCATGTGAGGCTGTGCCTCAGCAGATTTGTAAATCTCTTTTTTTACATTTGGACATTTCCATTAGCATTTTCCTCACATCATTGTCAGGCTGTACCCATCTGGAACTAATTTGAAAAATCAGAGGTTAATGGTCACAAAAGATGACTTGGACCAATTAACTGGAATATTTATAAGTTCTGTCTCTGTGTGAGCTTCGATTATAAATATTATTTTCACTTATCTGGCACTGGCAATAATAGCAATGTTTCAGCTATTAAATTATTAGCATAATTTGCATTACAGATACACACAATCAAAATTTTGGGGAGATTGCTGTTTGTCAAAGGATGCCTATTCTCTAAAGCAGATTCTTTTCAACTTGTAAGGAGAAATACAGATAATTTGAGGCACATCAAAGCTGTTGTAATCTCTGTGTATGGGGATTTACTCTCCTTTAAAATTCCTGCACTGGAACTCCCTGACTTTGTTGGGATCTCTGACTGTTGGGATGTTTATAACAACAAAACCATGAATCATTTGCCTTCCATTTGCACTTTTTTTTCAAGTTTCATTTGCAAGATCTGAAGCAGCAAATTAATTGGATGTAGGGATTGGTTTAAAAGTCAATGTCACAGTGACAACTGGCAATCTGTAAAACTTCCCCTTGCTGAAAGTTGGGAAGTTTTTCCTCCTTTGTCATGAGAAAGAAAGGAATGGAGAAGGATGGAAAAGGAAATCCTCTCTTCTGTCTTCAACACCTGCTCTGCTCGACCCAAATTTGCTTTTCTGCTGCCATGGGTGGCACCACAGGAGTGGAATTTTAATTTTTCCCTGTTCGGGCTGTGTAGGGAAGGAGGGGTTTGCTTCATCACTGAGCCTCTTAGGGTGTTGTTCTCCAGGAGACAGGAATTTTTCTGGACTGTCTCACTTATTTTGTAGCTGCTAAAATGTAGAAAACAAAACGTCTCAGCACTGGGTTGATTTCTGTGATAAATCAAAATTAAGATTTCAGGGTGTTTACTGAAGCAGTGAATGAAAGAAATCTAAACAAAATGAGTTATTATGACACTTTGAGGGGAATCTTAAGCCCAGGAAAAATCCTTCAAGTGGGTGTTGATATTTCCACTTCAGCTGCTTGGTAAAATGGTGCAGAAATCTTTTTATATTCCTAGTACAAACAGAACATTTAATTGTGTTCAAGGAGACAAATATCCTATGGATGTGTTGCTTTTCATTCTCTTAGAGTGGAAACAAGATGTATTCAACTGGAATGAAGAGAATCTTCATTTTTAAATCAAATCTTTGAGATGCAAGGAGGCTGTTCCATGCTTTGGGAAATGCAGGAAATGTATTTTATTCCAGTTACCCCAGTTTGAGGCATTTCTGCTGCCTTTTCCTTGCACTGATGACTGCCAAGGTGCATTAATGGAATTATCACAGATCCATGGGATTATTTAGGTTGGAAAAAACGCTAAAGATTGAGTTTAGCCTAAACCTAACCTTGCCAAGTCCAGCACTAAACCACATCCCTTGCTGCCACATCTAAGTAAAGCTGTTAATAATTAATTTTTCTCATAACTTCTGATAAGGAGTTGTGGTGGTTTTTGTTTTTGGTTTTTGTTTTTTTTTTTTTTTTTTTTTGGAGTAGCACCATTTAGAATGGATTTTTGGGTCTCACTTTATGATGCATTATCAAAACTGACTTTAATGAGTTATTAAAATGCACATTGTTGAAATCCACAGAGCAGGCAGCACAGAAAGTTTCACCAGACACAAGGACAAGCTGTAAATTTTGTGTGAGATACAAGCACTATGACCAGGATGGATTTTTACACTCCCTGTCATGGAAAGCACTGGCTGGGCCAACACTGCAAAATTCCCATTTGCTGTGTGTGGGAGACAAGATCAAAAATAAGAATTCCAAACCACTTTATTTCTATATATTCTGAGATATTTTGAATGTCTGTGTGGTGTATCTTTTTTTGAGTTTGTTTTTTCTTTGGGTTTGATTTTACTTGTTGTTTTTTTTTTTTTAATTTTTTTTTCTATTTTGACTTTTCCAGGCTCATAAATTAATCATAATATGTGGTAGGAATTATTTTCTCTGATTCTTTGGCTTGGTCTCAATCCTCTGAGGGTGATTATTATTGTTAACTGTCACAGCTTTTGAAACACTCATTTTTGCTGACAAAAACTTCCTCCAGCATCATGTTTGTGTACAGGTGGAGCTTAATAGACTTGACTAGAAGGTGTTGTGACAATGGCAGTAGAAAATCATCATTTACCAGGAGGTTCAAAGCACATCATCTGTCCCTGGGTGTCACCTCCTGTCTCCATCTGTGTCAGGCTGCTGACAAAAACAGGGGGAGCTTCTCCTGCTTCTTTTGTTGCTGTAATTGTGCCTCGTGGCAGGTGACACCTTTGGCTGCTCTTGTCTTCAGGTGGTGACTTCCACTTCTGGCAGGGAGGAAACCAAATCAGAATTCTTTGATTTTTTTTTTCCATGTGCTGTCATTTCTCCTCAGGGTGGTGTAATTGCTAAAATACTTGGGTTTAGAGATGTTTTAAAAATGTTTTTGCCTGAGTGATCAGTTTGTGCAGGGAGTTGTCCCCCATGGATATAATTTATTTTTTTGGTGGAACATTCAGATGCATTTTTGGAAGCTTGTGTGTGTTTGATAGCTGCATTTCACGGGCTGAGGTCTTGCCTTGTGAGGCTGTGTGATCCTGGATGGGTCACATTGCCAGCAGTGCCAGCTGTCACCCTCACCTTGATGGGTGAGGGGGATGGATCCCTTCTCCTCCCAGAGAAATCCTCCAGCAGATGGGAGGGATGAATGGGATGAGTCACTCTGAACAAAGAGCCCTGATGAGTCGAGTGTTTTTATTTGCATGGGTGTGGATGGAACGCCACCAGTTGTGCAATTGTGAGTGTTGTCAGCTCAGGAAGAACACACTGAGGCTGTAATTTTGCTGGAGAGATCAGTGAAAAGAGACATTGATGAAAATAATACTGTGGGGATCCTGGTGTTCCTGCTGCATGTCAGACAGAGCTCTCTGAGTCAGGATCTGAGAATCCAATCCCACACTGGTTTGGATGGGAAAAGAGCTGAAAAATCCCCAATTCCATGGAGAGGGACACCTTGCACTGTCCAGGCTGCTGTGCCCCGTCCCAGCCTGGCCTTGGGCACTTCAGGGATCCAGGGGCAGCCACAGCTGCTCTGGGAATTCTTTTCCTTCCCTCAGTTTGTCAGTTTGAAGCCATTCCCCCTTGTCTTGTCACTGCCTGTCCTTGTGATGTTCCATCATCCCTTAACAAGGATGCTGAACAGAGCCAGGCCGCACCAGGGAGAGATTTCCTCTTCCCAGATGACAGCCAGCCTTGTGTGACACTGGGCATGTGGCAGCCCAGCACCCTCCCTTTGTGCCCTGGGACTCTTCCCCACTGCAGCCACTCTCCTGGGGTGTTTCAGGAGCACTGCAGAGCTCTTCTGAGCAGAGCATTTGTTTGCCTGCTATTGATTTTTGTTGCTGCTTTTGAGCTTTGGGTACTGGTTTGATACTGGTGGTTTAGGCTTTGTTGGTTTTTTTTTTTTTTTCTTTTTTGGAATGCTTGTGAAGTTGGAGGGCATTTTCCCAAGCCTAGTGGCATTTAGTGTAAAATATGAAAAAAAAATGGATCTGGGATAGGACTTAGGCCTCCACTGTGTTCTGTTTCAAACAGTTGTGCCTTTTGCAGTTTTTTGTAACAATGGATTTCCAGGTTTTCCAGAGGAGCTGTGGCTGCCCCTGGATCCCTGGAAGTGTCCAAGGCCAGGTTGGACTCTGGGGCTTGGGGCAGCCTGGGGTGATGGAAGGTGTCCCTGTGCCCATGGCAGGAGGTTAAAAATCATCTTTAATGTCCCTCCCAACCCAAACCATTCTGTGATTCTGTGCATCTTTTGAATGTAAATTGGGACAAATATGCTCAGAGGAAAGTCAGGGCTAAATTCCTGATAAATTTATTATTACAAAATCATCATGTTCTGATTTTTTTTTCCTGTTTTTTCCTTCCCAGAAAGAACATTCCTCATGTCACCAGGCCCTTAGCCACTTTGTCCCTGGGTAACCAGCACCTCTCTGTGTTCCATCAGGCTGTTTGGCCTCTAATTAGCAGCTCCAGTAATGAAGTTAGTGAGCATGACAGAGGGTTGGTGCAGCTTGTGAAGTGTCAATCAGTGCACAGAGTGACATATTATGGCATTTCTTTCAAGGCTGAGGCAGATGATCTGAGAAGTTGGTTGCAGAATGGCTTTTTTTTCCCTCCTCCTACCCTGTAGAGCTAAAGCCCAGAAATTTCTGAATTAGGCTGTGGCTGTTTGATGTGAAGTGTCTGAGTTTTCTCTCAGGTTAGTCCATATTCTTTAATATTGCCATTATTTTCAGGGGATCACAGAATATCCTGAGTTGGAAGGGGATCCACAGGGATCATCCAGTCCAGCTCCTGTCCCTGCACTGACACCCCAACAGTCCCACCCTGGGCATCCCTGGCAGTGCTGTCCAAACTCTCCTGGAGCTCTGGGGATCCTGTTCCATTCCCTGGGAGCCAGTTTTAGAGGACAACATTTACAATGCTCAGCTCAGATGGCTTCTGGTTGTTCCTCAGACTTTATTTTCCCAGCCCTGAGGTGAGGGCACTGTGCATTGCTAGTAAAGTTTTAATCCCCTGTGTCACTCCAGCTTTGTTAAGCCAGTGCATTTGTACTTCTCACCCATCCCCTCGTGATTTATGTCACCCAGGGGATGGGCTGGTGTCTCTTGGTTCTGCTCTGATTAGATCATGAGTTCCACCACGCTGGCAGTGATCCTGGGCAGGATGCTCAGAAAATAAAGCAGAAGAGCCTTATCAAGGAAATAAGAAATATGACTTCTCCTTGTCTCCAGCACAGGAGATAATTTAAAGCTGCATGGCCCACAGAGCTGTAGCTGTGGCAGTGTGAGCCACACACAGGAATCAGCCAAATCCTGGGGAAAACCCATGGCCAGGCTGGAGCCTGGGGAGTGAGGATGGTGCTCCAGGGGGAATTTGCTCCCTTTCACTTGAGCACAGTTCCTGTGGCCCTGCAGAGGCACTCAGCATTAATCTGCTGGTAATGCTGCAGGAACAAGGGGATTATTGCACCCACTGAAGGAATTAGAGTGAAAGACTCTTTTCTGTTGCAGGCCTGACTTAAACAAAAGGGAAAGGAAATCCTGCAATATTAGTGATATATTCTATTTAATTGTGTTCTAAATGAGCTGCACTCTTCAGTCACTTCGGGTCTCATTCAGAATTTCTCTCTCTATATATAGTGTGTGTTTTGAAATAAGCAGTATTTCCTCATAATAGTAAATGTGCTGTTTGGCTCAGCTGGAATATTTACTTAGTTCATACAGTCTCAAAATGTGATTTAGAATATTGATGTCAATAATCTTTCTGATCTTTGAAGTTTTTTTCATTTGTTTTTGTTAAGAGGCTTAACTACTGGCAAGTTTAAGATCTGAACTTCTGGCATCAAAGAACATAAAAATCTCCTCTTGCTAGAGGATGATTTTAAAGGCCAAAAGGGATTTATAAAGTTGGTTTTCTCCAGAATTACGGTGGCCCGTTGTTTGAAATAATTTCCCATGAGCTTGCTTAGAAAGGAAAAGAAACTCAGTCTTCATTAGACCAAATGATAAATGCACAGTCCTCTCTGACATCTGCATGGAATTGCAGAGAAGGAGAAGGTGGGCTGGTCCTGAAGCTCTTGCACATCTCGTTCTTTGCTCCTCTCCAGACCTTCTCCAGCCACGAGGAGGGGTTTCAGATCCAAGCAGGAATTGATACCATGCTCTAAATCTGAGCAGGATTTCCTGAATCCCTGGCTGAGCACAGAGACACTCACACAGACACTGCAGAAATCTGCCTTCACTCCAGGAGGGATGCAGGCAGTGTGGGGGTTTGAAGAGGGAAGGAGTTTTTGCTCCACCTGAGCTTTGGCCCTTGGCTGTCTCTGGCTCCAGGCAGCTGCTGGGGCTGGGGAATCAGGCACACCCTCCTTTGTTGTGTGATTCTTGACTCGTGATGGACTCATTTGTGATTCTGAGCACCACAGGGGCTCTCCTGCCTGCAGCCTTTGAGCACAGCTGAAGTTCAGGGTGGGGATTCAGCTGCAGAGAAAAAGATTTCTCCTCTTCACATCCAATCAGCTGTACCCCTCACCTGGATTACTGCACACTTCACAAATGCTGAGGCTTCTGTTATTCCCACTGCAGGATAAAGGTGTTTTCCGTGTACACTTTATCCTCCTGGTGCTCCCTGAGAGGCTCTCAGCTGAGAGGAACTGATGCTGAAATTTGTACTTCTCCTAAAAGCCATGGAGGCCTTTTGCTCCAGGCCAGAGATCACAGAAAACCAACAGTAAATCAAAGCTGATAGGTGAGAAGAAATAATTCTCCATTCTCCACATCTGTAAGAATTCTCTGTAGAAGTGAATTCACTCCAAGCCATCAGTCAGACTTTCTTTCTTTGAAAACCTTGCTCAGAGCCTGCACAATGCTGTTCAAAATCTTCTTCCCACTTGCCCATCAGCTATGTTAATTTATTATTATTTACCATAATGTAATGCTAACTCCAATTAACTTATAATTAATAAGCACTTGACATTTTCAGACTACTTCAGAATTAATCCACTCAACGTGCCTCTAAGTAGCTGTTGTTGGTAAAGATGAGAGAACCAATTTTCAGATTATTCCTATTTATTGAAATGAAATCTGTCACAAGGGGGAGGAAAAAGGAAAATGCAGTGAGTGAAATCCCATCTCAGAAGTTGGAGCAGTGGGGATTGCTGTGTTTGGGGGTGCTGGTGAAGCTGAGCAGGAACAGGGGCTGCAGGGAGAGTTTGGGATGGGATTGGGAATTCCTGGGGCTGCCTGTGTGTGCAGGACTCGGGGTGTGGGCTCTCCAAAGCCTGGCTTGTCCCTCTGGCTGGCAGAGGGCACCACTGGCACTTTCTCTTGGACTTCCTCCTTGTGAGAGCCCAGGAAAACCTTTCCAGGTTTTTAGGAAACAGCTCTGAAGGCTCCTGTGTGCATCCCCATACAATCAGAGAACATCCCACAGGGATATTCTGTGGTTCTGGAATGCCAGGGGTGGTGGCACAAGGGCTCCATGGCTGGGCTCATCCCTGCTGGGCTGAGGCTGCTCTGCCTGACCCAAATTTTCAGTGTCAGGATCCCAGCTGTGTCACTCTGTGTTGGTTTGGGCTGAGTACTTGATAGGTTTTGCAGCCAGTATTCTAATTTTTCTTAGATTATTTTAAAACGTTTAAAATATTATTTATTATGATTATTACTATTTTGGGGGGATGTCTGTACTGTTTGCTGCTGGCCTTGGGACATCAGTGCTGCCACCATTCACTGTGCTACTGAGGAAACAGTCTTCCTCCATCCCAAACAAAGGGATAAATTTTGTATATCCTTATTAATTTTCCTTCCCTGGACTGCTCAGTGGTGTTTTCTCTATTCCAGCCTCTCACCTTGGTGTTTTGCTTTGCCCTGTCTGTAGGTCAGAGCCTGAGGAAGCAGAACTCACAGAGTGAAGGAATTCACTCCCTGTGCCCAAGGACGGATTTCCTTGGTGGCTGAGGCAGGACAGGCTGCAGCTCAGCTCCTTCCCACCTGCTAAAATCCTCCTTCCTGCTCTCCTCCTGTCCTTTCTCACTTACTGTTCACTGATTCCTGTGATTAGGCACAAACATGATTTTAGGGAGATACCAGAGTTGGAGGAAGGTACTGGAAGAACTGGATTTTACCTTTTTAATGCATATTTAGATACATCCATCACTTCTGGGCTTCTGCTGTCTCCTCTTTCTGCCCAGCTCTCCTGTCAGGGTGAGTGTCACACCCCAAGTCCTCTGCTATTCCTTCAATTCTGATATTCTTCTTTCCCACCATGAACCATCCTGGGAATACATATTTTTCTCATGTCTGTGAAGGAAAGACCAAACCACACAAATCATTGCATATTTTAACTGAAGTGGGTAATTTTCCAATTTTTTTGGTCAGCCTGCAATTGACAAATCAGTTTTTCACAGAGCCTTAACTTGAGAGACCAATTCATCACTTGGACATAATAGGAGGAAAAAAAGATCCCTCTAATAAATCAATTTTAACGGGTCAAAACTGTAATCCTTTCACTTTTTCATTCCCTGGAGATACCCAGTGCAGCTGCTATTTAAAAAACAAACAAGCAGCTCACTATTGACTTCAGTCAGGACTAGATAAGACACAATCTATGCATGAGCAAGAGAATTCTTGCAGGAGATGTAGAATATAAGAGCAGTAGATTATCAGCCATGCAGAGTTATTTCTCCCTTCAAATAAAAACAGATTAGCATGCCAGCTTCCAGATCAATAACTCCAGTTTAACTTTCTCCCAAAGTTCACTCAGAAAACCTTTCAAAGATTTTTATGCTGTCATGCCAAGATAAGATGTGAAAGCACCAGCTTTTGGTTTCTAGAAAAAGTGCTTTTATCTTTGTTTTGTGGGGTTTAAATTGTTTGTATCCTTCAGAATAACAGATGCTGAATTTAGGAATTTTACCTGAAATCCACAGATTTCACGGGGGTTTTGATGTAATTTTTTCACATGAAGAGCCCCAAATATCTGTGACATGTTAAATCAATTTCAAAAATCACCCTCTGCTCAATTAATACTCAGTTAAATTATTCTAAGATTTAATAACAAATCCACTCAATTTGGAATGCACATTTTTATAGCAGCACCTAAAGGTGAGTTTAATTCCTGGTCAGTTATTGCTTCATCCACTTTGGATGTGGAGAGCTTCAGTTAAAAAACAAAAAATTCCCAAACTGTGTTAACAAAAGAAAGTTAATAAAAAATTCTTACTGGAGCCCTAAAAAAGCAATTCTTTTATTGTGACTGAGTCTCTTATTGCTGATTTATCTTCTTAAGTGACTTAAAAACAACAGCAAGAACAACATCAGCCAAAAAACCCCCAGCTCACTAAAAAACTCAAACAACCAAAAAGAAAGTTAAAGATTTATTTGCAAAGTTTCACTTTCTACAGTAGGGCTAAATGTGCACTTCTTCAAACTCCAGATGAGTAACGAGCTGAAGGTCTAAGTGGAAGCTGCTAGAAAAGTAAATAAATTAAACAGCCCAAGTTCTTTAATTGTTGAATCTTCTCTTTTTTTTTTTTTTTTCCTTTCCTTGCTTCACTAAATCACTTTTTATGGTTGGTAAAGATGCAGAAATTTACATCCTGTCCCAAAAATAAACAAGCAGGAGTAAAAGCAGGAATGAAATTTCCTTGGGTTCTTTCCCCCTTTTCCTTCTCTTTATAGTCAGTTTGATCTGATGAAATAATTTGAAATATTGATTTGTAAGAACCCTCAGCCCATCCTAGGGAAAAAAAAACAATTAACAGTGGGATGGTAAGAAGTAAAATAATGGGATGGCATTGATTCCTTGGGTAATGTTACCCTTGCATTGCTCTATTTTGGTCACAAAAAGCTGTTTCAAAAGAGGAGAGTCTGCAAAAAACCCACCCTTGGAGTGGAACAAACAAATAATTCCATGGAAGGGTCTCAGTCCTGTGGATCCCTGGGGAATGGGGGAGGAATTAATTCAGATTTATCAGGGCTGCTCCTGAATTTCCTGAGAAGGTCACATTGGGAACTTCCATAAAAATTTCAAGCTGCTGAGTAACTTTTCCATGTTTAATTCATCCTTGGTCACTTGCATTTCTTTTCTTTATGCTGGGTCCTAAACCTTTCAACTGATATTATAAAATCTGGGCTGAAATGAGTGTTCTGAGGTGGGAGCCAATGAGAGCTTGTGGCTGAGATTTGGAAAGATCAGCATTTAATAGTTGTGCCTATTACCAGCTTTGATGTGGGCACCAGAAAAATAAAGCTGTCTTTTTTAGTGGACATTAAGTTCAGCTTAATGCAACACAGCAGCAGTCTTAAAATCCCAATGTTTGGCACAAGAGGCCAGGGAAAAACTTAAAAAAAAATAGTTCTGAGCTCATTCACACACCCTGTAAAATGCTGGAGAATTCTAGAGGATTTACAGCTGCCAGTTTCTGCTCACCTGAAGCCAGAGGGATGTTTCAGTGCATGGGAATGAACCTGTATTTTCCAGATATTAGATGTATAAAATAAACCAATGACTCAGAGGTTACTGATATTGCTTACCCAGCTGTGCTTGCTTGATTTCCTACTTCCCATATGATGTGTTCCCAAAAGTTCTGTCTTACCAGGCTGGGGAGGCTTTAAAATCTGCAGATATCTGTGGTTTTTGTGCAGATTTGGACGTGCCTGTAGGTGCTTAGTCACAAACAAGTCCAAGACTAATTGTCTTTTCTAAAAATAAGGGAATCTACACCAGAAGGGGAGGCTCTGAGGGCTTGTTAAAACTCTTGCAAGCTGAAGCAGAAGTTTCCCTAAAAGGAGCCCTATTCAGCACTTATTTGATGGGTGCCTGGGTAAATAAACAGCACATTTGTGCTGCCCAGGCATTCTGAATCTCGGTTGTTTTGCATTTTCTTGTTTCAGACAGATCTGCAGAGCTGCACCTCACTGTTTTGAGGCTGTACATGCTGTGTAGAGCTTGCCAGGGACGTGCTCAGTGACAGCTCTGATGACAGGGTGACAGCAGAGCTGAGCAGCACTTCTATTGTCTGTAGGCTCAGGTGCTGCTCAAACACAGACCTCAAATGGTGTCAGCCCCACATTGAGCTCTTTGCTGGTAATTAAAGTCATGGTAATTCCAAAATAACATGGGAGGGGAGCTTCCCTTTCATAATGAGCTTGGAGTGTCCAGGAAAGCATCAAGCAAAATGGGGGACAGCAGGCTCTTAGGAAAGGGAGAAATGTACTCAGCTGAAATTGGGGCAAAACAGCAGAAGTGCTCAGCAAAATGTGGTGAAATGTTTTGTGAGTGGTGAGAGAGATGGAGAAACCTCAGTCTTGTCCCTGCAGAAACAAGAGAGGACAAACAACATCACTGGGGCTGTTGGGGCACATAATATCAGCAAAAGCCTGAGGTCTCTGAGTCCCAAAGGTGCTGCCTGAGCCAGAGAGGAGAGAGTTCTGTTTGCTTTGTTCTGAGAAAGAGTTGCTGTTAAGTAGTGGGATTAAACTGGAGCAGTGCAGGGTTAGGTTGGGTATTGGGAAGGAATTCTTGGCCGTGAGGGTGAGGGATGCCCTGGAATAGAATTCCCAGGTTTGCTGTGGCTGCCCCTGGATCCCTGGAAGTGTCCCAGGTTGGACAGAGCTTGGAGCACCTGGGACAGTGAAGGTGTCCCTGCCATGGCAGGGGCTTGGAATTAGAAATTCATGTTCCAGCCCAAAGCATCCCATGGTTTGGGGCAGTGAACAATAATACACCACGGGTGCTTTGCAGGGAGAGCATAACCAGGGAAGCCCAAGGTCAGGTGGTGACTGAAGTGGATTTCTGGTGACACCTGGGTCACTGCAGTGTCCCTGTGGCTCTGGCAGCTCTGAGTGTCACTGGTTTGACTGGGACACCCCCAGGAAATGAACTTCCATTTCCCCATGGAAATGAATCCTCCTGGAAATAAATCTTCCAGAGGAATATTTCAGCCTGTGGAGGTTTTCAGTGTGCCCCTGGGTGAGCAGGTGGAGCAGTTGGACTCCAGGTGGCTGTTCTGTAATAGCTGGGCTCCACACACAAAGCTGCTTTCCCAGGGCAGCTGTTTCTGTGGAAAGACTGGCTAAAGCAGGAAGATTTGTCTTCATTTTCCCACTCCAGAGATTTTCTGTTGCCTGTTCTCAGGTCAGCACTTCTCTTGCAGTTTGTCAGCTTCTGTGGGGTGTGTTTAGTTAAAAAGAGATTTTTCCTGGCACTCTGGGCTCCTGTTCTGGTGCTCCTCCACAGGGAGAGGGAATCCCCATGGGGATTGTGTGCTGTGCATTATAAGGAAAAAGATCTCGGGGGTTATTCAGGAAATTCTTTGTTCATAAAATCATGGAATGGTTTGGTTTGGTTTGGGTTTTCCAGGACCACCTCTTTCCACTCTCCACCTTCCTCTCTGCCAGGTTGCTCCACCCAGCCTGGCCTTGAACATTTCCAGGGAGTTTTTCTCACAAAATTTCTTACTCTTTTAAATTTGGCATTGTGGATTTTACCTTGACTGTGTTGAAATTGCACCTTCAGTGGGTTAAGGTATAAAGACCCTCACCTCAGCAGGGGGTTTATGACTCCCAGGTGTGATTTCCACTTGGTTTTCATGACCAGATGGAAAAAAATGAGCTCCTGTTGCCCCAGTTTGTGGAACATGGGAATGTTCAGGTTGCTCTGGAGCTGGGCTGGAATTTGCAGCTGCACAGGAGGTGATGAGCTGAACAATCCTTGGAGCTCAATAATGCTGAGCATGTTCAGTTGAAAACACTGAGGGAATCTCAGAGAATTCTTTCTCCTGGAAGAACCTAGTGGTTCCTTATATCATGGAGAAAGAGCTGGCAATTAAAACTAAAATATACCCACAAAGGAAATAATTAAAAATGTTATTTGTTTATCCTAATCTAGGAGTATGGCTGTAAGTTCTATTCAACTCATAATTGCTATGCATTGTGCAAAAATGAGCACAGTTATCTAATTAGCAAAAATACAAGCTCAGGTGACTTGCTAGGGAATGTTTTCAGTGTTGCAAAGTGTTTGGGATTTGAGAATTCATTTGATTAATGCACGGGGAGGTGATACAGACATATGGATTCATGACAACTGGCAGGAAATAATGCAAAATTAAGCTTGAAATGTAAAATAATTTCGTTTTTGCTATAATGCAATTAAGCAGCCTTTAGGCTTAACTCCTCCAAACTCCTCCTCTTTAATCCTCACAGAAGCTGTAAAAGAGTTCTGCTAAAACCAGAGCCTTGCTCTGCACATTTCTTGTCAGAGTTTTGCAGGGAAGGCAGTAAATGTTGCTGTGAGCTGAAGGAGACAAAGAGACTTTGGTTGGTGCAATTAAAGATCAGCTTTGTCATAATCATAAACCAGGATTTCAAGGTCCTGGCCACAGGCTGCTCTGTCTTCATTAATAAATCATGGTCCTCACTGCAACATTTAATTATTTGTAAGGGTCTTTTCTTTTTCCCCTCTTTAGGCTGTTACTCCCCACTCTGATACTGGTGGGGGGAAAAGAAAACAATCCTAATTTCAGCTTGCCCAGACATGTAAATATATCAAACCACATCCTAATGAGTTTTGTGTTTGAAATTTTGTGTTATCCAAGTGTAACATTTCATGAGTGTGCCCTTTGGCTTCTGTTCCTAAGGAAAGTGCTGGGCTGGAGGTTGGGGTCACAGGCAGGGTCAGCTTCTCTGCTCACATTTTGTCTGATGGGCACAGAAGAGTCATTAAAGCAGAGCTTCCAGAGCTCTGAGTTAAAAGTTCATCCCCGAAGTTGTTCATCAGGAGCAAGAAATGGCTCCTGACCTCTCTCAGTGAGAGTGGTGGGGCAGGGAATCATAAAGGTGTCACAGAGGGGAGTTTTAAAGGATCCAGCTTGGAAAAACTGCCTCACACCACAGGATATTTTCATCCAGTGCTTGGGAATATAAAATGTAAACTGGAGCACTCTGATTAGGTTGGTACTGTTGTAGTGAAAATAGAAGCCCAGATATTTGGGAATGGGATGAACAGATGAGGAATCAGTCTGAGGTCCCTTCCTGAATTATTTAGGATATTGAGAGGAGGAAGGAGCTGCTCAGTAGTTTCTCCCACGTTCATAATGCAAGGTGAGCAGTAAATACAAGTTCTTAACTCAGCCCCCTGATTTATGGCTTCATTAATGAAATGGATGGAATTTCTTTCATTCATTACTTATTCAGATAGTTTGGAGAAAATATATGTTTTAAATCAAATGCAGTGGAATTTCTAATGAAGCCCCCAGAGACACAGGGAGTGAATATTCAAAGAAATGTCTATATATACCGATTCCAGAATAGTTAATATATTGGTAAGGAAAAAAAAAATTCATCTCAGCTCAGTCATACCGTGCAAGATTTCTAATTCCCTGATGTGATGGATAGAACTAGTGTTCAATTGCTGAAATAAAAAATAATGTAAAATAAAATATGAAGTATTAAATACATGGGGTTGTTTTCTGTGGGTGGTACAGTCAGGAAGAGAACTCCCAGGATCAGGGGAAGAGGAGAGATCCAGGGAGCACATGCAGGATTTGTGGTTTGGCTTGGGTGCTTTAATGATCATTTAAATTAATTTATTTAAATTTGGCACGGGAGGAGCAAGCAGCACCTCTGTGATCCACCCACTGGTCTTGGGTGCTATTTCTCTGAAAGCTCTCCTGCAACTGGAATAGAGCTGGACCAGAAAATGACATTCCAGGTTGTACCTGGAATCCTGATCTGGCCTTGAGCAACTTCCAGTGGGAAGAAGAGGGAGACAGGAGGGTGAAGTGGAGCTTTTCTGGGGGTAAATCCAGTTCCTGGGCAGCTGTTGGAGTCAGTGAGTCGGGGGGGGGGTCTGAATTCTTAAGAGAGAAATCAGAGTGCAGGGACTGAAATTAAAGCTTGTGGATGGACTGAAGTACATTAAGTCACTCACACATAAAGTAGAAGTTTAAGTTTTAGTGTAAGTTTAAGTTTTAGGATAAGTCAGTAAGTTTTAGTATGAGCTCTCATGCTTTTAAAAAGTAAGTGAAGGATTTAAATGCTGAAGTAGAAATGTGAGTTCTAGTGATGGTTGAAAAACATGCTGGTGTTTTCAGTGGAGGCTCTAGGACAGTGATTGTAGAGAATGCTTAGACACAACAGAGCTCTAGTAAGAATATTGCTTGTATTTTTCAGATAGAACAAGATAGAGTGTATGCATAGTCTATACATAACCTGGTGTGCTCAGAAACTGGAATTCCTACTGAGGTTAAGGAGTGGTGTCTGAGTTTGTGTCTTGGCTTGTTGGGAAAATCCTGTATAAGAGTTTGTATTGGGGAGAGTTGCTGCTTTTAGCCATTGGCTTTTGAGACTGATGTGCTTTGTAATAAATAACCTTTTATCAACTATTAGCTGCTTCACTCATTTAAGATAACTCAACAAAAGTTGGTGCCCAGAGCACCAGAAGTGCTGACATCACAGGCAGCTCCTGAAGCATTTTAACCTTTTCACATTCCCAGTGCTGCAATGACAAATATTTCCAATGCTATTTTCAGATATTTCCAATGCTGTCCTGTGCTTATGTGGAAAAATATGGAAGGAATATTGATATTGTTGGCATTTTCTTGGGCTTCCTCTTCCCAGCAGAGCTGAGCTCAGTCTGCCCACAGGAGCACAGTCCCTGGTTTCTGCACATGGAAACCTTGCTGGGCTGAGCTTGGGAATGGATTTTCCTCTGGTGTGAAATGAGCTGGGGTTCTGCTCTCATTCACTGATCAGTGTTCTCACTAAACTGCCCTCAGAGTTGTGTTTGTGTGTGTAACCACCTGTTTGCACTAATGAACAAAAAGTTAGGAATGAAATTCCCAAGGGAAATTAGTGTCAGAACCAGTTCATAGAAATAATTTCACCTTCTGCTTGATCCCATTTCTGTACTATTAAAAATCTATACAGTTCAATTTTAAAAATTTCTGGCATTGGTTGTTTTCATGCTGGCTGGAGCTCTGTTCTGACACATTCACAATGAAAATATTTTTCAGTGGAGCAGCTCAACTGACTTTTCACCTGGAGAGGGAACTTCAAACAGGCCGAAATTCTATTTTTTAATTACATTTTAACTACTGAAGGTGGATTTTCTTTGGTCAGACATTAAAGGAGCAGCTTTATGGCTTTGTCAGCTGTGCTTGAATATGAAATGAAGCCACTGTATTTTCCTAGTGAGGAAGGAATTCACAGTTGATTTGCACTGCAGCTCTTAATAAAGCAATGGAGCAATATTTTGGACACTTTATTATCCCCATTTATGACTTTAATGAAGAATGCTTTGGATTTGGGAGTTCCAGCTGGAGCTCCACACATTTATGGATGTTCTGTTTGTTAGTTTGAGCATTATCACCACTTTGGGTGTAGATCTTGGTGTAGCTCAGTCAAGGCATGGAAAGTGCAGTGTGTCAAAGGGGGTGAAATTCTGTGTACATGGAGAAGAGTTTGGGAGTTTGTTGGGGGTGCAGTTAGGGTGAGAGGCTGGGAAGGTTGGAATTCCACTCCTGAATCCCTTTTGGCAGTGCAAGCTGCATTTCTGCCCCAAACAGTGTAAACACAATTATTTAACCCATCCCCCATCAGGAGAAGGCTGTGTTGGGCTGGGAGAAGGGAGATTCATGGATGTTAAACATCACAAGGAAATTTCTGTTCATTAGACTCTAATGAAAATAAAAGCCTAAATTAATATCCAGAGGATAGAATCATTTAGCTTGGAAAAGCCATTAAAGTCCAACCATTCCCACTAAACCACCTCGAGTGCCACAGCCACAGGATTTTTTTTTTTGGGATCCACACGTTTTCCTGAATGTTCCACTCATGATTTCTAACTTTGAGTTTGTCCCAGTGGGGGTTCAGGACCTCTGGGTGCTGGGAGGAACAGAGATGGAAGTCCCCAGTCCATGAGGGCAGCGTGGGGAGGCTGAAGGGTTTGTTTTTTTTTTTTTTCAGTGCAAATCACACTAATTCCTTCATTCCATAGAAATCGAGTCAGATTCCTTTTGAATTCTTGAGACTTTAATAAATGAACCAATAAGAAGTGCACTGAGAGAACAAGAAGGAAACACTGTGACCCATTTTAAAAATCTTTGTTGATTTTTGAAGCATTTTAATTAGTGAGACACAATACAGTAAGATAGTTTTAATGTTGGGTTGATTTGTTTTTGGTTTTTTTTTTGTAACTGCTAAATTGTCCTCTTTAAATTATTTCTTTTTAAATGGCAAAACTCTTTTAGGATAATTACTTTATTCATCTTCAGTCTGGGAGGGCCTGGCACTGGGTGAGAAATTAGAATTGAAGGGGGTTTTGTATAGGCTGGTCCCAGTCCTCCTGCACATGCCTGCAGCAGCCAAATCAATTTCCAAACTTTGATTTGTTTGTAAAAATTATTTTGACAGATGGCATGTGCAGGGGCAATTTAAAACCTGACTTTTATGGTGTGTTTATGATTCTTTGTAAATAATTGCATAGTTTCTTCTGAAGAAATAACATCTTAAAAGATGATTACATCTGAGGCTGTTCTGCTGAGCTCAGTCTAGCACAAATCACAGAGGCTCTCTCTTGCAGCAAGTCCTGCTCGTTGTGTTTTATTGTGCACGAGCATTGCTTGGAATGATCCTTCCCTTTGTGCTCTGGCAAAGTGGGGGCTGCAGCCTGTGTTCTGTGCACTTTGCCCCTTCCTTTTTCTTTTCCTTTCCCCTTCTCCTTTTCCTTTCACCTTCTCCTTTTCCTTTCACCTTCTCCTTTTCCTTTCCCCTTCTCCTTTTCCTTTCCCCTTCTCCTTTTCCTTTCCCCTTCTCCTTTTCCTTTCCCCTTCTCCTTTTCCTTTCCCCTTCTCCTTTTCCTTTCCCCTTCTCCTTTTCCTTTCCCCTTCTCCTTTTCCTTTCCCCTTCTCCTTTTCCTTTCCCCTTCTCCTTCTCCTTTCCCCTTCTCCTTCACCTTTCCCCTTCTCCTTCACCTTTCCCCTTCTCCTTCTTCTTTCCCCTTCCCCTTCTTCTTTCCCCTTCCCCTTTTTCTTTCCCCTTCCCCTTTTTCTTTCCCCTTCCCCTTTTTCTTTCCCCTTCCCCTTTTTCTTTCCCCTTCCCCTTTTTCTTTCCCCTTCCCCTTTTTCTTTCCCCTTCCCCTTTTTCTTTCCCCTTCCCTTTTTCTTTCCCCTTCCCCTTTTTCTTTCCCCTTCCCCTTTTTCCTTTCCCCTTCTCCCTTTTTCTTTCCCCTTCTCCCCTTTTCTTTCCCCTTCCCCTTCTCCTTTCCCCTTCTCCTTCTCCTTCTCCTTTCCCCTTCTCCTTCTCCTTTCCCCTTCTCCTTTCCTTTTCCCTTCTCCTTTCCCCTTCCCCTTTCCTTTTCCCCTTCTCCTTTCCCCTTCCCCTTTCCTTTCCCTCCTGCACTCCCCTCACTCCCTCTGAAAGGATTGCCCAGTTTGCTTTCCCATCATCTCCAGGGCTGGAATTGGGAGGGACTGAAGCTGGAGAAATTCAGGAAATTCAAATAAATACCTGGAGGGCTTGGTGCCCTCTGAATCTCCTCCCAAAGGTGGCTCCTGGCATTGCTTGGTACCCTCTGACCTCAGGGCTGGGAAAGCTTCTAATTGTGGAAATATTTGTGCCTTGATTTCTGCCCTGCTCATGAATTCCATGAAGGAATTTTCCCTTTTATCCAAACCTCCTGTCACCTGGAAGATCAGACAATGTAGGCATGGCTTAAGTGATGGCATAAACATTTAATAATTCCTGGAAACTGAGCCACATCAGCTGCCCTGGGGCACAGGGATCAGGAGTGCTGCCAGTGCCTTTGTGGGGAGATGGGAGGAAGCACCTGTTAATTACAGGGTGGGCACAAATTAGGGAATAAAGCAGTTTTTAATCACAGGGCTGTACGTCCAACCATTCAGCAATTCCTGTGTTATGATCTGCATCTTGTTAAATCCTCTCTCATTGGAGAGGCACTCAAAGCATCACTTCAGGTGATGAGCTGACAATTCCCAGAGGAGATAATCATTTATTACGAGGTGATTAATTTGCATCCACTGATGGATGGCTTTGGAATTTGTCCCTGCACCGATGGAAACAAACTCTTCTTAATTTGTTTTTCCTAGCACAACTTTTCCTCTTAAAGTCTGATGCAGGCCTTGATCAGTGATCTGTGAAATCCATGATAATCCCTTTATGACAGCTTTGTCTCTTGAACTGACCATTTAAAGGCCTGAGGAACTGCAGAGTGCTTCTAATTAACTTGTCTGAGACACTGTTTATTCCATTTGTCTTTTTTCTCTTTTATTTTTCAGTGTCACCATGGCATCTGTTTGTTCTCAGCCTTTTTTCTCCCCCTGCTAATTATAGACAGGGAAAGTAAAAACCTAACCTTGCTGGAAATTCGTTAATATTAAAATATTCCCCAGATGAGCCTGTAAATCTCTGTGCTGCTGTTTGTTGGTGCTTTACTCAAGAATTCACATTTGGAATGAATGCAGATCTGCAGGACAAATTAGCAACGATTTCTTGCATACTTAAATTTCATTTTCGACTCACAAGCCTGAACAAAATTTCTGCTCTCATGCAGAGATTTGGCAGGGATGAACTGCTCCAAACTTCAGGTGAAATGAACAAAGAACTTTGAAGAAATTCTACTGTGACTGTGTCCTTTTAAGAAAAGCTCAAAGTTATTTTTTACTGTTATTACAGGCATTATTAAATATACATCTAACACTGTACAAATACAGTGGCCTGGGTTCTAAAAACCAGGAATTAGACAGAAATATCCTCACTTGGGGGAGGATCATTTTCAATATGATCTCCTTGGGACTTTTTGAGTGATATGAGATGAAATTTTGACCCTTTGTTACAGGTCTGTCAGCTTTTCTTCTGATTAAAAAATACAAGTTTAATCAGAAAAGATACAAACAAAATAACCCAACTGAAATTACATTGTGAATTATTTAGGAGGGCACAGGAGATGAGAGCTGCTTAGGAGTTTCCAGGTTGGAGATAATGCATCATGATCGATAAATGAACACTGTCCTTCCTAACCCCAAATATATTTGGCATCCATTATTAAAGAGGCATAAAATTGTCTGATTCCATTATTAATGCAGGCCTCTGCTGCAGCTGAGGAGGTCACACAGGAAGAACTTAGACTTGGATTCAGAGTTTTTATTTTTAATTATTGCAAAGGATTGTGGAAAGTTGGGTTTCAGTCTTCACCTTCCCTTCAATCTTTCTGTCTTGGTTATGTCCTTTGTAGTCTTTGGAGAGAAATGTGAGGTGGAGGGGTACAGCTCTAAAATTTGGGAGTGCTTGGAGTCTTTACCTTCAGCAGATTTATCCCTGAAAACACATAGCCAAAGGACAAAGATGAAACAGAAGTGCTGACAGTGCATTTCCACTGCTTGTGCCTTGTACACTACAATTCCTAAATTCCCACAGCAGCTCTGCCTCAATTTCTGTAGGATTCTTCTCTGAACCACTCTGACCTCTCCCTTCCATGTCTGCCCTCATCTCCTCTTCCCAGAGGCTGCAAATGTCAGCAAGTCCTGCTGATAATTTGCATTTTGAGGCTTCAAAACCCTAATGCTTGTTATGGCATGGTTGTGTTCTCCCAGTGCCTTTGTTGCTGCCATCACCTAATTGAATTTAATTTTACATAACATCAGATATCTGTAGATGTTTATAAAGTTGGGGATATCTTTGCAGCTGTTTTGTACTGGGAATCCCTCCATGCCAGGAATTTTGAACACCTGCCAGACTTCAGGCACCAGCATTTTTCCTTTCCTCCTCCTTTCCTCATTCTTTCTTTTTCCTCCTCCTTTCCACCTTTCTTTTTTCCTTTTTCTCCTGGGAGTATAAATAAGTTGTGATGTGCTGGATTTAGGCAGAGAATTGTGATTTATTTCCCAAAAAATCACAGGTCCTGTGAGTGAAGCTGCAGCTGGAGCTCTGACTTGCCTCTGGGCATCATTTAGGGGTTTCCATCTTCACAGTTTCCTGTTATTCTACAGCAAATCTCGAGTTTCTCACTTGAATTTTACTTTTTCTGTCAAACTGTTGTGAATCCACGTGCTCGTGGCTCTGCAAATATGAGCAGTTTCTCTGCTCAAACTGAGGATCCCTCTGGAGTGAGAGTGGAGTAATCCTGTACACCTTTTAAATTGAAAATTAATCTTACAGAGAGGAAAAAATAGAGTTATTTTTATACTTCCCACTTCAAAAATTGTAGGCAGGTTACTTAATTTTTAAATCAGCTTTATCTAAGTTGCTTAAATTTTTGACATCAAGTTTTTAAGTTGCATTTTAATCTCCAGTGATGTGTTGCCTTCTACCAGCTGGATTTCAGAGCTGTCCCATGGAGTTCAAATCCATCATCTCCTAATGGAGATAACAGAATTTACCCTTTCTCATGCACTCCAGAGAAGTGAATTCAATTGATTCTTTTTCATTGGCACTCCAGAGACTCTTTAGATTCCAGTGCTTTATAATCAAGTAAGAAATAGTGAGAACTGTTTTTCTTGCATTATATTTTTATAAATTTTTAAGTTTTATGTCGACTCTGGTGTGTTCTGAACTTCTGCCTTTTGGCCAATTTGACTCCCACGTTCTTTTTTTTTTTGTTTTTTAGTTCTGCAGGGCAAAAATCTCAGTAGCTTCTCACAAAGGTTCAATTTCCAGGTTGCTCTTAGTGACATTTTACAGACCTGTAAATCTTATTCCAGGATCATTCACAGATAAACTTCATTCTTTACAAGGAAATAAAAAGGTTCCACTTTGACTATCTTCTCTTTTACAGCTTCTTGGATCTTTCTTGTTTCCCAGACAGGCAAGGTCAGAATTGCTTCTTTACACAGGTCAAAATGAAATTTATTGAAAATCAGTCCAAATACTGCAATTTATTAAAGTATAATAGCAGGATTATATCTTGGTTTTTTTTCTATTTTATTTCACTACATAGATTTAAACCCAGTTATTTATCATAGCACAGTGTTGATGGTTCTAAATGCCTTAGGTGGCATCTGTGTGCTTTAACAGGGATAAAATTATTAATAGAAGTACAAACACTCCCAGAAATAAAGAAAAAAAAAAAGCTGCATTTTTTCATTTCACTTCTCTCCTTTAAAGTCCTTTCAGTTGTTCCATCTCCTCAGGAGTCACTGCATAAAAAACAAACAGAAATACAAAAGGAAAAATAAGCAGCTTTTTTTTTTTTCTCTCATGTAATTGATGTTGTGGCTCACTTTTGGAGTTATGCATCCTACTTTTTATTTTGGATGTATTATTGGAAAGGTGAAGTCATCTCTAAGCAGGCAGATGAGTGATGGATAAAACTGATAAAGTGTTTTTACCAGGCAGAATCAGCTCCAAGGTTTGTGGCTGTTCCAAGGCCACAGCCCTTGCTGGAAATAGCAAGCAGCAATAAATTGACAGAAACCAATGATTCAACCTTAAAATTCCAGAGAACATGAGCAGAAATCCACTCCCAGCTCACAGCAGTGTTTTGTGCACATAAATTCCTTTTTTTTTTTGCATTAAAGTTTAAGAAGATTTGGAGCAGCTCTTGTATAAAAAAATATCCTGTCCAGGATGCAGACAGTGTAATCCTCAGCTCTGTCAAAATTCCAGTCTGTGTAAACCTGGGAACAAGATTTCCATGGGCTGGATTGTTCCATCTCCCTACTCTGGGCCAGGCTGGAGAAGTTTATTAGAGAGAGGGACCATGGCACACTTAAATTCTTCACAGCAGGAGGAATTTGCAGCAGAGGAGTTTCCTATCCCTTATTTTTTAATTATAAAATTAAATCAGCTGGGGGTTCAGTCCCTGAAAACTCTCTCTGGTAATCCATCCCTCCCCATGCCAGTCTCCCTGTATAATCCCATATATTTCTGGTATGGGATGCTTGCTGGGAATGTTTTCTGGGAGCTCAGATAAAAGGTGGAGAAGATCTCCATGCAGGATTAGGCCCAACCTTTGTGTCAGCATCAGGACAGATTTTAATTTCTGTGAAATTCTCTTTTCTTCTCCTGTCCTTCACCTCTTGAGCCACACAGGTTTCACTGTTTGCTTTTAAACATCCTACTGGCATCAAAACCCCACAAACCTTGGCAAAAAAATCCCATTTAGACTGCATTGTCCCAAATCTGTGCAGGGATCTGAAATCTGGGGGAATTAATAGCTCTGACCTGCACCTGCTTCATTCCTGCAGAGCCCTGATGGGAGAACCATTTTCCAGATGAGCTTCCAGCAGCATCTCTGCCAGTGCCAGGCTGCCTGTGTGATTTATCCTCGTTCCCTGTGTGCCCAGAGAGTGCCTCGTGCTCCTGGACAGATGGTTGCATGATTTGCAGTCCCCACCAGCTCTCCCTGATGATTTCTGCCTTCAGCAGCCATTGCCATGTTTATTTTTGGTCCCGGATTATTGCCTTGCTTTTTGGCCAGCACTGGGCTTTCTGTATCCACCCAGAAACCAAATCTGCTCAATCACCGAGGAGCTGCTGGCTCTGTGGTGTTTTATTCTTTTTTTGTTTAATTGTTAAAAGTATTGTTTTCATTTTAGAAAGCGAGCTCTCCCATGGCTGGTTTTTATCCTGGATAATTCCAATGTGCTGACCCAGTGGCTTTCCTTTGGATGCTCATTTTCTCTCTGCCATCCTGCTGTTTGTCAGCACCTCTGGCCTTGCCTAAATCCAAGAATATTTTAATGTATCCATGGGAATTCACATTTTGCTGCTTTCTTTCAAGTACAGTAGGGCTCAGCTGATGGCCCAACACCTTTTTTCATTTGGATAATAAACTGGTTCCCTGGACTGGAGAAAATATTCCCTTTTTATTCCCTCAATATTTGTGTTCACACAAACATCTTCTCTTTGAATACTGATTTCTCTCTTAATATTTAGGGTTCTTCAGTAGTAGAAAATCCAGTTAGAGCACAGCCCTCACTTGAAGCAGATAATGGGATTTATTTCATTCATGTCGATTGGGGCCGTGTTACAACACTGCCCCTGAGTCAAGCTGCATTTTAGACATAAAAATAGGCCTGATTAGGCACTGTGGTTAAAATGTGATTTAGTTACACCTCAGCTGCAGAGCATTTTTATCCTGGGCACAATCCCATCTTTGTGGAGCTCAGGTAGAGAACATTTCTTGTGCAGCACTGCTGACCCCGGGGCTGAGGCTGCCAGAGCTGCTGGGGTTTATCAGATAAACACCTATAAACTGCTTGTTTGCTGCTGCAAATCCTCTGGAAATTTTCTATTAGCAGCCTTTACAAGTCCTCCTGGCCTCAGAAATAAATCTGCTGAACTCTGCTGCTTCATTCCTTCTCTGTGGTGTTGTGCATGGACAAGAAATAACTTTGGCTTGGAGCACAGGAATCCACCACTGCCCTCATCCTGTAGAAGAGGCCTCTGTAAATCAAATGGAAAAGCAAATCTACAAAAAAAAAAAAAAAAAAAGGGGGAGGGTTTGTAGCAAATGGGGTTGTAGATAACCTAGAAATTACTGCTAATTAAGAAGAATGTAGGATTAAAATCCAAACTGGAAAAGATCAAAGAAACGAGGCAGATAGCAAGAGCCTCCATTTCCTCATTCTGTCAGCCTGCAAAGTCTTCATTTAATATTTGCAAGGACTTGAAGAAATTGCTACTCAGAGAACTCCCTCAAATTACTGTTCTTCAGCAGAAAACACCTCAGTAAATGCCAATCCACGTTTGTAGAGCTGGGATCATGAAGTGCTTGCTGTCACCTTGCAGTATTTCATTAATGCACCATTCCAGCTGATAACTTAGGTATTTTAAAAATTGAAAGAACTCTCATCACTTTAAACTCCAGGAGATGGGATGTTTGTCCTGAGTCTTTGTGGGAGTGTTAGCAGTGACCAGCAGCAGTGGAGTGCTGGGAAGTGGGAAGGAAAAACCAAAGGCACTGCAGGGATTGGATAAGGGAAGAGTAGCAGGAAATTATAGGATTTATTAAAGGAGTTGCTGTCCTGCTCTTACAGTGTTTCTGGCCTGCTCCTGCTTTTTATTTTTGACTGAGATTCCCAGTTAATTCATGTTAATCACTGGGTGTACCTGGTTTTTGGTGGTTTTGGCTTTTCATCCCAGCCCCAAGATTAGATTGCTTTTTGAATGAAATCCAGGTCTGCTGTTCCCAATAAACTTCCATTTCTGATTCATGGACACCACAGCCATAACACCTGCCACAGGATAATTTTCCATAGCAGTAAATGATACGAAAATGCAAAAATCAAAAAGTCTCTTATAGGCAAAGATTTTGCCCCTCCCTTTGGGCTCTTTTATTTATTTTCTTTTTCTGTTTTAAAGACATTTCACCTTGTACAACGTCCCAGTTCTGTTGAAGTACAGAAAACTCCTTTTCACCCATTGAACCAGGAAGCTGTGGATGTTCCAAATGGATTTTCCTGTCACCATCCTCCCAGGATGTGGAGCACAGCAGAACAGTCTCCTTGGAAAGAGCTGCTGGGATGCATCCTGAGAGTCTTGTGCATCTAAATCCTGAAGTCTTGTGCATCTAAATCCTGAAATCTTGTGTCTCTTTAACTCCTCTGCAGCTTCAGCTGCCTCTGATGTGTTTTACCCAGCTGATCAGCACTTCTGGCTCCCAGTGTTTCACTGGAGCTTCCACAATCTGCCCAGATTATCCAAATCATCCCCATCCTTTTGATGGCTGCTTTCAGTTTCAACCTTTTCCACAAGCAAGCTGAATTTCTCCTTGGAAAATCTCAATATCCTTTCACTACTCTTCTGAACCACAACCCTATTTTTGATTTATGAGCCTTTTTCTTCCTTTGCTTCTCTCTCTTCTTTGTAACCACTGTAACCAATTTACCTTTTCAGAGATAAACTGCAATCCAAGACAGATCCAATCTTAACAGTGGAAGTGCCTTTTTTTCCAATGGCAAAACACTCAGAGCTGATTTGCTTTGAGATGAAGCACTAATCCCAGTTATTTAAACTTTCCTTCACAACTAACAGGCAGAGTGATCAGGATGGAATGGAGAGTTTTCAGTTTATATTTTATTTCTTGTCTTCATGGTGTTAAGTAATGTCATGGTGCTAAATGGGGACAGGGAACATGGAAAAAGAAAGCCCCAGAGTTAATAAACCATTAAAAGGAAAAGGCAAAGGAAATAGAGGTGGATGGGGTGGATAAACAGTCAGCAGCAAGTCTCTCTTGCAAGGAAAAATTCATGTCTGGAAAAGCCTGAGAAGTTTTTGTTGTTGAAACTCCCATTTGTGTAGTTCAGGGAGCTCTGCAGGAGAAGGGAATTGGGGGTGAACATTGATCATCTTCCTGTTTTTTTCCAATCTAAGTGATTTTCTGCCATTTTGGGGGTGTCTGGGCTAATTTTTCCAGGATAAGGGGTGTGATTTAGGGATGGTAAAGCCACATGTTCCTGTAGTCCCTGGGCAGAGGGATCTCTGGAATGTGGCAGGTGTGGGCCTTGCTTATCACCTGCAGCTCTGATAAAGGTGCTGGACTGAGCTGGGAGTGCAAAAACACATCAGAAGGAATGATGTGAAATTACACAGATACATTGAAAGCTGTTGGAAATTTAAAAAGTCACATCTGCCTTTCCAAATTAAGATACCACAGCTTTCCATTTCTGTTAAGCCAGCTGAAACCTTTTGGTGTGTGAGCTCGCTCTCAACCTGTGAGCAGCTCATCCTGCTTATTCTGAGCTATGCAAACTAAACAACAACTTCAAAAAAAAACCAGAATAAAACTTAGATCACGTGGCTCCCTGGAAGTTTTTGCCAGCTGCTCCCACGTTATTGAGCCATCTATCACCAGGCTGGTGCAGCGTTTGTGGTGATGCATTGCACTGATGCATCGTTAGGGGAACTGTATCCTGTGATAGATTAGTCAATAACAGTCCTGAGGAGGGAAATATTTGGAGAAATCAAACTCCAGAATCGGATTTCTAAAATGATCTGTAAGTGCAGTGTAAATGGGAGGTATTGACAGCTCGTGTTCTGCTGTTCTCTGTGTGTGTGAGAATTTCTGTGCACCAGGGACTCGTGCAACCAACAGCATCTGATTTCCTTACCACAGGCTCTGGGGTAAACAGGAATGAAAGGAAATTGGGGAAGGAATATAAGGAATTAGGAGAAGGAATAAAAGCAAATAGGAGAAGGAATATAAGAAAGTAGGGGAAGGAATAAAAAGAAATAGGAGAAGGAATAAAAGGAAATAGAAGGAATAAAAGGTAATAGAAGAAGGAATATAAAGAAATAGAAGAAGGAATATAAAGAAATAGAAGAAGGAATACAAGGAAGTAGGAGAAGGAATACAAGGAAGTAGGAGAAGGAATACAAGGAAATAGGAGAAGGAATAAAAGGGAATAGGAGAAGGAATATAAGGAAATAGAAGAAGGAATAAAAGGAAGTGAAATAAAAGGAGGAATAAAAAGGAATAGGAGAAGGAATATAAGGAAATAGAAGAAGGAATAAAAGGAAATGAAATAAAAGGAGGAATAAAAAGGAATAGGAGAAGGAATATAAGGAAATAGAAGAAGGAATAAAAGGAAATTCCTTTTCCTCAGGGAGGTCCCTCACAAATTTGGTTTTGCCAGGCAATTCAGGTATCTGGTGTGCTGGAAAATGTTTGCAGGATTTATCCTTGAAATCTGTACCAGAGTGTGCAAGGATCCTTTACATTTTCTGCTGAAGGGATTTTTGAGGAGAAGCAGACTTGGCTCACTGCCATCACCTGTCCCTTTCCCCAGTCAGGGCTGGTGACAGTTCTGGGCTCTGGCAGGGCAATCTCTGGGGCTGCAGCTTTGAGGAGAATCCCGTTGAAAATGGGGTTTAATTTTCAGCAGTGTTCCCTCACTTTGAGTGGGTGTGAATGGAACTCCAGGTGAACAACTGCAAGTGCCAAAAAGCACAAAAACCCCTTTTGTTTATCATTCAGGACACCCTCCTTCCTGCTTTTTCCTATCCCCAAGGTTAGACAAAAATACTTTTTTACCATCCAGAGATAAGGATTTAACCTTCAATATGCAAATTATTTAATAAGCAGCATGACCTTATTAAAACAAAGTGCTTTGCTTCCATTCTTGGCTCTTTAAAGAAACACCATTAACAAAAAAGAAAAAAAACAATAAAATGATTGTGCCTCTATGGTTGTGCAGGGAAATAAATAACTTAGGACATGACTAATCTCATCTTGGGCTAAAATCTCTTCCAGTGAGCTATTTTTCAAATAAGTTTCATAATTGGCAAAGATGTTTATATTCTTGTTTGTTGGTTTTTTTTCCCTAAATTGGGTGATAGCTGTAAATGGTGAAAAATGAAATACCAAAGATAAATATTTGTGAAATGCCAAAAGGTTAAATCAGAATTTATTGGGGATTTTTTAAGGCAGCATTTTTGCAGTGGTTTTTGGGAACTCTGAATGAGGATTTGTGAAGCAAATCTTGTTAAATTTTTCGTGGTGTTGAGCTCCTTCTGTGAGTTGGGTCAATTCACACAACAGTGGCAAAGTTCAGGATTTGGAGATTGGGGTGTGGAGTGACATTATTTGGTCTCAGTTTGGAGGGCATGAAAATTCTGCTCTAGATTTCAACTCTCTAATCTTAATAAGAGAAAAAAAAAAGAGTTCTAACTTTATCTGCATATTTATTTTTCACTATGAAAACCTTTGGGTTGTGTAGAACATTTAGGCTGGAGAAGTAGAATTTATTTATTTTTAATTAAAAAAAATTTTTCTTATGCTCATTCTTCACTAAATGAACCTCAGCCTCATCCCAGGATCCATCCTTGTCACAGGCAGGAAAGGGAAAATCCAGAGCTAAATTGCAGTGATCCCTCTACCTTTAAACCCACTTGGGAGTGGGAAATCCTTCATAATTATTCAGCTTTTCTATTTTAGAGGATTGATATTTATAAATTTTACAATTTACAATAAGTTGTGTTCTGGTGCTGACTGAAAACACAAAAGTTTTCTGTCGTGTCAGTCTGAATTTTCAGTGAAATGATGCAGTCAAGAAACAACAGAAAGGGTTAAAATGAACCATAGAAAGAAAAGAATAAATTTCTGTGGTTAGATTGAATCTTAGAAGCTGACAGCAATAATTATTTGTAGTTTGTCCACAGGAAATTTCATGATTTTAAGCCAGTTTTGGGTGTATTCAGCTGTCGTGGTCCTTTCCATTCCATGGGAATAAAAAAACCCAGGAAAACCCCTGAAAACAGGAGCAAGAAAAATATTAAGCTGCATAATCTGATAAAATTCTGACATAATGAAAACAGTTTCACTTTGTACATTTTTCCCAGATCTGCTTAGTCTGGAATTCCAAATTTTCCTGTACATTTGGAGAGCCAAACACAAACTTCTCAGCAAATCTCCCTTTCTCATTCAGTGCTTTTCCCAAAATTCCCTTGAATTATCACCTGCTGAACATAGAAATCCAGAACAAACCTCCAGCAGTTCCTCCCATCAGAAATAACCAAAAAACAGAGGCAGACAATAAATAAAAATAAAAATAAATCTCCCCAGACTGTAATTCCCAAACTGGAATTTGAGGGGTGAGGCTGAGGAATTGGTCTGAACTCCTCCCTGCAGCGTTTTTGGAGGAACACAGCACTCCTGTCTCCAGAGTTGTGAATGTTTTCCTTTGAGCATCAAGGCAAGAGGAGGAAAATTCTGATTCAGGGAGATGAGCTGGAGTTTCCTGCAGCTCTCCCTGAGGATAAAGGAGTTCTGCCCTGGCTCAGGCCTCTCCAAAAAGCAGCTTTACCACAGCAGGTCACGTTGTTCTCCCACCTGAACCACTCCAGCTTCACCCAAGAATAATGAAATTAATTTTGCTGAAACTTAATTTGCCCTCTATTAATTACCCACCTGAGAGCTTAAATCATTTTGGAGCCGAATTAAATTCTTTTCATCTCCTTTTCCCTGGTTTATTTCCCACTTAGCAGACGAGATGCAAAACACAATTTCATCAGGTTGAGAGAGAAAGCTGTGTCCCTGCTCAGTGTTTATCTTGCTGTTTAATTTTGAGATTATCTTTAGTGCCTTGGCTCTCCAAAGCAGATGGGCTGTAGGCTTGCTGTAAATCACCCTCAAAGGAGCTGTCTCTTAATGCCTGGGGCTGGAAGATGTAGGTGCTGCTGGAGCCCACACTGCACCTTGCCCATTTTTGCTGGTGTTTCTTTATTTTTCCACATCGTTGCCATTGCAATGTGACTTCAGTTGCTTTTCCTAAGAACTAAAATAGTGGGTTTACTTTATTTGCTAAATATTTCTTATCCCTGCACATCCCTTCACTGTTGTAGTGTATAAAATGAAATTATCTGAGGGGAAAAGTCACAGCTTTGGGGTGGCTCCTAAAGGAGAAAAAGTTAGCCAGATCTGCAGCAAATTAATAGGAATTAATCCTCAGCAGAAAAAGGAGAACTGGGGGGGAAAGAAATGAAGATGTGCTCAGCCACTATAAAAATGGGGTTTAGCTGCTATAATTCAGTCATTATTTCACTGTAATTATTCAGCCATATTTAAGAGAAATTTCTGGATTTTTGGAACTTTTAAAATGATTCTTGAAGGACAAAAATAATTCTATTTCTTCCTAATAAATAGCCTGAGAGTGACATTCCGCTCCTTTTCCAGGGGTTTACCTGTTTTTACTTGCTCATGCCTTGAGCCCCTTGCAGGCAGAATTCATACATTGGATTCACCCAGCCAGCTCATTTTTCTTCTGCAGCTCAGTTCTTACCTCTCATTTTGCCTTCACCTGAAACTCTTCGGGTTCTACCTCACTCCCACCAAGCAGTTGCTCCCATCCCAGGTAGGAAACAGCTGCTATCCCAAATAAATCAGGGAATTCTCAGCTATTTCCCAGTGCCAGATGACAGCACAGCACCCACAAATCTCAGGGTGCAGCTCCAGCTGCTCCATAAGTTATTTATAATGTTGCTGCTTGAAATGTTTTTATTGTTTTTGGCTTTTTTGATCACCCTGCTTTTAGCACTTTCTGTGCAGCAGAAATTCCTTTTTCTGTGACCTTCAGGCTGAAAAAAATAAAGCTGGGATAGGAAGATATGAGCTGCAGATGGATGACATGAATAACTCAGGACAGAGCAGCCTGTGAGTTGTTCAGAGTTCATCTCCTCCTTCTGCCAGGAGCTCATCATTCCATGATCTGTTCCAGGGAAAGGAAACTTCTCCTCATGTATAAAAACTTCCCTCAAACCACTGAGGAGTCTGTTCCCAGCAGGCAGAGCTCCATCCTGATACTGAATTTGATTTTTCCCACTTTGCTTCTGGTTCTGGTGTGCCTTGGGGTCAGCTCTGAATTAGGTGCTGGAGATTCCCCTTGGCTGTTTTTGGGTTTCTCTGTTTTGCCAACAAAGTCAGCAGCCCTGCAAGTAGGGCTCTGGTGGGTGTTTTTAGGAAGGGCTCCATATGTGCCACAGAGCTGCAAGAGCATCTCAGGAATCTGGGAGGAAGCTGAAGTTCACAGCTGAAATCACCAAGTTGGAATTCCAGCAGAATTAAGGGAAAAGTTTCCTTCACCTCTCATTGCCTCTGCTCACCCTGTGTGTGTTTCACCAGGGACATCTTCAACAGCTGAAGCTTTAACCAAACTTGGGGAAGAAACAACAAATGAGGTTTGGTTTTGTAATTAGATAACTTAAAAATAGGAATATAACCAAGTAATTTGGGGGGAAAGTGGGGGAAACCCACAGCTTTGGGGTGGCTCTGAAGGAGAAAGTTATCCAGATCTCCAGCAAATTAACAGGAATCAATCCTCAGCTGGGAGGAAAAGAAAGGAAGATAAAATGGAATTTAACTGCTGTAGTTTAGTTATTATTTCATTGTAATATTTCAGCCATATTTAAGAGAAGTCATTGGGGTTTTTTTAACTTTTAAAATCTTTCTTGGAGGAAAAAATAATTCTTCCTAATAAATAGCCTGAGAGTGACATTCCTCTCCTTTTCCAGAGCTTTACCTGTTTTTACTTGCTCATGCATTGAGCCAATCTGCAGGCAGAATTAATACATTAGATACACCCAGCCAGCTCATTTTTCTTCTGTCACTTTTGCCATGATTAATGATAGTGAAAGTGTGTTTAACTCTGCTCCAAATGACACTTCTGCTATTGCTCAGTGCTTGGATACTTTTTGAGTCTGTTATCATTAACTAAAAATAAATTCCAGTTAAACTGCAAAGGCAGATAAAACCATTTCTTTCCCTATTTCCTTCCCTTTGTTGTTTATTCTTGCTTTGTCCTGTTGAAATTGCTGGTTTTATGCATTTAAATTTTGTGAGCATTTCCAGCAGCTGTAAAGATTATGCAATTCAGGGGCATTTAAGCATCCTGTATTTTATAAACATGGAGTGATATATTGATATCTCCTTTAAATGGACAGTTTCAAACTCATAATTGTCCAGCTACTAAAAGCTCTGGGCCCTGAGGTGGCAGGGAGATAAAAAAATATCTCTCCCATCTGATAAAGCAGCTTTAAAGGGAATCAATACCTGAATCTATCACCTGCTTTTATAACAATATCCTGCACTAGAGCAGAGCACAAAAAATAGCCAGGAAACCATTAAGGGCAGGAAATTCTTCCAAAGTGGTTTCTCATAAACCAGAAAAAAGGGTCAGAGGGGATGAAGGATAGCAAGGGATTGTTGCTAGAATTGCAAAGAAATATTTTAAGGCTAAGAGGGATTTTTAGGAATTTTAAGGCTTTCCTTGCAGAAGAGCCCCTGAGTGTCCCCAGGGCTTTCCCAACCTCAGTCATTCTGTGATTATCTTGATTTTTCCTTCATTTTCCCTTTCATGAAAAGGTGAAATGATTTTAAATTTTATTCCTACCAGGAAGTGGGAGTAGAAATTCCCAGTGCTGGTCATGAGGAGAAGAAAGAATTCCCAGAATTTATTTAGACTCTGCTGCAGAGGCTTGGAGGAAGTGGTTGGTGGGTGAATCCTTCCAGTGCTCCTTGTGGAAAAAAGAGAGAGGATTGATGGATTCTATCTTTAGTGAGTATTTGCAACACATTGTGAGTCTCTCTGGGTTTTGAGTCACTGCAAAGCAAAACTACCTATTATCAAAGCTCATTATTTCATAACCAACCTGCTCATCAGCCACTTAAAAATAGGGGAAAAAAACTTGCATTATTAATGCAGATTGGTATTGCTGTGTGAAAACTGCTCAGCCACTGTGAAAACTGCTTGTCCACTACCAGGCAAAAAGAAAAATTGAATTATTAATGTGTATTATTAATTCTACCCCAAATCCCTTAAAGGGATATGAAAGGTTTCAGCCTTTCTTTTGAGGAGATTTTTGAGTGGTGAAGCAGGAGTGTGCAGAACATAAATAATGAATGAGAAATGGAGAATTAGCCCCCAAGAAAAGCAAAATATGTATTGTTAGTGCATATTATTTGTATTAAATGGAATCCCCAGGAAGAGAATTCCAGGAGTGCAGATGTGGTGCATAATCAATGGACAGAAGGAAGTCAGGGATCAGGAGTGTGCTTTGCCTGGCTTGGGGAATTCCAGAATCCTGTTGGGAAATGGGTTGAGCTCAGTGGAAGTTCTGAGGAGGGGCCAAGAAGAGACCAGGGGGAATTCCTGGGATCAGGGATGGGTTTGCTGGAAGAGGAAAGAAGGGGACACAAACTCTGCATTCACATGTAGGTGGCTGCAGAGATCAGCACATTTTCCCCCTGTCTTTGTGACAAGATGCAGGAGAGCAGGTATGGAAGGTGGTGTCAGAGATGAAGAGTGATGTCTTCATCAGGTTTTACTTTTGCTCTTCCCTTTCCCCTGAGGTTTAGGGAGAGCCTTTGGCTTTGGCTGGGAAGCAGAAACAAACATTCCCAAATGTCCCATTTGCTTCATCTCTGGAGGTGTAGAGAGCTCAACCCAGGAGCTCCAGCAGAGCCATTAAAACTCTGACCTGTGTCAAATCTGCTGGATCAAGAACACAAATGAGATGCATTTCCTGGGACAGAACCTCCTGGTTTCAGACCCATTTTGTAAAACATGATCTGTATTTAAGCCCCTTTTAGAGGGTTTGGAGACATTATCAGATGTGCTTAGATCAAGCCTAACCTCTTTTGATGGTCTAACAAGTTGTAGGGTTTTGATTGAATATCCAGTCTGCCAGTTTATTTTACTGAATAATAAAATAAGTAAATAGTCTGATCCTTCCTAGCCCGGCTGTTAGGGCCAGAGGCTTCACTGAACTCAGTGTTTTTTTGCAGAAAGAAAATCTGACCTGATTAAAAATCTTTAATACTAGGAAATAACAAACAGCAAGCTGAACAGTTTGTACTGAATGAACTGGGAAAGATGGTACAGAGAGTTTGATTCCATCCATGAAAAAATGGCCAAAAGCAGGTGTTAGGGCAGGGCAGGGTATTTATAAACTCGGAGGAGGGGAGGAATTAGGGCAGGGTTTAGGGAGAGGATCCAATAAAGAAAGGTGATGAGGAATATTAAAATTATTGCAGCAAAAGGGAACCAATGATACCAGAGGAAGCAGAGAAGTTCCTGGCAGTGATCAGCATATGGAACTGGAGGATTCTGGGGATGGTTTTTACTCACCACTATTACAAAAGTTTTCCCACAGCCTTAAGCCATGGTCATCTGCACTTCTATTAGAACCCCAACATCAGTGCTGCTTATTTTGTTGAATTTTTAGCCTGGGAAATCTTCCTGCCCTGGTTTGGAAGTCTAAAAGTGGCTTTAAGCAGATGCTTAAAGCAATTTTTTTGTTTTGTTAACAGTGGCATCGCTGGGTGTGTGTGAGCAGGTGTGATCCCCTGCATGGAGTGATCCCTGTGGTCATTCCTGGTCAGGTGGAACATCCCCACACCTGCAGCAGCAGATCTGAGCTCAGGCTCTGCCCCAGCTCCCCCAGGCCTGCACAGTGGCTCTGTTGATCTGCTAACAGGATTTTTTGGGGGGTGAACGTGGTGTTACCCAACCTTGTGGTTCTCTCCTCATCTGCATGGTCCCAGAGGAGATTATCCATCCTTGTGGGTCCCCCTAGCTTCACATGCCTTTATCCCCTTCACCCCATGCATGGCAGGGGTAAACTGGCTGTTGGGAGGTTCTTGGGGAAGTTTTTATTGGGGAAAGGCAGAACCAAAGTCTCAAGGTGTGAAACCAGTGCTGCAGTCAGTGCCTGGCTTCCTCTCCCACAAGGAATTCCTGTGGATAAGGGACAGCAAAGAGTGAGAACCCAATAATGGGTGAGGGGAGGATCTGCTCAGGAGCTGGAGAACATCAGATTTGTTTTGAAGACATATTCAGCCATCAAATCTTGTCTTTTGATCTTGAATTTGTTTTGCAGATTTATTTTGGTTGCTCTGTTAAAAAGCAGTCGTTACTGTTATTATTATTTATTTATTTATTATGGAATTACCATTACCCAGCAGATTGTCAAAGCTACACAACACTGATACATTTTAAACAACCCAACATTGGATTTTTTACACCCTTCTTCCTGCAGACCTGAACAACTGCAGAACAGATGGTTCAGCTGCTAGTGGAGGTAAAAGGCTCTGCAGATTAAAAAATTGTTGGCTATTTTTATGCCATTTCTGCTTTGGCATTTTGCCTCACTTTTGCATCTTTGCCTAGCACATAAAACGAGGCATTGCTGAATGTTTTCAACTTTTTAAAACAACTTCTAATGATGCACTTTTTATTCTGTGTAGGAGCTCAAAAGTGAGAGCTGACCCAAAGAGGGAGACTTAAAAGTAATGGAGTATCTTTGGAATTTCTGATGAAAATATTTTGGCTTAGGATTTTTTTCTCTTTCCATTAAAGTCACTTTCCCTGAACAGGCTGTGGTAAAAATTTGCTCCTTTAAAATAATTCTGTCTCAGCACATTTTAACCATGTTATATGGACATAGTGGCCTTCTAAAAGGCAAAATTTGGTAACAAAATTCACTTTCTCAAATGTTGTTTTTCTGGGTTGTCTTGAGGGTTAGATTGAGGGTTAGACCCCACAGCCACAGCTGGATTTGGGAGCAAGAATTGCTCACAGCAAGGCAGCTGCTCTGAGGTTCTCCAGGGATGAAGTTGAGTTCCCAGTTCTGTTTTTGCAGAGAGGAATCCTCACTCCTCAACTCCACCTGAGTGCAGAGCAGGCAGGCAGGGTCTCCAGAGTGCTTGGAGAGTCTCCAGCTGCTGGCTGGAATTCAGAGGGATTGGGGCAATACTGGCTGGAGATCCCAAAAAATTCCTGTTCTTCTTCTTGTGCCTGCAGGGAAATTCTGGCCACCCCAAATTTTTCACTCTCATCTTCTCCCCCACCACCTGCACTCAGTTGTTTCTCTCTTTTCCACGGGTACAGGTTTTTAATGATCAGTGTGATCTCCACAGGGACAATATTTAAGGAACTGTGATACTTAACAGCCTCCTTACCTTAATTGAGTGTTTATCTCAGCTATTAAATATTCTTCAGAGTTCTTTTGGAGAAAAACCTTGAGGTGCTCATTAAAATTAATGTGTGTGGTTGGTTTGTTTAGCTGCCAGAAAAAGAAAACACTCACAAGTGTTTTAAGCCTGGTAATGTGCAAAGGTGAGAACCAGGATGTGAGGGGTGTGAAGGAATTGGGAGCAGCAAAAATTTTTCCTAATTTCAGTTTTTTCCTTAATATTTCAAACCTACACATGCTCTGATTGTGAAAAAAGGTGAAAAAGCACAGGGGGATTTTGGCTAAAGGTATTTTTATTAGTGATACACTACAAAATTAAAGGGAAAAGGAGACAGAAGGTAAATCCTCAATATTGATGCTGTAAATTTAGCAAGACTTTGGAGTCACACAAAGCAGGCACAGGCAGCTGCTCAGCTGGTGCTGAGCCCCAGGTCACAGAAGATTTGAAGCAGCATTAAATTACCCTGCTGCCATGGTAGGCACTGGAAAGGCCAAGAAAAAATAGATTCTGTGGGTAGGGATGAAATATTTTAGACAACTGATTACCTCATGCAAGAAAATGAGTTAATACTTGCAGCAGCCCTATAAATTGTTTCTTCTTTTGGGAGTCATTTTCAGCCACTGTGATATTTGGAATTATTAAGGGGCTTTTCTTTGTGGGCTCTGGGTAGTGCCAGTGTCAGAAATCCCATTTTTGGAGATGAGGGCACAGAGCCCACACTTGTGTCTTGATAGTGGACAAGGTGAAAGTGGGGAGTTTTTACCTTAAATACAAGATTTTGCTTAAGAACCACGAAAATGTGGATGTGAGCACTTTGATAATGGGAATGCTGTGCTTCTCTCCCTGAGTGTGTGTGAAATGGGCTCAAGTTGCACCAGGAAATGAAGATATTAGGAAAAATTTCCTCTTGCAAAGGTTGTCAAGCATTGAGACAGGCTGCTAAGGGAAGTTGGTAAAGTTTCCATCCTTGAAATGTTCCAAAAAATGTGTGGATGTGGCACCTGAGGATGTGGTTTGGTGGTGGACACTGGGACTTGATGAGCTCAAAAGTCTTTCCCAACATTAATGATTCTTTCTGAGATTGAAATATTTAGTGAGGAAAAACTCAGAATCAGTCAATTAAATTCTGAAATGAGAAAAGATTTCCATAGCACAAGGGCTGGACCATGAAAATCACTAATAAGGAACATAAAATCCATCTGTTATTACTGTGGGTCAGAATCAGGCAAAATTGGATCACTTTTTTTTGTGCTAAGCTTTTGTCATGCTACTTTTATATCCAGGTGATTTCAGTTTGTTCAAGCCCAAAACAAAGGTGAGAAATAGGGGAACTGGACAGAAAAAAAAAGATATTAAAACTGTCTTACAGGGATTTGTAATGTACTGGTTTATCTGGGTTCAGGGGAAGGAATAATGGAATTATTCCTGGCACTGACAGTGCTGACAGCAAGGTTGATTCTAGAGTGATAATGGAAGATAAAGGGAATTTGGCCTTCATTTGAATAATTGGTTGTCAAATGCAAAAAAAGGCAAGCAACAGTTTAAAAATAAATAGTGTGTTTGGGGATTTACAGAAGAAAGAGGAAAAGGCTTAAAATTAAGCAAAAAAAAAAATAATTAAATGGCCTAAATGAAAAATGGGATGAATGAAAAAATTACTGAAGTATTAACACAGCAAAATGATCTCACAGGGAGTGATTTGAGCTCTCTTTTAAACAGAGAATATTATGTATTTCATTTGGGTTCCAGTCAGAAAATCAGCTCTGCTGTTTCAGGGTGACTCTGAATTGTCTGCAGCAATAAGAGAATTCAAATAGCACAGTGAAGGTTTATCAAAAATAAATTAAATGGAGAAATTTCACAGGTTGCAATGTCTAGACCTCAGTGATTTGTCCAGAGCAGCAGTGAGATTTCAGGGCTCAAAGTCATCTTTGGGTCATAAATTTGTGGAATTTAATTAATTTTCCATCAGAACCCAAAGAAAAGGTGCTAGGAGAGAATGGCAGATGTTCAGAAGACTTTGCAGCTACAATTTCCAAAAAATTCAGTGTAATGTGTTTAAACCACCAAATTCCAAAGGAGACCAGATGAGTTCATTCTGCTTTCCAGAAGTTTCTTGACTTCTAAAACTCAGGAGTCACTGTTCACCTTCTCAGTGTGATTTTTTTAAAATCTCCTTTAAGGATAGGGATCCATCTGTAAAGGAGTGTGGAGCACTTATAAAAACAATGATAAAACCACTTCCTCTGCTGGGTGTCTGAAGTGCTGGTGGAGGTGGCTGCACATCCATGCTTGGAATTGGAGAAGAGGTAACAAATAAAACGTTCAGTTTGCTGGAGTTCTTCTGGCAGCAGGACTGAGTTGTTCACTCTTAATAAACAGCACCTGGAAGAACAGGGCTGAGGAAGGAAAATTAGAAACTGAGCTTTTTGTGTCTTTGATCCTCTGCCCCTCCTCCTGTGCTGCAGTAAATATTGATTTGTGGGCAGGAGCAATGAGGGCTTTGCCTGTGCCCATTCTGATCTCATCAGAGGTGAGCAGGAAAGGGCAATACTTAATGACATTTTCCCCAGACCAGAAATCACTCTGGTATTTAAAATAACCCCAGCATTATGCTGAAGAAGTAAAATAGCTGTCATTGGGAATCAGCATTAGAGTCGTGCTGCAAAAATTCTGAAAAGGGGAACTCTCAAAGAAGCTCTGTAAGTATCACATCAGCTGTTTAGTGCTCTGAGAACACTTTTATTTTATTTTTAAAACAAAGCAGAGGTGCATATTAGAGTGGAAGGGAGAGGAAGGAGGTAGGAATTAAGTGGCAGTGTAAAATTGATGGATTTCTAGCAGGATTCTGTGTCCTGCCTATGGAGAGCTGCAAGGCAGTGTTCTGAAAAATCATGTCATGGCCTGACCCCGGTCCCAGGGAGGGCAGAAATGACATGAATTTAATGTTTGTTGAAGGGCTGATGTGTTGTTTTACACAGCCCAGGCCTCCTGGGTTCTCATCCTGCTAAAGTTCATGGCAGACAGAGCATTCCAAGCCCGTGTGCTGGGCAGGGAGTTGCTCATCTGTCAGCAGCTGGAGTGAGCCACGTCAGGCCGTGACACTTGGCACTTGTGACAGCACAGGCTGGCAAATGGAAAAGCCGTGCTTGGAGCAGGGGTGTGAATGTCACAGCTGCAATTCTGGCCTCTGGGAGGGTCAGGCTCTCACCTGCTCCCTGTGTGACCTCACACAGTGCCAGGGAGAAGTTCAGTCTCACACCTCGGGTGCTCAGCACGGCTCGGAGAGCCACACACCAGAACAGCAAAAACCCTCAGAACCTTGCTGATGAAGGATGTCATCTGCTCTGGGATTTCTTTCCAAAACCATTTAAATCCATCCCTGTGAGGGTGGGGATGCCCTGCAATAGTTTCCCAGAGCAGCTGTGGCTGCCCCTGGATCCCTGCAGTGCCCAAGGCCGGGCTGGACATTGGGGTTGGAGCACCTGGGACAGTGGGAGGTGTCCCTGCCCGGCAGGGGTGGCACTGGGTGGGATGTAAAGTCCTTTCCAGTTTTTATATCTTAACCAGGTTCCTTACCTTTATCAGGAATGTCAAACTGAGGGAGCTTTCAGCTGGCTGCACACCTCAGTTTGGTGTCAACACAAAATGTGCAAAATGCATCCACAGAGAGGGATTTGCTCTCACCAAGGCTTCAGAGCCACATCACAGCAGCAATTGGGCCAGTACTTTATTCTGGTACCCAGTTTTTAAGAAAAAAAGAAGAGAGATTTGATGTTAAAAGATACTGAGGTGTATTTCTAACCTTAGGCTGATGTTAAATTTGGGCAGATGTCCAGCTCCTGTGCTCATCAGTCCCAGGTGCCACCAAAGTTGTTGCACTTCATTGGGTTTAATTTTCCAGGGAAGCACATCCCTGTCTACAAGCAGATCTTTGCTTCAACTCAGCTGAAACTTGGGCTGGTGGCCCATCTTTGTGTGAGAGCCATCTCAAACTTTTAATAATCATCCAAAAAAACAAATCAGGAGAGTTTTATTGCTGCCTGGATCAGGAGACTCAGCCCTCCAAACCAGCAGTCAGGGTATTGGTGACTTCTCACACAGGGGCAGGATCTGCATTGCAACAACCTTGAGAAATTAGTGAAGAAGGAAAGAGAAAAGCCACAGTTAAGGAAAAAACTCATGAGGTAACACTTCTGTTTCTGATGCATCGTTGGATGCAATTAAATTTTTGGCAGGAGCAATGGTATGAAATGTTTTGTCCAGAAGGTTATTGTAGCTGGAGCTGAGGCTGGATGGCCAAACAACCATTGTCATCAGAACAGGGGGGAGGAAATTGGCTGCCTCTAGAAATGCAAGGCAAAGTGCTCATCCCAGTGGGAATCCCTGCTGGAGGTGGAATTCCTGATCCTGCCATTGTGAGGGTGGAAGAACCTGTAGGTACAAAGGGTGGATGTGGTTTTATTCCACAAGGAATAGACATCATTCCTCTATCATGTGAAACATCTAATTCAACCATCCTGCATTCTACACTCCTCCCCACTCCAAAAAACAACAAAACAAACCAGGCCACCCCAAAAACCCCAGAACAAACCAGCCACAAAAATACAGGAAAGCAGCACATTATTTCTGCAGGCAGTTAAATCACAGCCTTTTTATAAAACATAAATTCTGCCTTTCTTAGCTGAATGCAGCAACAGACACACTAGGTAACAAATTATGCAGATTTGCTTTTGGAGACTATTTCTTCCCCTTTTTTTCTACCACAGTTGTGTCCTTTAGAGAAAGCTGGTTGAAATGACAACACTTTAGAGGGAGAATGTGGCTGTGAGTGTTTCCCACCCTCTCTGGGCAGCCTGGGGAGTTGCTTGTGGCCACCCAGAGCTCTGCAGGGCTGGTTCAGGGCTGCTGCTCCCTGTGCAGCTGGGTGTGAAGGAAGTGAATTATGGAGCACAGCTTCTTGTTCTGTGTTCAGCCTTTCCCAAGGAGGCTTGGCTGAGCAGGGTGGGCTTTTCCCTGCCCTTGGAAGGAGAAAGCGTCTCTTGTTTTAGATTCATGTCGGGTAATTAGTTTTCTTCAGGCCAAAGAATAACTAATGCACTGTAGTTCATCTCAGTAAAGGGTCAAACAAAGGCTTTGCTGCTTTGTGAGAAGAAGTTACAAAGCAAGACAAATAAATACATCCTCCAGCTGAAGCACAGCTTTGTTCAGAAGCTTCAGGAGCTCTCATGGATTTGATTTAAGGGTCCATCCAAGCCCTCTGCAGAGCTTTGGTGAGGAGCTGAGTTTAATGAAGGAAATCACCAGGGCCCTGCAGAGTGGTGGGAGGCTCTGAGGCTGACAAACAAGCTTTGCTTGTTCTTTAGATGTGGTTTGTGAATAACATCTTGCTTCCCTTTCCTTTCAGTGCAATAAAGGGAAGGTATCAAAGTGTTCTGGCATTTCCCCTGGCTGCCAGGCTAATTAACCAGAGTGGAACTCTTTGTGTCATGGCTTGAGACTTCACTGATTGTATTTATCAAGGCAGATCAGCAGAGGATTTTTAGTTGTTTTATTTTTTGGCTTTTTACTGAATTAAGGTAGCTGGAAATGAGGCATGTCCTGGTTTGGGTGGTCTGTCCCCTTCCCTGTGCAGGGATGGAGGTTCCCTCACCTCTGGTGCTCTCCCTGCCAATCCACTGGTTATTTTCACCAATCTTCCTAAATACGATTCCAAACACCTTCAGACCAAATAGTTACACAAATAATGCTTCAGAAACAGAGTCTCTTGCAAGAACACAGAAGGATTAAGGGAGAATTGCAGCAGGGAAGGGCTGAAGATTGAGCAGCCAGGAGTGTTTCACTCAGAGTTGACACCATGTTTTGTGTCACAAATTTGCTTTTCAAAACTTCTCTGGGGAGAAGAAGAGAATGAACTGGCTGTCATTTAATTGATGCCCAACCTCAGTTATTTACAATCTAGTAAGGAGCTTACCCAGCAAACCACAAGGTTTTAAAATGTTCCTTGCAGTTCAGTGTTTCCTAAAGGACATGTCATCCACACCACCTTATCAGCCCCCAAAATTATATGTATTTATATAGACATACCTGTTTCTGGGAAAGGTCATCTCTGCTGAAATGTTAATTAGATATTGGTGCTGTTAGATATTGATAGACTAAAGTTCAGCTCTTTATCTCAGTTTTGTTGTAAATACAGTTTTAATGCTGTCTCCTAGAGATTCTTGTGGATAAAGAAAATTTCCTTTTAGTTTCCTTCCTCTCAAGTTGCTGCTCCCAGGAAAAGCACACCCATAAGTTAGTGCTGTAGCAATAAATTTAAATTCTTGAAAGCAAGAATTCAAACCCAGCAGTGCTGCTGCAGAAACTCTTAATAAATTAAACACATCCATTGCACTTTACCAGATTATTAAAACACTTAAATATTATTAGCTGGGTTGCCTGAGAGCAGTGGGCTTCTCTGCATGGAAATGTGTGCAGGGAAAAGCTTCCAAAAAGTCCCAGTAGATGGAGGATGCTCAACTTATTCCTTGCTTCTTTCTGAATTCTCTGTGTAGCAGCCTGGATTTTTCCTGAAATTAATTGTTTTAATTATGGCAAATGGCTTGAATGGCTTCTGTGTGAGGGAAGAATTAAAACTCTGGGACGGTTTAGTGCAGAGAGGGGACATAAAGAGGGCACATGATGGAGATATCCCAATAATGAATTGCACACACAGAAAGTAAATCTGGCACTTCCACTTAGCCTCTCTTATAATACAAGGACCAGGGGACTGGTAATGAGAGCGAAAGGCAGCAGAATGAAAGCCATTAAAGAAAATAAATATTTACAGAAATGCATAATTAACCTGTGGAGTGAATTCCCGCAGGAGTAGGGGTGAAGCCAAGAGCTCCGTGGGGTGCAGGGGAGGATTAGACATTTCTGTGGATAATGGGAACATCTGGAGTCGTGTTGGATGGTGTGGGAGGTGTGGAGGGGACAGGGAGTGAGCAAACCCTCAGGAAAAGGGCAGTGGCAGCACAGACCTGGCTCAGGGAGGGAGGAGGTGTCCAAGGGAGGAGGAGCTTCCATAATTGATCATTTCACTCGGCTAAATGTGTCACTTACTTTGGAAGGAGGTTGTGCTGGGACAGTGATGGTTCTGTGCTCATTCTACCCCAACCAAGCCAAGAAAAGAGGTTTGAACATGAGGGGAAAACATCCAGAGCAAGCCAACTGGTTCTGTCCTGTGCAGTTGTTATCCCAGCATTCCTAAAGAAATGCAGAATAGATAAATAAATAGAATCCATCTTTGGGAAGCAGATGAGTTTTCCAAGTCAGCTGAGACAGGGTGTGATGGGAGCTGAGTGGTGGCAGCACTGCTCAATCCCTGTCCCTGCTGTTTGCCCAGCCAGTGTTTCAGTGTGCCACTCTTCCTGAGGTGTAAATGTTTGAAATCCTGCAACAACACAATTCCTGCAGACAAATGTTGTCCACAGTTCATTGACTTCCTAAATAAAGCACTTTCCTTGTCAGGGTCTCTGCCAGTATTCTGGGGAACAAAGATACTGATGACCAACATGACATTATTATTATTATTAAGCCTAATTTCCCCTTTCCTAATAATTGCATTACCCAAACCAGCTTCCCAAAATCTCTCCACCCAGCACATGCAGGGAATTGTTCCCTCCCAACCCTGATGCTGTGGGCAGGTTGGTGGTGGATTTCCATTTCCATTTCATCCATTAACCTTTCCAGAATCTCTGCCAAAAGGTGCCCAGGGTATTTTGACCTCTTTATTGATGGTCTTTGTTCACCCACTTGTCTGAGAAGGATTTTTTTAAGATCAAAGCAGGAATTCCACCTCAGCACAGACAGACCTCCCAAAAGGCTTCTCATTCACACTCAATTGATTCTGTGGCAATCTTAAATGTTTCCCAGCCCATTTCTTTGTGACCTGCTTCATTCCAGGTGGTTTGAAAGCTCTGAGATGTGACAGAGATGATCTGAGGTAGGTCAGGAGCTGTCCCACAGCTGAATGTCTGCACTGCAATTTGTGTTACTCCTCAGGTAACACAATGCCTAAATAATACCAGTTTCTGTAAAGCAAGTATCTTAACTGGAGTGACAAACTACTTCTTTGGTGGAAATGAAAACAACATATCTACATTAGTAGATATTTAGTATAGAGACTCGACAAGGTCAAAGTCTTGTCAAGCCTCTAAAGGAGGAGAATGATGCTTTAGGATTTTAGCTGTTATATTTTCCATGTAATTGTAACCCTGCAGTTCTTTAGTGGGTAACTCCAAACTCCATCCATGGCAGCTGCTGCTTTCCCATTTTGCTCAGACACAACAATTCCTCTCCAGGCTGGGAATCAAGGACACCTCACTGCCCCAGGCCCCAGAGCTGGAAACAAAAGTGAGTTGGGGGAGCAAACCTGGGGTAAATGACTTGATTAGCTGGAGCTGTAATTGGGAGATTAACCCCCAATGTGCAAATGGACCAAACTTATCAAAGTGTGAAACCCTGTGACCCCTGGTCCATTTTGGGTGCAGCCCCTGGGGACTTTGTCTGCCCTAAATGCACCTGACTAATTCAATAAACAGAACTGCTTTTTATTCCCCTAATTTTGCATGTTCTCTGTTTTTAGGTAGCCCCAAAAGGCATCACCATATCTGGAACAGGTGTTTTTAAACTCCAGGGAGTTCTGGTTAAGAGTTCTGGTCGTGAGTTCTGTTTATTCTGGCCTGATGTTGTCTGAGGAGTGTGCACAGCTCAGAGCTCCTTGGGAGCATTGTCTTCCTCAAACCCATCTTTAGTGTGCTCTTTGTTTGAGAGCTCCCTTTGTAATTTAGCTGAAGCTGAATTATGAAAGGATCCTGATCTAAATGAGTCACCATCCTGCTAGAAAGGATGTGACAAATATTAAATATTCTTGTGTCGCTCGCAGATCTGAAAGCAAATCCATTCTTTCCCTTTAATGCTGTTCCTGCCTTTATATTCTGATGATTCATCCCACATTATGGTGCCACGTTTTCTTCCTTCTTCCCAAAGCTAACAGGTGTTCCTTGGATTTGCCTCATCTGTTAGGAATCAATGTTGAGCCCAGCTGGAAGTTTTCCACTCAGGAGCCCCTGCACTGGGCATTGTGCACCTGGCCCAGCATTCCCAGTCCAGCCCAGCATGGAGCTGGGCCTGGCTGGTCAGGGCTGGGTTTACTGCCCAGAGCCCAGGGCTCTGCTGCCACGTGATGGAAATGCAACTGCTCCTGCCCTGAGATGGCATTGGCTGTGCAGTGTGATTAAAACCAGGTATTCGTCCAAAATTGCTCCATTTTCTAAAAAAATCAGCACTCAACAGCAGGAACATCAACAGCTGTCCTTAGGCAGGAGTTGGGTTTTTTTGCAGCTCGGTCAAAGCTCATTTTAATAAGGTTGCACTGTCCAAACTCTCATCTTTTTTAAACAAAAATGTTCTGCCAGATTGAGATGGAGGAGTAAATGAGTGAAAACCCAGCACACGTACAGGCTCTGCTCAGTCCTGCCTTTGGCAGGCAGTGGTTCCACACAGCTGAAACCATCACAGGCAGCAGAGCTGTCCCCGTTTGGTGGGAAGTGCCAAATGGCTTCTGACAAATATTAATTCGATTCGATCGGGTTGTAGTGCAATATTTTATTTGCAAGATGTTCAGACCTAATTAAAAAGTATTTTTGACTTACTAAAATACCTTGAAAAACGTCAGCCTTCTTTAACTGGAATCTGATAAACCAAGAAGCCACAGCAGTCATCCCTGTTTTAATCTGATTCTGTGGAAGTAGAAATTGTTGTAATGTTGAGTAAAGAAAGACGAGAAAAAAATATTTGAGTGCATTTTCTACTCTGATCTCTTTGGTTTAGTGCTAACTTGAATATATTTAATTTGTTTCTGAAAAATCACTCTGATTTTGTGACACTGATCTTGTGACAAAAAATATCATTTTTGCTATTGGCTGTCATTGTAACATTTCACCTCATTTACTACAGCTGTTAGCACCTTGACTTATATAACATTTTAAAGAATGCACTGGCAAAGTCTTGCCCAATTCCTATTTTCTCTTGGAAAAAGAGATGCATAGAAGAGTTGGGAGAAGTTTTAAGAGTCAAGGCTCAGTGCACAGCAGTGGTTGGGGTGGCACCCCTGCTTTGCAGGCTCCCTTCCAAAATAAAACCCGTGACAAGGTTAATTACGAGCCAGGAATGTTTCAGTGTGGGTTCAGCACTGCTGAAATGTGCTGATTCAGATGAGAACACTGTCAGGCTTCCTACTATGGCTGATTATCTAGACCTTAATTATTATATAAATCAATTCAGGGTAAATAAGACCCTCTTGGTGTAATGGCTCGCTGCCATTTGTGATTAATATTTCATTAGGCACGGAGCCATCAAAGCACTTAAGCAGGTGCTCAATTTTAGCCACTTTAGTCAATTATTCTTGGAATTAGGCATATGTTCCCAGGCTTTGCTTGACTGGACTGTTCCCCAAAGCTGAGCTGACCTTTACCTTTGCCATTAACATCAGTGAACACTTTTTGTCTGGGCACCACCAAGGATTAAACGTAAGAAATTCGCTTATTGTGCTCACAAACGAAATGTTGTCCCCATTTCCAGGAGAGGGCTGACTGTCTGTCATCCTTCCAGATGGTTGAGAGGATGCTTTTCCCCAAAGCCTTGTTTTCCTTGGTATCCTTTGATTCTCCAGGTGGCAATCACGTTAATACACTGAATTACCAGCCTTTGGAGACATAAGCCAACAAAATGTGTGTGCTACATCTTTTTTGCCCTTGTAGTAAACAACATTAAAATAATGTTGTATCTTTTCTGTAGTCCAGCAGGAAAAATCTCACCATTATCTACTTCATGTGCTGGCTTTTGCATCACCAACAGGTTTTTACACCTCTTTTAATGGCTTACTTCTGATTTGCCAGTATTTTGAAAGATAAATAATTAAAAATCGTGGGCTAACAATGCCAGGCTGAATCTGGGACCAGTTTTCCATGTTTCCCCAACCCTTTGGAGGTGGGATCTGTACAGGAGAACAGGGAATGAGGAAGAATGGATGTCTCAGAGACACAGCCAGTTATGAGACAAGTTTGTGAGCTCAGAAAGTCTTTATTTATGCTGACATTCAGTTAAGTTTCTCTGTTACCTTTCTCACTGCAGATGAATAATTTCCAAAGCCTGTTTTCTCATTACAGATCTAATTTTGACTTTTTCATGCTTTGGAAAATTCCAGTGTTGCCACATCTCAGTGTCCTTGATTTTCTCTCTTCTTTCCAGGGCGTTGTGGGAGAGGCTTGTCCTTGTGCTCCCACCCCTGTGCTCTGCTCTGCATCTGCTGTCCAGAGATGTGAAAGTGCCTTTCATTAAGGATATGCACCCTGATGTCCATCCTAAAAGGGACTGAGGTCCAGAAAAGGAGTGTAATTGCTTTGTAATTGTGTTGGAGGGCTGGAAAGTGAAACACAAGACACAGCTCAAGTTGCAGATGGATGATTTGGCCATTAAATGATTTCACTAAGGTCGCTGATGGCACTTGATGGGCCAGGATGTGTCTGCTGCAGCATTAGTGGCTTGGAATGTTTCTAGGATGAGGATGATTGCTTTGGAAAACTTTGTCCAGTTTTATTTGTCAGCAGCAAAATCCCCAGAGAAGTTCAGGCAGGTCTGAGTTGCTGGTTTTCATCCACTGGAGAAAGAAAAAGGGTGATCTGGAATTCCCATAATTTGTAGGATAGCTGGACCTTGAGTTCCCTATTGTGTGCTGAAGACTTTGCAGTCTGAAAGATCAAAATATTTTGTGGTCAGCAAGGAAAACCTTCAGCTTTCATGGCAGCTGTAAATATTGGAGAAATATCAATCACAGTTTTCAGAAATGTCAGTTTTGCTGGAAGTCATATCCATGGTGAACAGGACTGTGGGACTTAATATTAAGTCATTGTTGAAATGTATTTGATAATCAGCATGAATCAAAAGGTGAAGGGTCAAGAGAAGAAAGAAATGGTTTAATCAGAGTAAAGAGCAGCCAAAGAGGCAGGTGGAGTGACCTGGATTAGGTGGTTTTTTTTGGTTTTTTTTTGGGTTTTTTTTTGTTTTTGTTTTTTGTTTTTTTTTTTTTCCTTCTGTCATTAAACTATGGAAGAAGGGTTTGATAATTTACCAAAAGTTCTTGAGTTTTATTTGGATTTCATGAGAGATTGTATATTCACATAGTTTAGGTTTCCACTTGTGAGACATTACAAAACTGAAACGTCTGGGATAGGTGACAGAAACATTACAAAATAACCTCAGGTGGTTTGTGTGAGACTTCAGAATTTGCTTTAAATACACCAATTATCTTTTTCTCATAAGACATGAAATACTTGATTTCTGTAGTCCATCTGGCAAATGTCTGGCATTGAGTTATTCCATTATTTTGTTGTTGATGTATCATTTTTATGATAATGGGGTGGGGGGTTCAGAGGTAATTTTGGAGCTTCAGTTGATGGTGTGAGCTGATGTTTCCCCATTCACAGCTGCCAAAGGCAGCCTGACTGAATCCATCAGTCTGGAGAGTAGGGAAAACTCTGCTGGACTCCAGCTCACCTTCATAAATCCTTTCCTGATAAAATCAACCCAGAATTCATGAAAATCAATGGGAAAAAAGTGATTAGCAAAAATAAGCCCAAATTTCCCTTGTAGTCAATCCAAGGCAGAGTTTTGAGCTGGCTCTGGTGCCCACAGGGTCTGTTCCTGCTGGGGACATCCATCCTTTGATATTCCCATCCCTTTGTCTTCCTTTTTCATCTCAGAACAAAGTTTTGTGTTCTTCAACTTCGACCAAAGAGATTGGCAATGGGACAGGAGGAATAATCTTACCTGTCCAAGGCCCATTAATACTCACAAAAATATGCTTTAAATGAGACATTTATACAAATCAATATACATTAAAATGTATGGGGAGCCAAGGCAAGCCAAGCAGAACTTGCTCTTTAATCATCATTAAAAATAAAAGATTAAAAATTCATCTCTTCCTTCCTAATGCAGAGAGGTGTGGTGAAGGGAATGTGACCCAAAGTTTTAATGGAGCAGCACTTAAATTTTATTATCTATACCAAAAAAAGATTTTTTAAAGTGGAAAAAAGAATGGATAATACACTTCTAAAAAGCAGCAAACAAGCAAACAAAAGCTCTTGTGGTTTGGTTTCTGTTATGATGGAGCAGTATTTTTAGAGGGGGACAGGCTGTGCTTGGGAAGAATTGGGATTTTTAACTGTGAGCAGGCTGACACAAGTGTCAGGGAGAATTCTGTGCATAAATAGGGAAATTACATGGATGGGGAGCGGAGAATAAAAGGGATTGAGGGGAGGTTTGGGATTTTTAAGGTCCAAGTTGGACCAGGCTGGGCAGGAGCAGCTGGGGTGGTGGAAGGTGTCCCCATGGCAGGGCTTTGGAACCAGACCATCTTTCAGCTCCCTCCGACCCAGGCATTCTGTAATTCTCTGAATACAAGCAGATTTTGGTTTCCATTCCACCCTCTGCACCATTTGAGTGACTTTTTTTATCTTTTTGGTTTTTTTGTCCCCTTGACAGGGCTGTGAATGATTTCTGCCTTTGCTGTGTCACTGCAGTCACCCTCACTGCCAGCACCCCTAGAGCACCAAAAACAGAAATTAATCCTTCTCTGGGCTCTTTGAGGAGCAGAAGAGGACTTCAGCTTCTATTTTCTTTATTCACACTGAGTTTTTAAGTGTGTTTGGTGTTTTATGTGTGATCAGCTGAAGTGCTTTACAGCTGATCTCACTTTTTTATCCCAGCACTCGCCATGGGCATAAACAGAGTGGAGCTGGGCTTTCAGCTCAAGGTTCAAGGACCTTTTGTGTCTAAAAGCTGCTTCTCTCACCCATTTGTCCAGCACATTATTTGTTCTTGCAGATAAACTTCTTTCTGCTTTCCCCTTTCTTAGGATTTGCAACAGTTTGCAGGAGATGCAGGGTGAGTGTGAAGGGTTCTGTGTCAGAAGGGCAGGAATTGCTTTGTAGTGCTGAGCTGGAGCTGCTTTCCAAGGAGTTTATTTTCCACAGAGATTCAGACTAAAGACAGGGCAGAGAAGCCGTGCTGGCAGTTGGGATAAATCCTCAGGAACTCTGAGGATTAGAACTGATTACAGTCCTCAGGAACTCGGGGTGTAACTTCCTCAGAAGTTAAAATCCCACTGACAGAACAGGGAGGGCACGAGGAGGAGGAGCAGCAAAGTTTCACTGGATTTTTCAGGCAGGAAAACACTTTCACCAGGAAGTCGAGTGGATTTACAGCTCATTTGGGTCCTTAGGTTTTGTCTGCTTGGAGCTTGATCCTTGGGGTTTGGGAGTTGAAACAGAGTGTGGTCACTCCTTTCCAGTCTCTCCTGGTTTGGATTTTCTCTGCCTATCCATTTTAATTCCAGGTTTCTTAATTTTAAATTCGTTATTTGATACAGGTGTTTAAACCTAAGGATGCTACAAAATGAAAAAGATGTTCTGGCCATATTTTACATACAAATAGGCAAAGCCATCAGCACATCCCTTCTTTTATGCACTGGATTATTTGTTAAGGCTTTTTTCCCTGTAAACAACTCAGGGAAAACCCAAAACTGGGGTTTTTTTTGCAATAAAAGGCAGGCTTGGCCTGTCACTGTGCTTCCTATCCTCTAAAAATGATAACTAAAAGCTGAGCAAGAAACAGAATTGAGCTCAGTCTGTAAGGAAAATGGATAAAAAATACCTGCTCTGAAGTTTTGCACTGCCCAAGATGTCCCTGCTTTAAAGTTTGAACTTTATCAGCTGTCCCTGCAGCTGATCCTGAGAACACTGAGCAATCTCAGCTCTTCATCACTGAAGGCTGAGGAAAATCAGCTTTTTCCTTGTCACTTGTTTTGAGCATATGGATTAGATTTGACCCAAATATTTTCTTTCCTCCAACTGATTTATCTGCCCCCTTGAATGTTTGGGAGATATCCCATTGTAGCAGTGAAAATGTTTTCATGCTTCCAGTGATGCTCTTTGCAAATGAAATGGGGTAATTGAGGATTTAGCTGGGTCACTGCACTTGTCTTGTCCATCCATTTTAGGGGTGAAGCTGCTCCATGTGTGTGATTTTCATATCCCAAACCCCAAACTCAGCAGTTCTTCCTCCTCTGTCTGTCATTCTCATGGAATTCAGAGATGGGTTGTGGGATGAGCACAAACCTTGGTGTGTTCATGGAGTGAGCTCCTTCCTCTGCCCCATCCTGCTCCAGATCCTCCTTGGGGCTCTCCTCAGTTGAGGGATATGAGGGAAAAAACCAATATATTCCTGAAAGTTTTGAAAATTCAGCCCTTCCAGGAATTTTTCTGGAATAACTCAGCTGGGTCCTTCATTTCTCAGTCCCAGCCAAGTGATTTTTTTTTTCCTCCTGTTGATTTCCCCAGGAGTGGGGAAAGGTCAGGGAATGTAAACATTATTAAATGCCATGGAAATTACTCTGGCTTCTCTGAAATCCAAAGAGATTCAGACTAGCAACATCTTTTAAGGCTTGCAGAAGATGAATTTTGAGCAATTAAGCTGTGAGTAATCAGATGTGGTTTTCTTCAGAGTGAAGAAATGTAGGTGAATGTTTGCTGGGAACTGGAGCAGAAGGCAGCATGTAAAACCATGGAATTTCTCTTGGAATTTAGTCCTGAAAAAGGCAGGTGGGCAAGACAAGCTCTGGGGGTATAAATAAAACTCAGGTGATTTGCATGAGACTTCAGAATTTGCCTTAAAGATACTAATAGATTTTTTTTTTTAACAAAAAATTAACAAAATATTTGATTTCTGTAGTCCATCAGCTAATTTGTGCTTAACACTCAAGGTGCAGGCTGGCAGTGTATCTTGGAATTTTTTTTTTTCTTTTAGTAGGGAATCAGATCCTTCTCAATGCATAACTTTTTCAAACTTGCACTAATATATAATTCTTATATATACAAATATATAACAACAAAAAGATATAACTATATAATATATGTAAAATATATATAAAAAACACACACACACATATATATATGTATATATATATAGGGTTTTTCTTTAGAAAATCTATCCCCAAATATAAGAATGACCAAAAAAATAATAAAAAAATTAAATAAAATAATATAAAAATATAATTTGACAAAAACTATAATGAGAGAGCCACCAATCATTTCAAACTGTTGTGCTAAGCATAACCAATATCTGTGAATATGAAGGGATTTTATTTACCCCATTATGTAACATTTGGCCACTAGTGGATGTTGATACCCTCAGTTCAGTTACTGCCACTACTGGGGAAAGAGCAATTTTCCCACAAGATGAATTTTTAGAGTGGTGAGCCATCATTTCATTTGATGTCTGGAATTTCTACTCGAGGATGCTCCTTGTTTATTGTTTTCCATAAAGGAGGCTCTGCATGAAGCACTGCATTAAAAAATAGTGGCATGGGAATGGAAAAAATTAATAGTCTTTTTTATATATATTAGCAAACTGTGATCATATGCATGTGGGGGCAAAATAAATTTCGACATTAAACTGCTCAGCTAAGTAACCACAATTTTAAGCATCAACACAAAACAATCCCTCTAAAATCAGGTAGGAAATTTTGGAAGAGGGCAGCAGAAAATCCCTGAGATTAAGATGTTTTACCTCAATTCTTGTGAGAGGCTTGAGGGTAGGAAGAAAAGGAACTTTTGCATAATTCCACTTGGAGATAATGCAGGAGGAAGGAGGGATTGGAAAACATGGCACTTATGGACAGATATTTCATCTCCTTGAAGGAAAATGTTCCACAGCATCCTAAGCCCTGTGGTAGAAAAGCCCAACATATTTTGCAGAAACCTTAAGTGGAAATGAAATTAAACTGATGAAAAGACTCTGTTAAATATCACTGAGGAAACTCAGAGCACTCATTGCATATGTTTAAAAAAAACATAGTGCTCTCTATTACCCACTAAAATATAGGGAAAGTTGCTATTGATGAGAAAGCCTGAATTGTTATGGGATAATAAAAATAAATCAGGAGTGTTAAGGCCCAGGTTTCATTGTAGGTTTGTCAGTGCTTGCTGTAACTGCTGAGTTACAGCTCCATTATCAGAGCAGTGTGAGGGTCCACTTGGAGTGTTGCACACCAGTTCCTGCATTTACTGTCCATTTTAATACCCAGCCTGGCTGATTTAAAGCACACCTTCAGTTAATTAACTAGCTCAGCATTAAGATTATCTCTGAGAGCCAAAAAGTTCCATTTTGGTGTTAATCATGGTGTAGCTACAGCTTTTTAATTTGATTTTTTTGTTAGTGGAGATTCAGGAGCAGTGGAGTGCCCAGTGGTGCAGAGCACCAAATTCTTCATTTAATCCAAGCTCATAATTACCTACAATTCATACTGAAGGCTAAATACATAACAAACAGCGTGCCTGGACGGGGCTTAAATTGAAAACCAATCCCAAGACAAACATTATTATTTACACTTTAAAATAAAAGCCTGTGTTCAATACCATTATTCTGCTCTTTTCCTGCACTGTAATTTCTCCTGAAAGATTTTTGTGCTCTGTGGTTTTGCAATGTTCATCCTCCTGGTTAGATTTTCCTCCAGATTAACAACATTGAGTTTGGTCTGATTATGTTTATTTTTTTAATTTACTTTTTTATTTCTTTTTAGTAAATGGAAAGTTCTCTCTGAATCCTGTGGTTGGAAGAATAAATTTGAGAGCTGGATTTCTTTCCCAGTTTTAAATCTGGCAGGTTGATAACAGTGAGTAACAATATTTTAATATGACACGAAATCAGCAAGGAGATGACCCTGGTGGTGCTGCACTGATCCCACTGGGCTGAGCTGCAATTCCACAGGATCAGCCTCCCAGTTAAAACCAGGAGTGTTAGGACCAGTTTATGGAGCAGATTTTTGGGAATCTGTGGTTTTGTGGCCACAGGGCAGCTCCTGCTGCTTCTCTGCAGCCTCAGTGTTCCAGCAGGGAATTCCTTTCTGTGGGTTCTTTCTGGAATCACTGCTGTGACTACCTGCTATGATTTCACCCAGTTTGAAGCCCAGCTTGTTGTAATCTTGGCTTAACAGCCTCCTCCACACTGGTCAGGTTTCCAGCTAAGCAGCTCTTACAAACCTCATTTAATGCTTTTTGTCTAAGGAGGAAGCAAAAGATTTTGCCAGCATTGACTGTGAGATAAATGGCTCAGATATTCCTTTTTATGAGAGATTTCCCAGGATTTTCACTTGAATCTTATCACCATATTCCCTGCATTTCAAAGGTGCTGCATTTGTTTTTGTGGTTTATTTTGCTCTGTGTTGTCTGCTGGACAAATCTCCCCATTTCTTCCTGCTTTTGTTCAGTTGTGATTTCACATCTCCTGTGCCTCCCCGTTCCCAGCTGGGATTTTTTTATCTGATCACAAAGATCTGATGCTTTGCAGGAGGAACAGCCAGGAAAAAAACTTTGCATCTGTTTGAATGTGTATTTACCACTTCTGGGGGTGTTATTTTATTAAATAATGATCCAGTCTCACCAAGACTTCAGAGCATGGTAAATGACAGACTGCCTGCAGTTTGTGGGCTCCTGTTTAATTGTTTGCAATTTGTTGAGGTACAAAATGCCTAAATACATTAAATCTTTAGGACAGAACTTGTTTTTCTTTTGCATTTACTCTCTGGAGGCACACTGGGGTGAAACTCAGCCTTTAATTCTTAGCCTAAAAATGAGAGTTTATTACAGACTGGAAAACTCAATTTTTCCAAAGGACACAGACATGTCCCACTGTGTGATATCAGGGATTTACACATTCCAGCCTCATGGAAGCTTCACTTTCTGCTGCCTCAGACTTGTAAGCAGCCTTCAAGAAAATTCTTTTTTTTTATTAGCTTATCCTCCAGCTTTCAACACAGGGCTGGATGAAGTTGAGTAGATACCTCAGGAATCAACTCTGTCAATATTTTCAGCCTTCAGAAGTTCAGATTCTGCTGCTGGGCTTCTTTTCCTCAGCAGTTTGCCCATCCCTGTGGCTGAGTGGAGTGTGAAACTACAGGAACATGGTGTGAGGCTGTGCCAGGAGTCCTGCCTTGGCATTTGTGATAAAGCTGAGCAAGATCAAAAGTTCCCTTCCCTGGATACCAAATCCTGCAAGCCTGGAATGTGAATCCTATTTTTTTTTGTGAACGGGAAAACTCTTGCTATTTATAAACAGCTTTCCAGGTGACAGTTCAGCTCAGAGAGATTCTGTGTGAGCTGCTCTTTGTTCCTGCAGCAGCTCCTTCAGGCAAGCCTCAGCATCCTTCACCCCACAGCTCTGGATGTGGAAACTCCTTTTCTTCCACTTCCAGTATCAAGAACATTCTCAAACTACTGCCCTTCATTCTAACCTGGCTAAATTCACCTTGGGAATGAGATAGGTGTGGCTTTTTGTCTAAAGGAGATATAAAATATTCAGCAGCAGTGTGAATCATTGTGAGCATGAAGAGAAACTCATTGAAACCAACCCAAGACCATTGAGAGAGTGAATCCATTTTGGAAGCTACATTTTAGTTTTATTTCCTTTTCCATTTTTCCTGAGGTTGCTGGCACTTTGTGAGCAACACTGATTTTAATTCTCCACCACTGCAATAGGATGGGCAGTGTAAAGAAGGCAGGGATTGTGTTTTGGAAGTTTAGTTTTGCTTTATCCCATTCCTCTGGACTGATAAAACCAGAGTTAGACCTGCTGGATAATGGGAGGCTCCACTGAGCAGATGGATCCTGATTCTTAAAAATGACAGAAGTTAGTGAGTAGGTGAAACAAAGCTTGGTTGGTGTGATTTAAGGTAGCTGAACTGGATTTATCATAGATCCCACTAAAATTAAAGGGGCTGATTTGTTACCAGTATCTAAATGTTCTTCAGAGTGAGGGATGAAGCTGGTCCAGCAGCACTGACAGTGAAGGTGCCTCTCCCACATCTGCCAGCTCCAAACTGCAGCCTGGCTGTGTTAATGTCAGTTCTCAGGACATGTGGGGCAGCAACAGCCACAATTCTGGGTTTAAAAGGAGATTTCTTTGCATTTCTTCCCATTTCAGCCATGCAAGGAGCACATGGACTGAGGGAAGCAGTACTTCCTGCTCTCTACCAAGAATTTTGTGTGCCTCACACAAACAATCATGTGCTTTAGTAAGGAATATTTTTTAGAGTGGAATTTTGACTCTCCACAGTCTCTTAATGGAGAGAAACAATTCCTGGTGAGGGAGTCTCTTTTTGTGTGCCCACATGAGTGTTCAGCACAATCTTCATGTTCAGGAAATAATCCTCCTTTTGGACAAACAGAATGGCAATGACACAGGGGTGCTGTCTAGGACAAATCCAGCATTTATTCCAGAACTCTCTCTCAATTATCATTTCAGTTCTGTTTGCATGAATTCTGCCTGCCTGCAAATAGGATTTGCAATGCTGAGCCAGATTTTAATTCAACAGAAATCACAGTGGAGGTAGCCATGGTGGAATTACAGCTTTTTATTGGAGTAGAAAGTGTTGCAAGAGTTTCACAGCCAAGCTGAACCATTTGTTTGCTGTTTTGTAGTCAACATTTTACTGCCTCTTTTTAGTACAGGCTGTTCATTTAAAAGAAGGGAAAAACTAGCCATGGAGTGAATGCCAGAGGTTATGTGCTTCTCTTGAATAGGAAAGTGGTTTTATCTCCGCTAAAAAAAAAAAAGTTGGTGTAGAAGCCTTCAGGTAGTCTGACAAAAAGAGCAGAGAGCTGGAATTTGAGGCGAGGGAGGGGAGCAATCTGTGCTGTTAGACTGGGAGCTCGGTGTGGACGCTGCTCTTCCTCCCGTTGCATCTTCCCAAAATAACAAGGGAATGAAATGTTTCCTGAAATGAGAATCCACTGCCTTGGAATGCTGTGGGCACTCACCAGAAATAGGCTCACTGATTTGTGAATTCATTTCCCAGCCCTGCTGGCTCTGAGGAGGGAGGATGAGCAGCTCAGCTGGAGTGTGGGCTCACAGCTGGGCTGTGAGCAGCCCCGGAGCCCCGAGGTGCAGGCAGCACCGTGCAGATGGAACAGCAGCAGCTGGAATCACATTTTTCATACCTTTGGAGATCTGCTCAAACCAGTCATGAGGATTTGTGCCTCATCACCCCCACAGGGGCGAGCTGGGGATGTCCTGGGCAGGGAGAGGTTGGGGTGAGACACATCAGGCACAAAGCAAGATGTTTGACCCTTGCAGGCTGCTGGGATCCAGGGGCTCCTATTTTTCCTCCTATTTTTCTTTTGTTCAATTTCCTCATCTCAATTTATTTTGTAGTTTATCACACAGATCCTTTAGGACTTTAGTCAACAAGCAGATAATAAAGGTTTGGTCATAGAGCTCCATGAAATTCTTCGTGGATTTCTGATCTTGTGGCTATTTTCTGATTTTTTTTTGGGAGTGCCCTTCAGAGCTGCAGCAGCAGAGATTTGGGATAAATGCTGGGAATGCTGGGTGGGGGAGATTCCTGGGGGTTAATGGATCTGAGGAATGGGGCCAGCCTGAGGTGGGGAGCAGCTCTGCTCTGCAAGAACAGATCCCAGATGGAACTTGGCTGGGCTGCTGCTGCCTTCTTCCCTTTCTGGAGGGGAGAGGATTTATATCCCTAAAGTCATGATGTGGGGTTGGAATTAGATGATACTTTAGGTCCTTTCCAAAGCAAGCCATTCTGTGATTCTGTGAAATTTTGTGGCTCATCTTTATCTTATCAGACTTGACTTTATTTTATTTTCATTTCTTTTTAGTAGCACATCCATCACTCGTGACTCCTGGGAATTTGACATATTTTTTTTCTGGGACAAAGTTGTGACTGAATGGCATTGGGAAGGGAGGTTAAGGCATGGTTTACTCAGTCCTGGCTGCAAAATGAAGCTCAATTATTTTTTAGAATCTTTCTGCCTTTCATATTCCTGTGCTGATGCCCTTTCAGTGCTTAGAAATCTCTTGCACGTTGTGAGATGTTGCATTTCTGATGGACCTCTGCTTACTGTTAATTGAACTCTGATTTATCCTGAAAATCTTAAGCATTTTCCTTTATAGCATTGCAGGGAGAAAGTCACCAAAAGTCTTGGAAATTCTGCTTTAAAGCCCTGAGCTGCAGAGACTGTCAGATAATCAGAACAAACTTTTTAATGCTTTGTTATTCCATCTGAATATGTCTCTAATTCTAATATAATCAACTTTGCTCCTTGCACACATGATTTTTTTTTTTTTGTTTGTTTGTTTTGTAATTAAGAGTTTGGCATAGCAGAAGTGTTTCAGATTCATGGAAGTGTCCACAGAAAATTTAATTTTAGCACTTTTTACTAACCAGTGAGTAAAGGTGGACTACTAAAGCAACATGATTTTGGGTGTTGAATTTCAGTGTTCATTTGGCAACTTGCTTTCCTGCTAAAATTCTCCTTTTGGGGCTAATTCCAGAATTGTTTATCTGTTTTTTTTTAAACAAAATTACATCTGGAATGAGTTCCACCTGCTTCTTCAGGTGTATCTTGAGGGCAATATGGGTGGAAAACAAACAGCAGCAGGGGGAGGGAAGGATTGATGACCATGGAATAAGGAAAAGAAAAGCAAATCCCTCTCTGATTGCTCCTGGGTCTGGTCCATGTTGCTCCCTCATGTTTTAGTCACACTTGAAATTTGGGGCATCATTTATTTGTAGCACCTTTGGTCTTCCCTGAGTAAATAATATGGGATTGATAAATAGAAAAGTGGTTTTGGAGGGGAAATCAAAAATGATCACATGGCTGGAGAAGAATAGATGGTGAGTTTTATCTGTTGCTATTCACTGCCTTTCACCTGAGCCCCAAAGTTTCAGGAAATTCTGTCTGCAACCATAATAAGCCTCAAAAAGGATAATAAAAAAGTGTCAGGTGTTGGCAGTCTGTTGAGAAAGCAGGTGGCTGCTCCTAAATCTAATTCCTGGGGTTTTATGGCGTGGCAGAGGGAAGCAGCCAGCATTGTTACCCACAGAGTCAGAATTAAATTCAGATTTGTTCCAGCAGGGCATTAATGGGGTTCCTCAGAGAGAGAATCTCTGGCTTTGGGTTTGGTACAGGGTGGAAAATCATCTGGACAGGGGTTTTTGAGCTGTGACAACCTGGATTTTTACTAATTCAGTTTATTATGCCCAATAGCTCGTTTCCATATCAGATGTCCCATAAATTATCTTTTTTTTTTGGCCTTTTGTAAGAACTAAGGGGGATTTTCTTTGCCTTCCCTCTTCATGTCTTTATGGTTCACATGTAATTATTAAATTAATAAATAGTTCTGCTGATTTTACCTTCTGGAGAATCTGTTCTGAAAGGATCACTTCCTGTAAAGATCTTAAAGGTGTTAACACCAGAATTTTGAAACAGAAATACCAACTCACCATTTAAAAAAAGCCCAGCATGAAGATGTCTCACAGCATTCTCAGCTTGTTGTTTCTTTAAAAATTATTTAAAATTCTTTAGTTATGGGTTTGCATAGAGAAAACCTATTTAGGGGTGTTCACAATGTTTTCTACAAGTGTAAAAGAATTAAGTGGAATAATCAGAGCAGGAATATTTCCTGCTGGTCCTGCCCAGCCCCAAAAGCTCAGGTACAAATTGTGTTTCTTTATCTTTATTCTTCTGTGTTTTTTTATCACAAGGATCCTTTAGCACTTTAGTCAACAAGCAAATAATGAAGGTTTGGTGATAGAGCTCCATGAAATTCTTTGTGGATTTCTGATCTTGTGGCTATTTTCTGATTTTTTTTTGGGAGAATTGAAGGCAGCAGTGCCCTTCAGAGCTGGGCATTTGTATTTTTAGCTTTGGCCTCCTTTAAGGTAGAATTATTTGCTCTGCCAATGTCCAGTTAATGACATGAGCATCTCCAATCATTCCTGCATTTTTGTCCTTGCACTTCCCAGTTTTTAAACCTTTGAAAATAACTCAGGAAAAAGCCTCAGGAGTCAGGAAAATGGGGAATGTGCTATAAAATAAATCAATCCTACAGTAACAGGGGTGAGGTGAGTGTGACCCTGCTAAATGTTAACCCAGGCATAAACTGGGTCATTTTTAGCTGGCATCCTGCTTCACTCAAGCATTTTCATTTAGCATCCAAAGACTTCAGATGGAAAGAAAAGAATGAAAGCTTAATTATACTATTATTTTAGGAAACAAAATTAGCCTGGATGCAGAGATGTGCATCCCCACAAGGGCAGCTGACCATGGTGAAATCGTTTCTAAATTTAAAATGCAGACCAAGTGTACACAAACCTGTTACTTTTATGCAAACATTTAATTTGAAAAATCTGAGTTTTCCTTTTTCATTTTCCTGCTCAGTGCCTAATTTGAGCCTAAATATGTTTAAAATGAATATTCATTTTTCTGTTTTGCTGTTCCAAACTTGTGCAATGGAAACAAGCCCATTTCCTAGTCCTAAAACAGACAAAAAAAAGGGATCTATCCTCAAAGGTAATTCTTGACTTTCTGAAAAGATTAATGATCTTCTGTCTCAATATCTGGTAGCAAAGCAGATCCAGAAGATAAAATTGACTCTTACTTTATTTTTTTTGTTTTCTCCTTTTGTTTTTTTTTCTTTTTCTCTACTATAGAAATACTTAGAGTGTGTAAAGAAGTTATTTTTAGCAGTAATGTATTATTTATCATTTAAAAATATTTTAAAATAATTTTAACCTAATTAATAGAATTATGATCTCCTACCATTTCAATTCTGATAAGAATTTTCCCATTCTTAGAAATCAGACATTTATAAATGCACCAATTTTGGATGATTTGGCAGAAATGCTTGCCTGGTGTGGTTTCTTCTGCCCTGAACATCTGGCCAGATGTTCATTCCCGTCACTTCTTCAATTCCTGTGTGAATTTCCAGCACATGGAGAGGAGGCAACTTCATCTGGATTTTAATGCCAGTCATGTCAATCCCTGGCCTTGAGTTGTGAGCTGATTTGTGAGAGGTGAAAAAAAAACCAGGATTAATATGAATTTTAGAAAGATTGATTAGGAAAAAAAAAATAGGATGAATGGGAATTGGGGTGTATTTTAGGGATTGTTTTGCCAACATCACTGTCACTGCTGTTTGTCCCCAGAGTTGTGAAGCCACTCTGGGCATGTCACCACTGCCTGGGGTGGCAGGATTTGGGTTTGGGACACAGATTCCATCCTGGTGGAGTCAGCTGTGAATCCCTGGCGCCCCTGAGTCTGAGCAGCAGCAGCAAAAGGAGTTTTGGGGTGGGGGTTTGATAAATGGCTGAGCAGATGGCAGCTCCAACGTGTGATGAGCTGATCTGCAGTGATTAAGACAAGTGTAAAATTGGATTTTGAGCATCTTAAGAAGTGCACGGCTCACTTACTTGGAATTTCATGCAAAATAAGTGTAAGTTCTGTGACAATTTGTAAATTTGGCTGAGGGGAAAGCCATTAATAATCCTGGTGGCTGTCTCACTTCTTGAGGGATGCAAATGGTGCAGCCTCCTGGGGTGGCAAAGAGGAGGATTTAGCCAAGGGCTTTGGGAAGAGAACTTCTACCCAGCTGGCACCAGGAGCTAAAAATGAACTTTTCATGTGCTTTATTGTGCAAAACTTTACTTTCAGTGTTGTGTGAGAAAATGAATTGTTTCAAACGTTGATGTTACGTGAGAAATTCACGGTGAGGGTTTGGTCCCTCTGTAATGGTTCAAAGTTAATGGGTGTGTTATTGTGTGTAATTAGTTAATTAGTGTATATGAGTGTTTCTTACCTGTGTGATGACACAGCCCCACAAGGGCTGGGTGGATTTGCAGTAGTTAATCAAGTTTGCTTTTGGTTTCAGCATTACCTGTCTGAGGGACTGGGTGGATTTGCAGCATTTAATCAAATTTGCCTTTTACCTTCAACCTTTTTTTCCTATCTGTGGACTTCTGAATTCATTTTCACTGCATTCATTTCATTTTCTCATTTATTGAGACTTCAGTTGTTTGCACCTTCAGAGCTTGCCTAAAGGGTTTCTGTTTAATTAGGGTTGAATGACATGACACAAACCCCCAAATATCAGCATTTTTGGTACTTCCAGCCATTGCCATCAGGTGCTTCTGGAAAATTCCTGGAAATCTTATTCTGAACTTCTGGTTGGTTTTTTTTTCTGTGTTATTAATAAATTTCTTCTACATACCCTTTTAAGTTTTTAGGCCTGCCTTATCTTGCAGGGAGAACAAACCTGGAGCAGCTCTTAAAATTCTGCCTCATGAGTGGCAGGAATTGCAAATTCACCTTAGAGCTGCTGCTGGATATTCATCCTGGATATTCATATTGGATATTTGTGCTGGATATTCCTGCTGGATATTTATGCTGGATATTCCTGCTGGATATTCATATTGGATATTCCTGCTGGATATTCATACTGGATATTTATAGTGGATATTCCTGCTGGATATTCATATTGGATATTCCTGCTGGATATTCATCCTGGATATTTATAGTGGATATTCCTGCTGGATATTCCTGCTGGATATTCATACTGGATATTTATAGTGGATATTCCTGCTGGATATTCATATTGGATATTCATACTGGATATTCATCCTGGATATTCATATTGGATATTTGTGCTGGATATTCTTATTGGATATTCCTGCTGGATATTCATCCTGGATATTCATATTGGATATTCCTGCTGGATATTCATGCTGGATTTTCATCCTGAATATTCCTGCTGGATATTCATCCTGGATATTCATGCTGGTTATTTGTCCTGGATGTTCACTCAGGATATTTGTGCTGGCTCCTCTTAGAACAAACAATTCCAGCAGATATTATCAAGGGGAATGCTGAAATAATATTGCAGTCAACACAGATCTTAACTTGACCTTTTTTTTTTTTTTTTCCTTCTTTCCCAAGCCCTGAAATAAAAAACTGCAGCCAGGCTGCAGTTTGGAAAGTCAATTAGGAAAGGCATTAAAAATGTGGGTTGGTGCAATTTTTTTTGAAAATAATTTTTTAGTCTAAATAATTTCCTGTAATCCAGGCCTCCCATTGCCACCTGCAGGGACCAGTTTGGGAATGGGGCTGGGAATGGGGCTGAGGCACTGAGAAAATCTGCAGTGACCCAGGAGCTGCTGGGCTTGGAAATAAAGGGCTGGTGATGAAATACAACTTCAAAATCTCTTTCAGAATTCAGTCAGGAAGGGCTGAAACTTCACTTGAATTGTTCAGCTAAACACCATTCTCACCTTTACTGTACAAAGTCCAGAAATTCAGATTTTTTAAATTTTTTTTATTTTTTAGTTTTAGGAGTAATCTTGTTACAGTTGTTTAAATTAAAACAGATTATAGGAATGCTGAGTCCCTGATCCCATCCTGCTCCCTGAACACTTCTTGGACCATCACAAGCTCAGATCTGGCTGAATCTTGGAAACCTCCAGGAGTGGAGATGAGTTGCCAAGCAGCATTTCTTCACTGACCAGCAAAAAAAAAAAAAAAATCCAAAAAACAAACCCCCAACAAAAAGTGCCACACAGATATTTCAGTTAAATCATATTTTCACTTTCTGTTTTATTTCATAGCCGTGGCCTTTGGAGGAATGGAGTGAGAAGGAAACTGGCAGGGTTTGGCAGAAATCAATTCATTAATCTGGTTCTAAAATTCTGAAGAAAACAAAGAGATGAGGAAATCAGTGTAGCCTGACATGCCAGGAAATGAAATAATGGCAAAATACACATGTTTGAGAAAAATACCTGATTTTATTGTGCTGCCATCCTAGCAGAGGCAGTGTGGAGTGAAGCACTGAGCATTTGGAACCTGTAATTCTGCATTTTGCTCCTACAAGAGCTGCTGACTGCTTGCTACACAACATTTACCTCATTCACAAAAGGGAATTTGAATAGAATGGGTTTCTTTGGAGGTGATATTTGCATCTGCACTCCCGAGTTTTTCTTGTGGAAAATAAATTATTCTCTTTAATACACGGGAGAGATGAGCTGATTTCCCACCAGCATCTGTAGAAATGGAGTTCAGAAAGTCCTTGGGATGTAGGAGGAGATTTGCATCTCCACAGAAAACAGGAGGCTGTGATTTCCCCCTTTGTTTAAAGCAGTTCTCTTTTTGCTTTGATTTTCTCACCTGTAATTTTATTTATTGGATTTTCAACTAATTTGGTTTCAAAGGATGTGTGGTAAACAGATGGAAAAAATATCAATGGCTTTTGCCACCATGTAGCATCTCCTGCATCCAGGAAATATTTATATTCTTAAAGAAGATAACACTGAATTATTTTTTTCTTTGGAGAGCCAGGAAATCATTCTTAAAAATGAAAAAAAAAGCCCTTTGTAATGAGATGAATCTGTACATGTTGCATGGGATATTAGACAATAATTTACCCAGAAGTGTGTTCACCTATTTTCAGTTTATGAGCACAGATAGACTGGGAACAAAGCTCTGCCTTCTGAGAAGATAAGTGCTTTTTGGAGATCTCTGGGGTTTTAATTAGGGATTTTTATAGCTTTTGTATACGAGCTTCTAAGACCTTTTTACTTGAAAATAAAATTCAGATTTTTTGTGTCCTCCCTTGATCAATTTTAAGGCCAACAGTGAAGGTGGAAAGGATCTGTTTCTAAATACTAATGAGTTGTTCTAAAAGGAGAAGGAACCTTTGGCAGTGTGTGTGGGTGGATGTTGAGATACCTATAAAAGGTTTTTCACACATATAAAAATAATTGTAAAGCGTTTGTAATTAACAGAATTATTTAATTATGCCCCCAAATTTAGGCCTTGGCTGCATTGTGGGGTTGGTGCTGCATGCAGTCCTCAGGATGGGAGTGATGTGTGTGCTCAAAAATAAAAATAAAGCTGTGGTGACAATCTCTTAGCTGAAATCAGCCCAGACCCCCATGGAGGTCTTCTTTATATTTAATACATTATTTGATGTAAGTACTTCAAAACAGGAAGTGTGTTCTTCTTTTTATCTTCTGTATTTGGAATAAAGAGAAAAATTTAGCTCAATAATTTTTATTTCAAAAAATAATCCCACATCCAGCATGTCTGAAATTCTTATGATTATTTTTGTAGGATTTTATAGCAGTTCTTACAGCTTATGGTAAATATTTGTGTCTTCCCTGTTAAAGCCTTGTGTTCATATACAAATGTATATGAATATATACAAATATGTCTTAAAGGTTGGGCTTAATGATTCCATAATTTTATGATTCTATAATTTTATGAATCTATAATTTTATTATCCCACAATTTTATTATTCCATAATTTTATTATTCTAAAGAAAGGCTCTGATGAAGGAAAAAAATTTGGAATTTACAGGATAAACTTATTACAACAAATAGGAGGAAAAAAAGAAAGTAAGGCTTAAATGAATGTTTTCACTTCCAAAAAGAGTTTTACACAAAAATGCTTCTTGCTGAATTATCTGAACAGTTGTGAAATCAAGACAAGAGCTATGGGTGGTACTTTCAGCCACAAATACCTGCCAGAAGGACATGAAATAAAAAAAGCCTATTATCATGTAATCCAGCAGCCATGGTTTTAATTTTATGCTTAAAATTAATTTAATCATTTAGAAAACAGTATCTGGATCAGAATATTTTCAGCTTAATCACTGAAACATTATGCTCAATTCCAGGCACTGTTCTAAAAAATATTTCCAGTTTTAAGTATGTTTTTCTATCCTCTTATCCCTTTCAGCTGGCCTGAATAACATTTTTCAGTCTTGTTCACTCTGTGGTTTCTGGGAGACTTTTAAGTTTGTTTTGATTTGCACTGCAAGGAGCTCTGTGACTCAAATGCAGAGTTTCTGAAGAATCAATCTCAGAACTGCTCCTATTTGATGTTTTCTTTGGCCCTCTGGAGAAAAATGAGAGGATGCTGATGGGATGGTTGGGAAAATGGGATGTGTGGGGAAGGAGAAGGGTGGCAATAGCACAGAGATGGCCTGGAGTGACTTTTAATGGATAAAAAGCACACAGGTGTTCAATGCCTGAGAGGGTGAAGTGCAGTGAGTGCATTGAAGGAGGAACCATTTTAAAATAACCACCTGGAAAGATTTTATCAGGTGGATAAACATGTGGATGCATCCTTCAGACTGGGACAGGGGTGGAGATAAACTGGGGAGGATCTTAAAGGAGGGGAGATGAGGAATAGATCAATTTATTGATCTGTTTAATAAAAGGTGTAATAAATTGCCTTTCACCAGGTTAGGAATGTGCCCATGGATTTCCTTTTTGCTGTGCTTGGTTGCAGTGTTGGTACAAACCTTGTGTGAACTCTGGACAGTCCCATCCCAAAAACTTGTCCAGAGTTTTTATTTTTGGGACATAGTTGAGCTCATCCCATTTTTCTCTGTGTTCATTCCTAACTTTTTAAAATGAACCACCCAGGACCCAAACTAAACGTTTCTTATGTTTTCACCTTTCATTAATCAACCCCCAATCTTACACAGTGAAACCTCATTAGCTGGGCAATGATCTAATCATTACAAACCTGAGTTTGATTGGCATTAATTACACTTTTTTTACCTCTGTGTTTAATGAGCTCTGCCTCAGTTGTTCCGTTCTTGGCCTGGGATCATTGTCAGACTGATAATTATATAATTACTCTGTCATGCTGTTTATCTCTTTTCTGTGTTGACAAAACTTTCCATTTCTAATCCAGAAAATTCCTGGCTCTTGAAGAGGCATAAAAAATCAGTGACCATAAAAAACTTGCTGGAAGCCTGTGGATGGAGCCTGTTTTGACCTTCCTCATTTAGGACACCTCTGTTTAGCAGCTGTGCTTGGCACCTTCAGTTCCTTTTTGAAAAGAAAGTTGACTTATCATCTCATGAACAGACTAAGCCACTTGTGTTTTTGGCAAAATAACAGGTAAGTGACTACACAGTGAATTTATTTGGGTTAATTTTTCCCATTGTTGGGATCCATCCTGTGACATGGAATACAGAGCAGAGACAAGAGAGAAATGGTTCAAATACTGCAGAGTTTGGATAAAGAGGGATTTTGGCAGCTCTGTTCCACGTGTGATGTGAAGATTCCAGAACTATCTGCTGTGCATTGCTGAGTTTCTGAGCTTCAGGAAAAGATGCTGTAGCTGCACCTCAAAGGTTTTTTTAAAGCAGGTGGTGAAAAGCTTCATTCCCTGACCCTTCCCTATCATTCTCCACCGTTTCCAGCTTCAGCTTCATGGTGTTGGTTACCAATTTCTCTCAGCCACGGATGCTGTCCAGCTGGTTTTGTTTCCCAAGATTCTTTCCATGTCATGGAAAAGCTTTCTGTAGTTCAGTTGTGTGATCAATTGTCTTTATTGCTGGCGACGCTTGCCACTTCAGAAAGTGAGTCACAGCTTAGGTTAAGGTTTCATCCATGAAGCAGAGGCAGAGCCCTGGGTTTGTCCCTGGGCTGCCTTGCTCCATGCAGGTCTGTCCCTGTCCCTTTTGCCCAGGGAAAGGAAGGAAGGGAAGGGGACAGGACACCTCCAGAGTCACCCAAGTGCAGCAGAGCTGCAAGAGCCTCTCCCAGGCCCTGCTCAGCCTCCTTTGTTCATCACTCACAGCTCTGACAAGCTGCTAGCTCACTCTCTCCCAGATTCCTGCATCATCTCCAGGCAGGAAAGGAATGACAAATCAATGACAAATCACTCCAAGTTCAGGCAACAAGTTGATCAAAGCCTCAGCAGAGGGAGCGCTGCAGTTCCTGGGGCTGGTGGGAACAATCCCAGCCTCCCCCCAAAATACCTTGTCAGCTCAGCTTTAGTCAGGCTTTCAACCCCCCCGAAATCCAGGCAGTCCAAGGGGCTGGCAGGGAGAAGAGAAGCTCAAACACGAGTTTGTTTGACATCAAAGGCTGAGCTCCCACCTGTGCCGGGGCACTTTGTGTTTGCCTCCCCCTTGTGCTGCTCCTGCCACTCTCTGTGTCCCTGTCCCTGCTCTGACTCACTGCTGCTGCCTTTGAAACTTCAAAAAACCCCAAACTTTACAGCTTTTCCAAGTGCTTGTAACTTGGTTTTGTCATGCTTGTGTGCAGCCAGATTTGGGCTGTGTAAATTCTGGAGTCCCAGAGTCGCTTGAGTGACGATCCACATTTAGGAGAAAATGGCTTTTTGGCGTCCCTTGGCAATCTTATTTTATGGGGATACTTTGTCTTTTTGGTTTTTTCCCCCTCCTGCTTGTGCCCCACAGTGGAGGAGCCAGCAGTAATACCCTGTGAAATGGAGAGAGCTGTTGGCTGATGCTATGGAACAGGAAATATTTCCTTGGAAAATTCACCTACTAAGGGATACTCAGTGTTTTACTGCTGTAGAGCAGGAGCTGAAAAAACCCCAACTGTGTGCCCAGTGCTCACCCATTACATTGTGTAAACACAGGATCCCATAGTGCAGACTGTTGTCAGCAAATATCTGTGGAGGTTTTTTATAGCAGTGCAAGAAAACTTTAAAAACATCGAGTCTCTGGTGCTAATAAAGCATTTATCTCCCTGTTTTTTATGGATTCCAGTGGCAAGAGATGAGATGTGCATGTCACTGTCAGTACCAGTTTGGGTTCTTATAATCACAATTAAATTTTTGTGGAAAACATCCCTCAAACCATCAGAGTGAAATTTGAATAGCTCTGATATTTCAGTAAGTTATTTTTAGCCTGGAGAAGTCAAAATGTGTATTTGTGATTCCAAGGCAAAGAGAATATCCATGGGGAGAAGCTCTGGGTGTTGATGTGTTGAGCACCTTTGAGGTGATGCAGTGTCACACTTTGGTGTCCCTTTTATTGGTGTGCAGGTCAGGGACTCACACTGGAGACTCCCCTCTCTTTTCAGTGCCTTAACCACAACTCAGCTGACCAAGCAAACCAGAATAATTTCCTTATTTGAGTGAGAATTCCCTTTCTGGCTAATCCTGATTATTAAATCCTACCTGTGTTTTGCACATGAAATAAAGGAATAGTCAGTGTCATAACAATCTGAGGAAAATCAACATCCAACGCCACAAAACTCAAGTTGTGGACTCCTGGCTGTTTCTCTCCTTGACCTTCCAGCAGCAGTAAAAGTGCTGTGTCATGAACTTACCTATTAAAGCAATTTTAAACCACATTAGAACTTAATGAAATCTGCTCAGGCCACTTATTTTTTCATGTATTTGCTGTGTATCTAATGCCATCTTAATTAATTTTACCCTTAGACTGAATGGGTAATGCAGTGAGGGGACAGTGAGGTGTGACTTTGTGCCACAGCACAATTCATTTTTGTCTCACTGCTGTTAAAGTTTGATGTGTGGAGGCTTAAATATAGTCCTGGAGCTCTCATGCTTTGAGGATAAACAGTAAGTTCTATTTTTTATGTTAAACAGATGATCATAGCACATAATAGGCATACTGATGAATTTGTTATTTTTTATAACTTTACAGAATGCCCAAAATTCAGTTCATAGCTTTGGTGGCAGGTGCAGGAATTTAGTTTGCAGTGCTCAGTTCTTTGCAAAGTGTTCATCTAGGGAAATACAGCCACAACATCCCATCATTTATTAGACTTTGGCCAGCAATAGCTTGGAATTTACCTCTTTTTAAAAACATCCTGTGTGTCCATGGACTTAAAGATAAAAATGCATTAACTGTGTTGTAAACCAAGCTTTGATACTCTGAAAATCCAGTCCAGGGATATTTTTTCTGTGCCACAGATTCATTATTTCAGTATCTTTCTCAGAACAAAGCAGTGCAATAGTAAATCAGCATTTCCACAGACAGTTGTTGATGCTGCTGCCTGCACTTGCTGTTTAATCACATGAATCAAAGGTGTGGCAGTGAAACTCCAAGTGACAATTTAGACTCATTCAGCTAAAAAGTAATCTGTTGAAGAGAGAGGAGAAATCAAAGAGAAAATGGGGATGAATTGCACTGAAATAGCAGAACTCCATAATGATCAGCCTGGTTTCATATTTATTGAGCAAACAGACATCCAGCTCAGCAGCTCTAAATGCAGGAGCAGAGAAACAGAGCACACCAAACTCTCTTCATGGAGATGGTGATGAAATATTTCTGGGGTTTGTCCACAGAGGGCCCCTCCTCAGTGGTGGAGTGAGCATTCTGTGAAGCACAGTTCAGTGTATTTCCAGTCAGCAGAAAAACCTGGCACCTAAAGCAGGGCTAAGGGGGAATTGAAGTGTTCAAGTCTTTAAAAATTGCTGGCCCAAAATGCATCAGTTCCAATTTATACTCCAGACACCTTATGGTTTGGGAGCTGTGGAGGGGATTCAGTGGTTTGTGGAGACTTTGGGGTTTTGGGGCATAATCCTTCAAACTTCTGTAGTTTAAGAAGTCTTGGAACTGAGCCTGTATTTCCTCACTCCTGCTCCAGCCCCTGTTTGCAGTATAAAATAAAAGGTGAGAAGTGGGAGAAGATGCAGCTCTGGGAATCACAGAATGGTTTGGGTTGGAGGAGATCTGAGAGATCATTTCTTTTCAACCCCCTGCCATGGCAGGGACACCTCCCACCATCCCAGTTTACACCTATCCCAGTGTCCAGCCTGGCCTTGGGCACTGCCAGGGATCCAGGGCAGCCACAGCTGCTCTGGGAATCTTCCACCTCTGCTTCTCCTTTCCATCAAACATTATCACAGTGCTGGACCTGCTGAGTTTGTGGGCACTTGTGCCAGTTCCATCTTCAGGAGAACTTCCCAGATCCCACATTTTCTTTCTGGACATTGGCTTCCTTCACCTGAGAGCAGAGCAGCAGTTCAGACTCTCACCATTTCCTGACCACTCTGTGTTCCCACCTCTCTTTCTTTCTGGTAAAAGTCTCTCAGATTTCAAAGCTCCACCTCAGTTTTTGACTTCTCCACATGCAGGACAGGGCTGGAGCTGATGGAACAGCACTTCCAGCATCACTTTGTGGCTGCTGACCCTCTTTGCAAAGGTTGAAACTGCAACAAGCCAGGCGTTGCTGAGCATTCTCTACATCATTTTTATTTAAAATATTCCTTTCAGACTTATTATTCTCTCTCTACGGTCTGCAAGGCCCAAATCTGTCTTTAATTTCCCTGTTTTTGAGGGATTTCTCTTTCCCTTCTCACTGTATCCATGATGTGTTTTCTTCTTTTGGAAAGGTTCTGCGTCATCCTTTCCTGCTGGGATTTTGGAAATGTTTCCCCCATTTACATTTCTCTCTTTCAAGTCAGTCTCCACTTATTGGAACAGCAGCTTCCCCCTCTCCAGGCAGGTAAAACATTTATCATTCTAATAGACTTGCAAAATACTTTTATTTTCTCATGGCATAATTAAATATTATCAGTTCTAGAAAATGTCTCAAGCACTGTGTGAATATACAGGTTGCTAATGGATAATGTTTATGAATTATCCTCAGTTTCCTGTGTACTAAGCCAAGTCCAATTTACTTAATTATTGGTTGAATCTTACTCTAACTGTGCTACATTTTGAGTCTTTGATTAAACTTTTGTAATAACTAATTGCCAGCTAAAGAGAAGGAAAATTCAGTGTTGGAAAAGTAACAAATTGGATTTTGCTGGGATGGTTTCCTTGTGTGGTGTGTGGTTAATCCTGTGAAATCACTATGAAATTGCCATTATTATTCTTCAATACAGTGCTCAGAAATTCTTTACTACAATCTTTGCAGGTAATTTACTCCAGAGAAGAAGGTGGTGTTAGAACACGATAAAGTGAAATTTCTGTAAAATCCAGTTTCCTCCTCCAGGCCACTCTTGTATTCTCAGGGCTTGGCATGGCAGCCAAGGTTTGGGATTTCTTATTTTAAATAAAAGTGCACTTGACCACAATATCAGGGAAAAATATATAGGAGCAACAATGCAGATGAAATTACCTTAATTTTGCTGGAGCTACAGCAGATTTTAACTCACCCTGGAGCTGCTTTTTGAGGCAGGTAATTTCCATTTAAATCAAGACAAACTGTTTCTTATAAAATACTACACGTGAAATGACAGTGGGAAGGAAAAGCATCAAAAAGATAGATCATTACAATTCTGATGCTGTGAGGAAAGAATGAAAATGCTGGAAAACAGGAGTTTTTATTTGGAATGGACCAGCTGTGGCTGCCTCAGCCCTGGAAGTGCCCAAGGCTTGGAGCAGCCTGGGCTGGTGGGAGGTGTCCCTGCCCATGGTGGTGATGATCTCTATGCTCCTTCAACCCAAACCACTCTGGAATCCCATTATTCTGTGAAAATCAGTTTTTTAAGTGTGTATCAGCACATATGAGCTCTCTCAAACTGCACCTCCATTGCACTCACTTGAATTTATTGATTAGTACAATCTGCAGGCTATATATTTATCAGAAGCATAAAGTTTTTTTTTTTCTGGTTGAAAGTTTAGTGTCCTCAAAAAAATGAATAATGTCTTCATTTCAAGGTAAATAAAAGACAAATTTATCCTGATTTTGGCATTGTGTTGCAAGAATCTTGCTAAAATCAAAGGAATTGCACAGGGCAAAAACAAAATAGGGCAACAAGCCCACAAAGAGGTAAAAATTGCTTAAATAAAGTGGAAAAACAAAAATTTGCGGTATAACAGAGCCCAGTGTGGTAAATATAAATTATAGATGAAATAAAATCAGATCTCTGTTGTTCTCTCAGAACTTCTGAAAGGGTTTTTTTGCAGTGGGCTTTGGGCTGGTGGAAGGGAATGGTGTTGCCTGGGAAGGCATCTCAGATTCCTGAGGATGAGGAGAAGGGCAAGCTCAGGTGAGTAAATTTAATTTTAATTTTTATTGAGCCACCCCTTTCCCAAACTTCCAGCAAGTTTGGGGGCTGATGGAACAATCCCAGGGGTCTGGAGCATCCCTTCATCCTGTGTGCAGGGATTCTATTTCCTGCTGAGGTTTGTAAAGGATGTTTTATCCTGGGAGTGGAGCACATCTGATGGGGTAAGGGTGCTGCAGGTTCAAGTGAGGGAAATCCCCCCATATTTTGTGCTTGTGGCAGCCCTTGAGGGGTTCAGGCTGTAATTTGGAACCCTGGATATGAATCCCTCATGCTGGAAATTCCAAATGCTGGAAGGGGAAGAAGCAGGGACAGGTTTTCTGCCTGTGCCAGCCCCGACCTGGTGACACCTTCCCCACCCAAAAACCACCTTGGGATTTTGGGTGGGAGCTGGGTCTGGAGCACCCTGTGTTGGGTGTCAGGGAGCAGAGTGGAAATGTTCTTTCCCAGCACCTCCTGCTCACGTTGCTCTGTGAAATGACAGCTTGCAGCATTCCATGCAAATGGAATTTTTTTGCCATGTTAATATGAGCAAATAGGGGCAGGTTTTGTCATAAATAAGTTTGGGCACACAGTGGTGTCCTTCTGCTAAAAATATAGGAAAGAAATTCTGGAAATACCTCATTTGTCAGTGGATTTGTTCTGTGAGCTCCCAGCTGTGTGTGTGCACTGTCCCATCCATGACCTGCTGCCTTCTCCCAGGAGTATTTTGGAATGTTTTTTTGCCCAGCCCTGCCAGAATGAGCTCACATTTTGGGGCAGGATCTGTCACTGTCCCCACCATCCATCCCCTGTACCTGTGCCTGTGCTCAGGGGTTATTTGCCTCCCTCTAATGCCTGAAATTCCTCAGTGTCTGTGATATTTGTGTCTCAGGGTGTCTCAGTGTCACCCTGTGTGCACAGAGACACAGATCAATTCAGCTTTCCTGGCACTTCAAATCCCTTTGACTCCTCTCCCCCTTGTTCTCCCAATTCCCTGCTCTCCACCCACAGTGAGATTTAACAGAAATATTCAAGCAGTGGGGGTAGAGTTGAGGGCACAAGGATTCCTCAGAGGTCAAGGTATGGTGCCAAGAAAAGAGGAAAGAACACATTACAATTTCTGCCTTCTTCTGCTTTATCTTTAAAAATTCACCACCAAAACAACCTCTGGTTGTGTTGAAACACCTTTCTTTCCAGAGTGACTTAAAAGGGAGGAGAGGAGAACAATAATCTCGATGTGAAAATGAAATAATGGAATTTCTGCAGCTTCAGCAATATTGATAATTCCCTTTCCAGCCCAAGAAGAGGATGGAGCTTCAAGAGTTATCAGATTTAAATTTACCAAGGGCTGCTTTCTGGGCAGAAATATTTTGTTCCTGTTTCTGTTTTGGTTTGTGGTAACTGAGTGGTGCTTTTGCAATATGGGGATCACATTTCAGCACTCATGAGTGCGTGTCCACATACCTGTTCAATTTAATGCACTCCAGTTTTATCTCTGGGGTGATTTTCATCTGTTAATTGCAGCACTTCAGATGCAGCCACAAAACCACAGGATATAGAGGTGTGGCTGCTTTAAATAAACCCCAAAGTTGCCAAATGTCTGCTACCTTGCAGCAGCCCTCTCAAGTCATCTGTGTTTTCCATATTTGCTCAGAAAAGCTGTGAGGAATGTGGTAGAAGATTTTATTTCAGTCTTCCTAATGATTCATAATTAACTTTGAGGGAAAACGATATTTTTAACTTCAGATTTGCATCTCACATCCAAACCTGTCACTTACTATGTTAGAGCTCTGTTTCCAAAACCCCAAGACAGTGGCTGTTTTCAGTCTTTGTTTTTCCAAAAGGTTTGGGAAGAGGGGATGGAAGCAGTGCCTGTCCTGCAGCAGGGACACTGAGGTGTGGAGAGGGACAATTCAGCACTGAATTCTGCTTTTCTTGCACAAACACAAGATACTTTCATTTTCTCTTTGTACTTGAACAACAAAAATTGATCATTAAAAAGCAGCCCCAACCATAGTCTTAGCTCCATTACAGCATCCATAGGGCAGGTTTGGGTGGATTCTGGGGAAGGATGATCCTTGGGGGGGTCCCTTCTAACTCAGGGTATTCCAGAATTCTTTGATTCTGTCAGTTTTTGCTGCAGACCTGAGGCTCAGAACCACTGTGGGGTCTGTGAGTTCAAGGAGTGCAGGTTGGATCTCTGGTGTTTGATTTCTTGTCCCTTGTACCTGAACCAGAGGTACCACTGCTGTAAAATAACCACAAAACCAGCAGCATGTGGCAGGTTTGGGTGCAGCTCCCTCTTCAAAGATGCACTTGTAGGTCAGGAGGAGTTCAAATGCTGTGCTTAGAGCATGGGAGAGACACAAAGTTAATTTATCACTTACTTGATTTATTCTCTCTCACTGAAATGAGCAGATTGAGTCCAGGGGAAGAGTGGAACAACTCAGGGTTTAATCAAACCATCTCTCATTTCTGCTTGAGCTCACTTCTGATTCTCTGTTTTAATGCTGGCTGCAGATAGTCTGCTGAAGTAATAAAGGGTTGTGTTGTTTAGTACAGAATTGTTCAAAAAAATTAAATCCTGTCTGGATCATTGTGCACATTATTATTATTTTGAATATTACACGAGTGTCTCTCTCGATGCAAACAAATTAAATTGCTTTCATGTATAGAAAACATAATTACACTCCACAAGGGATAGTGCAGTAAACACCATGTTTCAACACTCCATATGCATTTAAACTATTGATTAAAGATGCAGATAATCTATTTTCCATCATTTTGTCAGAATCACATTCCTTCCCAGGAATCTGGGGCTGCTGCATGTGCTCTGAGCTGGTGGCACACCAAGGGATTCTGTAGATGAAAATCACAGAAGACAACTGGGGAGATTATCAAAGTGAATTCTCTGAAATGGAGGCAATTCCCTCACTAAGGATCTCCAAAACTAAAGGGGGATTTTTCTGAAGTCAAAATATTTTGTTAAAAATATTGTTTTACATAACATTTTTATTTCAAAAATAACTTTCATGGACTTAAAATATTTTGTTAAAATCTTATTGTTAAAATCTGGACAACTAGAGGGAAAATGATGTTTTCTGTATTTTTAAAACACTGTAGTGGAACTCAGGAGTTATGAGCCAATGGCTCAGTATTTAGTAAATTAACTGAAAGATAACTGTAGGGTAATAATGAGCATGATATTCTAAGGATAGATTGCAGCAGTCCCAAAAGGAAAATTTTCAGCAAAACACCAGATAACTGAGAAGTGATGCATAATAATTTACTTGGGGCTTTAAAAAGCTCAAGTGCCTATTAAGAAAACTTGGAGTAATCACAGGGCAGGTCTTAATGAACTTTCATGGCCTGGAAGCTGCTTAAGGAAGGAAACAAAGAATGGAATAAATGGGATTAGCAAGTTAGAAATTGGGCTGAAGACTTAATTCTGCTTTAGTGTCTGATGGAAGTTTATGGCTTGGGTGATGTATTGTTATTTTTGCACTCAGGATTCAGATAACTGGGCAGTGAAAGGTCCTTGCTATCAATCAAAAGCAGCTCCTCATTTTGTTTTTTAGCAGCTTTACTCAATTACCAATAACTGTCATTCCCAGAAAATCTAAATTGCTGTAGAAGGGGAAAGTTTTTATTGCCTGATTGATGGGAATATTTTCAAGTCTGCAGTTTACAGTGCTCCAGAGTAAAAAATCCACCTTTATTTATTTGATTTGAGTATTAGGGTGACAGCTGGTGTAATAACGAATTTACATTTGGATACAAACATATAATTAAAAAAATCAAGAATTTTATGGGGAAAAAATTATTTATCGCACATCATGGAGTTGATGTTCCTGTCCAAACAGAAAATTCTCTGTTTTGTGCATTTTGTGGAGCTTATAAGTGACAGCATCGAGCATTTAACGAGCTTGGTTCTCCCAAATCTGGGAGATGTTGGGAGCTTGGTCATCCTGGAGCTCTTGAAATTATCTGGAAGGGCAGCAGTGAAATCTTTCTCTTGGTCTGAGATGCTTCACATGCCAAGGTTTGCTCCCTTTTCCATGAATCCAGGTGTGTGCACACAGTGGGCAGAAGGTGTTTCCTGCCTTGGATGCACAATCCAAGGGCTGCCACGTCTGGGGAGCTTGCAGGGCAGCTGGCAGAGGGAGAAAACAGGCAATGGTGCAGTGAGGGAGAGGAGTTTTCAAAAAAAGCATTTATGGTGAGTATTGAGGAAGAAAGGCATCTAAAGCAGGGCATGAATGATGGGGAAGGGTTGAAGATGCTGGTGGGGAATGGTTTTACTGACTGGGTGAAGATGCTGGTGGGGAATGGTTTTACTGACTGGGTGAAGATGCTCATGAGGAATGGTTTTACTGACTGGGTGAGGATGCTGATTGGGGAATGGTGTTACTGACTGGGTGAAGATGCTGGTGGGGAATGGTTTTACTATGGGTGAAGATGCTGGTGGGGAATGGTTTTACTATGGGTGAAGATGCTGGTGGGGAATGGTTTTACTGACTGGGTGAAGATGCTCATGAGGAATGGTTTTACTGATTGGGTGAAGATGCTGGGGAATGGTTTTACTGACTGGGTGAGGATGCTGGTGGGGAATGGTTTTACTGACTGGGTGAAGATGCTGCTTCACTGGAGATTGTCAGAGCCAGCAAACATCCCTGGGGCAGGAGCAGCAGCAGAGCTGGTTTCATCCAGAGCAGTGTCTCAGGATTTAAGCTCAGTTGTGATAACTGGGGAGACAGCTCAGCATAGGGAGTGGTTGGGAGGTTGGCTTTGAGGGTTATCAGAAGAGGCAGGAGTGCTCTGTGGGGCAGTGGTGCCTGTCTGAGTTTCTGCTGTCAGGGCACTGCAGGTTCATGAATTTCAGTTCCTTAATGAGCTGCTCCAGCTCCCTTTTAACCTCAGAATCCCCTAAACCCCTCCTTTGTTACTAGAGCTGTGCTGTCACAGCTCTGCTCCTGCAGGCTCATCTGGCTCTTGGATCATTGTCAAGGAAAGGTTTGGGCTGGGCCTCGGTGACTTCACCAAGCTGCAAGTGCTGGTTTTGTCATTAGTATGGAAAGGATCCCCTCACTGTGTTAAACTCCACACATTATTGATTTTAGCTTTGAAGGTGCTTCTCAGGCTCGTGGATCTTTCCAGGTTTAATGTTGGACAGGCTGAACTCCTGTTTGATATTGTGTGAAGTTGTGTTTGTATCTGTGAGGGTTGAACAGGGGTGAAGATGTTCTATCAGTGCCTCTCAGGATGCTTCTGTTTAATGATGCAAGCTCCTTTTTATTTGATTAGAGACTCAGTGCTATCAGAACAGCCATGCAGCTTTTATTACAGGTGTGCAGAGAGGCTGTTCTGTTCTGTTCCTTGGATGGATGAGTAGTTTTCTTACACAAATCTCTCTGAACACCTTTATTCCTCATTATTTTGTGAGGAGGCCACCCAGTGAGCTGTCCTAGTGGAACAAAAAAAAGGTGTTTACACCTACCTGGGGAGGGTGGGTTGATGTCACAACAATAATTAAATATGCTGATGTGATCTTAGGATCATTTACACAGGTGGAAACAGAGACTTCTGCTCCTGATGAGATCCTGCTGATGAATAATCAGCTCCATATCTCAGCGAGATAAACACAACCTGGGGCTGGATGGATACCTGGGGAAATCCTTCATGTATTTTCATGAGTTTGTGTTATTCTTAGACCCTTTTCCAGCAGGGCTCTTCCCCAGCAGCACAGCTCTGGGCTCTCCACGGGCAGGGAAGCTCTGGGCATGCAGCATCCTCATGGGTGGGCACTGGGCACAACCTTGGAATAATTTGAGTTGGGAGGGACCTCAGGAGATCACCCAGTCCAACCCCACTGCCAAAGCAGGGTCACCTTAGGATTTTAGTTTTTATATTTCCATACATTTGTAACCCTGCAGTTCTTCAGTGTGTAACTCCAAACTCCATCCATGGCAGCTGCTGCTTTCCCATTTTGCTCAGACACAACAATTCCTCTCCAGGCTGGGAATCAAGGACACCTCACTGCCCCAGGCCCCAGAGATGGAAACAAAAGTGAGTTGGGGGAGCAAACCTGGGGTAAATGACTTCATTAGCTGGAGCTGTAATTGGGAGATTAACCCCCAATGTGCAAATTAACCAAACTTATCAAAGTGTCAAAATCCATGACCCAGGGTCCATTTCATGGAAGGTTCTTCCTCATGATGAGTTGGGTTTTAATTTATGGCTGTTGTTCCTCATCCTGTGGCTGGACACCACTGCAAGGAGCCTGGCACCATCCTTGACATTCCTTAGAGATACTGGCATGGATTGGTGGGATTCCCTCTCAGCCCTCCTTTCTCCAGGATAACCAGGCTGCAGCTCCTCATCAGAGATGCTCCAGACCCCACATCATCCCTGTGGTCCCCACTGGACCCTCTCCAGCAGCTCCTTGTCTTTCCTGGACTCTGGAGCCTGGAGTTAAAAGTGATGTTCCAGGTGTGCCTCAGCAGGGCAGAGCAGAAACAGCTCAAAACAGGAAGGGGAAGGAGCAGAATCTGATAAAAAAATGAGGAATAACCACAAAACTTCACAGCAGGGAGAGATCCAGTAAAAAATTATCCCAGTAGGGATTGTGGGGAAGGATCCCTGCCCAGGCTGGCAAGGAGCTGGCACAAAAATAATGTTTGCAGTGATATTTTTAATATTAGGAAAGCAGCATTTTAGAACTGGGCACTCAGCTGCCACTTTGCATGGAAAAGATGAATGTTTGCAGTGCAGCAGGTACAGGTTAAACACCAGACCATCCCAGTTTTCAGGGCTGTTCCTGGAGAGGTGATAGATGCTTGCTGACACAGCTTTCCATGGGATCTTTTCCATACTAATTATTGCACTAAACATTCAATAAGTAAAGCAGTTTATCTCTTTATCTCAGCCCCTGATGTGGGCCTGAATTCCATCCCTGATGTGTAATCAATGCAGCTCTGTCATTGGAGCATAGTGCAGTTATGTCTAAACAGGTAATTCCAGGACAGGATAAAATCAGCTGGAATGGCACAAACCATTTACAAAAATCACCTAATTGGGGAAACTTTAAAAACTTTATTTTTCCTCTCTCATTTTCTTGTTTTTACCAAGTAAAGCCCTCACTTCAGTGCCTTAAAGGAGATTTATTGGCTCTAATTCTGAGTCTCTCCTAACAAAGGGTGTAAAAGATGCCATGAAATGAGAAAAAAGCCAGACCTAACAGTTCTTAGTAATGAGTCTGTCCCTCCCAGTGATTATTGCACTGGATTAAGTTCCAGTGATGTCCCAGTTAAGTAAAATATAAAATACAAAGGCTTCCATGGTATTTGAGAATCTTCTAAAAAGAATAATTCATTTAAGCCATGAGTTTTTGGAAATTTGGATGTAGGGATTACTAGATTGAGTTACACCAGCTTTGCAAAAATGCTGGAAAGTAGGGCAGTATTTTAGTCACAAAATGTTGAAAAACTGCCAAAAAAATCTGTTAATTGAAGTTTCTGTTTCATCCTACACCCAAGGTGTTCGGGGTTTTTTTGGGGCTGCTACTACACAAATAATTTTGCTCTCCTTTGGCTCAAATTAATCTGATTTTCAACTGTGGAAGGACTATGGAATAATAAAAAAATAGACAAATCCAAATGTTGAGTTTTTAGTGAGCTTCCTCTTGGATTCTGAAGTGTTGAGTCAAACCAAGATGTTCTGTTTCAAATCAGCTCAGGTTTTCCTGGGTGAACAGGAAGTTTTCTTTTTTAATTGCATATTTAGCCATAAAAACTTTGCCTGTTGACTTACTGTGGCAATTTTTGCATCATGCCAAGGCTGGAGAAATCTCTGCTGTGCTTTTTATCTGATTGTTATCACGGTGTTTAGGATGTAAGTAATGAAAATGTTAATGTTTATGGATTTATTTGTTTACTTTGAGTTATCTGCTTGCAATAATGTTGGAATTTGGCCACCTTGTTCTGCTGCTGTTGTGTAACTTTGCTGAGAAAAAAAAAATAAAATTAAATTTTAAAAAAAGCTTTTTTGGGTGTTGTAGGATTATTTCTTGAATTATGTGTTAATAACTTTACCTGAAGGTGAGGTGCTACCACTTAAATTGCAAAAGGGCAAAATTGAAGCAAGGACTAGAATTAATAAGAAGGTGTCAAGTATATGTTCACATGATAATTAGTGTGGAAAATACCAGACAGTAAAAAGCAACTTTATTTTTTTACCACGTTCAAATTCACCTCAGGATGGTTTTTTTTGGGTAAAGACCAAATTTTTCAGAGCTGGAATAAACCTGAGCTGGTGGGGCCAGCCTCAAAAGGAAAGGAGATACCAAACAATTCTTCCTTTTGGCTTTGAGTTTCCATTCTTTGGGGCAAAACAAAACAGAATCAAACAACAAAAAGCCATGAAGGAGGGCTTTGGGAAATGCAGAACCTTCACCAATTCCTGCAGCTCAGCTTTCCCCTCCAGAAGGCAAAATGCACTCAGGGAAGGGATTTCTGTGCTGGCTGCTCACTCCCAGCCTGGGAACAGATGGCACTGGGCTACCTGTGACTAATTCTGTCCTCCTGATATTGTGAGTGCAACAGATTGAAGAATTCCTGGGGAAAGGAGCTGAAGAATTCCTGGGGAAGGGAGCTGAAGAATTCCTGGGAAAGGAGCTGAAGAATTCCTGGGGAAAGGGGTGAAGAATTCCTGGGAAAGGAGCTGAAGAATTCCTGGGGAAGGAGCTGAAGAATTCCTGGGGAAGGAGCTGAAGAATTCCTGGGGAAAGGAGCTGAAGAATTCCTGGGGAAAGGAGCTGAAGAATTCCTGGGGAAAGGAGCTGAAGAATTCCTGGGGAAAGGAGCTGAAGAATTCCTGGGGAAAGAACTGAAGAATTCCTGGGGAAATGAGCTGAAGAATTCCTGGGAAAGGGGCTGAAGAATTCCTGGGAAAGAATTGAAGAATTCCTGGGAAAGGGGCTGAAGAGTTCCTGGGGAAAGGAGCTGAAGAATTCCTGGGAAAGGGGCTGAAGAATTCCTGGGAAAGGGGCTGAAGAGTTCCTGGGGAAAGGAGCTGAAGAGTTCCTGGGAAAGGGCTGAAGAATTCCTGGGGAAAGGGGTGAAGAATTCCTGGGAAAGAATTGAAGAATTCCTGGGGAAGGGGCTGAAGAATTCCTGGGGAAAGGAGCTGAAGAGTTCCTGGGAAAGGAGCTGAAGAATTCCTGGGAAAGGGGCTGAAGAATTCCTGGGGAAGGGGCTGAAGAATTCCTGGGAAAGAATTGAAGAATTCCTGGGAAAGGGGCTGAAGAATTCCTGGGGAAGGGGCTGCATTGAACAGAGCAGGCCCCAGAGTAAGTGATGTGTAGTGAATTTTCTTATCTCTTTTTTTTCTTAAATCCATGACTCTGGCTTGATTTACCCCCTGATTTTCCCTGAAATCCCTCCATGATCACAGGGAATTTCCAGAGGACGCCAAGGTTTGCCCAGTCTGCACTGGGCACATGTTTGGTGGAGCTGAGATCCCCCTGAGGGGGGCTGAAGAATCACCTCCTCCATTAAATCCCTTTCCTAAATTAGCCCTTAATCTCAGATTACAAACCTCCCTCAGGAAAATCTGTGGCTGCTCCCAGCTCTGGAATGATCCAATCCTGAGTTTTAATTCATTAAATAGGAAAGGGGGCAGAGCCATCTGTAATAAGCTGAAATTGCTGACACAGTGCTTGTAATAGATTCTTTCCCAGAGGTTTTTATTGCAGTTATGTAAGAAATCATCGACTTAGGAAGTTCAAAGAAACTTCCAAAATAGATCTTTTTTTGGGTTGTATTTCCAAGCAATGTAGCAGACCATGAAGATACTGCTCATAATAATTAGAGCTGTGAAGCCTTAGGAAAACATGCCTTGAGAAAAGGGAAAGTGCTTTATTTACAGAAAGTTTGGGGGATATTTTTTAAAGAGAAGAATGTTTAAAATCCAAGATTAGGTGGCCACTGACTGGGAATCCTGGAAATTGGATTTGGGAATCTTTCCCAGTGTTCTCACACCAGTTGCACAAATTTCCCTCCACAATTCTGATCTGTAAAACCAGGATGGGCACGAGGGGGGTCTTGAAGAGCCCAGACCTGGCTGATTCCATCTAAATTAGGGCACTGAACAGTGGAATAATTGCAGTTCTTCCCTCCAGGTAATTCCTGAGGTGTATAAAAATAACAAACCATCAGTTCTGCCAAGGGAATGTGAGCTTTGGGAGGCACAGCCACTGCCAGGGAATTCTGCAGCAGAATTCCAGAATTCCAAAGGTTTGCACCATCCCTCCTAGCAGAGATGATCTGGAGTGATATCTCCTTGAAAAACCAACCCAAAAATCCCTGCAGCTAATGTGTTCTTCTAGCTGGGTGGTTTTCACAAGAGATATTTTAGGAATACTGAAACTATTAAAATCTACTTCAGGTACTTGTGCTAAATATGTTTAACAAGTTCTGCTTGTTAAAATTCATTTATGACAGAGATGGGGAGGAAGAAAGGAAAAGGATCTGTTAATTCTGTAACACTGCTAAAAAAAATGACCTTTTTTTCATAGAGATTTTCTTAATTGCTGAGTAAAAGGTTGACAGTATGAGTGTTTTAAAAAAGGTTTGGCAGAATACACAAGAATTACTGAAAAGTGAAGTAGATTTTCTCTATAAATTGAGGTGATTTAGGTGGAAGGACCTGGTGAGTGTCAAATCTTTTAGTGGGTCACAGATATTATCATGGGAACTTGCTAATGCCAGAATATTTTGTTTTTCACAGAATATTCTTATATTCTTATTCTGTGAACTGAACAGCCCCCAAATTGTGGAGATCCCCGTGGGCTGGATCCAGGTCAGGACAGCTGGGTGGAGAAATTGCTGTGTGAACTCTGCCAGCAGCAACCACCCTGGAATCTCTCCCTGTAATAGAGGTCAGGACACCCTGACAAAATTGCTTTATCATAATTTATTTTGCCCACTTTCCAGTCTTGACAGAAAAGAGAATTAGGTGGCTGCATCTGAGGGGTTATAAAATAGAGATGTCACTGTGTGAGATTAGCTCATGTGGTCTTTGAATTTCATTTAAGTACTGTCCATTTATGCTAAAAAATGTGCATTCCAGTAGGAATGTGTGCAGAGATGGGGAGAGCAGCAGTTGTCCCTGAGCTTTGGGTTCTGAGGGTGGGGTGTAGTGACAGCAAATGCCACTGAGGCCTCTCCTGTCCAGGAGGAACTTTGTGGATCACCCCCCAGCTGGATTTGGGCTCCTGGGATCCTGCCAGGATTCTCCTTTTAGCAGCCCAAGGACAGGGACTGAAGCAGCACAGTGACAATGCAGCATCACACTGGAAAAATGACACTAATGGCCCAGCACTCAGTATCCCAGTTTTTCCCCTTCACCTGCAGCAGCTGTGTGGATTAAAGGGGTTATTTCAGTAACTCAGCTCTGTGCCTCACACCTGGCTGTGAAAGGCAGAGTTCTGCTGCCCTGCCATCAGTAATGAATGTTCTGCAGCCCTGGATCACTCCTTGCCTGGCCTCACTGCCTTGAGTGGGGTGATCAGAGGAAATTAATTCACTCTGGCCTTGCTTAATGATGCAGGAGCAGGGAGAGATTCGAGCTCAGTCTCGTTTGCCTCTGAAATCTTAACAGGATTAGAGCACCATTAAAAAAATCCAGGGGAGTTCTGTGAGCAGTGGAGCTGCTGAAGCCAGGATTCCTCTGGATTTGTGTCTGGTGCTTGATTGACTATTTAACTGATTTATGAGGAGATTATGTTATCTCTTCATATACCTATAATCCCTTCCTGCTGCATGTTTTGGCAGTTCTGTGCTGCTTGCTGCAAAAATTCCCCAGTAGGATCAATAGTTATTAGGACAAAATTGTTCAAAACCTGCTTTCTCTTTTACCTCACCCCCTGGCTTTAGAAAATTGAAACAGTTTTGGTTTTTCTTTGCATCTTTTACTGCTGCCTTTCGATGGGGAGAAGCAGAGGGATGTGGTTATGAGCTTGATAAACCCTGATACTGTAAAATAAGATTTAAAAAAAGTGAAGTAAAGAGTAGGCTGTTCAGTATAATTCAGAGGCCTGTGAGAATGAAAAGAAACAATCACAGAGCAATCTTGCAAACTGCTGAAAGGATAACAGTGTTAGGAGGAAAATGTTTATGACTAAGCTAAAATTGGTGGGAGTCAGATCAAGGATTTGGGTGAGAGAGCCACACTTTTATTTTTACACAACCTAGTATTTTATAAACCTCTGGGAAATCGGTGTGCTGAAGTGGCAGAGTAGGATTTGAGGTCACCTGGCTCATAAATAGGGGACAAGTTTAGGTGCCTCTCTTTTCTCTGAGCTCCCCAACATTCACAGGGAAGGAGTTCCTGGATTTTAGGGAGCTCTTCCAACCCAAACCATTCCATGACTTTGTGCCTCCAGGTCACTGCCTCACTGTTGGAGATGCTTTATTTTGAGTAATTACATTCATTTCTTCAACAGGAGGGTTTTTATAAGCTCTGATTTTGATTGATTTCTCATATGTGCATAATCAGTCAGCTAATTGTGTTTAAAGTGTGCAGAATTCTGTACGTGTCACAAAAGAATTCCACCAAAATTTATGTGTCCTGGAAAAGGCACTGATAACCTGGCAAAAACTTCATTGTGAAAGTAATGCATGTGTCATTCAGGAATATAATAAACCACAGTTCAAATGTCATGTCCACTCATTAAACTTTAGAAAACTCAAACAACTCAAATAGTTAAAAAAAATGAAAACCAAGCAATGGGGAATTTCAGGGTTAATCCAGTTCCTGGGAATGAAATTAATATGTCTCATTTCACATAGGCAGGAAAGGCAATAGCATTTGTGTGTGTTTGCTCTTAGGTTCTTTATAGCCTTTCATAGAATTCTATATAATGAATTCTATATTATGAATTCTGTATTATGATGTTTTCCTGTGTTAATAACTTGTGGGGGTTGTGATTATTTTAAATTCTTGAACTAATCTTAAGCACCACTTTTCAAATCTAAGAATCCCAGGCCCTGCCTATTTCATAACTCACTAAAATCACTTTCCAGGTGTAACCATGAACTGCAAGGTTCATAATTTTAAATAATATTCTCATTTACTTTGTTGTGCATGGCGTGGATTTTGCTGTAACAGCAATACCTACATTCAAACTAGGGAAAAATAATTTAGGAAAAACATCATTTTTGCAGCTGTGGCTGAGATTAGAATAGAGCTTGTTAAATTCAAAGTTATTTGTGCATTTTGCTGCTTCTGATTCTGCACTACAGGAGGAGTTCAGGTTGTACAAATGTGCTTTTTAGTTCAGCTGCAGGAAAATTCATTACAGACAAAGTCAATAAAAATGGGTCATTTTAATCAAGTTGATGTATTTCTCCTCAGTTACACTCCTGCAAATCAATGGGAGCAAATCCATAGTTAAGAGTGTAACTTGCATAAGGTTTCAGTGACTTCTCCAGTGGCTGGAGAAAAATGTAGAGAAGGAATAATCAAAGTTTAATGTCTGAATCCTTCCAATGAGAAGATAATTTCTGTTTCTTGTCAAAACCTGTGATTAATACAGAAATCATCCAAAGAATTTTTTACTTTAAACCCTCCATGTAATGAATTTTTTTTTGTTCCTCCCTGATGGAATTCTTCTCCTGTTTTGAGCAGCTTTTCCACTGATTATTTCCTTCTGTAGTGGCAGAATTTGGGGTCTTGGGATGGAAGATGAAGTGGTTGGGGATGGGGGTTGATGTCCTTTAATTCCTCAGCTTTGGGAAGTTTTTCCTTTAGGAAACTCAGGAAAACAGTGGGTGTCTCAGCCAGCCAGAGGAGGATGTGAGAGCATCTCTCAAGATAAATGTAAGTATGCAAAATGGAATAATTTGTTTTGTCTCCACGAGATGATTTCTGAGAGAACAACTTGAGAGCAGTTGTTTGGCTGATGGAAAAGATGAAACCTAAGGTGAAGCTGAGAGAACAGAACTTGACTAAAATACATCTTACAGAGAATTTCCCTGATTAAATTGAAAAGCTGGCACCTTTGTCAGTCTTGAGCATTGAAAAAAGAATAATTTATGGCTTGTGGAAATCCCTGTTAATGGTACAAGGCTCAGCTAAAGCTTTCCCTGCACTTTTTGAGGTCAGATCTTCAGAACTGAGACCTGGGATTGGTAAAAACCAGGAACACAAAGTTATTTTAAGGTTGGAAGATTTCAGTGAGGAAGATCAGGGCAGTTCCATTCCATGGGTGTCACTGTCCAGGAGGCCCTCAATGAGTTGCATTTGTTCATTGCTCAGCTCTTGTGAGTTTATAAAATAAACATTCCCATTTATCCTGAAAATATAAGAGAGCAAGATTTTATGTATCTTTAAAGTTGTGTAAAATTGAACATCCCCTAGTTTAATTCATGGACTGATTTTATTTAGGATGCAGAATGCACATGGATTTGGGAGATTAGAGGTTCTTCAGGATTTTTTTTACTTGAATTCCTTCATCCTGAATGCCACAAGAATCAGTTTCCATTTCGATTTTGGAGTCAAGTCCAAACAATTCCTATACACTGGTAGGAATCTGCTGTTTTCTTAATGAATGAGCTCATTCAAGAGACTCAGAAATTATTGTGGATAATTTAAAAAATAGAGAAACATTGTGGAGAGAAAAAAAAAAGCACAAAAAATTGAAATGGAATCAATTAGAAAATTGCAGGCATCATGAATTTGGTGGCATTGTTTTTTTGTCTCATCTGTGAGAGGGGACACGAAGATCCTCTCCCAATATTGAGATGAGACACTTGTTTTTCATTAGCTGGCCAATATTTATCACTGTGATCAAGATTTTTCTTCTTGGAAGTGGGAAAAATCTTAAGATCAAGATTTTTCAACTTGTCAGGGGGGAATTTCTTAAGAGTCACAGAGCTCTCTGCCTTTAAAGCAATAAAAAATAAAAAATTTAACCTCTCCTTCACCACCGTTTGAAAAAATTCATCTTGATTAAATTAAACTTAGGAAGTTTTGTCTGACTCAGTACAAGCAGTCAGATTTAAGATTTGGAAGAGGCTTTGAAGTGTCTGGAACTCTAAATAATGTATCCATTGTACTTTTATTGCTGCACAGAAGAAAACCTTGTTCGCCAGCCTTTTGGTGGAGGGCAGTTGTTACATTTCACTTGCTTTTGTGTGAAGAGAACGATTTCTCATCTCTGGCCTGCTCCTGAAAAATTCCCAGCGTGAATTGAACAGAAAAGCAGTTAATAATTTACATAATACCTATTTTAAACCGTGTGCCTAAAGAAGAGCTGATGCATTGCTCAGATAGGGTTCAGTAAAAATGCACAGACCCAGCTGGAATTGCACTCACATCCTCCTGAAACCAGAATAATTCTGATTTTAATAAGATTAACTGGGCAGGACTGAGGTTGTCACATCACCCTTGATTCCTGGAGGATCAAGAACATTCTCTGTGGTTTTTGTCTCCCTGCCTTCACCAGTTTGGGATCTCTTTATCAAAGTGGTTTCAAAGGGAGGTGAAGGGATCATTATTGCTAAAAATGAAAACCAGAGAGAGGAGTGAAATGTAAAGTCCCAGAAGGGTTTGGGTTGGAAAGGACCTTAAACTCCTCAAGTGCCACCCTCTTCCCTGGGCAGGGACACCTCCACTGTCCCAGGGTGTCCAAGCTTCATCCAGCCTGGCCTGGGACACGGCCACAGCTGCTCTGGGAAACAGATCCTTTATAAATCCCACTGGGTTGTTCACCCTCTGTTCACCAACATGGGAATCATCCTCAGACAAATGCCTGGAAAGCAGTTTGTGGTGTTTCTGCTGTTCATACATCTCCTGGCTTTAGGATTCTCCTAACAACTTGAGGTTTTTTTAAAAAAAGAGTAATATGGGAAAACAAATAATGAGCAAAAAATCTTCTGTACTCCTATTTTCCTCGTGATCCTTTATCTTTACTATTTGACACATATTCTGGTCTATTTTGGATCTTTTTTTCCTCAGCTTTGGCAATACTTCAATTTTATCTACAGCTTTTCCAGGAGGCTTTTTTTGGTGTTAATTCCCTCTGAGTTTGGCTAGGGAATTCTGAAGGTTAGAAACCCATTTCCAGTCTCCTGGCAATCTTTCCATTTCCACTGTTGTTGCAAAGCTTTTTCTACATCCCCATTACATAAGTTAAATTAAGAACATAGGTCTAGTCGTAGTCATAATCAATTTTCTGATTATGTAGAGAAGGAAAAAGTGCTGGAGCATTAACAATTTTTAAAAGTACATTTAAATCATTACTCATTTATAGGGTTGCATTAATTTCTGAATAATGCAGCACTGGAGATGGATGATTCACAGCAGTGTAAAGTCTTTTGTAGTCGTTTAGAGCCTCATTATTTGAATCTATCACTCACTGTTCCCACCCACAGACGTTTCTTGAAGTGATGAGGCAAAACCTTTATGGGTGCAGATAAAAGGGAGAGCCTGGCTGAACAAATACAACAACAGTTTTAATTAGGGTGATGCTCCTGAGTTCCCCCAAGGTTAACAAAGTGCAGCCAGTCCCAAACTGGGGCAGGGCTCAGCTGGAATGAGGGGGGGATCCCAGCACCAGGCAGGGATCACAGCTCTTCCCAAAAAAAATGAAAGGGGCTGTGGTTCTGCAGTGCAGGAAAAGTGGAATTTCCAGGTTGAAGGAAGAATTTGCTGACTTGGCACATCTGGCACCAAAATGAACCCAAACCAAAGCAGGGGAGACAGGAGGAATAAAACCAAGGGGCAGCTGTGGAGCCAGAAGCCAGAGAGGAGGAGGGAGGTTGGCTCCAAACTGCTGACTCAGGCATTGCTCCACTTCATTTCTTCTTAATTTGCAAAATCGGTTTTGTTTTTTTTTTTTTCTATTTATTTCCTCAGATAATGGCGCCTCTGCATTGATTTTTTTTCTCCTTCTTTGTTTTCTCTTTTGGAAATTTGATCTTTTGTTAGAGGTAGGGGTGAGTTATTAATGGAGATGTGAGCCTGGTGAGGGAGACTGAGGTGCTTCATCAAGCCCAAACAATGAGTTGGGTTTTATTTCACTCCCCACGGAGAAGATGAGAGAGATGAGCAAGTTCAGGTGCAGGACAACCAAGGGCTTTGATGAAAAGAAAGAAAGAAAAAAAAATTGAATATGAAGATTTTTTTTTTAGATCTTTAGGAGTTATTTTAGGAAACATCTTTTAATTTATTAACTTGCATGCAGTTATCAGTTTTCATGTAGCAACTATGGGATGTAGGAATTCCTATGTAAATAGCTGTGGGCAGTTCTTTTTTGAAGAAAAATTTATTTTTCAGATAAAGATTTGTTCTTCTACTTGCATTCATTATCTTAAAAGGTGAAGGATTTTATTCTTTAATTTCTGATTTATTAATTGACTTGCTGTGGGCAGGGACACCTTCCTCCATCCCAGGCTGCTCCAATCCCCATCCAGCCTGGCCTTGGACATTTCCAGGGATCCTGGGGCAGCCCCAGCTTCTCTGGGAATTCTGTTCCATGGCCTCACCACCCTCCCAGTAGAGAATTTTCAGTGAGAGGATTTGCAATGCCAGTGGTGTTTTAGACAAAACTCCTGGAGCTTCTTCTCCTGGAGCTCTTGAAACTCTTGGAGCTGCTTCTTGCTGAGCTTTGAAAATGGGAGGAGATCAAGGCACCTGTGAGACTGTAGGATGTGCAAAAGCACAGTGCAGCCTCCCTGGAAATAGTGATGGAGACATTTGTTCTTACACAAAGGGTTCAGCTTGTTTATTTATTTATTTGCTTTCAGTATTTTGGCAGAAATATGAAAAAGCTGCAAAGTACAGCTCAGTTACTGTCTGACACTCTTGAGTGTGTGCTGAGATCAGCACCCTGTGTATTAATCCAAAGGTTCTCTCAGATAAATGTCCTCCCTGTTTATCATTTTCTTCTTTTAGACTGACAGATTTTTGGCAGCTGGGCTGAAATGAGTCCAACCTGGCTGGTGCATTTAGAGGAGCAAGGAAAGCTTTGTAGGATGCTGGGCAGAGCCTCTGCCCCCTTCCCACAGCAAGAACCCCAGGGAGCATTTTGGATCACAAAAAGAGGGGGACAAAATAGGAAAAAATAGGATTTTAGAGCCTAAAATTGGCAGCCTGTTGTGCTGTCCAGAGGATATTTGCTACAGCAAATATATATATATATGTATACAGCAGCAGGATTTTCCCTACTCAGGGAACCAGCAGGTGCTTTGCTGAGTGGTGGTGATGACAGAAACCCTCTCTGCTGATAATTCCTGTTCACAATTATCCATATCTGCCACGTTTCCACTCCTGAGCAGGAGGGGAAAAGCCAAGTGACCTCTTGCAGGCCTTTTAAGCAATTTCTCATGTTTTAACCCAAAATGGTCACTGAGTGCTTCAGCCCATGGAGAACAGGGAATTTGGAGCAATTTGCCATTAAATTGAGCTTTTTGAGAGGTTCTCTGAGTGGTTTCTGAACTGAGCTGGGTTTGCACCAGTCACCTCCCATTTTTCCTGGCTGTTGGAAATGAGATGGTTCCTGCTCCTCCAGAATAGAGTGCACAAGAAGTGAGCCATGAATATGGAAATGATGCAGAAAACGTTAATATCAGATAAATTCTGCAGCTCAGTGCTTTCTGTGCCTCTCCAAACAGAGCCAGCAGATTGGTTTCCCCAAGGAAAGGCAGAGGATGGAGAAGTTACATTTCTATTACCCAGCATTTGCATAGAAATGATTGCTTCCTGTGGGGCTGGAGGTGGTGAGAAAGGGGGGAAAAAAAGGGGAAATGTGATGGTAAAACACCATGATATCCTGATTATTTTTTAAAGATGGAAAGGAGGGCTTGTTACATCTGCTTGTGGTGGTGATGATGGGGTCATTAAAGGTGTAATCACCTTGGAGCAAGGCTTGTCATTTACTTGCCTCTTGCCGAAAAGTTAATGGTTTGTGATAGATTTTTAAAAACACCAAAAAAACCCCAAACAAAACCACAAAAAAAATTCTGTTTTCTCGTTCTTAGAAGTAGCCAGACTTGCTGTGGAATGCTTGAAAGGCCCAGTGGAGGAGGCAGGAGCAGTCAGACACTTCCACACTGGGAGCTGCTGCTCTCCCGAGCGCGCTGGAGGGACACGAGCGCGGGGACGCTGGCAAGGTTAAAAATGTGGTTTCCCACGGAGTGGAAATCACCAGGCACGTTCCTGACAAGGGTCATTAAGCCCAGAAATGGCAGCTGGGACTCTGGAGTCCTTGCTGGAGCTGAGGGAGCAGCAGGGTGGTTTTGGGTGGGCAGCAGCCGGTGGCTGTTCGTGCCCGCCGGAGCAGCACGGAGCCACCAGAGCCCATCTGTGCTGCCTGGGAGGGGGTGCAGCTCTGGGAGCTTCTTCCAAAGGGCTGTGGAGTGTTCCAGAGGAAAAATTGCACCCTGCTCATCTTCTGGTCTCACATGATTTAATGGGGGGGTTAAAGTCTCATCATTGAACCAGGCTTGTTTAACTCTGCTGTAATTAGTTCTGTAATTATTCCTGTGTCTTTCCTGATTGCTCCTTGCCCACTGCAGAGCTGGGATGTTCCACAAACCCACTGGGAGTCAGGAATTGTGGCTGAGGGCGGTTGGAAGGCAGGCCAGACCTCTCAGCATTTTTTTTTAATGGGGAAAGGACAAATCAATGGATCACTTGAATTTCCTGAGCTGTGTAATGTGCAAACAGGAGCTGAGTCCTTCATGGTCCTGGCACAGAAACATCTTTCCCCTCGCTGAAGACACTTAGAGGAGAACATTCTCATGACAATTTTTTTGCATTCTCATTCAAGCCTCTGCCTAAAAGCAGCCATTTGGAATTTTAATGCTTTGCATTTCTCGTAATTCGAGATGTTTGGGCTGTAAGAGTCTGACCTTTCCACTGCTTTGTGGTTTGACTGACTGATTGCTTCTCCCTCAAGTTGCCACCCGTTTTTTGCCCATTTTTTACAAAGAGAGGCAGTGAGGGAAGGTTTGCATGTCTGCTCATCATTCCTTTCCGTGGTGCAGGTCAGACGTGTCCTGTTGTTGCAGTGAAGTTGAGGTATTCATCACCTCGCTCCTTTTCTTGGTGTTCTTTGTTCTCAGGTGTGCTAAATGAGGAGGAAATATGCAAGACTACTTCTCAGGCATGAAAATTAATGCTCAAGACAGAAATTTTCTGTAGCAGAGGCTTTGCATGGAGCCTGAGTGTTGGCTGGGATTTCAAATAACTGTTTCCAACAACTCCATGGGCTTTCCACTCCAACAGCAGATTCTGCTAAGTAACTCACAGAGAAATTTAATGCATTTTATGAACACCTTCTAACAGAGTTTTCAATTGATTAAAGCTGCTTTCAGTGATTCTCAGCTGTGGGTGGTTCCACAGGCATTGTAGTGGCATTAAGGAAATATCTCCACTGACATATTGTCCTAACCTTTGAATATTGCTCAGGTGAAATCCTCTCCCTCCCTGACATTTAAATTAAACCATTTGCAGCATGCATTCCTGAGGAAAAGTCCTGGATAAAATCCATTCCTGTTTGGCTACACAGCTTGCTTTGGAAACCACAGCTTGCTCATAAAAACATAACTCCAGAAAGGAGATTAAAGTTTACAGGCAGCTACTTTTGAGCTTACCACATTTGTTAGCTCTGAGTGCTCTGAGTTAATGTGGAGCACTGCAAACATTCTGTGTGGACAGAGATTTTATTCATGCAGGGAAAAATCTGTTGTGAAGTTTAGTTCTCCCTGCATTTGTCTGATGCATCCTCTGTTTAGTGCTTCTTGTTTGTTAAACAGTCTCCTATAAAAGGGGTTCTGCCTTGTTTGAACAACCTGATTTTCTCTTTCACTGGCCATTTCAGCTGTTTCTTTATGAAATAATGATTCTGGTAATGTTCTGGTCTCATACACATCTGTATGAGAATAATAGAAATTGCTTTTATCAGAACAGCAGCACCTCTGGCTTTAGAGTGGGGAGAGCCCCAAGGCTGAGTGTGAGACCAACCTTTCCTGGTTTTGTGGGAAATTTTGGGGTGTTGGGCTGGTAATATTAAATGTTTGAAGCCATCTCTGGATGCTTCACAGACTTACCAGATCTGAGACACCACCAAACTCTGCTTCTCTGGTTTTTGGTGGAAATGGCTCATTCCAGCTTCAGCCTTTTCCCACATCTGCCAGGATCTCATCACAGAGCTGCTTTTGCTCTCCTTACCAGTCCTAAGCCTCGGTGGAGAGGTAGATGAAGGGTTTTTTTTAGGATCCTGTCTTGCTCTGCCTGCAGTATTTGAAAGCTGAATTTATTCACATTTAGAGAACCAATGTTCTCCATTGTTCCTGCTCCATCTTTTCCCAGATTTCTCTGGGGGATTCCTTGAGGTGCTGCTGTCCAGATTTCTGACTGTGAGTGGAAAACCTGTGTATTGCTCTGTGCCTTCATCCAATGCAGAGATCACCCATGGATAGGGACCACTGCTGGTCCCAGCATTTTATTGCCTAGAAAAATCTAGAAAAACAATTTTTTTATATGCAGAGACAGGAAAATTTTGAGTGTTCCCATTCTGGAAGTTTGCAAAGCTCAGTCAATGATGAGGCTCCATTTCAGAGCACTTTGGAAAGCTGCACTGATGATGGGACATTTCTTCTCCCACAGCACAGATTTACTGGAGCTGCTGCCAGGCACATGCTTGATCAGAAAAATTAACTGGGTAATGGCTAAAGTTTATGGAGTGATTTCCTAAATGTGTCTGTGCTCAGGGGGATCCAGGCAGAAGCAGTTCCTAAATCCTGCCATGTCACCTTCCCTCTCCTGAGAGGTGGGGACTCACCCTCACCAATACAAACCCACATTTCCAGTCACCTGTTTGCCCTTTTAGCCCAAAAAAATCTCAATTTACTGTTCTTGGAGATAAAATGAAGGAGCAGAGTTGCTCAGGCATTCAATGTGGGTGTGAAATGCTTTGGAAATTCAAATAGGTTCTTTTTAATGTCACTTGGGCCTTGCTGTGCTCTACAAAATGCAAGTCCTGGCACTTCAGCTCCTAGATAATGGTGTAAAGTTACAGAAACAGCTGAAGTTTTCTAATTTGGTCTTGAATCTGAACATTTCCAATTTAAACCACTTCATCTTTTGCATTTATTCACCCTATAACTTCTCTTCAAAATTCTGTGATGAAGCTCTGAGACAGATAACAAAAATAATCAATCAGCTTGTCAGGCTGGGAATGAAAATGCTGATTAGGAAGTGAAATGTTGAGGAGAACAAATAAGAAATTATTCAACAAACTCATGGGCTTTTGTTACTGAAATTAAACAGTTCTGAGGGACATTCTTTGGACACATTTAGTTGTGAAAGTTTCTTGGGATTCCTCCCTTGGCCTGAAAAGATAGGAAAAAACAGAATTAAAGGACCCTTTTGGGTAAGAAATTCACCCAGGTCAGGGATTTGTGTTGCCATCTGAGCCTCCTCCTAAAGGTGAAGTGTTTCCAATCCAAGTTTTGTTTGTTTAATTCATTTTTTTTCTGGTTGTTGCAGAGTGATGGAAGCTCCTCTTTGTGTTGTCCCAGCAAGGATGAAATTCTTCTGGGGAAAGCTGTCCAGACCACTGTGTGCTCTGAAAATCCACAAGGAATTCAGGAAGTGAGATCTCTTCTTGCCAGGAAATCCCCACTGGAATGTGGCTGGGGCAGCTTTGTCCCTTTGCACTTGCACTGAACCTTGCAGGAGAGACTTGGCTCCAAGTCAGGACTTCTCACTTCCATTTAGCTCTGCTGAGCACCTGAGGAGCCTCAGACTGAGCTGCAGAGGAAAAACTGCTGTAGGCAAGGGGAGGGCAGGAGGTAACCCCTGGGAAAGGTGAATCCCTGGGCAGATGGAGTTTGAGACACGTAGGAAGTGGCACTGAGATTAAACTTGTTGGTAAAATCAAGCACAGTGTGTGTTATTTAATCCCTGCTGGGGTGCAGCAGCAGCTTCCTGAAAACCAGGGTGAAATTTAGTGGTTCACTTACAAATTTAAAGCAATTCATTGTTTAAATGGCTGTAGCAAACATCTCTTGTCCTCTGGCTGATATAATTCCCTCAAATTGCTGGCTGTTTGTGGGAGCCTGTGTCTTCCCATTTTGCTTTCCAGTTGATATTTCTAACAGCAGATAACCCATTTTTTTTCCCTGCATCTTGCAAATTTGCTGTGTCTGTGAGCCCAGCAAAGGCTGTTTCCCGTTTTAAATGAATGAGAAAAGTCATAATGGGAGATTTATTCCTGCTGCCCCTTTTTTGTTATTTATTCCTAATGTTCTGCCCATTTGCCACGAGCTTCTTCTCATTTCAGGAGCAGCCAGACTCCTGGGAGAACAAATGGTGCTGTTCCCTCAGAGCAGAGGAATGGGTTAGTGGGTGAAATGTCCAGGACCAGGAGGAGAACTGTGCTGAGCATTCCCAGCTGGAGAAATCATCTCAGGAAATTGCTCTCAGCTGGAATCAGGGGATGTCATGGAAGCAGGGACTGATTTTTATTCTGTTTTTTGGGTTTCTGTCGTGTCAGAGCCTGTGGGGAGGAGAAAACACAGCCTGGGCATTGCCATGCAAATAATTTGCTGCTTTTTGGTGGTGGGGGGAAAGTGGCAAATGGATTTTTATTACATTTTTCATATGTGATATTTATACATATTTTTTTAAAGAGATGTCTCTGATCAGAACCAAGAGGGAAACAACAAATTTAAAAGGGGAAAAACCACACAATAGAGTTGTTTGAATTTGCAAATAGATCTGTGCTGTCAAAAGCTTCACTGCCAGTCCCCACACTTCTCTGGTAATATTTGTGATGGGACAAGGCTTGGTTTGTTTCAAAGTAAATAAAATCCCGATTTTTTTGCTGTCTGTTATTTTATTTTCTGGCTCTGCACAGCACTCCAGGGCTGTGCTGACATTCCCTGGGGATGCTCAGTCTGTGTGGAGTGTAGGGATGGTGGTGTCACCATCCTGAGTGTGTCACTGAGGATATTTCACTGCTCTTCCTTTAGATGGGAAAGAATCCTGGAGTTGTTAAGGTTGGAAAAGACCCCCCAAATTTTCCAAATTTTAACTGAGCCCCACCCTGCCCACCAAACCATATCCCAAAGTGCCACCTTGACTCGTTTTTGGCACCCCCATGGTGGTGACTCCACCCTGCCCTGGGCAGCTTTTCCCAGTGCTTGCTCACTCTTTTAGAGGAGAAATCTTCCCTGATATCCAGCCTGGGCCTGTCCTGGCACTGCTGGAGGCCTTTTCCCTCCGGGTAATAAAGGAATCCTGCAGGTGTGGGGCTTTCCTCAGCCCAGGGAATGTGTGTGCTGGGAGCTGGGGTGGAATCCTGGAAATTCCAGTTCTTCAAAAATCTCCTCAGCGACCTCCAAGCCTTTGAAATTCAGATTTTGGTGTATTTAACATGACTGGAAATGTCTCTCAAATGCTTTTTTTGTAGGGACATTTCTTTGCACTTGGCACAATTCCATGGGACGCTGGTGACAGTGCATGAGATGGATCTTGATGAGAAATTTCCCAATTCCTTTTTTTTTTTTAAATTGTAGGAATATATTGTGGGTGACTGTGGCTATAAAGACATTTCCTTCAGATGATTTCTGTCAGTTTCTCTCTCCTTTTGCTTTGCAGGAGGAATAACCTGTGTGGTAAATACAATTCTCTGCTTTCCCTGAGCAGATACCCTGTAAGCCTAATGTGGATGGCCTGGATTTGAGAACAGCCCAAGAAAATTTATTTCCTAAATCCAAATAGGCTTCTGGACGAGTTGTGGTATCACCCTGCATCTCTGAGAGAAGTTTTAAAGTTGAGGAGCTGAGTTTTTGAAGTAAAAAAATTCAACTGGCATTCCTGGTGAGTACTGAAAAAGGAAAAATTCCCTGTATTTCTGCAGGAGTGAGATTCACTGCCAGGCCAGCAGAGCAGGAGCCTTCAGGAAATGTGTTCTGTGCAATCCACAGTCCAGATTTTTTTGAAGAAAGCCTTGAAGAAAACATAAAAAGCACAAATTCAAATTCTTGAGATTTCCAGAACTGCCTAAGTCAGAAGAGTTCACTACATCAGATGCACCACTTTTCCCTCAACATTTAAAAAAGAAAAGGGTTGAAAAGCAGCAAACTTTTAATTAAAGTTGTGAACTGTAATTATTTTGGTTCTCACAGCATTTGGGAGAGAGCTGAAGTGTGATATTTCTGTGTACACACGTTTGTGCATGCCTGCTGCACTCTGGGCAATCCAGACTCCTCAGTTCTTCATTTTTTGGCTTTCACCTCTGTCATCTGCACAAAGTGGTCCCACAGCAATTTACAAAATGATCTTTGTGAGATCCTCAAAGAAATGTGTCCCAGTGAGAATCAGAACAGCAAAGGTTCTGCTGTGGATGGGGACTGTGAGCTCTGCAGGATTTCTGCTGTTGCCTGGGGAGTTGCTGCCTCTCTGGAAACTCGTCCTAAGGAGGAGTCTCCTGCTGGCTGTTCTTCCTTCTCAGTGGAAATACAACTGAGAAATTCAGTTTTGTTTCATTTCTATTAGGTTTGGAGTGCTGCTTCTCCCAGGGAGCTTTAAGGAACTCTCCAAACCTGAAATTTAGTTTGAATCTTTGTCCTGCTGTAAAAACCCAGTCCCTTATTTAGGGTCTAATTCCCATATCAGACTGATTCTCACAGACTTTGAGTCTGTTCCTTCATTTTTCTTCTAGAGTGCAGTCTGTAAACTTGGTTTTTATTTCATTTTAGGTTTTCAAAGCAATCCAACCACCTGGAATTTGCTCCATCCCTCTGATCATCTTGGTGCCTCCTCTGGATTTACTCCTTCCCATGCTGGGCCCCAGGGGCAGAATTCCCAAATATTCTTGGGTTTGTGTGTGTGGTTAGAAGCAGGGATTGCTGAGTTTGTACCTCCAAGGGAGGTGTTGAGGAATGATGTTTTTTGGGAGTTTTCTGGTAGGTCATGGAAGCCTAAAAAAGGAGAAAAGGAAAGGGAAAAAACCCCAAAAAACCCCAAAACATTTCAGCTCCCCAGGTGTGCCACATCCCTCTGTGGCCAAGGCACAAAAGTGAGTAGGAACTTCAAAAATGCAGATTTGCTCTCCACACTTCACTGGTGTTCTGTAAAGATGTTGGTGTGAAGTGTCTGGGGTTATATACAAATAAATATGCATAGCAAATATGTGTTGCAAGGTTTAGCATGAGTATATAAACTAAAAAGTGCAGAATAAATATTTAAATATAATATGTAGATATAATTTTAATACTCATTACTAATTCCAGAACCTGAAATGTCAGCATAGAGCAGCAGGTGTTGGCATGGATTCCTGTTATTTGCCATTAATTCCATAAAAACTAAGAAAATTAAAACAAGATTTTATTAAAATTAAATTTATTAAAATTTATTCAAATATAATTTGAGGACAAGAGCCCACACACATTATAATAATTTTTGACCATTTCAGTGTATTTTGCTTACTTTACATTACTATCAAGTGTTGTTCTGTATTTTCTCATATTTTATATTTCAGTTGACTTGGGAAGTTCTGAAATAAATCACTAAATACTGCTTGCTTTGCCAGGTGAGCCCAAAATGCCTGAGACAGCTCCTGGCTTGTTTTCTGTCAGTCTAAACTATTTTCATTAGCTCCTGTAACAAAACAAAAATCTTCCAAATGTCTTCATGTTTTACTCTTTAAGAAAGGAGTACTTTGAAATGAAACATGGGAAGTAAAAAATAGAAACAATTTTGCTTTGAAATGTTGAAACAAAAAAAAACCTTTGATGTCTGTTCAAAACTTTTTTTTTCCCTCATATGAGACAATCTTGTGAATTAGATATAAATAGTTCTGATGACCTGAATCTGCATTTCTGCACAAATATGTTCTTACACCTGCATTTTGTCCATGTTCAGCAGGGTTAAAAATCCCATCCTGCCCAGAGGGAATGGCACAGGAGTTCATGAAAATACAAATATTGCTGTTAATTGATCTTTAAATATCTGTTTGTTATCTGAATATATCTAAAACTCTGAATCTTTCTGTTCACTGCTCAGGAATTGGGTTTCCTACTGGATTTAAATTTGTTCAAGTTTTAATTTGAGTTTTTTGAGGTGAGATCTCTGAATTTTTTTTTTTCATTCCCATCAATTGTGTTTTTATAATACTTTTAATAATGTGAAAAAACTGCTGGATTTCCAGGAATTTCTAATCATTTTCTAGGACATTTTGCACCCAAATTTTTCCTTTGCTGGGGATTTCCATTCTGAAAGGTTGCAGTTCTGAATTCAATTCCTGTAGCAGTTCCTCTGTCTATCTGTCCTTCCTTTTTCTCCCTTTCCCTTCTGCCATTCCCATGGAGATCAGTCCAGGGTGTTCAATTTGTGCCTGAGTTTTTCCAGGACAAAGAACCAACCAGCTCCATGGATAATGAGGATAGGAATGTACCAGGGGGTATAAATCTACCAGGATGGTAAAAATTATTCCACTTTGGTGCTGCACTAAGTCAAACAGGCTTCAAAATTATTTTTAGTAGCATAAATAAATTTATAGGGAAAAAAAAGTCACCATATAGAGAAGATACTTATTTTATTTTTTTTTCATTGAATACTCACTGCAGGGGATTGGTTGATTTTTGATTTTTGAATTTGTTTTTAAGAATGAGCATAAATAAGGAACAAATGTTTGTTCTGCAGCAGGAATTGCTGCAGCCAGGGGTTTTGTGCACCCATTCAGATGCACTTTGTGATCTCTATTGACATTTCCTCTGTAGTGTCTGGAAATTCCTGTACATCCAGCTCTAATTAAGGCTACACATGCCAAGATAAAAGACTCATTTGTATTTATGTATATGAAAGCAAATCTCTCCTTTCAAAGCAAGAGATTTGCTGGCTTTCTATTTTTTGGTTTATTTATTTTTCTTCTATTTTTAAGGATCTTTTTGGCTTTATGCAATGTATGTATCTGACAAGAATCCCTGGCTGAGGCTAATTTAGTGGGAAAGGCAGACATCTTTATTTTTAGAGGCTTGATCTGAGTAAATGTTGAAAAATGTCTGGTAAGGCAAAGTTTTCTTTTCTCTTGCAGCATTTCTATTCCTGTGCTGCTCCAGAAGGTTTTGCCTTCCCTTGCTCATTGTGAAGGCAACACACCTTGACAAGCTGACAGCTGGCAGGGTTTTTATTGTTTTATTGTTAAGGGGGACACCAAATGACAGAAATGCACACTTGGATGTATCCCCCAGTCACCCCTGATGAACCTCACAAAGAGTTTTTTTAATCTGTCCTTGATGCATTGAGAGATTTTGATCTGCTGGAATCAAAAATCCATATATTCTTTTCCATATATGCAAAATTCTGTCAGAAACAGATTCATCAGAATAGCCCCAACCATGCAGAGCCACAGGTGAAAATGTTGGTTTGAAGGGACAAAAGGTGAGGGATGCCAGCTCAGGCAGCTCCAGGTTTGCACATTTTGGAGCACATCTGTTTCTGCAGCATCACACATCTCTGGCCCCACAACACCTGCCCTAAATTGGAGAAGGATCAAGTGGAGTCACAGTGCTGGGATGATGCCAAGGAGCAGAATTTTAGAATTTGAGACCATGTCTGGCACCAATTTTGAGGAATCACCTTTTCTGGAATGGAGCTGTATCTCAAATGGTAGTTATTTTAAAATAATACATAAAAATATTTAAAAATTTGGGTTATTAAAAAATATTTCCCTTAAAATATTTTCCTTTACAGCTTTCTTTGTGCTTTTCAGGGTCCTCAGCAGAGCCCATCCCATTTTTTTCTGTGTGTAGAAGTGGAGAGGACAGAGAGGGAGCACATTGTTCATATTATTTATTCTTTCCTATGTGAAAAAAATGTATATCAAAGGGAATTGTATGGAGTGGACAAACATTTTGCTGCTTTATCCACTTTGGTGATTTCAGCAGTCACAGCCACTGTCTCCTATTATTTTATTCTTTTTCAATTAATAATAGAAAAGGAATTTTAAATCCACTTGGGCAACGTCAGTGTGAGCTGCTCACAATTTAGTGCAAAAATAATGGGGAAGAGAATAAATAGGATTCTTTGTTTTACTCCTTTTCCCATGTGGAGTTTTTTTATAGTTTTATTCAGAATATTATGAAAAGTTTAGGAAATTGCACCTGTTGGATCCACCCCATACTAGAGCTGCTGGAATGGGCTGGATCTGAGGGATGGGGAGAAGAGAAGCCAGGAGAGGGGGGGCTCTGTGTTGGGTTTACCCACTGATTAGATCTAGATTTTAAAATTTCCATCCTACATGCACACCCACACATCTGTAAGATAATCCTTTTCCCTCTTATTTACTTTTATTTGTACAGTTTTAGGTTACATGAATTAAATAACATTTTCATGTATTTAAATGACCTGTCAAATCCCAGCATTCAGGATCTCAAACCTGCTGCCTTCAGTTTTTAATTTCCTTGAAATGTCCTCTTTTTTTTCTCTTTCTTTCCTTCCCAACAGCAAGAATGTGCTAAAATGTTTATCAAGCCTTGCTCTTTTCCCTGAGAAACTCCAAGGATAATTACATTTCATAATTATCCTCTGCTGCCTGGAAGAGTCGTGCTCACCCTCTGGACCTGTTGTTCTGTTGCTGTTCTATCTCGTGCAGCAAAATTCTCCTCAGCTCCCTTAAACAACATTAATCCCATCAAAAGTGGCTCAGATAATGTCTTCAGCTCTGGCACAGCTTTCTCAGAATTCCCTGCCTCTGCTGAGGTGTAATGTCCTCTTAGGTGTAATTAAATTATGTCAAGAGGATTTTCTTGGTGGGAATAGAAGGGGAACGTTTTAGGTACAAGATTGTTTCATTTCAGCTGCTGCTGGGTGATTGTTTGTCTCCTCCTCGTTGTGGTGAGAGCTCATCCCTCTGCAAACTGGATCCCAGAGTGGTTTGGGTGGGAAGGGATCTCAAGGACCCTCCAGTCCCATGGCAGGGACACCTTCCACGAGCCAGGCTGCTCCAAGCCCCATCCAGCCTGGCCTGGGACGCTTGGAATAATGAATCTTCAACTTCTGGGCAGCCCTTCTGCTTCCCTTCTCCTCCTGAGACACTTTCCTAAATTGGGAGAAATTATTTTTGCTCTAATGCTGTAAATGCTCTAATTCTGCTGATTTCTTGCAGCTGGAGGAACTGGGGAGCTTGGTTCAGCTTGGAGCTGTGTGAGCAGCTAAAAGGAGGTGAGGGGAGCCCCAGAATGGGTCACAGGGTGGAATCCTGGAATCGTTGAGGCTGAAGTGGATCAGGACAGGGAGAAGTGTCTGGAGTCTCCTGTTGGAGCTGTGGAGGGACGAGGAACGCTCCCAAGGGACCTGCTCTGGGAACATTTGCTTCACAATCCCTAAGGATGACCTCTCCCTAGCCACAGTACATAATTTTAACTCATTTTTGGCTCCACTACTGCAGCCTTTGCTGCTGCCTTTCCCCTGGAGTGACCCCCCAGCTTCTCGGGGAGAACGTCCCCAGTGGGGTGAGTAAAAGCGCCGGCACTCGCTCGTCTGTTAACTTTATTAGCACAGTAAATCCTCTGCTCTGAGCTGTTATTTATGGAGCCCTGAGCACAGTAACTGCTGGATCTATTGCCTCTGGTTGCTTCATTATCTATTTAAGATGCAAAGCAAACCATTATGTTTGTTGCATTATCTTCGTCGGGCTTTATTGCTCTCGTCGCTGGCGAGAGCTGTAACTCTGCTCTGCCACGTCTGTGTGAGCAATAATTCTCCACAGGATTTTTCCAGCCACCTACTTCTTTTTTGGAAGTGCTGTGGAAGCCTGATAGCAGCAATACTTGTACTCACTAAATCATTAATTTGATCTAAGATGTTATGGAAGGAATGGCTTCGTTTTTAACGGTGCCGTTGTCTTATTTTCCTGCAGTCAGCTCTTGTTTAAAAGCCTGTCAGGAAGGAAATGCACATTTCTGAGGAATTTGAGCTGTTTGAACTTTGTTCTGGTTGCCTTTAGATGCATCCAAAGAAGGAAGGAGATGATGAGATCTAGAGGTGACACAGAGTTATCCCCCAGAATTCAGGAGATCTGGAGGCTGAGTTCCTTCCTACCCACATTGTGCATGAGAAATGAGTCTGTGCCTGATGGGGTCACTTTCTCAAAGGCAGTAATTCCTGCCAAAAGAGCAACATTTTGAATTTGCAGGGAAGGCAAACAAGTTCCTGAATTATAGGTGAATGATAGGCTCTGCCCATTTTTTTGAAGACAGGATTTTACTCACCTCATTTATTGGAGATCTACCGTGAACTTCTGTGGGTGGTGTTTCAAAACAATGTGTTTGAAACTCAAGGTAGCTTTCATTCCTGTTAATTGCCTCCCACAGAACTTCTGAGATGGGTGAAAGGGTGAAAAATGTCTGGAGTGTTCTTACATTGAGGAAAATGCAAAGATGGACAAGGTGCATTTGTACCTGGAGAGCCCCATCAGTCCTCTGGCCTTGCTCTCTGCTGTGATTTTCAGAATTGGGACTCATTTTTTAACTGCCAGAGCAACGTTTTCACCACCTCAGACACGCCATAATTCTTTCGTTTCAGAACAGTTTATTAGAATGATGGAAAACAGTCAAACACTTCCCATCTTCTGACTCTGCATAGGGAGAAACTATTAATATTTGATGCTAATCTTTCTGCAGGAGACCAAACACAATTCTCTGCAAAGTGGAATAAAATACAGCACGGCTGAGCCTGCAGAGGAAATGCCCAGAATTTGATGTGCAGTTGTCATTATTTTTAATAATTTGCTAAATTGCATGATCACTATTCCAAGTAACAAACCTGAATGTTCCATACATTATTTTTTGATGCAAAATGTGATGTCTGCTGGCCTTTTTCCTTAAAACTTCTTATCATTCTTCTAGCAAAAACATCCAAACTCTTCAGCCCAGCCTTTGGAGATTCAGAGATAAAAAGGAAGTGTCAGCTTTCCCCCCAGAAAACCCAGAATTTATTGCCACTCTAACCAAGCCATGAGGGTGGGTTGTAGCATGAAACTCAGCACTAAAATCTCCATCAGTGCATTTTGTTTTCTATTATTGGCCTCACTGGTGGTAAGTTCATGGAGGGTTGGTTTTTGTGTGAGACAGAAATAAAAATGTGGGGGGAAAAAGCCACTGGAGCAGTGCTCTTGCATGTAAAGGTAGAATTTTAAGAGCCCTCTTGGTACAGATAAACACAGGATTATTACTGACTTAAAGGGAAAAAAGCAACAGAGCATCTAATCTGGATACTATAGGATCTCTGATTATAATAAAAATATCTGATAAGAGACTGTTAAATCCTGATTTTCTTTTCATCTGATTTGTAATCATTTCAGCTGAAATTGCCAGTATAAAACCTAAGGCTGCTTCATGATTGCATGGAGAATGAATTTTAAAAGGGTTAATAAAATGCTCGCTGTTTTTCAGATTTTTTGCACAAGACAAAAACTATTGGCAGCTATAAGAGTGGGATTTGTATCTATAAATCTGTGTAATACATAGAGAGCTCTGTAGCAACATATCAAATAATTACTGATCTCAGAACACTGAGAAGAAGGAAAATCCCCATTTTTAAGAGGAAATTTAGCATTTATTGCTAAAAACAATTCAGGATTTATTTAAAACCGAAGAGTAGCAGATCGTGGGATGGTTTGGGCTGGAATGGGACCTTGAGGCTGCTCTTGTTTCACCCATGGACAGGGACACTTCCCATAGACCAGGTTGCTCAGGGCTCCATCCAGTCTGACCTCAAGCACTATTTTAACCAAAATCTCTGGAATTTTCTCCAAGCAGAACTCCTGGATGTGGTTCTCTATCCTGAATCCAGAGTGGCTGAGTGATGCTCCAACACCTCACCCTCCCAACTCCCCACCTGGAATTTATTCCCCACTCAGCTGTAACAGACACAGCCCCGATAAGCTGTTAAACAAGCAACCACAGAGCACTAAAAATATTGAAAAAATTCTGCCTTTTCAGCCTCCCTGGCTGCTCCTCGTGGGCCTTCAAACACACCTTGCTTGCCTCTGAGCTCTTTGTGCCTCCAGCCTGGCAGTCAGATCCCTCGTGCTCCGTTTTCAGCTCCGCACTCTGCCGGAGATCAAACCAGAGCAGATCCCAGCTCCTGACAGGCTCCAGGCACCAGAGCAGCAGCACAAATTCTCTCTTTTTGTGGCTTTGTTTCCCCAGGTTGTCAATTAGCAGGAGGGAAAGTGTCACTCTCGCCAGCAGCTTCAGTTCCGTGCCTGGATTTTTGCAATTTTTTTGGGAGCGTCGTTTGTCAAAGTGTCGCTCCTGGAAGCTTGCTGGGGGTTTTTATGTCTCTGGAAATATTCTTAAAAGATGTTCTTTCATTATCTGGTGTTCGTTTAGACCAAGTGCTTTTGAAGTGATGTTGTTAGGCTTTGGAAATTTCTGAAGTTGACAACAATAAAGAAGGCTGGGAAGTTGAAATTCTTTGGTTTCAACAACAATGTTCTTTTTTTTCCCCCCCTCCCTTCTTGTTGTTAGAATCTGTGACTTAGCATTTAAAAAAGATGGGAGAAGTTTCCCCAGTTTTTATGTTTTTCACATACTACAAGCAAACTTTTTTCCTCCTTATTTGCAGCTCCCTTGGTGCTTGTGGCTCCCAGCCTCACCCCTCCCCTCCTGCTGAGGAGCTGCAGGGATTTAGGGCTGTAGGTGCCCTTGGGATTCAGGGATGTGGAGTTTGGGATTTTGGGAGGCTCCACCTGGGATATCCCTCTTTATTTCTCTTCTCGTGCTGGAGCGTGTCCAGGGAAGGGAATGGGGTTGGGAAAGGGTTTGGAGAATTCCTGAGGAGCTGGGAAAGGGTTTGGAGAATTCCTGAGGAGCTGGGGAAAGGCCTGGAGAATTCCTGAGGAACTGGGAAGGGTTTGGAGAATTCCTGATGGAGCTGGGAAAGGGTTTGTAGAATTCCTGAGGAGCTGGGGAAGGGTTTGGAGAATTCCTGAGGAGCTGGGAAGGGCTTGTAGAGTTCCTGAGGAGCTGGGAAGGGTTTGTAGAATTCCTGATGGAGCTGGGAAGGGCTGGAGAATTCCTGAGGAGCTGGGAAGGGGCTCAGCCTGGAGAAAAGGGGGATCAGGGGGATCCTTGTGGCTCTGCACAACTCCCTGCCAGGAGGGGACAGCCAGGGGGGATTTGGGATCTTATCCCAGGGACAGGGACAGGAGGAGAGGGAACAGCCTCAGGCTGGGACCGGAGAAGTTTAGATATTTTAGAAGTTTGGATATTTGGGAAAATTCCTTTATGGGAAGGGTTGTAAAAAATTGGAAGGGGCTTCTCAGGTAGTGGTGGAGTCTCCATCCCTGGAATTGTTCAGCAAATCTGTGGATGTGGCACACAAGGACCAGTGGAGCATGAGGGTGGTGCTGTGCCATGGTTCAACCTGATGATTTTAAAAGTCTTTTCCAACATTACCAACATTTTCCTGTCCCTGCTCTTCCAGCAGGATGACAATAAACCTTTAATTGTCCCTGCAATTAAAAAAAAAGCCACTTGTGCTCCGAGCTCATTGTGTTCCAGGGGCCCTGCTCAAATTAAATATTTATCAGGTACCTACAAAGTAAATAAGAGCAGGAGTGTGATCCTTGCAGGAGAGGGACTGAGGGACTCACCTGGCTTTTTCTCTCCATGTAAAACATTTCTTGCTGCAGTTTGGTTGGAACATTCTGTGGATTTGCTGCAGCACAACCACATTTGCAGTTGCAGCAGATACTCAGTGCAGCCCCTGGTGAGCACCTGAAGGTGTTCTCAGACTCAGTTTGTAAAAAGAACATTTGTAAGGTGCTCTCATATTCATTTTTTAATAAGTCCACAGCTGCTGCTTTTACTTTTCCAGGGTACTGAAAACAACTGAGCTCTTTCAGGGTTTTTTTATATGAAAAAAATCAAAAATGTTTTTAAAAATTATAAAAAAATCACACTGCAGGAAAATAAGCACTTATTTTGTCCTCATTCTTGAAGGTAATTTCCCAGATACTCAGAATGTAGGATGTTTTAACCTTGCTACAGCAGGTGTGTTACTTATTTTTTCTCTTTTCTTTTTTCTTTTCTTTTCCTTTCTTTTCTCTTTTCTTTTTTCTTTTTCTTTCTTTTCTCTTTTCTTTTTTCTTTTATTTTTCTTTCTTTTCTCTTTTCTTTTCTCTTTTCTTTTCTTTTTCTTTTCTTTTCTTTTCTTTTCTTTTCTTTTCTTTTCTTTTCTTTTCTTTTCTTTTCTTTTCTTTTTCTTTTTCTTTTTCTTTTTCTTTTTCTTTTTCCTTTTTCTTTTTCTCTTCTTCATTTTATTTATTTCATTTTATATATAGATGGCTTATATGCTATTTTATTTAGGAATTTCCATTTTATTTAAAGTCATCTCAGAAAAATTGAGGAAGCAGCTTTTATTCATCCTACACAGATGAACACATGTAGATGAAGCATAAATATAAACAAAAGTAATATTTAAAAAAATCAATCTCTGAATGTGGTGACTTTTTACAGAGTCTCCACAGTGTGAAGATTATACCCTTCAAAGATGCAGGAATTAATACTAAAATATATTTTGTATAATATGCATTATATATTTTTTTTCATTGACAAAAACAAATGAGAGTAAAGAAAGAGGGAAGCAAAATGAAATGTGGGATTCTTTTGTCAAGTACCCAAATATTTTCCTTTGGCAAAGTCAGTTCTGCAGGATATGGAAATTAATGTCTGCACATGTAAATATTAATCATAATAAACACATCCTCTATAGGTTGATGCTATGGATGAGAGTGAGAGCCACATTTCCAGCAGCTGAAAATATTTCCTCTCTCTGGTGCTCTTTCTACACCAGAGCAAAAAAATGTTCTGATTTATTCCCCAGTACAGAACTTTGTATGTTTGTATGTACATAATAATTTGAAATTGGACATTTTCACTACATAGTCATTATTTTAAAAGCTTATTTTAGTTTTGCTCCCCCTTTATAAAAGGACAAAAAAAATATTTCATTTTGACCCATATATGCATTTGTATTCTCATAAATCTGCTTTATGGCATGGTGGAAAGTGAATTCCTTGTTTGACATCTAGAAGCAATAAAAACAAAAATCTCACAGGAGTTATCTCACAGGATGTGGAGAATCCCAGCTTTTGTAATTCCCTTGCAAGGATATACTGAATAAAAGAAAAATCTGAATTACCCCTGCAGAGCTCTGATGGAAGATTCAATAAGAAGTGCATTAAAATACATTGTAAGAGGCAAAAAGCCTGACCCAAAATTATTCTCAGCAGATATTAATGAGTGGTTCTATTTTCTAGGTACTGAGTATTTAAATCATGGAATGTCTGAAGTTGGAAGGGGCTCAGCCAGGCTCTGGTGCACAGGACACTGCCAGTGGCATCACTCACCACTTGAATGGCAGAAAAGCCTAAAATGGGTGAAGAAATTAACCAAAATTTCAGTTTGTGGAAGGTCAGCAGAAGAAGGGCTGAAGTGATGCCCAGGAATGGGAATGTTGGGCTGAAGGAAGTTTTTGGGGTAGAGAGGAGGAACAGCAAACTCTGAGAAACAGCCAGGATAATCCCCTGCTGGAAAAGAACTGGAAATTCTCTCCTGGTGGGTTTATCTGTGTAATTCCAGAGATTTCAGTGCTGACCTGCCTGGAGTAAAGTCTGGGAAAATCCAGGTCCAAGGAAGGATGAGGAAGTGCAGAGCTGCTGCTACTGCTCAGTGTAGGATTTGCTTTTTGCTGGTCTTATAAAACCAGTTTTATTTCTCTAGGTAAGAAAATATTTCCTTTCCATCTGGGATATGACAGTGAAAGAAGTGGGGGGGGATGTGGGATAAAAGGATATTTCCAAAGGAAAAGACAAAAAAAAAGGAAAATCCACCTAGGATGTGCCCCAAGCCTGCAAGTGGCACAGGATTTATAAATCACTTTATAAAGTGAAATGATTTGGGGACAAGGGGGTTGATGAGAGTTTGTTTATCTGTGCACTCTGAGTGCAGAAATTCACTCCTCTCTCTGGAATTTCATTTAGAAACAAGTACCAATAAGGAAGATTCTTCCCTGCATCACTCTGAAGCACCAAATCATTTAATGCAAGCACTTGAAACGAGGTAATTACATAATTTAGAACATTCTAAGTCATACTGAAAAAAAAAAAAAAATAAAAGTCAGATCATGCCAGGATTTTTAACATTATTTCTTAAATTTATGTTGAGTTTTGAGGTTTTTTTAAATTGTGATTGTTTGTGCAACAGCACATTCCCCAAGTGCTGAATTTGATTGAAAGCTATACAAACATCTTCATTATTGTATTCCAGATCTCTGTGGTGCTTACATTAAAAAAAACAAAAGAACAAAGTGAAGCCATCCTTGTGAACCACAAAAAAAAAATATATAAAAAAGAAGAAGTTATTTCAGCAAAGAGAGAATTTTATTTTGATTTCTGAGGTTATGCAAGAGCTGCAGGAGAAGTGGGACAAGGATAACAAGGAGGGGATCGATATCCAGAGTTCAAAGGTAGGCAGCTGATCAAAGGTTAAATACAAGAAAAGAAATTATTCCATTCAAGTTAAATATAGGACATTGTAACCCAAATAGGTGCTTGGCTTCAATTAAAACCCTTGGAAAAGGCTTTTGTGCTCAGGGGAAGTTCTCAAAGTCAGACAAACTTTGTTTTTCTTGCTTGGAAAGATATGTGGGAAGAGATTGGGCTCTCCAAAGGATGAGATATTTCCATTTTCACTCCAAAACGTTTCTGACTATAAGGGGCAGAGGGCAGAACCAATGAGATCCATTTAGGATTGCAGGATGCAGAAGTGGCATGGAAATATTTCCTGTTCTAATGTAGGGATGGAATAGCAGAGCTGGAAGAGCATTTTCTGCAGCCTGGTCACAGCTCAGAGCACTGAGCAGAGCCAAAGGGGGCAGGAAAAATGCAAAAGGGAGAGCTGAGGGGAAAGGGATCCCAGGAAAGGAATATTGAGGAAGGAGGAGCTGCCTGGATGGAAAACAGCAAAATGCCTCTCCCAGCATCCCTGCACTGGAGCATGGGTGGGGAGATTGGATGGCACAGAGTAACTGGAGAGGGTGGCTGTGCAGAGCAGGAAATTCTGTTTTTCTTTATTACTGAATATGAGAAAAATGTGAGAGGAATTTTGTGTGGATCAAAAATGGAGACATTTGATCTACATATTTTTTGTGTGGATCAAAACAGAGAGGAGAGAAGATTTTGTGGCTGTTGTCTTCAAGGGATATCCAGAGTTGTGCTGTTCTGAGGAGAACATTCATTATTTATCTGGCAGTGTAAACACTGGTAAAACTGCTTTTAGTTTCTCATTAATTTGTTAAAAGTAATGACCAATAGAATTAAATCTATTAGTGAAAGCAATAACAAGAAGTTAGACTTGAAGCAGAGCCCAGTTCTCTGCAGGTTTCCCTTTGGTAACTTTATTCAAACACGTCCCAGTTTGTTAATCTCCAGTACCTTCTAATTCAGGAGAAAATGACACAAAGCTGCCAAGTTCTGTCACTTTTAGGCTGCAGCTCTTTTGGATTCCACCCAAATCCAAAACTCCCCAGTCCTAGACTTTTATCCAGTTATCAAAACTAAAATCCCAAGGCTGGATGGGGCTCGGAGCACCCTGGGGTGGTGGAAGGTGGAACAAAATGAGCTTTAAATTCCCTCCCAACCCAAACCATTCCATGATTCTACAAAACCACTAGGAGGATATTTTACTCCATGGATACAGGATATCCATTGGAAAGCTGTTACCTCAACTCCTGGGCACACCTGATTTAATTCCAGTGGCTGTGTCCTGGTGAGGTGGTTTGGATTTCTGAATATTTTCTCTTTTACACAGAAGATTCTTCCAGTTGTTCCCATGCAGGCAAAGAGAACAGATCTGGAGGGATCCTCTTACCAGATTCTTTGCTCTTCTCCATCCCTGTGGTACTTTCAAGACTCAGTTAATGGCAAATAATGTTTTTAACCGGTACTTTTTGGTACATTCTGCTTAAATGTCACTTTTATTTGCCTGTAGTGCACTGGGTACTCAATGCAAATTATATCCATTTTAAAAAAGAACTGTAATATTTCAGTATCAGCTGCTTTCTGGGCTGACCCTGAGTGTGGGTTTTATCTCAGGGGGAGGAAATGGGGCTCTGCATCCACCCAAAAGGTCTCCTGAGATTATTAAAAAGGCCCCACTGGTCAGGGAGCATTTCTGAATCTCTTATTCCATAATTATTATAATGTGCACAATGCCTCATATGCATTAAACATTCAACTGAAATTACTCTGAATGTGAGAGCAACCATATAATAAAGGAAAAAAAGCCCTTATTTTACATAACAGAATTTAAAATATTAATAATGTAAGTAATATACATAGTGTATGTAAGTGTGTACACTTAACCATGCAGTTATGAATTATATATGTAAATACAGCACACACCAAGAGTGTATTTAAACACTTAAACTTTCCACATGGGCTAATTTGAAGTGCATTGCATTGGATTAATTTTTAACATTTTACTTGCAAATAATCATAATTCAAAAATTCACATTACAATAGATTTGAATTGGTGATTGAAAACAGCACCAAGCTTGGCTGAATCCTTGGAATGACAGGAGATTGGTATTTCCAGGAAATGTAAAGAGGAATTTCCAGCTCTGCATCATTTTTCAAAGATTTCCTGGTTTAGCTTAAAAAAAAAAAAAAAAAGTTCTTTAGCTGAGAGGACAAAAATCACATAAGTGATTTTTTTATGTGGAAAGGGAAGGGAAAGGAAAAAAGGAAAAATCCCCAGAGGTGCCAAAGCCTCTCTTTTCCCAGCCCACCATGCTCCAGCTGTGCTGCCAGATGTTGCCATCCAGCTGCTCCTTCCAGCTCCAAGGAAAAATCCAATTATCTGTGCATGTGTGGCAGCTTCATTAGAAGAAGCACAGCCAAGTGTGACACGGTTTTATCTTTTCCATGGGTGGAATTGTAATTCCAGGGCCATCCATGGCCCTGGTGCAGCAATATCTGCTCCTGTTCTGCACAGCTACCCCACCCCACCCAGGCACTCCCAAAATTTGGGTCCAGGAGGAGCCTTTTCAGGGCAGGGAGCATTTGGGAACTTCTGGAATGTCACTGATGGAATGAGAGCTGATTTTCCATTTTTTCCTCCCCACACCAATTAGCTGCCACCAGTGGGCATTTCTCTTCAGCTGCTGTCTAAACCACAAGTGTTCCAATGAATTTCCAAGAGTCCCAAAAAGTTAAGCTCAGAAAAAAATATTGGGAATGCAGAATTTTATGGCTCTAAGGAAGGCTTTTTGCCTTCAGTGGGAGTTTTGTGGTGGGATGCAGAGCAGGACTGTGTCAAACCTCTGGGTGTTGTTATTTTACAAGTGCTGGAAAGTCAAACCATGAGGAAAGTTAAAAAATCCCATCCCAGCACAAGCAGGATGTTTAGTTCTGTTGGAAACTTCCCCTGAGGATGATGGGTTTTAATGGGATGTCCTGGGCTGGATCCAGGGTGGCTGAGGGGAATGTGGGGTGGGACAGACCCCAAGGGAGCAACCCCAGGAGTGGCCAAGTGAGTTTGAAGCTGGGATTTCTCAGCCTGGGTGATTTCCTCAAGAATTCTTGTTCTGGGAACTCAGTAAAACTTTCTCCTGAGGCTGAAACACGAGACTCTTAATGCTGAAAATCAGGAATGAGGTTTCCCCAAATTAATAAGGGAAAAAAAAATTTTTTTTGGAGGTTTCCGAAAAAGCTGAAAAAAAACCAATACCAAGGTTCTCCAAATAAATAAGGAAAAATTGGTGTTTTGGAAGCCTTGGGCTGATGTTTCCAATGTCAGATGAGGTGCAGAAGGGTGGGAGAAAGTGAGAGGGAGTTGGTTGAAGGTTCTGTGCAGCAAAGGGACACCTCTTCATCAGCTGGGCATTGCCAGCTCTGGAGAAACAGGGAAGTTTTATTTGTCAGAATATAAAGTATAAAATCACTCCTAAATGATCATTTTCTTTGCCAATTTCATTATCATTTCACAGTGAAATCTCAATACATTCACCCCATAATTGCATTTACCCACCTGTGAGATGTTGGTTATTGAGTTTTGAACCCCAAAGTTTTAAAGCAAAGAACAATCCTTTAAATGAATGTAAAGCACACTCACTGGAGATTGCCACTACCTCCTGCAGCAGCTTATTCCCATCAAATTTAATTATAAATATATTTTCCCAGCCTCTTAATACACTCTTGGGATAAAAGGAGGTTTTAACATGAATTATTATTATTATTATTATGGTAAACACACAACACAACATTTCTTTCAGTGAAAGAAACAGACACCAACATTCATTAATTAGGCTTAAAATTTCAGGTTTAATTTTACAACTTCAAGTTAAAACACAAGAAACACAAATCTGGCTGAAGTCATACAACCCCCCCAACTTCAAATTATTTTTTCAAGTATCTGAATATTTTATAGACCAACAGCTTGAAACATTATTTCATGCTAAATCAGTCATCTGAAAACATTTACTTCTATTTTATCTGGCCTTAAATTCTTCTCCATAATAATGGCTTGCATGGGTGTAATTAAAATTAAAATAGAAGTTAAACATTGGCAAAATTACGGCTTCAAATCCACTTCAGTGCATCTTTTTTACAAAATTTATCAGATATGAAGTCAGACAGGAATTCTACTCTGAAAAAACAGAGTTTTCCCCTCCACTTCTCAGCTTTGAAAGATGAATTTATCCTAAAGTGCCATTGCTGGAACGGGACTGCTCTGTACAAAATGCCTGGCTGTGAACTGACTGTACTGGTGTGGCTGGAAGGGAAACAGCATTCCAGGTGACAAAAAACCCTTTGGAAATTGAAAACTGGTTACAAAACCAGGAGAAAATGCAGTGGAGTGGCTGATGCTGTTCTCCATTTCAGCTCCATTGCACGGTGTAGTTCTGGCCCAGTTTCAGCTCGAGGTTGGAGATTGTCAGGAGCTGTGAATAAAACACAAAATGCACATTTAGTAACTGAGCCCTGAAGATTCCCAGTGTTTCCTGTGTTCCTTGGGAGAAACTGGCTCCTCGTTTTAAACTGCAAGAATTGATTCCTCTGTTTTCCTAAGTTTGTGTTTGTGTCACTCCAAAAGTTTAACCAGCACAGATTTGGGAGTCTGACCATGGCTCTGATCCCTTCCTTCATCCACAGGCTCTTTTAGAGCTGAGGTTCCTTTGGTTTTAAAAATAAAGGAATTTTTAAGAGGCAGCAAAACTTGGAATAAACTACAATCCAAAAGTGGATATGAACTTTTTTCCCATCAAAAAGTCAACAGCAGAAACTCAGAGAATGCTCAGAGATGCTTTTGCTCCTGTCACACCCCCAGATTGCAAGGAAGCTCTTAGGGAACAAAAAGTGGCATTAAATACCACATTTTAAATTAAAGAATCATTTTCTGATGATGCTTGTGGCATCTTTCTGAAATATGGTATATTTAAAATATAGTACGTATGTGAATGTTTTAAATGTGGTAAATATAGAAAATGTGGCAAATATGCTAATATAATTTTTAATAGACTAAATATATCGATATTTTAAATATGGTAAATATACAAATGCTTGTGGCATCTTTCTGAAATATGGTATATTTCAAATATAGTACGTATGTGAATGTTTTAAATGTGGTAAATATAGAAAATGGGGCAAATATGCTAATATAATTTTTAATAGACTAAATATATCGATATTTTAAATATGGTAAATATACAAATGCTTGTGGCATCTTTCTGAAATATGGTATATTTCAAATATAGTACATATGTGAATGTTTTAAATGTGGTAAATATAGAAAGTGTGGCAAATATGCTAATATAATTTTTAATAGACTAAATATATCGATATTTTAAATATGGTAAATATACAAATGCTTGTGGCATCTTTCTGAAATATGGTATATTTCAAATATGTTAAATACAGAAAATACTGTAAATATGCTAATATAAATTTTTTAATATACTAAATATATAGATATTTTAAATATGGTAAATATACAAATATTTAAAATATGCTAATATAAAAATTTTAAAGATACTAAATATCTATGTATTTTTAATATGGTAAATATACCCATATTTTAAATATCATAAATATATAAATACTTTAAATATTTTAAAAATATAATTATTTTAAATATGGTATCACAGCTGAATCTCCACAGGTTTAAGAGCACAGATGTGGTGGGAAACCTTTTTAACTCTCCAAGCAGCATCTCACCTTCTTGTCAGGGTCGTATTTTGGGATGTTGTTTGATGGGATTTGCTGCCCATTCTGTGTCACTGTCACCCGAGTGTAGTTGGTGGGCACCCCCAGGACTTTGATGACAGTAAACATCAGGTTGTTCGGGTCAGTGTAATTCTGGTGAGTCACTGTGATCTCCAGAACAGTCTGAAAGGAGGAGGGAAAGGCAAATATCAGAGATTGGGATTAGACTGGTGCAAAGGCAGAGCTGTGGCTGCCCCTGGATCCCTGAAGTGTGCAGGGCTGGGAGCCCCTGGGGCAGTGGGAGCTGGCCCTGCTGGAATGAGATGATTTTTCATGTCCCTCCCAACCCAAACCATTCTGTAATTCTCTCAAGTCCACTTGAGCTTTTCATTTGCTCTTTTCACTCCAGGCTGTTTTTTTTTCCCCAATTTTTTTTCCTAATACCTGTGTGTTGCTATTTATTTTTCAAATACTGAAAGCTTTTCTCTGCTTTTTTACCCTGGCCAAATCCTGGGCTCTGCTGTGCCTTTCATTGCCACTGAGCTGCTTGATGTGAGGAGTGAAGCAACAAGAAATTTTCAGCCCCTGGAATGGCAGCAAGAGCTGCCCCAGCCTCACCCTGCAGGTGCTGTAGCTGCTCCAGGCTCTTCTCCTGCTGCTTTTTGCCCTCCCAGAGCAGCTCCTGCCTCCCCATACCCCCCTCAGCACTCACAGCCCCCCCCCCAATTCAGTTACTCTGGTTTTAAGTAGATTTTGGATTTCTTTAGGATGTACCCAGATCCCCCACAAATGTGCTGTGACATAATTCCACGTATTCAGTGCTCCCAGGGTGAGTGTTTCTCATTGTTAGTTGATTCAAGACCTCTTTAATTAGGCTTTTCCTTACTCAGTTTTTGTAAGAGCAGGGAAAGGTGCTTTTATTTTATAATCTCCTTACAACTGCAAATATTGAGTGTTAGCAAAACAAACTCCCTTCCTTAGCAATTAACACCCTTTTATTTGACAAAGACAGAATTAAATGAGAAGAAAGAACAGTGTGGATAAAATTAGAAGACATTGTGGCACACTGGAAAATAATGAAATAAGAAAGTGTGTTTTCTCCTACAATAGAAAGAGCTTTTCTTTTAAGCCAAAAGTCCCTATAATTAGAGAGTAATTTATTTCCACATATTCCACTGGTTATGGTAAGAAGTGAAATCTGACTATTGTACTTAGCAATACTCTTCAGATTCACTCCTAAATTCATTCTTAACAGTTTAATCACATTCCTCGTGGCCTAATCATCTGTGAGCACAATGTAAGGTTGGGACATGTAGACAAATTAAAATATCCATAGCTAAAAATACAAAAAAAAAAAATCACCTGAAGTGACTATTAAATAAATATGAGCTAATGTGATTACCTGATTAGCAGTAAATGATGTCAGCAGGTAAACACCATCTTCATATGCATCTGTTAAAAAAAAAGAATGAAATTGAATAAAATGTCTTTGCTATCCACCTTATTTAACACATTATCAAAATTTCTGCTCAAGGGTTGTGTCTATGGACAACTTACAAATATAAGAGATGTATTTATATGTAAATAAAGAGAAGTACCAGGGTGGGGAGGAGAAATGACAACTCCATGTCTCTTATCTGCAGACAATTTAAATTTAGCCATGTTGAGGGGATTAGTGTGGGACCTCACATGATGTCTGGTCATGGTTCCCATCAGTTTGAGGAGGAATCTTTGTTATCTGCCTTGCCTCTGGCCCAGGGCAGGATTTCACTTATACAATGTATTAATTCTATAAATCACAGCGTGGTGTGGCTTCAGTCAGGAAGAGTCATGTTTCTGTAGTGTTGGTGTGCAGGTTTAATTTCAGTTTTGCCTCTGAAGGTGAGTTCAGATCTGTCCCCCAGAAACGGGGTGGCTTTGGCACAAGTCCATCCCTTTCCTCCGCTCCTGCCCAGACACCCCAGAGTTTGTTCCTTCTCTCCCCAGTTCACATCCTTGGGTTTGTTTTGTCTGCTTGAATTTGGGGTTGGAGTATCCCCAGGGATGGAGCCTCACTTGGCAATACCCAGCCATCCTCAGAGCAGAAGGTGAGAGGGCTTTAGGAGGGGAAGCAGCCCTGGACGTACCGATGCGAACCCCATCATCCCAGTAGAGGAGTCCTTCTGCAGCCAGGGCCTCATCCAGGGCCACCGTCAGCCCCAGCGGGTTTCTCCGGCTGTGGAAAACAATTTCCTCTCAATTTCCTCAGCTAACCACATCCCATAGTCCCCAAATTGCAATTCCTTTACAGAAAAGTTGTGTGCCTCCCAAGTGAATAGCCATCTTCCCATCCCATACTACTAAAGACCCCAAAAAACCACCAAAAAGCCAAATTAAAATTAAAAATTTTCACTTCTTCCTACCTGTAGGCAGTTGTATTAGCAGGTGTTTGCCAAGGCAGGATGTATCCACCTCGGATGTGCAGGTTGATGTGCTCCAAAGGAGCTGATAAATTTTGGAATTGTCCCCTAAAGCCAGTGTCTGTGTCCTGTGTACAAAAAAAAAAAAAAAAAAAAAAGGATTTTTACAGGGTTTTCCTTCAGAATGAAACGATAATATTTCTCTAGACAGGTTAATTAGGAGTTGTTACTGCAAGAGTAACTATTAATTAAGAGAAGCCCTGAAATTTTGGCTCCAGGAAAGCCTGGCCTGATAGGTGATGGCAGCTGAACCAAAGGGCCAAAAGTGTGAAACACAAACCTGTGATGAATGAAGGGAGTTTTGATCCTGCTCTTCCTACTTCCAAATCTTCTATTATTTTCTAGATTAAATTAGGCAGCTAAACCTGTTTTTTTTTTCTCTCTTTATTAGAGCATTCCATTGCAAAAACCTTCTGTGTATCATTTGAGGGTTACAAAAAATGAAAAGTCTAAATTAAAGGTATTACTTCACCTTTTCATTTATTATAACTCTGCTCATGTTATTATTCATTGTCATAAAGGAATCGAGGATTTTTATTATTTCTTTAGTCAGCTAAGTAGATTTTATGTTTCTAAGAAATTATATTAAATGCAAATTAGGCAGGAGAGTGTTCCCACCTCCCTGTCTGTAAAAAGGCAGAAAATACAAGTTTTAAAATACAATTTTTTAGGATGACTTACTGTGTGGTAATCATACCAGCTGGCATTGGGGAAATAAGCGTTCACCATCCGATCATTCTGCAATTAAACACAGAAATTTCAGGCACCTCCAAGTCCAAAAGTGAAGCTTAGTTAAACTGACTTTAGTCATAAATTACTAAAAGCTCACCTGTTTCAGCACAGGGCTGATGAGCAGGGCAGGACCCCAGAGGAACTGCTCGTCGATATCCCACGTTACCCTGTCTTCCACAAACCTGTCAGGACGAGAGCCAGAGCTAAACTTTCCCAAAGAGTTCCTTCTTGAAGACCCTGCTGTCACTAGTTTCACCCACCCCATCTAGTCTCTATTTCCTCCTTATTGCTGTTAATAATTCAGAGATCAATTAATGGTTGCACAAAGATCCTGATGTAACACTCATTAGAGATAGGCAAGTTACTGCTTAGCTTCAGGGCTTTTTGTCCTTTGCTTTTGCTTTTCAGTACATTGGGACAGCAAAACTCTGAAGGTCTTATGCTTAATATTTACAATAATAAAATTTTGGACAGACTCTTTAATTTGAGCCACTGCTTTATGAATTTCTTTGAAAAAAGCAAATCGTAACATGGAAAAACTTTGTTTTCCCATCCAAGACTTGTTGTTTTGTTTGGTTTTTTTAAATTTTATTAAATGGGGAACAAAGAACTCTGTTGTTAGGGTGTGGCAGCTGTAGGAATTTTATTTGGGAATTCTTGGTGAGGAAAGCAGGGAATTGCACTTACTCGTGGAGAAGGGGGCGGACCACGGTGCTGCCGTGGGCGTGGGCATCGTACAGCAAGGTGTAGAGGTAAGGTAACAGGGTGTATCTGATGTTCAGCACATTCCTGGAAATGTCATGAAAAGTTGTATTCCAGAAAGCAGGATCTTGCCTCTGAAAGAGAAGAGAGTGTTGTTAGAGAAGCTGGGCTGGACTGCCTGAGAAAGCTAAAACCACAAAATCAACACAGCAAAACAAACCAAGGAAATTTCTCCTCCGAAGCAGAGCATCTTCATTTATTTATTCTTCAACTCAGGAGCAAGTGAAAACTTGTCACTCTCAGCCCCAGCAGGGGAACTATAAAGAGGAAAGCTGATAGAAACCCAGGGGGAGCACAGTAAAACTGTTGAATGCAGTGTCCCCAGGCGTGGCACGTCCCAGGGTCCATCACCATCAGCCCTCTGCTCCCCGACTCAGCACGAGCCCGAGGCGCCCAGGGCTGGTGTCAGGAGAGCCTCAAATCTTTGTTAAATGGATGGAACAATAGCTTGGCAAATTGGGCAGGACTGGGAGCACCACGATAACCCTGAATCTGCATTTTGGAGGCTTTCACAGCCTGTGGAAGGTGTGTGCTGCGAGATAAAGCAGCTGCCTTTGAAAAGGAGACTTTAATCCATTAGATATTTGCCATCTAAATAGCTCCACTCTGCTAGACCCGAAGCTTTCCCTGCCACAGAAGTGCTCTTTCCCTCTTTGAAATTTTCCCAGTTATCTTGTTTTACAGCTTTCTCCACTCCAGTCCTTAGCCTACGTTTAGGCAATTATTTCCCTTTCCTTTTAGCAGAAATACAATATCTGATGGTGACAAATGTGCAGAGCACAGAAATTCCTGAGTCTCACTCCAGCATCTTATTACACTGGCCCATTTTCTCATTTGCTGTATAATTATGGGCAATTAGGGCTGAGAGCACCGAGGTCAGTTCTGTTTCTTGAAGTGTCTTTGCCATAAAATCTCCATTTTAGCCCTGCTGCAGCTCATTGAAATCCAAATGGCACAGAGAGGAAAATATGTAGAGTTTGATTCAGTGAAAGCAAAGTTAGAACTCGCTTGCTTCAAGTCCAAATCCCAGAGCACAAAGCTCTGTGGGCACAAAATCTCCCAGGTGATGGGGAGGCAGAGCAGAGCCAGCATAGAAATAATGACAATTTTCATTTGGTAAAGAGCCAAAAGTGTTCCTTTCTTTTCCATTTTACTTGGAATGTACTTTTTTTTTTTTTCTTTTTCAGCCAGGGCAATTGTGGCTTATTCTGGCTGGTTTTGCCTGTGTGTTGCAAAGCCCTAGCTGCTAAGAACTATTAAAAAAACTGCAACTCACCACTGTTCCTTTCCCGTTGTGATTCCTTGAAAATGGGTAAAATGCACCCAGCTGCATCCAGCGGGCACACATCTCATACTCAGCATCTTGGAAGAAGCCACAGATATCAGCTCCTGTCTGAAATTTTCAGAATAACCCAAATGGAAAACTGTATTATCGTGTACATCATCACGGTAATTAAATATAAGTTAATAACTCATTAGCTTACATAAGATATTCCAAAGAGACTGAACTCCATCATGCCTGAAAAGAGAAATAAATTGGAATTACTGGCTGGGGTTTTTTTACATTATGGTTACCTAGACAATGTTTGTTACACTACTGAATCAGAAGAGAAAAAACCAAATACAAGCCCCACGGTTTCTCTAATGTGTCATGTTTTCTGCTGCAGAAGGAGATGGGATGTGGGTGGACAGGAACAAAGAAAAAAAATGAGTGGCAGGACACAGGGCATAGAAGGGTCTAGTCCCAAGGGAATTAAAGGAGTTCCCAGCACCTGGTACAGAAGGAAATAAGAAAAAAGAAGAATTGACCCCGAATTCTGGTTGCTGAACCAGTTTTTTTCAGCTAAAATCACAGGAATACAGAAAGCAAGGAGGTGGAGAAGAAGCAAAGCCAGCTTGGACAATGCTTGAGGAACATAGTCTGTGAAGGTGCCCCTGCCACGGCAGGGGTGGAACTGGATGGGCTTTGAGGTGCTATGGAGGGGCTTGACAGCTGGCCTGTAAGCCAAACTGAGTGAGTACAAGAAAGAGCAATTGATGAATTCCAAATGTATCCATGGCAAGGCAGAAGACAAGGCCATTAGCATGGAAACTGATTTTAAAAGATGCACCAAGGATTTTTGCAGCTAGACTACATGCATATGTAAACGTGTACATGTCTTATTAACCTTTGCAAAACTTTGCCAAATATATTGAGACTAATTGCTTTGCACCAATGAATATAATAATTTATTGTGATGTAGTCAATGACTTAAGATCACACTTTATCAAGAGCATAAAACTGGAGATGGTGTGGAATACATGGCCATTCGCCATTGTTACTCTGCTCAAGTGTGCGTGTATAAGGTCGCTCCCAACCCAAGCCATCCCATAATCTGACGATCCCAGGAGTGCAAGCCCCTTCCCTGGCACCTACCAATGATAGATTTGTGCAGCTGGTTCCAGGCTGCCGTGTTGTCCCCCAGCCAGTGCCCTGCCCATCTCCCGCTGCTGGGGTACGTGGAGCGGGTGACGACGATCCCGCGCTCCTTGGTGGCAGCCTGCAGAGCCCTGGTTGGAAACAGGCACAGAAACCAGTTACAGGAGAAATGCTGCACGAGGATTTATTGCACAGGAGCCTCTGGAAAGAAATATATGGGTTTGTATTATCACAGTGAAGGGCTGCATCATCTACATCCAATCCGTTCATGCTTTTTATGGCAATGCAGTGTGATCCAGACACAATCCCAGCAAAGCTGGCCAGCCTGCAGCTGCAAAGAGAACTGGCAAACAAGGAGGGATTAAAAAGTTTTCCAGCTCAGGCTAACTCAGGAACGCAGCAAAACTTTCCTAAGCCCATTTTCTAAGGGCTCCACAATGTGTGTGAGGGCATGTCATTCCTTAATTAAAGTACCCAAAAACTTGAAGCAGCAATTGGAAATAATTCAGCAAAAATCAAAGCAAAAAGCTCACAGGAATGAATCTCTTTAGCCTCTCAGGGTAAGTTTAGTTGACTAATGGTGCTGAAATAATAATAATAATTTTTAAAAAGTCAGGGATTTGTAGTCCCTTCCAAAAGGCCAAGGTGACAGGATACCCATATGAATATTAGTCAGAAAATCACCCTGATTAAATCCCACTGCTCTCCAGTGTGACAGCCACCATAATTGCCTAAACTGCTGCTTCAGTAAGACACTATTTCCTTATTTTTCTGTAGGATTTGCAGCTTTAGTGACACCACAATTACAGCAAAGACACACAAGTCACTTCAATTACAGCAGCAATTAAACCAGACTAATGTGCCACAATTATTTCCTCCAAGACAAACAGTAACTTTTCTAGGATCCTTGATTCCTGTGTAAGATGCCATCCAGCATTTCCAGCCTGTTTGCTTTCCCTGTGTCAATAATGCTTTGGAAGTGGCAGCTAAAATTTCAGAAGTGCAGACAGTGAATGTCACGTGTAGAGCTGCTCAGGACCCTGAGTGTGCTGTGGCTGGAGGCTCAGGCCTGCAGCTCCATAGCTCTATCCATGAAAAACAATTATTCAGGTCACAAAGGCTTAATTTACCTCCAAACAGTTCCTGTATTCACTAATAAGGGCTCTGGCTATGCAAAAACCTCATTACAAAAGAACAGCATCAAGGCAATATCCTAAAGTTCTGTGTCTAATGGATGGAGAACTGAAATGACACCAGGTTACATAAAATGTTGATGTTCACTTTTCAGTTACAGTCTTTTGTGTGTTTTGTGTGCAAATAATCTTTCTGTTTGGATGGTTTAGTATCAAAATAAATTATTGCATTTCTTCAGTTTCACAAGTACCCCTTCAGTTACTGCCAAAAAATAAATTTGATGCTGAAATATATGTGTATATATATTTTGTAGATAACATTTGCTTTAAATTTCCAGTGTGAGAATATCTGTGTGAGCTGTGAGATTTATTGCAGTGATTTCTGTTGCAGTGCCTCGCAAAAGAGAGGAGAATATTTCAGTTCGTGCTTAAAACACAGAAATGATGGCAATACTCCTTTTCCTATCAAATTCTTGTCTGCTCCACTGGGTTTGCACAGAAAGGTTTTGGCAGGGGTGGCTCCAGCGAGAAACTTCTGAAGCTTCCTCCTTTTGATAGAGCCAAGAGGAGCCTGCCCCTGGCTGAGCCCATCAGCAGCACTGAGTGACTTGAGGGTAACAGGAATAAGAAAGGGAAAATGTAGATCCAACAGCAACTGGAGCTGGAGAGAGGGGTGAGGAATGTGGGAGCAGCAGCCCTGCAGAGCCCCAGGTCAGTGCAGGGGGTCAGGAGATGCTCCAGGCTCTGGGACTGGGGAGCAGAGATCCACCTGCAGCCCCCGGAGGAGCTGAGCAGGGGATGCCCAAAGGAAGCTGTGGTCCCGTGGGGTGCCTGTGCTGGAGCTGGATCCTGGCAGGAAGCTGTGGAGCCCTGGAGAGAGGAGGAGGGAGGAAAGAGCAGCAGAGACAGTGTGTGATGGACTGACTGCAACCCCTGCTCCATGTTCCTCTGCCTCTGCTGGGGAGCAGGGAGAAAACAGGGAATGAATGAGAAAAAAAAAGTGAAGACTAGGGGGAATTAAGATTTGGGTTTAATTGTCATTATCCTCTCTGATTTCATTGTAAATTAAACTGATCTCCACAACTGAGCTGTTTTGCCCATGACAGTAATTGGTGAGTGGTCTCTCCCTGTCCTTATCTCAATCCATGAATCTTTCTTTGTACTTTCTCTCCTCTTCCCAGCTGAGGAGGGGAGAGTTGGAGGGGCTTTGATGGGCACATGGAGCTCAGCCAGGGCCCAACCCACCACATTTTGTGATGCCCAGATCCCATCAGACAGGGATCAGACATTCCCTGATGTCCTGTCACAATTTCACCCTGCCTTGACTGGCCTGCTGCCAACGGAGCATCCTGTCACAAATGCAAACAGCCCTGATATTTTCTCTCTTTATGGCAATATCAAAGTTACCAAGGGCTTTAGGGCTGTTAAGACCTGTGCAGGAAATCTGCTCCTTGCTCACTGCTGAATTGTAAATGAGGAGCCCAGCTCTGTTATCAGGAGATCGGGCGTTATCTAAAGCAGCTGGGGACAATTCAGAGGGACAGATAATGGCATTGGCCTTGAAACTGGGAAAAGAAATGCTTCAAAGCAAAGCTTTGCACTCACACTTTGCATTTTGCAAGTCACCATTCCTCCTTTTCACTTCATTTTAAAATAGAGAACATAATGGAGTTCTTCTGAAATTCATACAGTTGAAAAACTGTCTTCATTTTCCCTCACTGGATGTGGAGTGTGAGGAAAAACAGAGTAAGCCAGGCAAGCCCAGCAACACCCAGAGACAAGAAGTGAGTGATGTTTTAATGGCAGTAATTATGTGCAGAAGGGATTTTATTGCTGTGGAACCATGGAAGCACAGCCTCAGCTCAGCCCTGCACAGTTCCCCCCTCACCTTTTGCAGCTCTGCTCCCACCACCCTCCCTGCACCACAGGGGAGATCCCTGACTGGAATAACTCCAGCAGCTGCCCAGCCCTTGGAGCATCCAACTCCTCTTGGAGCTGGATTGAAAAACCAGATTGGTCAGAGAGAAGAGAAAGATCACTTAAGCATCTCAAATTAACCAGTGGAAGTTTTGGTCCCCAGGAGTGTAGACATGGAATATCCATTTGGAATGCATTTTGGAGGCAGCTTGGAATATGCAAAGCACTTACTCCAGGGTGATTTTGGTTTGGGACCATCCATAAAGGTTGTGGACATCATAGTGTCTGAGTGGGGTCCCATCTGCAAGGTACTGTTGAGCTTCCATGCATGGAGCTTTGTAGGCTAATCCTTCTGACCTATATGCCAAATCTTGTGGAAAGGGAAGAAATATTTATTATTAATAATAAGCTTGTATTAATCACTTGAGTTACTTTTTTTCTTAATTTTCATATTCTGTTAGGCATTCAGTCTCTTTATACTGTCACTTGTTTATTTATAATAATAAAAATAGCATTTCCAAAATAGAATATTTCAAATATTTCTATGCAGGTATCTGTGAATGTTTTAATAGTTCAGTTACAGATGCTTTTACTACAGAGGCTCAAAAAATAAACAGAGTATATCAGAAAATATCTCAAATATTTTTAAATGCTGTCACACTAACCACATAAACAGAAAAATAGGTGTGGTGGGGGTATGATCTGTGCCTGAATACTAATTTCCTGGAAATTCCTGAGAAACCGCTCATGAAACCTGAATACAACAGTAAGCAGTGAGAGCATGCTAATAAACCATTAATAAATAATTCCTAATTAGTACTACATTACACCAATACTTCAGGAAAGCTGAGCTAAGAAAGCGAAGCATTTCAAGCATTTAACTGCTCACATAAATGGTAATGAGAGGAGACACATGGATATTTTCTAAATATTTAATTAATTGCATTATTCATCTGAGAAAACCAAAACAGAGAGCTCAGTTCTCTGCTGTGCCTCAAGCACGGCACTTAGACACAAAATAGGGATCAAAATCCATATGCAGCGAGGAGCTGGAAAGAACTTTATTTTTACAAAGTGCTGCACAGCTGCTGGAATATCTGGACTTGCAGTGTGCCCATAATCTCAGGAATAAAGGGCCACTTTCAGTGAGGAGCTGTGGATTTATAAACCCATCTTTATTTTGACTTTTTTACCCCATATACCAGATAAGGAATTATGTAGGAATCAGAAAAACCCAAAACTGTTTTAAGGAGGGATCAGACTTACTAGGCATGTAGGGGGGATTATTTAGGAGGTTGTTCTTACAGCCACCCGTGGCGCCATTTATAAAAGATGCTGGTTCATTCATGTCCTAAAAACAGAGCAAAACCCCTTAGGCTGCTACAGAACACCACAAATTCTGAATTCCACACAAGCAGCGCTGCAGGGTTCCTCAGGAGCCCCTGCAGCTGCATCCTCAGTTGGACATCCCATGTTCTTCCATAAAGGGACTGACAAAAAGGCAGGAAAAGGGCTTTCCATGAGAGCATGGAGTGATGGAAAAAGGTTGAGCTGAAGGAGGGCAAGATTGGATGGGATTTTGGGAAGGAATTGTTCTCTGGGAGGGTGGGGAGGCCCGGGCACAGGTGCCCAGAGCAGCTGTGGCTGCCCCTGGATCCCTGGAAGTGTCCAAGGCCAGGCTGGACATTGGGGCTTGGAGCACCCTGGGATGGTGGAAGGTGTCCCTGCCCATGGCAGAGGATGGGAATAGAAGATTTTTAAGATCTCTTCCAACCCAGGCTATTCTGTGATTCAGCAATTCTTTGTTTCAAGGGAACAACCTCCAAGATTGTGAAGTCCAACATTTCCTTGATGAGAATTTAACATGTTCTGCCAGAACAGTGCAGCTACTGGGAATTAGGAATTGAGACCCTCTCCACCAGTGTCAGGCAGAGAAAAACAGTCCAGAAATTAGATGCATTTCCACACTTACAATCCACAGGCCATCAAACTTGAGGCTTTTTGAGGCATTGGTATTGTTGTAGACCTCCAGGATTTCATTCTTCCACCACTCCGCTGTGGAATTGCGGAAGAAGTCTGGGAAAGCACAGTGTGCTCCAAATCTCTGTAAAAACAGAAGGAAAACAAGACAGATAAGGGGATTGAAGGTATTCAATAGTTAAAATATTCTGGAATAATAAAAAAAAAAAAAAATTGCTTGTTCACTAAAGTTTTTGGCTTTTAGGAAGGCTTAACCAGTTTCTGAAACTTATTCCTGCCATGAGATTTATCAGTGAGTTTGATGCTATTTTAATTGATTCATGTCTGTATTTGAGACCAGAACCAAACCATGGCAGTATTTACCTCTACTACTTGTTCATGAGGCAGTGACTCATCGACTTCGACATTGGGAAGAAATGGCCAGACCTAATAGGACAAAGAATATTTAAAATAATCAAACCTCAGTAAATACAAACTAAGCATCAACAACACATAGGTTTAAATACTCAGCCCTGGACAGTACCTTGTTATACAAAATCTCGTTGCTATCAGGCCATTTTATGAAGACATCCTCTTGCACACCTCTGGTGAAGGCAGGATAAGAATCGGTTTCATTCCCAGAAATGGCTGGATCCTGCAGTTAGAAACACTTTTACCCTTATGCTCAAAACTCACATTGAATGTATTTTCCATTTTGCCATGCTATATGGAAATTTAAAAGCAATCTTCCAAACTGACCAGGATAATGATAAATCTCATTCCTTCTGCTTTGATTTTGTCGATAAGAGCCGGTAATCCAGCAAAATGTGGGGAAAGGGTGAAGTCCAGGTTCCTTTCCATATAGTCAATATCTGAATATTGGACATCCTGCAGTTAAAAAAAAAGCTCAATTAGTTTTAAGGTTTTTTTCCCCTTTTGCCAAATATTGACAATTGGCCAAAATAACTAAAATAGGGAACTTTTGATGTGTAAAATTGGAAGGAGTGATAACTTCAGGCTGAAGTTGTTAAATGAATATTACACAATCCATGAGCAGGTCCAAATCAAAATAAACTTTTCATTGCCGTATATAAACTGAGGGGAGAAATTGAAACAAAACAGAGAAAAAAATAGACTTTTCCATAGGTATGTACTGCACCTATATTTCCACAGCTGCAAGGAAACAATGAAAATAGTTGTTCTCTATTGAAACATTGATATTATTCTATTTAAAATGAAGCCACATTTGATATATAGCATAATTTTGTTAGATCTAGGTGCTATTCCTACTATCCCAACAACAACCTGGGCCAAATCACAGCTGACTTGACACAGAGCATTATGGCAATGAAATTATGCTGCTTCATTCTTTTTCCCCTGCTGACTTTTCTTGACCACTGTTCCTTCCTGTTGTTCTTTGGTGTGAATAATAAAGAAAATTAAGTAGCCCAGAGTCCGTGGCAAAAAACCTTCTCTACCACAGTGAGGCTTTTTTGGTTGGTTACTGCTTTAGTGTTTAAATGGATTTAAGTCAAAGCTAGGAAGCCAAAAGCTCAAATGTTGTTTGCTCCCAACGTACGTAGGGAATCCGAGCCTCCTTCATTTCCTCCACGAGCTGGGCGATCTCCGAGTCGTTGGCGTATCCGTAGCGGCACAGCTGGAACCCCAAGGACCAGTAGGCTGGCATGACTGGGCGCCCAACCAGCTGAAAAAAGGGAAAAGGTGCTGGTGGTGAGGAGGGGAAGAGGAACCAACCCAGCCCAGCAAAGCCCAGCGCTAGTCAGGCTCCTACTTCAGTGTATTCCTGAACCACGAGTTCGGGCGTCGGGCCCAGGACCATGTAGAAGTCGAGGATTCCTCCGGTGGTGCGGTAGGTCAGGGCAGGGGTGGGCTGGAAAGTCACATCTGGAAAGGGAGGGAAGGAAGGAAGTGAGAAAAGGAGGCCTGGATTTGCCACCAGTGCAAAACACTGGCTGTAAAAATAGAACACGTGGAGGAGGATGGAGAGAGACAATTTACAAAGGGCTACAGGGACTGGACAGGGGGAATGGCTTCAAACGGAGAGAGGAGGCTCAGATGGGATATTGGGAAGGATTTGTTCTCTCTGAGGGTGGGGATGGAATTCCCAGAGAAGCTGTGGCTGCCCCTGGATCCCTGGAAGTGTCCAAGGCCAGGTTGGATGGGGTTTGGAGCAGCCTGGGAAAGTGGAAGGTGTCCCTGCAGGGGACTGGAACTGGAACTGACCCTTCCAGTCCAAACTATTTAATGATTTCATGACATCTAAGTGAAGAGATTTAAGTGAAGGTTTTCTTACCCATTGCATTGCTGTTAAGCAAGAGAACTCCGTGGGCATTGCCATCTTCTTCAAGGGCCATATAAAATGGATGAAAACCATAGGAATTCATCTTGTACTGCAAATAACATAAAATACTTCTTACTGGGGAAACATAGAACACATTTGCTTATTGACATTTGGTAATAAATTTAATAAAATGTGAGACAATTGCCAAACATAGCAAATAAACTTTGTACACCTAAAACCTACCTAACCCCAATACAGACCTGCAGAAGGTCATTTGGAACTTCACAATTTGTCAGGCTTGTCCAGGCTGCTCAGGCAGAAAGGAAAGCAAAAGTATTGTGGCACTTAAGTGTCACTAATGAGAAGGTGCTTCCTCAGGACAAAAATTTCCCTTCTTTGCCAGCAGAACCAGGTGTCTACATGCTCAGGAGCTGCTGGTGACATTATATTTAATTTTCTCAAAATGTGTTCCAGCCTGAACTGGAAGTTAGAGCTATAATTAGCTGCTGCTATTTTGTTGGCCATTCCCTGATAATTGGAAATTTGCTATCTTGTAGGAAATTAGACAAATAAACAGTGATAAGATTTCTGCTTTACCTGTGTAAATACTAAATTAATCCCCAAGCAACAGGAATTGTTCTGACTCATGTCTAATTTTCAAAACAATAAGCTGAGTAGAATTAAAAAAAAAAAAAGGAGGAACTTGCTGTTACTCCTAAGCCATGTGTCACCTTCCAACCTCTGGCTGAGGGCCCTGAAATCCTCATATTGTTCTTGCAGGTCACAAATAAAGGATTTACAGAAGACCTTTGCCATGGAGACACCATCTAAATTGCAAACTGTGATAATTATGGTCAGAATCAAGGCCCAGTAACAGCAGACATCCACTGGATTTTAGTATTTTAACATACTTTCATCCATTTCTGCAGCCATTGGTTCAAAAAAAAATCAGATTTTCATCTTCTTTGCCTACTTACACCTGGAGGCTGGTCCCTGGTGAACATTCCCCAGGTTTCCCAGTTCATGTCGTGTCGGAACTTGAGGTGCTCAACTTCCCCAAATCCGTAGATGTACTGGGATGGCAGGTGGGTGGAAATCTGAATGAACATGTCGCTGAAGGTGAAGGTGGGCAGGCCTGAATTCCAGCTGAAGTGGGAAGAGGAAAGGGAAAATAAGAACAGAGCATCCTCAGGGCTGTGTTTCTGGCAGATATTTTCTTCTGGGCCACTTTATCTCTGGAAAGATCACTCTCCAGTAAAAGTGGATGAAAACTGTTGTGGTTGTCAAGGAAAGTTAAAGGACATGAAATGGGGGTGTGTAAGAACTGCTGAAGGGTTTAAGGACACCAAGTCCTCTGTGTCTCTCAGAGAGGAATTGCACACAGGCATCATGCACTGCAAGTTGTGTCGTATTTTAGCAATTTAGTGAGAAAATGCATTTCAGCACACTCCAATCCTATTTTCCTCCCAGACCGAGCACTGGAGCCACATGGAATGTAGTAAATAAAGTGCTTTTTACAGTTCACTGAACTTTCTCTGCAGATTACACTAAAATTGCATTCACAGGTCACATTTATTATAAATCAGCATCTTTCCAGTTAGAACTCAAACTGCAGCCTGGTAGGCTCTGCCAGAGAATTTCATTGTTCCAGGAGCTTCAATTGCAGGTTGAAATTGTTATTCTGCTTAGGAAAAGGGAACTCGACTTGCAATTATGTCTTGAGAACTTAAAAAAATTAAATAAAATTGGTTTTTTGAATAAAAAACATAACACACTCAACTGTTGTCTGTTTTTCTAACTCTGACTTAATCAAGGAAAAACAAAGCTCCTGCCAGACTCATCTGTTGTGTTACCAAAACCCATCTCAAGCTAGTTGGGACACTACTTCCTTCTATTTTTTTTTCCCCTAACCATTCCCCCAAACTGACCCAAAGGGCCAATCATTAATGAGCAGTGCTGTGGTTACCTAAGGAATATTTTTTAGCAAGTATGGAAAAATCATTGTGCCTCCCAGAAATCTGGGAGCCTTCAGAGCTGCCAGTGTTCTTCACTCCAACACATGCACATAAAGAAGTTTTGGCATGAAAAAAAAAACTGTCAAAAATGTGTGAAATAAAATTGTTGGAACCCAGAAACCTGGGAGTTCTGAGCTTTCTGTGCTTTCTGACACTGACCCCCAGGAGAACACTGCTTTTGATTTGAGACCTTGGAGAAGTCTCCCATTTGAGTAATAGTCACGAGTGTGTAGTTAGAATAGAAATGTGTAATTTCACATGGTGAAAGGTTTGGAATTTGGGATTTTTACAATGTAGTAATAGGTATGGGACAAGATAGAAGTTCTTTTCTCTGTCTTCTTCATTTTTCATGATTTGAGGTAGTAGATTTTGGTTGGACAGTCAGTGCTACACTGCAGGTCACAAAGATTTAGTTATTGGGTCAAAAGTATAAATAATATAGGTGTTAGTTCTCTATTGGACTGTTTAGCTTTAAAAGACCTTGTTCTAACTAGATTTGCCTCCAGTTTCTCACTTTTAGCTGGTAGTGTTGCTGAACTCTCTGTACTTAAGATTCAATAACACAAAAAAGCGCGTCACCTTTGCGTTATTAATCGTGACTCTACAGACAGAAAAAAATGAAGGGAAGGCGCTGCTGGGTGGTGCAGTTACCCCTTTTACACAAAAGGACCAAGAGAGGCAGTGCTCACACGACTGTGCCCGTGCTCCTGCGGCGGATTTGGATCCCGAAGGGCTGTCTCTGAACTGAGACCTCGTAGAGCCGGTCCTCGCCCGAGCTGGGGGAGCTGGGCAGGTTCAGGGGCACCGGCACCTCGTAGCGCGGGTTTTGCTCATCGTAGATCTGAGAAGCAAGAGTCAGTCCATGGAAACAAGTCAGCTGTTTGAAATCTGAATAGAAAAGTTCTAAAACGTTCGCTGCGGTATTTTCTTTCAAATGCGTATTCTTGAACCAGTTCTTTCACAGGGTTTTGTTTTGGGGGAGGAAGAGGATCCCAACCAATGAACCTTAAAATTTATTTTGGATCAATGGCTCATCTAATTATCTCCATAAATTTAAAGAACATACTTATATTTAAAATACAGGTGTATATACTTTGCAAATGTGATAAATAATTTTCTAGTTCATCTTTTACTCAAGCTTTAAGATTCCTTTTCAGGTTTGTCCTTGTTTTGAAAGCTGATAGAATTTAGTTTTTGATGTCTGACCACTTAGCTCAATATTATTAAACACATGGCAATAAATTACAGTTAAACAACAGTGCATAGAGAATTTTAGAACAGAAGTGCAAGGATGAATGTAAAAATAAACTGTAGAGTCATGAAAGCACTTACAGATAAATTTACCTGTATACTAACAAAATACTTTCAGTTTCAAAGTTCCTGGTTGACATTATACACATACACTGACATTAAAACTTTGATTAATGTAATTTCTTTGAAAAATTGATTGCTAGGATTCTAGGACAAAACAAAAGATGCAAACCAAGAGCAACAACAATTGGCTAGAAGGTGAAACATATTTACATGAGGCTGCTTCTGTCTATGAAATATAAATTTTGCTATAAAAAGCTCTTTGAATTTCCACAAATAAAACATTTGAGGAATTCTGGGATGGAGTTACCTTAAACTGCAGCATGTTGTTGAGATGATATTTCACCTCCAGGCGCAGGGTGCTGATGGGGGCAGTGGAATTCTCGTTAGCTCTGACCTTGGAGCTGTCCACCCTGAGGGTGGCTGAGATTCCAGAGGGGGAATAAGTGACATTCTCTGCAGAGTAAGGATTGTTGGACTTGTAGTAGCAGGCAGGAACTTTCGAATTTTCTGCCAGCTGGTGCAAACAGAAAGGAGTTTCAGGTTAGGAGTCAGCTGGAATTTTTATTAGGTATTAGCATGGAATCCTGTTTTTATCAGTCTGTGTCAAATGTAGAATTTGGGGGGGGGGGTGAGGAAATTAATGGAATCCTGAATAAAGAACTAATGCAGAATAATCTCTGCACTGACTCAGGTGTAATAAAGCCATCCAGTGAAGGTTGTACAAATAGTTCGGTCAGGAAAACGAATCCTTGTGCAATGAACAAGGATTTAATTCCCTCATCGCTGTGATCTTCAGATCAATCCCTCAACATGGCTTAATCTTGGCTTGTGGAAATTCCTAAAACCTTGTCCCTTTTCATCCCATTGCTCTCTGGCCACCTTCAAGGAGATGTGCCCAAAACCCATTTCACACTCAGGCAACATCAGAGCAGATCTTTCCACTGGCTTTATTCACACAAATTATCCTTAATGCATCCAGTGAAAATTACATCCTACTAATCTGAGATCTCCTGACATTTCCAAGTGTCTGACATCACAAAAAATTATTTTAGAAGTGCAACAAAACCAGAGCAGTCCATCAACTGCTTCAGCAGGTGCTGGTGCAGGAGCAGCCAGCAGAGAATTTTGAATTTCATTCCCATAGGAAAAGCCCAAAACAGGCATTTTAGATTTAGAAGAACAGGGAATAATTTAGTTAGAGGCACCCTCTGAAGTTCAACCCTGCCAGGCCATGTTGCTCCCACAGGTTTATTAATAATTAATAATGCTAATAAATAAAACTGTGTGTTAAATAAATTCATGTTGGAGATTAAGGTTTGGAAATAGCTCCTTGATGTAAACAAGTTTACAAATGAAACAAGGTTTTTGTGGAATTCAAGGATTTCCTCTCAAACTGAGATCCAGAGGAGTTAATTTGACTTAAAATGTCCCTGAGTGACTGTGAAGGTGACACAGAAGGGGCTGGGCCTTGCAGGCCGTGGTGTCACTGAGGCAGATGAAGATGCTCTTCTACTTTTTCATAACTCTAATATTATTTCTGCTCATCTTTCAAAAAATACCTCATTTTTCCTCAATTCCTGCTATAATTTGGTAGAATTTAAATGGTTGTCAGCTACTGAGGTAAATAAATCCATCAGTACAGACCCATGCTCCCATTTTAGTTGAACCTTACAAATCTCCCAGACCACTTTTATTCTGTGACAACCACGAAGGAAAATCTTTTATTCTGGATTATTTTTGTCTAATTAGTTTAGAGAAATAATGACTTACTTCCCAGGAGCAGCCAAGTTGTTCACATTTTTCTTTTGTTGCATCTTGGCCGGGGTAGCAATCAAATCTGTCATTGATATCTGGAATCCATGTGATTGTGTAAGATTTTCCCAGTTCAAGCTGAAGTCCTCTTATAACAGCAACCTTATAAACATGAAACAATAAACAGTTATTAAATGTCACATCCCATCAGCCAGAAGAGTTGCTAGTCCTTAAGAACAATACACTTAAAAACTGAAAATTCACAAAATCCCATCTTGTAAGATTTGATACAGTCTCACAAACACACACTCATATTTTTACAGATAAAATCTGAAGAATTAAGACTCTAAAAATACAGAGTTAATCCCACAGCTTTCTTGGAAGCAAACAGGAACAAATACATGAAATAAGCTGTCTGCTCCACTGCCAACATTACTTAGATGCACTTTTATGCAGCAGAGTTGAATGCAATTGTACTTTTATTGTGTAATAAAATTCACATTGTATTTCATTGAAACAACATTGGCACTGAGTACTGTCCTTTGCAATCCATAAAATAAAGGTGATGTGATTTTAAATATGTTTACTTTCCATTTCCTGTTATTGCTTTACCTTTGTCACAGGATCATAGGTGGTGTTAGAGATATATTCTTGCACAACATTGTTCTGATACACAGTGACTGATGTTGTTGCCTGGGACAACCCCAATATCTTGATTTCCTCAAATTTCAGGTTGTTTGGATCAGTGTAATTGCTGTGTGTAGCAGTCATTTGTAGAGCATTCTGAAAAACAGTGGTCATATTCTCATTTAAAAGATCTGCCAAAAGATCCTCCTGATTTAACAATTTTTTTTCCATGAAGATATTTTCACTTTGTAGCATAAAAAACCCCCAATATATTTTCCCACACATATTAATTATTGCTTTGCTTGCTGTTATCACAATAAAGCTTTTCTACTATGTATAAAATAATCTTCAGAGTTGTGTTTCAGCTTTTATCTCCTTGCTGGGGCGGGTCTGTGACAGGGCAGATAAACTCCACCTGTCTGGGATCTCACTGGGTTCCAACAACCAAAGGTTCTCACTGCCCTTGATATAAAAACACCACTTCCTATTGCATTCCTAATTCATCATTTTTAGATTAAGAGTCCAGGCAGAGGAACTGCACCATGGTTGTCACACGTGTGTAGAATTTCCTTATTGCCCTCCATGGGAGCATTGAGGTTAATTGTTAATCCAAATGTCATCACAGTCATGATTTGGCTACTGGGGTTTCAAATTCCAACAGCAGCCAGGGTTTCTTAGCTACAAATGATTATTTGATTAATTATGGTTTAAAAAATTACTAATTCATGTGCTTCACTGGTGCTCCTCTGCATTCTCTCCCTTGGTTTATGCTCTTCCATCATGGCAAAGGAATGAATACCTTTACCCGACATTAAAGTTATTATTGTACAAATAATTTGATATCAGGCTCTTTGCAATCCTTGTTATGTAACAGTTAGTGTAAATATTGCATAGAAACACTATCAGGACTCCACCCTGATGTCAATTGACCCTGCAAAGGCACTTTCAGTTTAAAATACCACAATAAAACCTAACCCTGGAGTAGTTTCTGAGGGTTCAGGCAAGGTGTGGGTCTCCCTCACTCTTTGGAGACATTCAGCTGCATTTTCACAGTATAAAAACATATATTTTTTACAGTGTCACTATTTTGAGAATCACAAACACTTTGTGCTTCTCCTTTTTGACTCTGTTTTAAATGTCTCTTATGCTTTAGAGTTCTTTTGTTCAGTAAATATTTCTGCTGAGTTTATTATATGGAAGGAAATAGGAGTTATTTAAATATTTGTATTAACTAAGAATAAAAAACTCAACAGATTTTATCCCAGTTAAATGAGAGTATTTTAAACATGATTCCTCTTGGCTTTGGCAAATATTTTGTTTTCCAGCAAATATTACAGGAGAATAAGGAGAGAAAAGAATGCTCTTGAAAGATACTGGATAAAAATCAGAAATGAAAACAAGATCATTTAAAATCAAATACTTACGTTGGAAACCTTAAACTCATAGTAAATGTAGGTTTTAGTCTCAATTGTACCTAAAAGAGAAAGAAAAAAGTTACACTTGGAGTACAGGAAAAATTAAAATTAAAGGTGGGCTGTGCCACTGCTAGAGACCAATAAACTGTTAATTCTCAGGACTGCATTCAAAGCTGCACTAAGCAACTCAAATATTTACTAATGTTTCTTTGAGGAACTGAAATACAGTTTTTTCTTTTTCCTTTGGCCAGTCTCCCAGGAGATCTAATTTTTTCCACAAAAATTCATTGGAATCAGCTCATCTAAAATAGAGTACTTTTTAAATTCTACTGTTATTTCTTCTTATTTTATCTTTTATATAAAAGTTTTGATCAAAGTTAATACTTTAACATAACCTAAATACAGATTCTTCATACAAAAATAATGGTGATGATGATGATAATAATAATGATAAATTCCATGCAACCATAAGAGAGGAAATATCAAAACAAAAAGCCTGAATCAAACGTGACCAGGAAAAATAAATGCCAAGTGTGGTCAGTCTGGCTTTTTTTTTTTTTAAATTTTAATTATTTTCCACAAACAAAAGTACAAATCATGTCATCACGAGCAAATTGCAAACAGTTCCCCAGTAAAACTGCAACCTGTAAGTTTTGGGCAGGCCATAAAAAGGTGAAATGTTTTATTGCTCAGTTTGGCAGCAGCAGTGAGGGCAGTAATGACTTTGTTATTTTGGGCCAGAGCAGCACATGGAGCTGTCACCCCCCTGCACAGCAGCCACCCAAAGCCTGCTGGATTTATGGCAGCAATAATCAGCTGAATCACTGCTCTATTTCTTTAAAGCATCCCAAACTTTCACTAAATTCCAAAAAGCAGAGGTTTGGGAGTTTTCCTGGGAGGTATGACTGGCATAGCCCACGAGGAAAAGGAGTTGTATGGGTGGAATGCAGGAAGGTTTCCAATATATGTTCAGATACCTCCCTGGATGGGCAGTGGTTTGCCTAAATCCCATGGGAAAACCCTGTCACCTCCTGACAATCTAAAGATGTCTCCTGAAAACCTCAGGTTTGACCTTTAAGTAGAGCCTTTTGTCTTTTTTCTTTACTTGTGTCAAATTAAATTGTGACTTCAAGCCTACATTAATAATAGTCACAGTTTTCTCCTTAGAAGTGATGCAAACCAATTGATTTATGAGCAAGTAGCAGCAGTGTGTTACAACATCTCCTTTTCAGCAGGAACAGTGAAATTGGAGCGTATTAAATCTTTGTTAACTGCATTTATTTCACTGTTGGTGACTGCTCACCTGTAGATTCTCCATCATCCCAGAACAAATCCCCAGAAGCTTCCTGGTTGAGATCCAGGGCAATTATGAGTCCCATTGGATTCCTGCGGCTGTGGAAAGAGATTTGTGTGTACAGCAAACATCTGAACATTCTTGGTGCACCCTCCATGTTCATGGAAGAGTGAAACACCCAGCAGGGTCACAATCCTTGGAGAACTGCCTTAATTAAGTTTAATCCTTGGTTTCATTTTGTTTTCATGCAAGTGGATTAAAATACACGGTGAGTTTACAAATTTCTAGGCAAATAATTCATCAGTGAAGTTGTGGAAGTGAGGTTTAGCTCACAGCTATTCTCACATTTCAAGGTGAAAATCCTAAATACAATGGGCTGCTATTATTTGTAACCTAGAAGTCCTCAGTCCTGTCATGGGGGAAAAAAAATAAATGTTAAAAGTGTTCCATTTGGGATCCTACCTTGTCACTGTGGTGCTGTTTGGCTTCTGAGTAGGGAAAATGTGTCCTCCTCTCAGGTGCACCCCCATTTTATCTGCTGGGGTTTCTAAATCGTGCCACACTTTCCTAACAGAGGCTGGTGCACCCTTATGGACAGGGATGGAAAAGAGAAGAAGAATTTGGTATTATCCACTGCTGGCAGTGTGTTCTAAAGTGCTGAGTTTCATCAAATTATTAAAAAAGCTTAAGTGATGTGAATATCTATGGGTTAATGGGCACATAAAATAAAATAATTTCATATAACTATGATTTAATGTCATAATCTGAGCCACTTCTTGAGGCACCAGTTCTTGTGCTTATCCCACCACCCTTCATTCCTTGTCTCCCAAGTAGCCCCAAAGTGTTTCCTTCTGGTCTCTGTCCCCAGATCACATTAATAGATATATTAATTTATATTATTTCATCTCATTGCCCATTTAGAAAATGATGTGATATCCCATAATATCCCCTGCATTTCCTTACCGTGTCATAGTCATACCACTCTGCATCAGGAAAGTACACACGAGTGGACTCCACACCCTAAGAGGGAGTAAAGAAACAACTTTCATATTTCAACTTAATCAGATAAACTCAGTTTTCCAATAAAGCTGTGAGAAAATCACTGATATTTCTACACTTTGCTGTTTCCTGGTGTTCAGGATGGTGTCCAGACAGGAAGGGAAATCCAAGCACAATTTCTGCAAAGCTGCTGGGGAGTAACTGAATTGCAGCTCTGCAATTTGCAGCTCACTGAAGCCACCCAAAGCCACCATGCTTCAAACCCAGTGAACCAGATCCTACCCACAAGTATCTCTCTATCTTCTTTATTTCCATTTATTTTGGGCCTGGCACCTTTCAGATTCTCGTTTTCCCTTTGTGTATTTAACAAATGTTTTATGTTTCTCCGTGGCAAATGTGTTGCTGGCAGGAGAAATCATTATTTACAAGATTCTGCCACAGAAAAAGCCACAACCTTTTTGTTTCCTTGTTGCACCATAGACAAGCTGAAATGCAGCAAGAGAAGCTGACTCCAAAGGAAATTCAGAGATGATGTGAAGATGAGGCAAAGCAGAATATCAGACCAGATATCTTTGCTTCCACAGAAGACTGGAAAACAGGAGTAGGATTTATCTGCAACATTTTCCATTTCAGCAGGGGTAAAAATGTGCTGTGGGCTCTCTCCCTGGAAGCAATAAATGAAGGAGAGGGAACTGGAGACTCAGACAGATCCCAAACCAGCCAAACCTACCGGCTCAAGAGCAGGAGAAATCAGCAGCCCAGGCCCCCACAGGAACTGCCTGTCAATGTCCCACGTTGTTTCATCAGAGTAGAACCTGAATAAATGTGAAGGATAGAGCAGAAATTGGTTTTTTTAGTGATTTATATCAGCAGCAACCCCAAGGTTTGATTGCCCACAACCACGACTAAAGGATGCCATACAAAAATCACCTCCTGATGACACCAAAACGGGGTTTCACAGATTGGGAAGCCACCTAGAGCCATCCCAACGTGCCTTGCCACAGGACAGAGGTTTGGCAAGCCCCCTAAGCGTGTGGAAGGGGTCAGACTCGGCTGCTGGTGGCAGAAGGGCCGGACTCACTCGTGCAGCAGTGGCCTCACCACCGTGTCCCCGCGGCGGTGCGCGTGGTGCAGCAGCGTGTACAGGTAGGGCAGCAGGGTGTAGCGGATGCTCAGGTAGTGCTTGGAGCTGTTCACCAGCAAGGAGTCGGCTCCAAAGGCAGCAGGATCTTGATGCTGGAAACAAATACCCCCGTTGCTGTTTCCAGGTTCTCAAAAATGCTTTGACAAACGTGTGAAAAGCTGTTTCAGGGAGGCTGGGGCTCTGTGGGGCAGCTCTGTGCTGGGTTCTCCTTTCTGGTGCTGTCACCTGGTGTCCTGTCCCTCTGTGCTGCTTTGCACTGCCCATCCCTCCCTGTCCATCAGGGGCGTTCCAGGATTCATCCTAGCTCCCAGGGGTCAGCCTGGTGCCTCACACAGACCTCGGTGTCCCTTGGTGGTAGGAGCAACCAATATTCACAAAACTGCTGCCAAATAACTGCATTCTCAATGAACCCAATGAAACCCAACCTCTCCCATCTATAATTTCACAAAGACAGCTTAAGGGTCTGTTTCCAAACTGATGGTGAGGAGTAGAAGTGATGTTGAAGGAAGTGTGGTGGTGTAACACAAAGCAGTGTTGAACAGCAAGCACAGCTTACAATGACATATTCCCCATTGTGGTTCCTGGAAAATGGGTAAAATGCTCCCACTTGCATCCATCGTCTGCAAAGCTCTTCTGTGGTGTTTTCACTGAAACCACAAATATCTGCTCCAACCTTTAGGAAGAAAGAATTAAAAATCAGAATGTGTTGAATGTACAGCATTCTGCACCTGGAAAGGTGCAACACATTTGTAACTTTCCCAAATCCAGCTATGCTGTCCAAAAATTAAACTGACCCCTCATCAACACTGCCCATCATTCCGCTTCCAAATTTTGCTTTCCTGTTTGGTGATCATATGCACAGAATGAGAAAAATTTAAATCACAAAAAGGATTTTGGCTATTTCCCTTCTAAGTGGATGTCTCTAATTTGAAATTATAAGAAAGCTAGGAATTGTTTCACATGCCTCATTAGTGTTTAAAAGTTACTATGATAAGAGGTAGATCAGGATATATAAGATAATGGTTTGTTACCCACTTTTATGTCACCACAGCCACCAAAATCAAAATAAATGGCCTAAAATCAAAAATCAAAAGAAAAGAAGTGTTCAAAGGAGATTCCTAGAAAAGGTTAATTTTGAGGTGCCAATGTAAGTGGTTATTTAGAGAGTGCCTGATAATCTGTTTTGGAAGGATGGCAGGAACTGATGTCCTACATAAGGAATTCCAAAGAGGTTAAACTCCAGCATTCCAGGGATTGCCCATCTCAGCTGGTCCCAGGTGGCTGCATTATCTCCCAGCCAGTGGCCCCCGTGCTTTCCTGATCCTGCAAAGGTAGACCTGGAGATGAGGAAGCTTCTCTTTCCTGGAAACACCTTCTCAATGGCTCTGGAAAGGAATGAGACTGGAATTACACTGAGGAAAAGGCAACTCAGACACTGATAATTCTGAACTAAGCAGATTTATGCTGATTTCCACTAATTACTCATCCCAAGGATGGGGACCCCTTTGCAGCTGTGTTTTAGCCAAGTTCAAGATATTCATTTGAAATAATCTCTTCACACAGCTCTGACAACAAATTTGTGGCTTTTCCTACCAACTCCAGGATTTTGCCTTGGCTACATTGGCTCAAACACTAAAACAGCATTTTCCAGGAACCTGGTTCCTCCAGCAGCCAAGTCTGGTGGTGCTTTGAAAAACACAGCTCATGCACTGCCCTGAAAGCTTCCAGCAGGATTTCAGGGTGATTCCTTACTTCCTGCTGGCGATGGTCATGGAATATCCATAAAGGTTGTGGACATCATATTGCTTGCCCCAGGCCTGCACTGCATCCAGGCAAAGTGTCTTGGAATACATGAGCCTGTCCAGAATCCCTTGGGGAGAGGAATACAGATAGCACTGGTAAGGTACATTTTTGTTATTCATATTTCCAATCTTTAATGCACATTTCTGATATCCAAGCCCCTTGTTTTCTCTTCATTCTTTCACTCAGGCAGTTTAATCACTCCACAGCCAAAGTGCTGCTCTTGGCTGTTGGTTTGGTTCATCTTTGCTCTGTGGTATTTCCACTCCTGAGCTTTGCACCCATCCAAGGGGCTGTGCTCTAAATTCCTGAATCACCATCTGACAACAGGCTGGCAAAGGTTACTTAAACCTGCTATTAATGGAAACCACGAACATTTTGGTTCTGCAAATAGCTGAAAAATTACTGACAGTGCAAAGAGGATTGTTACATTATTAGACATAATTAAGGCAATGACAGTTTCCAGAAATTATTTGACAAGATAAAAGAGTCAGCTCCATAAACCCCATCTGAACTATACAAATACAAGCACATAAATATTATTTTCTGTCAATAGGAATGGCCAAACCCACCCACAAGAACTACTTTAAAATCACATTGTGTCCTTGAAGGAAATTAACATTTTATTTGGTACTTCATTATTCTGATTAAAGTAGCTGGACTTACTGGGAGTGTAAGGAGGGTAATTTAAATCATTCTGTGCACAACCACGTTTTGAGCCTTGAACAAAGTTGCACACTTCATTCATATCCTGGAAAGGAAAAGTGCAGGATGTAATAAAGTTGCCTAAAGTACATTTTCCTAAAAAAAGTCTTCCACTCTATTCTGTCATTCTTTAAAGAATCATTAGTAGCTATTCTTCAGCATCTCCTTTCTGACTGCAAAAATATCTTAAAATTCAACTTAATAAACATCTGCTATCACCTGTATTTTAAAAATTATAATTAAAAATAAAATTTTAAAATAAAATCAAAAATAAAATTAAAATATAAATCCTGGATTACTCACAATCCATATTCCATCATAGGGCACCTCACCATGGAACCGTCTGCACTCCTCTGCCCACCAGTCTATGCCCCTGGAGCTGGTGAAGTCTGGGAACACAGTTTCCCCTGGCCACACCTGGAATATTCAAAGGAAAATAATTAATGAAATTTTGAATAAGATTAAAAAGGGTTCACAGCATCACAGATCTGCTCAGGTTGGATGTTCAAGAACACAAAGAGTATGAATTTCTTAGTTTTGAATGTTTCAATTGCTTTTCTTGTGGGTCCTACAAAAAACAATGCATGGCTGAGAAAATTCTCAATAGAAGTTAAGATTATAAATTAAAGAAATGATGTGGAATCTGACTCTTCAGTTGCTACTGGAATAAATAGGAGCTGGCTCATAAAATGTCCCTTGAGCCTTCAAACTGCCCTTTAATGTAAAAAAAAAAGATTTAGTGTTAAAGTAAAAAAAATTAGGGTTAATGTGAACAAGTGTAATTTTAATTGCTATTCTAGTTCCATTTTTCTTTAAAAAATAAAATTTAAAAATATTCATTTTGATGTAGAATTAATTTTAAAAAACCCTTTTTAAGATAAACAATTGAAATAAAAAAGTTAAGAAAGGTTGAGAATTACCACAGCCTACAGGAGACCTTACAAACTTTGCTCTCCCTGGTAGGTAAATCCCCTGAGCTGAATTAAACCATAACAGTGACAGCAGATCAAATTGAAATGTGGAAATCCACACTAACCTCCCCATACACTGGTGTTGTTCCATCTGACTCATTCACCCAGATGTTTTTCTCTGATCCCCTGATGTAGGTTCCATAGTCACTTCCATTAAGCATTTTTTGGGTGCCAATAGCAGCATCCTAAAGAAATGAGAAAACAACAAAAAGAAGAAATCCGGATATCCCATCCATTATTACAGTACATGCAATAATTACCTAGAATATGTAAAGAATAATAATAAATAACTGTAATCAAAGTCTTCACAAGGGAAAAAAGGAGTAATGAAATGCTTACCAATATGATGATATATTTTTGTCCATATTTATGCAAATAATCTGCAAATTGAGGGAGATCTTTAAACTTCTCTTTGTCATAAGTGAAATCTTTCCTTTGCTCCATGCAATCAATATCAATGACTTGGGCATCCTGAAAGAGAAGGGAGTTCAGCTATTCCATGAGAAGTGATAGGTAAAGATTGCTATTAGTCCATTTTCTTCCCAAATATTAGCTTAATATTATTTTTTTCCTATTGAAGACATCAGGTTCTAAAACCTAGTTTTGAAAGTTAATTTTACTTTGCCTTTGACTGTCAATTAAGAATAATATATGGGTCCATAACGGTCCATGGGACAATAAAAAGAAGTTTCAAGAGATGAAAAATGGATAGAGCTGGAAAGAATAAAAGAAAAAATATTACAATAAAGTATTACAATAAATCTAAGTGCAGTTAGCCCACCCAACACTCTGATAACGGGTCAAACATCAAAATGCACAAACAACCTTTGACAGCAGAGGTTTCTCAACCCAAGGCCATGGAGAAGAGGCTGTCTGCAGGCTCTGTGCCCCCCTGGCCAAGGGGCTGTCTGCAGGCTCTGTGCCCCCATGGCCAAGGGGCTGTCTGCAGGCTCTGTGTCCCCAGGCCCAGGGGCTGTCTGCAGGCTCTGTGCCCCATGGCCCAGGGGCTGTCTGCAGGCTCTGTGTCCCCAGGCCCAGGGGCTGTCTGCAGGCTCTGTGCCCCCATGCCCAAGGGGCTGTCTGCAGGCTCTGTATCCCCTGGCCCAGGGGCTGTCTGCAGGCTCTGTGTCCCCAGGCCCAGGGGCTGTCTGCAGGCTCTGTGCCCCCTGGCCAAGGGGCTGTCTGCAGGCTCTGTGCCCCATGGCCAAGGGGCTGTCTGCAGGCTCTGTGCCCCCTGGCCCAGGGGCTGTCTGCAGGCTCTGTGTCCCCTGGCCCAGGGGCTGTCTGCAGGCTCTGTGTCCCCAGGCCCAGGGGCTGTCTGCAGGCTCTGTGCCCCCATGCCCAAGGGGCTGTCTGCAGGCTCTGTGCCCCCATGCCCAAGGGGCTGTCTGCAGGCTCTGTATCCCCTGGCCCAGGGGCTGTCTGCAGGCTCTGTGTCCCCAGGCCATGGCCAAGGGGCTGTCTGCAGGCTCTGTGTCCCCAGGCCCAGGGGCTGTCTGCAGGCTCTGGGCCCCATGGAGAAGGGGCTGTTTGCAGGCTCTGTGCCCCCTGGCCATGGCCAAGGGGCTGTCTGCAGGCTCTGTGCCCCCAGGCCCAGGGGCTGTCTGCAGGCTCTGTGTCCCCAGGCCATGGCCCAGGGGCTGTCTGCAGGCTCTGTCCCCAGCCATACTCACATAGGGCAGCCCGATGGCTCTGTTCCTCTCCACGATCTCCTTCACCTCGTCCAGCGAGCTGTACCCGTAGCGGCTGAGCTGGAACCCCAGGCTCCAGTAGGAGGGCAGTGCTGGCAGTCCCACGAGCTGCCAGGGGAAAAGAGAAACCACAAGGGCTGTTGGACACCCTCTGCCACTCAGCCCCTTTCCCTGCATCCATTGATGCCCTAGGAGTTTAGTTTTTATGTTTCCATCTATCTGTAACCCTGCAGTTCTTTAGTGTGTAACTCCAAACTCCATCCATGGCAGCTGCTGCTTTCCCATTTTGCTCAGACACAACAATTCCTCTCCAGGCTGGGAATCAAGGGACACCTCACTGCCCCAGGCCCCAGAGATGGAAACAAAAGTGAGTTGGGGGAGCAAACCTGGGGTAAATGACTTCATTAGCTGGAGCTGTAATTGGGAGATTAACCCCCAATGTGCAAATGGACCCAAACTTATCAAAGTGTGATACCCTGTGACCCCTGGTCCAGTTTGGGTGCAGCCCTTGAGGGATCTTTGTCTGCCCTAAATGTACCTGAATAATTCAATAAATAAAACTGCTTTTTACTCCCTTAATTTTGTCTAGCCTCTGTTTTCAGGTAGCCCCAATAAAAGGCATCACCACATTTCTGAAATGTACTCCAACAGCACAGAGTAAATTGCAGCCCACTCCTAAATACAATCTTTGTTTCCATATTACTTATTGATTTTAATAAATTCTGGTATTTTGGGACAATGCACATTCTTTGAGGTGTCCCTGGAACCAAGGCAGATCTCAAGAAGTGCAAAAGACACTCAGTGATGTCTTATGATCATAAAATTCACACATCATGTAAACAGACTCTCTATCCCATAATATTGCTATATGATCAGGAATTTGTCCTCATGACAGGAGCAAGGAAACATAAATTATTCTAAGGACCATCTCCAGCCCTAATGACCACAGTGTAAATCACAGATTAATGAATTTTGGATCTCTTGGGTCTTGAGCATGGTCTCCTCTCCAGCACCAGAGAAAAAGAATATTATAAAATAAATCCCAGCACTTTGAAAAAAAAATCTGTTGAATGCATAATCCCTGTGGGTGAAGGTACCTGCAGGTACTCCTGGACTACTTGCTCTGGAGTGTCCCCCAGGAAGATGTAGAAATCCAGGATGCCTCCAATGGTTCTGTAGGTCACTGCTGGAGCAGGCTGCACCACAAACTCTGCCAGACAAGAGTGTACAAAAACAGTTCTGAAGGGTGGGAAGCTCCAAAAATAACTTTGCCATTTTCTAACTGATGAGCAGAGAATTTTCTGAAGTAAAAACAACAACAACAACAACAAAAAAAAATGCCTAAAGAACCCTAAATCATTAATTGAACTTGCAAAGAAGGGGAAATCAGACAACTCTGTGTCCCTAATTCCATTCCTTTGCATCCTGCAGAGGAGAGACTCAGAAGAAATCCAATGGTTCCACCTTTTATCTCTGAATTTTTAGTACAACTTCCCAGCCCAAAGAGGTGCAGAGCTCAGTAAACATAAATATAAATATACTTATCTGAAGGGACTAAAGGACATTTACTTCCAAGTGTTGTTCACTGCAAATTTAATCTCTTATTCCAGTGCAGACCTGTACAGCCTTTGGGTAAGCTCTTGACCCTCAGATTTCCATCAAAATCCTCCAGTTAACTGGGAACTGACTGCTTGTATTTGAAATATTATTAGACACAAGGTAATGACTGCCCTCAGATATTGGGGCTGTTTTAAGAAGGGACACTCACATCAGCCCAGTTTTTGGTTGCAATCCAAAAGATCATTTCAAAAGAAATCCACTGCTCAGAGCCACAGAGAAAGGTTTCTTACCCATGGCATTGCTGTTCATCAGGAACACACCAAAGGAGGCCCCAGTGTTGTCTTCCAAACACAGGAAGAAAGTTTGGGCTCCATATAAGTTATCCATTGCCTGAAAAATAAAGGGACCAGGCAAGCTGATCAACATCTAATAACAGAATCTCTTCTGGAATATTTCAAAATGTATCACAGGTAGAACTCAAAACCTCTCAAAATGGAACAAACAGTAGAAATTCAAGTCCTTGGAACCACTTCCCTGTTTTATATGTTCTGTTTTTCCTGGTGTTATTTTCCTTTATTTTCCATTAAAACAAGAATTTACCCAATAAATAGATAACAGATCTGATGGATCTCCAGGAAAGCTGGCAGCTATTACAGCTCTATTTCTGGGGAATAAATGTGCTCATCAAGGAGAACTGGAGAGGTTCTTCCATCCCCTTTCACCATAGATTGCATTTAAAACCTAATCTGTATTTCTATTCATCCTACAAGGCAATAATTTTGGTGTCTAATCTATGGAAATAGGAGAGTGCCTTGCTGCTTTTTAATTTCCTTTTTCATTCCTTTTTTATTTCTGTTGTTATTATCAGCAAAATAATCTCTCAGAAATGCTAACAATTGGTGCAGTAGTTGTGGTTTTTCTCCCAAAAATGCAAATTCAGCTCAAATGAGCAAGAACCAGAACCTGAGCAGTTTGAAACCAGCCTAACTTGGTGCTGTTCAGTGTTATTTTATCTCCATGAGTCTCCACTCAGTTCTTAACTGAATGGTTCCACTATCTTCAAACCAGAGAAAATGGTGAGAAGGAATCTCAAGGCAATGGGTACAAATTCCAGATTATTAATTAACCATATATAGCCAGCTCACCCTCAGGTTTCAGTTCATTTATCTCCTATTGCAGCAGAACAAAAGTTCTCTCTCAAAGAAGGGAGTTGCTTTATGAAGGTGATGTAATAGTGAAAATAATCTTATCAAAAGATGAGTGTCACAGAAATTGTCTCATAAAAGGACAGCCAGAAAACTCTAGAAACAAGTAACAGCTGACAGACATATTTTTATCTTGGAAAGAAACAGTAGCTAAGGAGAATTTGTCCATAATTGGAGCTCCAAGGATGTTGTGGAGCAGCCTGGGCCACCTGAACTGAACCCTGCATGCAGCAGAGCACATTGTTATTTCTCAGGATGTTGTTTATTCTGATTATCAGTAGAAGCTTTTAAGGTTGATCCACTGGCTTTCCAGTGCACACCAACACAAAAATCAGGGAGCACCATCAGCACCAAGGAGCTTCCAGCAACAACCTGCAGTGCCTGGAAAAGGAGAACTCAGCAGACACACCAATGTGCTCACTGCCCCAGAGGTCTGGGGTCACAGAAACGGAAAGCTGAGGGGAAATCACCCCAAACTCACTGCAGAGGGGCCCGTGTCCCTGCTGAAGATGGGCCAGGTTTTCCAGTTGACGTTGTGCCTGTACTGCTTGTGCACGTGCTCCCCCACGCCGTAGATGTTGCTGCTGGGCAGCTTGATGGAGAGCTGCAGGAACTGGTCTGCATACTGCAGGGGCCCTATGCTCGTGTCAAACCTGGGGAAAAGTGCCAAAAAAAGAGAAGGAAGAATTCTAGCAAGAGTTGTTTCTGCTCCTTTCAGCTGGAGCTGGATGGCACAGTCAGGCCTGCACCCACATCTTTTAGGTTTTCTTCCAATTGTTGTTGGGATCAGAGCTCCTATTTTGGGGCCTCAAGTGGAACAAATGATGGTGGACATTATCAAAATAATCAGGATTTTAGTAATGAACTGTAATACATTGTCCTTTCATAAAGAGGTCTCTGTTTTGTTGGACTGTTTAAGAGTTGGGGAAAATGATGATCTTGTGCAAATAAAGTTATCAGGGATTTATCTCTGAGGGGCTGCCCTTATCCCATAGTAGCAACAGCTTCCTTTGAGATCTCAGAGTCCAGCATCATTGTCACTTTTTCTTTACAGACCTAAATGCAAACCACTTTCATGAAATTAAAGAAAGGCCTAAGGAAATTCAGACAATATTCCAGAGAATGGTTTCAATGTGGCCCCACAGGTGTCTGATCCCCCTCCCTGGACCTGTTTAATCAGTCAGGCACTGCTGGCTGCCAGGTCCATCTCCTGTGCCCTCTCTAATTGCAAATCAATCATTACAGAGGACTCCAAGCAAGAAAACAACACTAATAAGAGCAAAAAGCAACCCTTAATTAATGAAACTCAAGCCTTGCTAATCCAAGGGCCCAGCCCTGTGACAGGGAATCATTCCTGGCTGATTTAATGAGCACCTTCATCCTGGCACTGCCCCTCTCTGGGGGCTCCTGGACACCTGTGGGCTGGTGGGCTTGGTTTTATTATTTTTAGAACACAAATGGGTAAGATAATTCAATGTTTAAGTGCATTAAATATTTCATACACAGCCTTACATGACCAGCTGCCCTTGGATATCAGAGGTCTAAAGTGCAGCCTGGTTCTGGTGGCTCAGCACCAGTGGAATAAAGAAGATAAAAGGTGCAATCAGGAGTTTTCCCACATGGTTTGAAGCACTGACAAAGAGCCTGTCAGATAATAAAAAATTCCTGGTATTGAGATTTCCCCAGCAGTGGAGGAATGTGATCAGAGAGCCACACCTGAAACCTTTCAGACAGAGCTGCCCATCTCAGACTTTGCTCCCAAAACCATCCCAAGAGTTCGAGGGACAGCCATCGGTGCAGGAAAAGCAGAGTCGAGCTCCATCCGAGGGGACCCAGCTCGGAGGTGGCAGCAGGCGTGGCTCTGGGGAGCCCCCAGGACTTACAGCACTCTGCCATTGCTGCTCCTGGTCACCAGGAGGCTGAAGGGGTTCTGCCTCAGCTCCACGCTGTAGCTGGGGCTGGCGGCCGCCGAGCCCTGGAAGGGCTGCACGTGCTCGTGGGGCACCTGGAACCTCTGTGCCTTGGGGTCAGTGATCTGCACACAGGGACACAAGTGTTGGCCCTTTGCAGTTCGTCCCTGCTACAGACATTTTCCAGCATCTCCCACGGTTCTGAGCCCGTTCTATCCCAGTCTCCCCTTCTGCTTTTGTTGTTATTCACTTCCAAGTTTGATCACTCATTTTCATTTTCACGATGTTTGACTCTGTGCTCCCCTGGCTCAGCAGGAATCCCCCACAGGACAAAGTCTCCCACAGAAGGTTCTCAATCCCACAAGCCACTGATACCTCACATCCATGGCACAGACTCCTGAGCTCTCCACAGAAAACACAAACCATTGGAACAGCTAATACTGTCTGTCAAAATGATTGAGAGATCTGACTGGGCCATAAACAAAAAGTAAGTAAATACACTTATCCCCCAAATTTTCCTGTGATGAGGACAAATGGTAGATAGCAGAAAAGCTGAGCTTTTCAAAGGTCTCAGTGATTTTTCCTGCAGAATTCCCACTGTGCCTGTTAACCTGAGGCATTGCAACAGCAGGCAGGACAAAGAAAGAACTTTAGTGGGAATCATGAGATTGCTCCAGAGGCACCAATCCTGCACTCCCTGCACAGGCTGTCGGGTTTTGCCTTTTTCTGACCCAGAGTGGGGCAACTGAGAGGCATTTTAAAACTTTTATTCCATTTTCAGTCTGATATGAAGGGTGAGACAATACAGATGTTGCAATTCACTCCAGCACAATCAGAAGCCAATTATTTCCTAATTACAGTTCATTATAGGTGTTTCTTGGCCTATCAGCTTTTGTCACATCACTCTGTAAAATGCCTTAAAGCCAATCATCTAAAATCACCCCTGGTGGGTTCTACTACAATGCATCTTTGCATAGTTCTATTTCTCTAAATATCCAGTCTGATTTGCAATGCCATCCTTTGAAACTTTTTCCCCAGCTCCATTTCTCTCTCTCAACAACATCTGTCCTATCCCATGGCACTCCTAAGTCAGCATTTCTTACCCCCACTGCACACAGATATGTGAGCCTTCTGTCAGGCCCTGAGAGCTCTCCACAGACCCATTTCCCAGGGCAGCCCCACAGCTGACAGAGAAAGCAGAGCTGGGGCAGGGGAGCAGAGGCTGACCTTGAATCGGAAGCGGTTCCGCGTCTGGTACTCCGCCGTGAGCAGCACGGTCTGCAGGTCGTTCCCAAAGAGGGAAGGGGAGGGCAGCCTCTTCAAGGTGGCCTCAAACCCTTGGGAGACAAGCAGGAGGTGTGGTGTGGGGTGAATGGGGCACCAGGGGGTGGGGATGGGGGCCCAGGGGTAAGGGACAGGGTCAGGGAGGGGGAAAAAAGGGAGAGGGGGAAGTCCACGTACCTCTCCCTATCCCTTACCCCTATCCTTGTCCCTTATCCCTGTCCCTGTCTCCCCCAAAAATTTCCCCCAAAAATCCCATAAATCCCCCATGCCAAAATACAATAAAATACCCATTTTTCCAATCCCACTTTCCCCATTCCCATCCTCCCAAAAATCCTAAAGAACCCTTCCCCAAAATCCCGACAAAGTGGACACCCTGAAAAGAGCCTGCCTGCCTCCTTACCTGCTCTTCACAAAGTTATGCACACCAGTAAGATTTCCCAGCCATGTGGACCATAATGAACACAGTACTTGGTGTCAAGGTGCCCAGTTTCCCATCAGAGAATATGATGTGCCCCTGCTGAGAGCTCACCTGCCTGGGTGGCTCTCTTGGAGCCCTGCACTCTGTAGCCGTGCTTGGCAGAGAAGAAGCACCAGGGCACGCTGCTGTCGTTCTGGGGGCTCCAGCAGCAGCCACGGAGGGAGCAGGTGCTCTGGGCAAGGACAGGAGGGGCACAGATCAGCTGGGCTGACACAAAACAATCCCCACTACACCAGTGAAAGTGCACATTGCACCCCAAACACCAAAAACACCTTGGGAGTTTCTGCGCTCAGGTCAAGCCCTCCCTTGGAAACTCTGAGTGAGCTCGGTGGCACAGGAAGCACTAAAGAGGATTTGTTCTGGATTCAGAGTGAACTTGCTTATTGGATGTGCATTCTTCCTTGAGACCACAAGATCCACAGGTAAAATAAGCATTTTAAAAGGATTATTGAAACTTTTGAGCTGTGACAGACACAGCAGTCTGACCAAAAGTCACACACTGGGGAGGGCATGAAATTCATTGTGGGATTTACATCTAATAAACATCTATATATACACAATTGAATGTTGTGTATAATAATTTTAATGTAATTTTCCAGTATCAGAAATATCCATATTGCTTCTGCAGGACCTCAAATTGAGGCAATTAAAAAAAAACTCAAACAAACAAAAAACCAACTATTGTTTCAAGCCACTGCCTCAGTGTAGTGGCACCAACCTTTACACACACATTCACTAAAAAGCTGAAAATCCTTTGCTTTGCTGTTAGAAATTAACTTGTACACATGCTGTGTGTGTGAGGTTTACGTTGGGAGATAAGATTGGAGCAATCAATCACTAAGTTTCCACCCATTTTCTCTTCCTAAACCCCCATTCATTACTTAGGGCAAAGGACAGGGCAAAACAACTCTCACTGAGGGCAAAGGGTCCATCAGTGATCTCAGGCATCCAATCCCAAAAGGGACACCTTCAAAACCTCACTTTCCACCTGTCCACCACCAGAAGCTCTTTCTGCCTTCTTCTCATTGTGCTCAAATGCTTTTGGTGTTGGTAATAAATATTTAAACTAAGGAAGACATGACCCAAAACCTTCATTGCTGCTGTTCTTGTTTTGGGGTCGGGGAGTCCAAACTGGTCAGTGCAGGTCCAATTCTTTTCAGAGGCTCTGGACTGGTAAAAGATAAATCAGCTCCAGCCCAGCAATCAGGCAGGTGCTGAAGGAAGCTCTGAGGGAGCTCACAAAGCCACTGGGGAAGTCTCAGGGCATTCATCTGACAGTGGTTTTACAGAAATCACTCAAAACCACCCAAAATCAACCCCAGATTCAACACACACAGAAAGGTTTTTCTCTCTGTTGTGGATCCATCCCATCAGAGAACATTTGCTGTCATTTCCTCAGGTTCCAAGCAAAAAAAAGGGTTGGAGGAGAGATGTAGGGATTCATTTCCCCCCCTCTGACACACAAAGTCCTTTGTAAGGCTGTGAAAAGCCCAGGCTCACTTCCCACACCCTAGATCCCACCAGGAGAACTCCCCATTTCCCACTCAGGAACTATTGCAGAGCAAAGGAGAGGGAGCACCAAGCCCTCCAAGGCTGCAGAGATCACAGCTTTAGTCCCTTCATTTCCCTCACATACAGGGGAATATCCTAAATATAGTAACAGATCTGCTACTTCCATCTTCTTATCCCTTCCCAGAGCAGTGACCATCCCATAAAAAGCAGAATAAACTGAACTGATTTTCCCTAAAACCTGGCAGCTCTGGCATCCACATTCCCAGCTTCCTTTTTCTTTTCCCCAGCTATTTCTCCTGAATACTTCCTCCACTATTTCCAGCAGTCCCTTCACAGTCCAGTGATATTTTTCCAGCTGGGCCTTATCCTGGCAGATTTGTATTTTTGTGGCATATTGAGCTTTCTGCACAAGGAAGTGAACAGGAGTTGAGGGTTGGTTGCTCCTGGCACAGGGGAAGTTCAGAGTTCAGCAGAGACACTGGGGAGCCTGTTGTAAAAGCAATCATCTGCTGTAAATAAAGATGTGATGCCAGCTGTAAAAGCAGCACAACAGATACCAGCACCCAAAGCTTAATTAGGAATGAGGCTGGATATGAGGTGTACACTGGGTACAGCAGGAGCTGAGCACCAAGGGCTCCAAGAGGAGCGTGGCCACGTGCTGGACTAAAATGTGCTGCCCTGAGCATCCACACAGCCTCCACCAGCAGGGCAGTTTGGGAAGAAAAGCTCAGAAATCGAGCCCAAGCCAACAATTCCCCCTCCCCTGAGCTTCCAGAGGTGTCAGCCTGGCCTACATGAGCTCTGCTCAGAGGAATTCTGGTTTTATTGGGGTGTTCTGCTTGTCTGATTAGACCCCCCTGGCAGTTTTCTACAGCAGTGAATAGTTCCTAAATATCTTCTTTTCATTATCTCTATCCTCACCAACCACATGATCAGATACCAATATATCTATTTTCTTTCTTCTTTTCTTCCTTTCTCTTTCATGCATTTCTTCCTTCCTCTTCCTTTTTCTTCCTTTCTTCCCTCACCTTTTCTTCCTTTCTTCTTTTCTCTTTTGGTTTCTTCCTGCCTTCCTCTTCTTACTTATTTCCTCCTTTTTCTTTCATTTTCTTTCTTCCATTTACTTGTACTTTCTGCAATTATACTCATTTTCTGGCTCCATCCTGGACATCTTCAGTGATTAATCAAGGCAGATACTAAACCTTCTAGACCAGCTTAGCCAAACCATGTTTACCAGCTGCTGTTTGTTCTGAAAACCTTTAACACAAACCACTGCAGAAGAGTGATGCAGGTACCTGCAGCTTTACAGGTGGCTGCATTAGTGCAGCCTGACACAACCAAATCACTTCCAGGGGGAAACTGCTCAGGAGTGATGGAATCACGGGGGGGCATTCTGGCTTTCCTCATGGAGTAAACGTGATATTCTATCTCTGACCCTGTCAAATCTGCTGCCTGGTCTTCACTAATATACAGCAATCATTTCTTTTACCTCTAACTCCACATCAGGCACCCTCAGTGTTGCTTTTCTGCTGGGAGCCATGATTGGATTGTTTTTAATTCTCTCCCACCAGCAGCCTTGCAGCTGCAAGCAGAGCAGCACTGCTCCCCTCCCTTCACGTGGGGTGATGGTTCAAAGGAGGTAATTACAGATTTAAATGGTCTGCACGGCTTCTCCTGCAGTGCTGTGCCTGTTCCTGGGGCAGGAGGGAACCTGAGGAGTGGAGGAACAGGCTGTGATCTGAACCTTTCCTAACCCATCCCCTGCAGGACTTTATTGAACTACAAATCCTAACAAATCCCATGGCCTGAGAGGCTTTAACAGCAGCCAGCTCTGGAATTAGGTGGGAATTTCCTCCGAGGTTCAGACAGCTGGTTCACAATTTTTATACCTCTGTAAAAGACAGAAGTAACCCACATCACACTGGCTTTTTTGTTTTCCTCCTAAGCTGTCCCTCCCTAGAACAAAGAAAGATACCAGGCATCCACCAGCTTCCACCAGAAAACAAGAAAATCCATAATAAAGATAAAAAAGAAAATTGTAATAAAAATGGTATTCTAAGAGTGACTATTAAAGGAAGGTTCTCAATGTGAAAGCACTGAAAAATAAAGAACATAAAATCATGGAGGGATTTGGGTTGGAAGGAGTCTCAAAGCTCCTCTCATTCCAATTCCTTCCATGGGCAGGGAACCTTCCACCATCCCAGGCTGCTCCAAGCCTGGCAGGATGCTTTTCACTGGGAATTTTAACTCAGAGATTCTTAAACCAAAAGGTTTTTTCCATACTCTGCTATCTCAGACACCTCAGCCAGGGGTGAGATCCAAACTGGGTCTGAAAGGAAACTCTGACCACGTCTTGTACATTGTAAAATTGCACATCTCAGGAAAGCCCACCATTTCTGAATTGCTATAAACACCAGTTTTTGACCATCATACCAAATGAAACCAGAAAAAAAGTTGTTACAAACCAAGAGTGACTCTTTTAACTGCTTGATTTGCCACCTCTGAAATGGTTGTGCAGGAGTTGAATTCCCCTGCAAACACTGGGGCAATCACAGATTTAAATAGGTTGAGGAAATACCTGATCTAGTAGAGACAAGTTACATATATATAAATAAGCAGGAGATTTATGGGATGAAATCTATTTTCTAATATTTTCCAGAACATTACCTTTGTTGCTAATTGATCTGGGATGCAGTCAATTCTCTCTGCTGTTGGTATCTTCTGACATTGTGGGTAAAAGTCTGTCAGGGAAATAAAGGAATGGGTGAGCACCAGGATCTCTAAACTGCAGGAATAACTTGATTCCCTCTGAACTCAGCACCTGCTTCCCTAACAATAACAGGGATTCAAATCGCTAGCAATAATTGCTTCTGTGATTTATTTTTTACCTTTGGAAAATGGCACATGCTTATTTCAGATATCAAAATTATCTACATGTTCAAAAATTTACAGTGAAGTTTTCAAAATTTTATTTCATTAGTCTACTTTTCAGTGACTCCTGTGGGTCAATGTGCTCTGCTTCATTGAAAATATGTGAAAAATTAAAACTGGAAGAACGTTTCTTTTCCTAAACTGGGCTGTCATGGTGTTCCTTCCCCTGAGCCAGAGTTTTCCACAGGAGCTGGAACTGGAGTATCAGGGAAAAGCATCTTAAAATGACTAAAATGATCTTTTAGATTTCAGGTTTGTGGGACAGAATGTAAGGTGGGCAGCTTTAGCTGATTAAAGGAACACTGCAGGTTAATTTCTGTTTTTGGGAACATTATTTATGTCTGGAACAAGGACTGTGCAGTGCAGGGATGTGCCCTGGCCTGGGATGGACACACACCCTCAGATTTTCTTCTTTTGCTCAAGAAAATTCCTGCTCTTAACAGGAACAGGAAGAAAAAAAAGCAGATATGAGTCTGGATGGGCAGTTTTACCAAACACCGAGGTGTTTGCCTTGTATGAGCAATAACTTTTATTTTTCTGCCATTTTCACCTCCAAGCTTTTTGCTTCCTTCATAATGGAATTGCTCAGACAAAATGGAAGTAAAGCAGGTGCTGTGCATCACATCTTTGGAACACAAGGGTTTCCTGGTTTATCAGTTCATTTGCAAGAAACACTCTGGGATTTTAGGATTTTAATAATGTTCCACACAATTTGGCCACTCCCACTTAGGGATCAGGGAGATTTTTTTTCAGTGTTATCACTTTTTATACATAGAAAATGGAAATTATCTGAGCTCTGTGTTCCTAAAGAAAGTCCAATCAGGGGAGGGAGAGATAAAAGATTTTCCACAACAATAAACCCAATTCATGCCATTTATTGCATTCACAGCAGGTAACTTCCACAGGAAGGGCTGGCCAGGATTCACCTTTGGGTGATGATAAGGGCACTCAGATAAGAGCAGGAGCCCTGGGTCGGGCTGAGGGGACGCTCTGCTGCTGCAGCACTCACCTGGAGATTTCACGCCGGGCTCTCCCGTGGCCAGCAGCCCGATGAGGACACAGGCCACCACAGTCAGCACAGTGACCAGGGCAATCAGGCTGAGCTCCAGCCCACTGAACTTCCTGCCCATCTGGAACCCAGAGAAACCCCATCAGGCAGAGCAAAACACAAAAATCCACTGTAAATTACATTTCCAATTTATTAAATTAGCAATGTTTATGAATTATTCGGTTTTAAGCCACATCACCTAATCCTGAGGCTTAAATTAAATGCTCCTTAAAGACTACAAGCAATAAATCTCCAGTTCAGGATAATTCACCTAGTGCAGATTATGAAATTATTATATTATTATAATAGCAGTATATATAGTATAGTATAATAGTATTAGATATAGTATAGTAGTAGTAATATAGTAGCATAATAGTAGTGTATATATGCTACTATTATAATAATTAATGAGAAATGTAATTTTCTCCTTGAAAATCACTTAACACAGAAAAATCTACTCCTGTGATTAACCATGGAGTTTCCCACAGATTAATAAAATTCCTGAAGCAGAAAACAAATACAATTTTCTTCCCCTTTTTTCCTTTTCTAAACTCCCTTTTCTCCTTTAGAGCAAACACAAGTCTATTCATTTAAAAAGGAGGAAATTGATTTGTCAAAAATATAACTAAGGAAAGCTGAGGGTGTCCAGGACATGTGGGGAAGGCAAAGGCAGAGATAAATTTCCTATTTGTACAGAGAGGGAACAGGTTGTGTACAAGCTCCTGGCACAGTGGCTGCTGCTGGAATCACAACTGAAATATGGGAAATAACTCAATGGAGTCAGTGCCTTAAGAACCTGTGAAAAACACGAGGTTTTCCCAAATTCCTTTTGAATTTTTTTGGTAAGAAAGGCACACAGTGCAGGCTCAGAGAACAACACAGAGCCATCAACACTGGACTGTGCACCAGCAATCAAACTGATTAAAACTAATTAAAACTAATCTCAGCAGCCAGATCAATACACACTGGCAACCACCCTCCATTTAGCTTGTGAAGGGCATTTAACCTCAAAAAACAGAGTTAAAGACAGAGAAATTGGTTCTGTTTAGTTAGGGAAGGGTGGGAGCACATGTGCATTGCACATCAGAACACTTCTGCACGTTTTAGTGATGATCCACAGGAGTGGAAAATACTTTAGAACCAACTATTCTGTGTGGGAAATAACAGTTTAAGTTGTTGTATGCTCCTGCTGCCATTTTTAACCCATCACAACCTAAAATCCCCTTTTTTTGTGTTGCCCCAAATTCTATTATCCTAAAACTTTAAAAAGACAATGTTCATTTTCCCAAAAAGTAGGATTTTATTCAAGTTCTTGTGATTAAAGCCTCCTATCTCATTTAAATTCAATTCTTTCTTCTCCTGGTCTTCCTCCAAACCCTAAAACATTGGAAATGAATCCTTATAATTTATAAATCAAAATTCTGCTGTGTGATGAGCATTCACCAGTGAGGCAAAGCTCTCCAGAGCCTCAGAAGCAAAATTAAAAAAAAAAAAAAAATGAAAACCTTACCTTAAAATTTCTGTGGGTCCTTCATCTGCTGCTCCTGACCTGAAGCTCAGCATCAAACCTGGGGCTTTATGAGCTGCTGTTATCAGTTCTCAGCTGTGTTTGCAAAGCCCTAGGCCAATGGCAGAACTGCAGGCAGATTACAGACACTCTTTGGACTAAACACTGGGATTATTGCAGTCCAGGGATTGCTGGTTCATTGATAATATTTTGCTTCAATATGAAGCATCAGGTTCTGCAAATGAGAGAAAAGCAGCTATGAAATGCCCAGTCAGTTGCATGACTGGGGTTTTTTAATCTGCTTTCTCCATATCTCTGTTACTTTAACCTTCATGGAACCCTCCTATTCCTCGTGTATTATTTCTGTATTATTAATCATCACAAGAAGTCATTAAACACTCCCAAATGAGGGAAGGAGCTGTTGAACACATTGCAGGGAAGAATCAAATTTATGACCATTAAAATTTTTATTGGAATTAACTATAAAATATTAATCTTAAATCAATATAAACAGATTTCAGAGGATATTACTAATAAATGTCAAAAGCAGATGAAAAAGATGAATGATTAACACAGAAATGTTAAAATTTTATAGCAAAGAGGCTTCAAACATAACCTTCATAAGAATCCTTCACACCTAGCTTTTTGTCTTTTTCTCCTCACAAATGATAGATGAGATTCTAACATTAAATCTGTATTTTCCAAAGGAAACCTTTCAATTAATATTATTAAATCATTTACAAGTGTTTTTTTTCAATAATAAAGAAAGGGCTGAGAATTGCCACATGTATTTTTTGTAATGCTCACGAATTTACTCCAATTGCTCCATCCCTTATCTCTGCCTGTGGAGCCCCAGGAATGAGAAACGTGGAATATTTCCTGATGAATCACAGAGGGGATGGGTCCCTTTTCCTCAGTCAGCACTTTAAGGAAAGAAAATCAATGGTACACACAGAGCACTTGGGCACTCCTTTCCTTCCTTCCTTCCTTCCTTCCTTCCTTCCTTCCTTCCTTCCTTCCTTCCTTCCTTCCTTCCTTCCTTCCTTCCTTCCTTCCTTCCTTCCTTCCTTCCTTCCTTCCTTCCTTCCTTCCTTCCTTCCTTCCTTCCTTCCTTCCTTCCTTCCTTCCTTCCTTCCTTCCTTCCTTCCTCCCTTCCTCCCTTCCTCCCTTCCTCCCTTCCTCCCTTCCTCCCTTCCTCCCTTCCTCCCTTCCTCCCTCCCTTCCCTTTATCCACCCATCCATCCATCCATCCATCCATCCATCCATCCATCCATCCATCCATCCATCCATCCATCCATCCATCCATCCATCCATCCATCCATCCCTGTCCATCCATCCATCTCCCCTGGACTCAGGTGAACAACAGGCAGAGTTTCCAAACAAACCTTGCCCCTCATTTCCATGGGAACAACTGCCATGTCCAAAAAAACTTCCAAAAAATTACTAAAAATTCTAAAAATGCTTCTTTATAAGTGTCTATTAAAAACCAGAATGGTTTGGTGTGGATTATGAGGATGACAATGGCTGGGGAAGCCTGAAGGCTTTGTTTGATGGATATTTGTTTTCCAAAGTTTATTTATTTCATTTGACTGTTCCAGGAAAGCCCTGGGCCCAGCACAGTGTATTCCATGGGTTCCATTTAACAATCTCCAAGCCATCAATAAAACCATTTGCTTAAGTGCTTCCCTGAGCTGGCAGTGCCACAGAGCTCTGTTATCCATCACCCAGGGAACGCTTTCCTCTGCTCCAGAGCACAAAGGCAGGCAGCACAAAGCTCTCCAGGGAGGCTTTCCCTGCAGGATTCCCAGCTGAGTGTGCTTTCATTGCCCCACAAAGATCAGACCTCCCAGGGCAAGGGGTGAGATCAAACCCCAAGGAGGAGGAATGGGGAAGGCTCCTCATCAGGGACACTGAGAGGCCATAAAAACAACGAGAATTCCATTAAGGGAAGAGCTGGAGCAGCGTGGTCTCTGCTGGCTTCTGCTTTGGTTTCCAGGAATTCAGAGCTGATTCCTTTCTGACAAAAAGCTGGGAAGAAGAATTGTTAGAACCCCAGGGGTACAGGCTGGGCTGGAGAGAATGGCACAGGAAAGCAATCTAGGAAATGAGGTACTGTTAAAAATGCAGTAATTGAAAAAGAGACATTTCTCTCTTTGCTTTGAACAGGTTCATTTTTAATTAAATCACACACAACTTGCAAAGCTCGTTAGCTGGGCAGAGTGAGCTCCCTGGCATTCCTTCAGTCAGCTGGGTAAAAATTGGGGTTTCAGCTACAGGACCGTGCTAGGAAATAGAAATGGATTATGCTTTGTCCACAGTTTATAACATTTGTTTTTTCACTGTTTTGGTGTCAAACATTTAATATAAATTAGAGTTACAGCCTTTAATTTCTGTAAGAATCCGTTGGCACATTACCAGTCCAGCCAGGAACAGGACTGTTGTTATGGCAGGATGTCTGGCACAGATCCAGTGGGAGCACACTCCCGTAATCCCCACAAAATTCCTCCTTTGCTGGACCCGCCCTGCAATCCCGGCTCTCCGAACTGGGAGCTCTCCAAGGTACCTCTGGCCACGTCCAAGGAAAAAGGCTGAGCTGTTCTCAGCTTCCTCCAGACATTCAACTGAGCCAGGCAAGGAGCTGTGAAAGCCTCACCAATGCATTGGAAACAGATTTCTCCCAAAGAGACTCTGGAGAGAACGAATTTGGATTCATCCCATGTTGTGTCATTTTCCCAAAGCACATCACAATTCAGGATCAGATGCTGTGAGCTCCGTCTCAGACAAAAGCAGTTTTCATTTTATAGTAATTGACAACCAAAATATTTTGATTTTGTTTACCAAACAGACGGAGAAATAATATCAACTGAGTCATTTCGTTGCAGTGGAAAAGCAGAACATATTTGAAGTTCATTTTTGAAGTATATGCAGTTCTCAAAGAAATGCAAATAGACATTTATAGAAACTATTTTTCTAGATAAATATGTTTCTTTACATTCTAACAATGGATCTTTATCCTCATTCCAATACTTCTTTTGATCCAACAAAGTATGGCAGAGGCAATGAACATTCAAATTGAATGGCAGTGTTACTTATGAATTTTTATTAGGTCAAATTAGAGACCAGTGATAATTAGAGATCAGTGATCATGATAATGATGACAAAGATGAGAATTCCAATGGATCTGTGGCACACAGAAAGAGGAATACATTTTGCAATTCTCAGTGCAAATGAGGAAATGACTTGCTGGGAGTCTCTAAAACACAAAAATAATTACAGAGAGTCTGTGCAGAACACTCTGCTCAGGTGATGACTCAGTGGGTAAGACCTGAAATCAGAGGAGAAATGTTATAACAATACTCCTGAAACACCCCAAACCCTCTCATTCTTATTTTAATCGCTGCTGAACACCAAAAGCACGAAGCGAGAAGGCGTCTGATGTAGAAGGAACAAGTGTCAGGATGGTTTGAACCATAATCATGAATATAAATCACTTGATTATGTCTGAAAATTAATAACTGCTGCTGCTCAAGGCAGCAAAGGGTAGCTCTTAGTAGAGCCAAGTCTTATGTATTGCCAGTATTTATTATCTGCCTTCTCAACTGACAAAGAAATTACAAGATTGCATGGAAAAAAGAGAATATTTTTCCTTTGGCTATTCATGCATAAATATGTGGAAATATCAAAACGTGCCTGACATTATTACTTGATTGAAATCTATCATCTGCTTTTTGGTTTTTTTTAAGCTGTAATAAGAGAACATCAGGGATATTCCAAAATGGAAATATCCTATGAGCAAGAGATTTGAACCTGGCATTTGTAGCTGACCATGTTCACTCCAGGATAGAGTCCACTGCCTGTAAATGAAGGGGAAAAGGACAATTAATATTTGCTTCCAGCTAATTGCTGCCTCCAGATGATGCACTAAGCTGAAAGTGACTCTCAGCTGCATGCCCCCAGCTCTGCTCTGGGGAAAGTGGAGAGAAAGGAATTCTTCATTTGCAGTTGGATGAAAACACCAACCACACAAAAGCTGAAAAAAATCCCAACCAAGTTTAATCTATCAAACTTCCTCCTCAAATATCTGAACTCACAATTTGTTGATTTTTCAGACCAAGCCTGCTGTGGGTGCTGGTTTGGGGTCCTTTTGCTGGGAACAACTGTCAGGTTTTACTCTCACATCTTCCTTTTCTCTGCTTCTTCAGCTTTATGTGATTTTTTTTCCACGTCATTTCCTACCTGGAATGTACCAACAGAAAGGAATTTTCACTCCTGCTGGCAGACCTAGAAACATCAGAGATGTTTTCTGCACGGGGACATACCAAGGATAATATGCAAGTTAAATTTGAATAAAGTTTTGAATAAAAATTTGGGTATTACTTCCTATGAAACCTAACTGGTGAAAAGTTGAAGAACTGGTTAAGAAAGGATGTATCAGGTTTTAAATTCCCTTTAAAAACTGTCCTTCCTCTCCTTTGATTCCTTAAAACCAGGGAAAACTTTTAAACCTCCCAAGGCACATCACTAATTTTGTGCCTTCTAGAAAAGGATAAATTCAAATGTGATGTGCTTAAGTAAAGCAGTTACTCTTCAATAATTCAAATAAGGACAAAGGGATTTAAGAGCCCAAATCACCCCTCTGTATTTAGGCTGGCCAAAGACTCCCTAACATAAAATAAATATTGCCACAACCACCTCTTCATGCCAGTTTGGAGACACATATGCACAGAGCACCAGGACACCCAGGAGTCTGCCAGCTCCAAAGATCCTTGAGTCATACATCAGCCACGCCCAAAATAGCCTTGGATGGATTTTGTAATGCTAGCTAAGAAAAAATCCCAGTAAATTGGGGACTGTTACTTTCTTGGCTTGTAAAATGCATATTTTTTGTGACCAGAAAAAACCAGAAATTTTAGTTGTTGTTTTTTTTAATGAAGGTTAATATCTAGGTTAATAATTAAAATAATAATGATAATTAAAAGAAAGCATTTTAAGGTGAAATTTCAGATCTGCAATACTGACAACGACCACAAAGGAATAAAAATCTCCAGTTAGTAAATAACACTCAAAATGTACCTTATGAAGTCCTAACTTCATTATCCACCATTCCTACCCTATTCCATTGGGATTTTTCGTGTTTTTACTGAACAAAAGCTGAAATGACAGACTATGCCCCAGCTTTTGGAGAGAGGAAAAGATAATTCTGAAAGGAGCTGCTTAATGAAATCAGGGCTTTGACCCTTTGCAGGTTTTTTTGTCAGAGCTTTTCTGCTGCTCCCATGACTTTGCCTGTCCTTGCTGCAGATGGTCCAACAGCCAATTCCTGAGCTCCTTGCTGCTCCTGAGCAGGAAACAAAGCAAAGCCACCGTTATCATCTCTTGATTCCTCGCCAGCTTTTTTGCTTATTTAGACATGATACTGCTAGATATTATTCAGCTTTGCATTTCTTACCAGTAAAAAATAAAAAGAATAGGTGGCTATTGTAGGAAAATAAAAGGATTAAAAGGCTTAGGAGCTTTGGGTGCATGTTTAATATTCAGATATTTGTAATAACAACTGAGAGAGGCAAACAGCATCAGTGCCAAGAAAGTGGTTTGCTTACACCTGTTTGTGTGTGGTAATTCAGGGAGCACTGCCCAGGAGGCTGCTCTGGGTAAGGACACTGAGGCAGAACCCAGCAGCTCATCCCAAAACCATCCAAAATGTGGGAAAACCTCTGAACTTGCACCCAGGGGTAAATTTTGTACCACTGGGATGAAGGATTCCAATCCTTCATGAAAAAGTGTGAATCCATGCCATTAGATGCCTCTGTTTTGCACAAATCCTCACAGATTCTGGCCACAGTGGTTCCAAGCTTTTCTCTCCAAACACAACAGCTGCAAGGTGTATTTGTTTGGGGGGTTTTAACGATATTTTTACTTGTAATGCAAGTGGGAGTGGGAATGAAAGCAGCAAACAGTGCCAGACTGAACAAAGTCTTGGGGGCAAGTTCCTAACTGGAAGATTCTCCACAGCAGTGACACCTCCTTAATATCTGTATTTGTTTGGAGGGTTTTAATGATATTTTTACTTGTAATCCAAGTGGGAGTGGGAATGAAAGCAGCAAACAGTGCCAGACTTTGAACAAAGCCTTGGGGCAAGTTCCTAACTGGAACTGTTCATAACTGGAAGATTCTCCATAACAATGACACCTCCTCAATATCTGTACACATTTATTTATATAAAACCAGTTATATACATTTATTTCAGCTGCCTTTAGGAATCCTTGATCATGGAGATGCCCTGCTGAGGCTCAAACCATGAGGGTGGAAATCCATGCAGAGATTTGGGACTGAGACCACGGAAACGTCACTTCAACAAATTATTGAAACACCTCAATTTATTGATTCTTCCATCATGGAGAGAGCAGCACTAAAAACAACAAGAAGGGAACTAAAATGGAAAAAGCTGGTAAAAACCCAGGGGGAGCACAGTAAAACTGTTGAATGCAGTGTCCCCAGGCGTGGCACGTCCCAGGGTCCATCACCATCAGCCCTCTGCTCCCCGACTCAGCACGAGCCCGAGGCGCCCAGGGCTGGTGTCAGGAGAGCCTCAAATCTTTGTTAAATGGATGGAACAATAGCTTGGCAAATTGGGCAGGACTGGGAGCACCACGATAACCCTGAATCTGCATTTTGGAGGCTTTCACAGCCTGTGGAAGGTGTGTGCTGTGAGATAAAGCAGCTGCCTTTGAAAAGGAGACTTTAATCCATTAGATATTTGCCATCTAAATAGCTCCACTCTGCTGGACCTGAAGCTTTCCCTGCCACAGAAGTGCTCTTTCCCTCTTTGAAATTTTCCCAGTTATCTTGTTTTACAGCTTTCTCCACTCCAGTCCTTAGCCTACGTTTAGGCAATTATTTCCCTTTCCTTTTAGCAGAAATACAATATCTGATGGTGACAAATGTGCAGAGCACAGAAATTCCTGAGTCTCACTCCAGCATCTTATTACACTGGCCCATTTTCTCATTTGCTGTATAATTATGGGCAATTAGGGCTGAGAGCACCGAGGTCAGTTCTGTTTCTTGAAGTGTCTTTGCCATAAAATCTCCATTTTAGCCCTGCTGCAGCTCATTGAAATCCAAATGGCACAGAGAGGAAAATATGTAGAGTTTGATTCAGTGAAAGCAAAGTTTAGAACTTGCTTGCTTCAAGTGTCCAAATCCCAGAGCAGCCCCTCTGTGGGCACAAAACCTTAATTTGGACTCACCCTTGGTCCTTTCTGGTTGTGATTCCTGGAATATGGGTAAAGCACATCCAGGGAAGACACAGCTCATACTCTGAGTCTTTGAAGAAGCCATGATATCAATTCCTCTGTGAAAGCTTTAAAACTTTCTGTTTGGAATAAAATCATGTACAGAATCAAGGTAAATCAGTGGCAGGTAATAACTCATTAGCTAATAAGATATTCCAGAGAGACTGAACTCTCTCACACCTGGAAGGAAAAAATAATTTCCTATGTTTCCCTCCCTTTGTTGTGCTGATGGTCCCATAGATAATGCACATTCAACAATTAACTCCATTTCTCAAATTATTAAATGTATCACTCAATTCATGGGAGTTTATACTTCCCAGTTGCTCCACCAGGGATACAAGCACCTTTTTCTGCCTGGTGTGGATGCACTTCTGCTCCACTTCCTCAGAACAATCCCTTTGCACCCTGAATCACTACAGCAAAACCCAAACACAAAATGTGTCAGAAACTTGCCCTGATTAAATCCCACTGCTCTCCAATGTGATCATCACCATAATTGCCTAAACTGCTGCTTCAATAAGACACTTTTTCCTTATTCTTTCTACAGGATTTGCAGCTTTAGTGACACCACAATTACAGCAAAGACACACAAGTCACTTCAATTACACGCAGCAATTAAACCAGACTAATGTGCCACAATTATTTCCTCCAAGACAAACAGTAACTTTTCTAGGATCCTTGATTCCTGTGTAAGATGCCATCCAGCATTTCCAGCCTGTTTGCTTTCCCTGTGTCAATAATGCTTTGGAAGGGGCAGCTAAAATTACAGAAATGAAGAAAAAAATATCACATTCAGAGCTGCTCAGGGGTGAGCACAGCTCAAGTGTTCTGCTGTTGAGGTGGCAACCCTCTGCTCCAGGACTGAACCAAAATATTCATGGAAAACAATTATTCATGTTAAAAATCTTCGAATTTACCTCCAAATGGTTCCTGTATTCAAAGTTCTGGCCATGCAAAAACCTCCTTACAAAAGAACAGCATCAAGGCAATATCCCAAAGTTTCTGTGCCTAAAGGATGGAGGAATGAAGTGACACCAGGTTACATAAAATATTGATGCTCACTTTTCAGTTGCAGGGTTTTATGTGTTTTGCATACAAAAGGTCTCCCTGCTTGGAAGGTTTACTACCAGAATAAATTATTATTACAACGTGTCTTCATTTGCACAAGTGCTTCTTCAGCTGGCAGCAAAGAATAACTTGGGAGCTGACACACAGACATTTTTTCAAAACTCACATATTTTTCTCGAAAATTTAAGTGCAGGGATATCTGTACAAGCTGTGCAATCCATCACAGTGATTTCTGTTACAGGAGGTAAAAAACAGGAGGTTTTTCACTGCATTTCAGTTCACACATAACATGCAGCAAAAGTGGTAATATTCCTCTTAGTATTAAATTATTTCCCACTTGAAATGCCCAGATCCCATCAGACAGGGATCAGACATTTCCCTGATGTCCTGTCACAATTTCACCCTGCCTTGACTGGCCTGCTGCCAACGGAGCATCCTGTCACAAATGCAAACAGCCCTGATATTTTCTCTCTTTATGGCAATATCAAAGTTACCAAGGGCTTTAGGGCTGTTAAGACCTGTGCAGGAAATCTGCTCCTTGCTCACTGCTGAATTGTAAATGAGGAGCCCAGCTCTGTTATCAGGAGATCGGGCGTTATCTAAAGCAGCTGGGGACAATTCAGAGGGACAGATAATGGCATTGGCCTTGGAACTGGGAAAAGAAATGCTTCAAAGCAAAGCTTTGCACTCACACTTTGCATTTTAAAAAGTCTTCAAACCTCAGTGTACTCATTGTTAAGATGAGGCAGTTGATAGGAGGAACAATCAGTAAAGGCAGGAAATAAATGTAATTATTTCTACAACAGACCTTGTTTACCGTGAGAAAAATGTGAGCTAATTCAGATTTTAGTCCTGAAAACCAAATTAACTTCATGATGTTTCACTGCCCAAATCATGCTCTGCATTGCCTTCTTTAGTAATTATATCCTGACAGTGCATAATTAGTGTCTCAAGTCGAATTCCCCCACAGCTATCAAATGTGCAAAGAAAATAAAAAATAAAACAAGGCACAGGTAGAAGGAGACACGAGGAGTGGGGTGCGTGGGATGTGTGTGTTTAGTGCAGTCACACATGGGACTAATTTAGAAGCACAATTTTCCTGACTCCAGCTGGATCTAGACAAGAACCAGGAGCTCAGATCCTGTGGAGAGTTCACCAGCAGCCAGGAATATCCATTTTCCAGAGGGGGAGGCTGAGCACAGCAATTTTTATCCTATTCCTGCCCTTCCAGCACAAACTTTCCAATCAAAATACTGCACTTCACTCCTTTTGTAGTTAATAATGTTCATTTTCCTCTTAGATTTTGATTTTTTTCTACTTGGCAAAGGCATCAGACTTGGAAGTGGCTCGAGTTTCCATCAGCCATCACTTTTAGAATGAAACAATCCTAAATAGGATGCAATTGTGAGTTAAAGCAGATTTAAAGCAGGGAGCAACTGCAATGAGGCTGATCCTCAGATTTGAAGGTTATTTTCAGCTTCATTAAACCCAGAGCTTACAGGGATCTGCAGGAACGCAGCCTTGCCCTGAAAGCACAGAAAATTGCTTACTTTGAGATGCCAAAATACCTCAGTGTTTATAAACACCACACACAGTTTCCAAGGAATAGCATTTCATCCACTCACTCGATGGAGCCTTAAGTAGAATCTCTTTTTTTGCATTATTTATGTGTAGTATTTGTGGCATTTAACAGACATGAGTACTCAGAGAGAGTAGCACGACTTTCTCTCAACTTTACACAGACATTAATTTTAAGGGTCTTTATCACTTCAGGTGATATAACTGCAGATAACTATTAATATATGATTATATAAGTTATTTGTTCCTTATAGAAATAGTAATCACTACATCATCTCATCACCACAAAAATTTTTTATGCCTTAAACAAATAAACACACAGTGAATTACACTGACTCTATCTTGGGGGCTCAAGTGTGACAAATAATGATAGAAGATTTTCTAATTACCTGGATAATGAAGAGGTTTGGTGCAGCATTGCAATTTTTTCCCTAGGGACCACAATGCACTTTTATGAAATTAAACAAAGGCCTAAGGAAATTCAGACAATATTCCAGAGAATGGTTTCAATGTGGCCCCACAGGTGTCTGATCCCCCTCCCTGGACCTGTTTAATCAGTCAGGCACTGCTGGCTGCCAGGTCCATCTCCTGTGCCCTCTCTAATTGCAAATCAATCATTACAGAGGACTCCAAGCAAGAAAACAACACTAATAAGAGCAAAAAGCAACCCTTAATTAATGAAACTCAAGCCTTGCTAATCCAAGGGCCCAGCCCTGTGACAGGTAATCATTCCTGGCTGATTTAATGAGCACCTTCATCCTGGCACTGCCCCTCTCTGGACACCTGTGGGCTGGTGGGCTTGGTTTTATTTATTTATCTTTAGACACTAAATGTGGTGAAATAATTCAATGTTTAATCCATTGAATATTTTACATACAGAGTCACTTAGAGTGGAAGTTGCTTTCAGTATTTGGGAATTGTTTGTGTCTGGAGCTGTGCAGTGCAGGGATGTGCCCTGGGCTGGGATGGACACACACCCCCAGAGTTTGCCTCTTTGCATCATCTGCACTTATTTTGCTCAGGGAAACTCCAGTTCTTGACAGGAAACAGGAAAAAATATGCAGATATGAGTCTGGATGGGCAGTTTTACTAAAACACTGAGGTGTTTGCCTTGTATAAGCAATAATTTTTATTTTTCTGCCATTTTCACCTCCAAGCTTTTTGCTTCTGTCCCTGTGTGTGAGTGGAATTACACCAGATGGGGCTGGAAGTAAAGCAGGTGCTCTGCATCACATCCCTGGGATGCAGTGGTGTCTGAGGCACCAGGAAATGGTTTTATGGTTACAGGGTTTTTTCCACACAGTTTTTCTGCTCCAACAGTCTCCTGATCCCTGCCCAGGGGTGTCCCAGTGCTAAAATCCAGTGAGGACACATCCTGTGACTGTCACCAGGCAGAAGAGGATGATCAGGGTGAACTCCAGCCCTCTAAATTCCTCTTGCCCATCCCGACCCAGAGAAACCCCACTGGCAAAAGGAAAAGACAATTTATTATATATAATAAATCATTATTATAAATTATTATTATTATTATGTATTAGTAATAAATAAATACATAAATAAACAATTCAGGTTTTAAATCCTGCCCCCTAATCTCAGGGTTTCAATCAAACACTCTTTAAGGGACTCTGTGAAATAAATCTCCAATTCAGGACAATTCAGGCAGCACAGATTACAGCATTATTACACCAGTGGGCAAGCACTGAGAAATGCATTTCATTCTTTGCAAAGCACTCTACACACAGAGAACAATTTTCTCCTGAGATGAGCTACAGAGTTTCTTACAGGTTTCTAAAATTCCTGAAAAGGAAAAGAAATTAAATGACATTGGGTATGTTGGTTTTTTTGTTTTTTTGTTTGTTTGTTTGTTTGTTTTTGGGTTTTTTGCATTTTTTTCTCCTCTTTTAGAAGTAAGGTCTAGCTGAGCTTGTTGATTTGTTAAAAATTAATTTGGTTTCCCCAACTTCACTTTTTTTATTTTTATTTTTTAGTGAGGCAGAGTGGAGCAAGGAGTGCTGAGCCAAGGGGGCTGTGCAGGCTCAGAGAACAGCCCTGAACCATCAACACTGAACTGTGCACCAGCAATCAAACTGATTAAAACTAATTAAAACTAATTAAAACTAATTAAAACTAATTAAAACTAATTAAAACTAATCTCAGCAGCCAGATCAATACACACTGGCAGCTACCACTGCATTTAGCTTGTGGTGAAGGGCATTTAACCTCATAAACAAGAGTTAAACACAGAGAAATTGGTTCTGTTCAGTTAAGGAAGGGTGGGAGTGTCTGTGCCCAGAGCAGCTGTGGCATCCCTGGGTATGTCCAAGGCCAGGCTGGATGGGGCTGGGAGCAACCTGGGAAAGTGCTGGGGGCAGAAAAATGGGGGCATGAGTTTTAAGGTCCCTTTTCCAACCCAAAATGTTCTATGATCTTCTTAAGAAACAGGAGAAAAAAAAAAATTATTTTGGCTACTTTCTGAGCTGTTGGTACAAAACTATTGGGAGTTAAAAATGCTCCATTCAAGGCAGCATGGAGTGGAAATCTCTTCAGAAATGAGATTATTTCTTGGGCTCCTGTGCTTGTATGTCCCCTCCTCCTGGGAAGAGGAGAAGCTAAGTGGCTCCTGTCACCTGTGCTGCCACGCCGTGCCCTTGCTCCATGGATTCTTGATTTCTTGACTTCCAGGGCTGCTGTCACAGCTTTCTGTGGCCTTTCTGCTGAGTCTGTGCAGCCACAGCCCAGTGGCAGATCCCTCCTGCTGTGCCTCAGCTAAATGAGAGTTGTCACAACCTCCTGTCCCTGTCCCTGTCCCTGTCCCTGTCCCTGTCCCTGTCCCTGTCCCTGCCTGTCACACACAGGGCTCAGCCTATTTCCTGCTAGCTCCAGGTAAGGGCTCAGACACTTCTCCCCTGTTCACCCCTCAGGCTGGAGCTCCCAGCTGGCTGACACCTTTCACACAGCTGCTTTCACTGCCCCCGTTTGTAGAGCCACACTCTGAGTGCAGTGACCTGGCCCTGCCACGGTGACATTGATGGATCTCTTCTTTTGCTGCTTTCTCTTCCCTTTCTTCCATCCTCTGTCAAGGGAGTGAGTGAAAAATTGGCTTCCTCAGGGTGAGGGGGAATCAGCACATGGAATTTCCTGCTGCTTTGCTCAGCTCAAGCCCCACACTGTGTCCAGCCCTGGGACTAAAAGGATTCACAGCCTGTCCTGACATCCTCCCTGAGCACTCTGGCTGCTGGGGGAACTGCACAACCTCAGCAGTTCCAAAGGGAATCACAAACATTTTAAAATATCTGAATATTCAGCAATTTGTCCCAAAACTGCTTTAATGAAACAAATGGATCTACATGTGACAGAAAGCACAGCAGAGGGACCACGTGCCTGGCCCCTGCCTTGGGAAGGCTGGTTGGGAAATGCAGGGAAAGTTCAGGAGCTGTTTCCAGCTCCAGCCTGGGCAATCCCTCCCCAAAGGCACCAGCTGCCTCCAAGGGATGATGGCATTCCAGGCACTGGGATGGAAGGAATTTGATCCAGGCCACCTCTTCAAATTGCACAGACAAAGAACCAGAACAACTTTCTGACCAATCCCAAACTAAATTTAAACTAAAAAAAAAACCAAAACTGCTAACAAGCCTAATTAACATGAATCTTGCTCTGAAAGAGGAAAGCATTATGTAATTGTAAATTATTTTTAGACAATGAACTGTTGGTTCTTAACATGTAATTTTTCCTGTCTGAAGAATAACAAAGACACTTTTTTTCTAGTTTTCTAAAATAAATCCTACCCCAAGACTGAAAGTCAAAGCTGGTTAGATGCACTGTCAGGGAGGTGAGGGACCAAGCCTGATTCATTTAAATTAATTTCATTTACCCTCCATGTACCAAGAGGTGGGAGCATCACTGGAGATGATGGAAAAAACTCTTGTTTTTCTCATGTGACACCCAGGAGGCAGCAACAAAACTTTTCAATTTGACATTGCTCCTTCACCTTGCTCTTGAAGTTTCCATCACCTGACTAAAGCAGCCACTGTCATGCATATAGGGCAGGGTGGGATTTTTATCCTCCAGATCTGCACCTGCCAATCCCATATCTTGAAATTGTGTCTATTCTCCTTAATCAGGAATATGCCAGGACCTCCCTAAGGGTGGTGGCTGTCACAAGACCCAGGAGCTGCCTGTCCTGGCTCACCCAGCTCTGGTGGCACTGATGCTTTAAGTTTGGCTTTTATAATTTCCATACTCTGTATTTCATTGGTGTGTGACTCTGAACTTCCACATAAAGTGTCACAAGTTCTCCTCCCAGCTCAGTCACACACAACAATCCTTTTCCAGCCTCAGAACCAAAAAAGTGCAAACAGACAGAATTGGGGAGAGAATCTGGGAGGGTGGGACTGCAGAGCCTGGAGCTGGGATGGGACAATGAACCCCAAGATGGAAATGGTGTCAGTGCCTGAGGTGTCTCCTTAGCCCTGACATCACCTCAGGAGGACATGCAGTGGTTCAAATCCTGTTTTTTCCCAAAGCTGCTGATGAGAGATTGCAGGAGACAGTTTCCAAGGCTCCAAGGATTGTTTATTGTTCCTTGTCTCAGGAACTCTCTGCCCAGCCGGGCACCCAGGATGGAATCTGCCTGCTGAGGGCAGGGCTGATCTCACACAGTCTGAATTACCTGCTAAATGTTTATAACAATTTTCCAATACAATACAGTCTTGTTAAGCTCTGACCCCATCCAATCTGTCAGTGCCAGCATGTCACCCAGCATGGATGGCACGGAGCAGAAAGAGGAAGAGGTATCCACACCCCAAATTCTCCATCTTGGCCACGTGTCCCTTATCACAAATATTCCCAAAAGTCTATTTATCTACGTTCTAACAACCCATTTTGGTGGCTTGTTTCCATTCCCTCTGTGCTGGTAATTTCCCTCAAGGGTGTGAATTCAGTGCCTGAGACACCAGGGTCTCACTCAGGGATCTTTGAGACCCTTGCCGGGGGGTTTTGAGACCCCCAAGGAGGCCAGAGGACTACTCTGGACTCCCACAAATGGAACAAAACTGATAAAAATGTGAAAAATTGTGACTTGGGTCCATCTTGGGTGTAGCCACATTTGGGCTCTTGCACTGCCAAGGTGAAATCCCTGAAGGCGTTTAACAAATCCCTGCTTTGTTCCTGTAGCTGTCCCAGGCAGCAGCTCCGGGAGGAGGAAGCGCTCCTGGTGCCTCGGGAAGGATCCGGATCCCGATCCCGATCCCGATCCCGATCCCGATCCCGATCCCGACCCCGGCTCTGCCCCGCAGACCAAGGCTGCTCCTCAGCTGGAACTCCAGGCGTTTGGACATCAGGGGAACAGCAGATGCAAACAGAGCAGCACAGTCTGCAGCCCGGGCTGGGAGAGTTATTTCTGTTGATTTAATAAGAGGCTGCTTGGTCAGCTCCTGCTCTAAATGAGGAGCCAGTTCCTTTTTTCAGGTGGGCACTGTTAATGTTCAGAAAATCATCTGCAGTTTAGCTGGAACAGTGCTGGAGATCTGTTCAGTAAATTGCCACAACTCCTGGGGGTCTATTAGGGAGGTTTGCCCCTGCCAGAATGAATAAAATAATTGAGGAAAAACGCAAATAGTTGGGTCTTATGTTAGTAAAAAAAAAATATTGTCAGCTCTAAAAGGATTAAGTTCTTGATATCTCTTCAAAAACTTTACATATTTCATCTTCTGATTAAAAAGGAAGAAGAAGGAATGTTTGCAATATGGAAATATCTTAAATATTATTCAGTTATTGTTGTCAGGAACACTCTCTGTGTCCTCCCTGCACAACCAGCCCCGACTGAGACACTGGAGATTCAACTTTGGCAGAATTTCACTGTCTGCCCTGACATTTTACAGTTCCCTGTCCAGATCTGGACCTTCAGTCTGAAACTGGGAACTGTAGAAATATTTTAGGCTTAGCTCTGTGTGTTATTTTTGGGGTCCCCCAAAAGTCACCACTGCAGCTGGAAAAGCCCCACACAGACCCCTGTCTCAGTCCATCTGTACTTGCACAACTTCTGCACCCCAGGAGGGTTTTATTGAATGAAATGTCTGATCCTTGTGCTTTAGAACCTCATTTACATTCACTTTTGTGCTTGTGTGGCACACACAACTCAGAGAGTTCTCAAGCAAATGACTGTTGGTACTTAAATACAGAATATGCTTTTTAAACATATAATTAAACACAAGATATCTCCTCCAAGTGCACTGAAATCCATGTGCCCAAATTCAAGGCTAAAGCCCCTGCCATATTTTAAGTCCAATTTTTAATTTAAAATCTGGTGTTTTTTCTGGTATGTTCTAGGCATGCTTATCTTGCATAAAAGGTGGAGCTTTTGGGGGGGTTTCCTCAGTATAATTTTCATGTTGGGGATCAGATTTCCTCCCAACTCCTTTCTGTTTCTGGCTAACCACAGCTGAACATCTGTTTATTTCCCAGGAAAAATGTTAAACAACAATGCAAGGTTGTAAATGGAGAGAGCATCTGATGGAACAAATTCTTGTTTATAACCCAGACCTGTACACTGGGAATTTTCTCCTGACAGTTCAGAGCTCTGCATCCAAGCCACACCTCCTGAAAATGAACATCAAATTAACTCAGCTCGTTAGGGTGATGTTTCAGCAAAGGCTGCAACATCTCTATAAATTAAAATGGAATTACTGTTTTCACCTTTATATTGACTGTATCAGTATTCTATTCCATAGAATGCAACCCAATGGAGAGAAGGATTTAAAAATAAATCTATTTTTAAAAGAAATTAATTTGGTTTGACTTTCCTATTGTGATATTTAAGAAAGAGTAAAGCCACCATAAGCATTTTCCTTTAAGGAAAATACAGAGTGCACTGTGTGGTTCTGAAGGCAATAAAACAGGACATGATCAGCCCTAGACAGGATTTTATTTAGGGAGACAAAATCCTCAGTCAGGGAGTTCATGTAACAATGACAAATCTCATCAGAGGCCAACGAGCAGAATTTGTGTCTCTGTGGTTACGATGAGCCCGACGATATTTTTAACAGATTTTGATCATCCTGGAGAAGAGTTCAAGAGCCACAGATCTCTGGGAGTCCTGAGGACATCTCACAAATGATTGCAGTGTGTGTTTTGCATCTAATAATAGTCATGTGTACATAAATGAAATTACTGGGGTTTGTATACACTGCTCATATGTTAAAATGAGTGACTTTGGAGAGGTGACATTTTATTTTAAAGCTGCTGTGATATCGGTGTGGAGTTTATGTGGGTTTTTTTCCTGAAATACGTGATTCTTACTTTTTTTTTTGGTTGAGTTTCACCAATAACCAAGAGTTATCCATCAGCCCTGGTGGAGATTCTCATTCCTAGGTCAGCAAGATCCTCTCAACTCAGATTTGTGACCTCCCAGTCACAGCCTTGATTTGGCCATTTTTGGAACCTTGTGCTTATTTTATGATTCCAAAACCAATTTCAAACTGTAAACAGAAGCATGAGTCATTTTATAGGCACTTTCTCCAAAAGATGCTTACCCAGGGTTTTTAAATGCTCGCTAGTTTATGCTTCTGTTTCCTGGAGATATTTAGAGAAGTAATTATAACTGGGAAGATGCAGAGCTCCAACTTTTATTAATAATGCACAAACTCGTGACATCCAACAACTTGTACACAGTTAGAGCTTCCAAATGCTCCAAAGGACTCCATAGATTTTACATTTGATATTATTTTCTTGGAAGCTTTCTGGTTTTTCAAGTCAAGGTCAAGTCAATCAAGTTGTCTCAATTTATTGTTAAAACTCAGACGAAAATATCAACAAATGTAGGGATTTTGCATGAAGTAAATTTTTGTTTTTCTCCCCCATTTGGTATATATTTGTACATTTTTCTGTTGAATGCATGCCTTGAATCACAGCATATTTTCTATTCTAGCTGCAGAAATAAAACCTTCATGATGGATGCAGCATCAGCCCTTTCTCTGACTGTAGTTACCCTCATTGGAATTTCAGATTTCTGATCAGACCCAAATCCACCTCCTCTACTGAGATTTTCCAGCCCAGCAGTTGGGAAAGTCTACTGAATAACACTAAATACTCTTACAAAAGAGACAAACCCAACTGAAACCTGACTTTTCGGACTCTTAGCCCTTAAAAGACAGCGAGGAATTTGGAGGATTTTTTGCCTACATAACTTCTGGGAGCTTTTTTGCTTTTCATCAGCAACATGCACAATCTGACACAACATGATAAAATGGTGAAGGAGTCCACCAGGAAATCATTTCAGTGCTTTTTCTGAGCATTGCAAACTGCTTTAGTAGCTGGAAAGAAACTTCTTTCATTGAAAGGATCTTTCTGTTTCCATGAATTTCTTGCAGCAGCCAGCTCGCTTTGCTGGGCTCTGTGGGTCCACAGGGATGTGCCCACACAAAGTCATGGGAGAAACCATGCCCTGGAAAAGCAATCAGAATTCTTTCCCAACCTTAGGTGGTTATTTTTTCCCAAATAAATACAAAAAGAGGCAATGCATTATGGTTTTGTTCCTCTTGTTACAGGCTATTCCTGTGATTTTTCAGTTTAGATTTGTCTGGATAAAATATTCAAAATAAAACACATTATCCATAATCCCTTCTGGCCTAATTCCATTCCTGAGTTTACTGATGATGCAAGCTGACATTCCCAGTAACTGAGGACTAAGTTTAGCCTCCAAACATGCATGTTGCACTCAGCTTGAGCAGTGTTCCCTGCAGACGTGGATCTGCCCTGACTCACAGGGATGGAATTTGCTCACTCCAGATGAGCAGCAGCTTCCACCATGCTGGAGCAAAGCAGATCATCCATGGCAGCACCCCCAGGCCATGGGGCACATCCTTGTGTCCAGCCTTGGAGCACATCCCTGTGCCCAGCCTTGTCCCCCAACCTGGAGCACATCCCTGTGTCCAAGCTTGTCCCCAAACCTGGGGCACATCCTTGTGTCCAGCCTTGTCCCCAAACCTGGAGCACATCCCTGTGTCCAAGCTTGTCCCCAAACCTGGGGCACATCCCTGTGTCCAGCCTTGTCCCCAAACCTGGGGGCACATCCCTGTGTCCAAGCTTGTCCCCAAACCTGGGGCACATCCTTGTGTCCAGCCTTGGAGCACATCCCTGTGTCCAGCCTTGTCCCCAAACCTGGAGCACATCCCCGTGTCCATCCTTGTCCCCAAACCTGGAGCACATCCCTGTGCCCATCCTTGTCCCCAAACCTGGAGCACATCCCTGTGTCCATCCTTGTCCCCAAACCCTGGAGCACATCCCCGTGTCCATCCTTGTCCCCAAACCTGGAGCACATCCCTGTGTCCAGCCTTGTCCCCAAACCTGGAGCACATCCCTGTGTCCATCCTTGTCCCCAAACCCTGGAGCACATCCCTGTGTCCATCCTTGTCCCCAAACCTGGGGCACATCCCTGTGTCCAAGCTTGTCCCCCAACCTGGGGCACATCCCTGTGCCCATCCTTGTCCCCAAACCCTGGGGCACATCCCTGTGTCCATCCTTGTCCCCAAAACCCTGGGGCACATCCCTGTGTCCATCCTTGTCCCCAAAACCCTGGGGCACATCCCTGTGTCCAGCCTTGTCCCCAAACCTGGGGCACATCCCTGTGTCCAACTTGTCCCCAACCTGGGGCACATCCCTGTGCCACCCTTCAAACCCTGGGGGCACATCCCTGTATCCAGCCTTGTCCCCAAAATCCTGGAGCACATCCCTGTGTCCAGCCTTGTCCCCAAACCCTGGAGCACATCCCTGTGTCCAGCCTTGTCCCCAAACCCTGGGGCACATCCCTGTATCCAGCCTTGTCCCCAAACCCTGGAGCACATCCCTGTATCCAGCCTTGTCCCTGTGCCTTGGCTCTTGGCCTTGTGCTGGCCCAGCCCTTCTCTTTAACAATAAAAACCACTCAGCTGCTGCACAAATAAATCCCATAGGATGGGAAAAAGTGGGAAAGCTGATGCAGAAATATTGGCCCAAATAAAACCTGCACCTAAGGCGGGAGGAAATATTTTCACCTTGATTTAATTTTCGGCTGGGGAACAGGGATTTTTCATGTCTGACCATTGCACCCCACCACAATACAAATCCCAAAAGAGAGGCAAAGAATTAGATCCAGAACATTGCTCCCTGTTTATTTCCCAGTCCAGCTGGTTTGAAGAGAACCCCCCATCCTCTTCCTCACCACCTTTACTGGGGGACATTTCCCAGCATTTCTGCAGAGCCCCCACAGCCCTGGTGTCAGTGGTCCCTGCTCAGGTTTGTCCCTCTCTGCTCCCCACTGCTGCTCCCCTCTTTGGCAGCACTCAGGACCATGGGATTCCTGGATCTGGCTCTTGGGGACCAGTGTGTCCCCTTTAGGGAAAATGAGACTAATTCCCAGCTTTCACATTATGCTTCCCATACATTAATTGGTGCTTTTCTTGTGCTGATAGATAAGGAGAGGGAGATGTGCAAACACTGCAGAGTTTTCCCAGCTGGCTGGTGCAGAGTGAGACCTGGAGCTTCAAAATTCCAGTAACTCACCCCAGAGGTCAAACAGCTCTGCTGTCTTTTGTTTTCCTTCTTGCAAAACATCTTTATTCCTATTTGCAGACTAAAAGTGACGAGCTATTGACTGCAAAAAAGCCAGTGGCTGGAATAGTAAATAAATCTTGCCTGCCACAGTGCTGCCTCCGCAGTGAGAAACTCGAGCTGACACGTCTCTCATTACTCTGTGTTGTTTCCTGTATAATTTATGACTCTCCATTGCATGTGTTTGGAGTTGTAAATGTGATCTGCAGCTGCAGCTGACATCAGGCATGCAAAGGACAGCTCCCAATAATGCTGTTAGTCCTTTATGGGCAGAGTTACAGTAAATAACACTTAATGTGAAATATGTAGAGCCATAATAAACATGACAGTGGCTAAGGTTGCTTCTGCTGAGGATGCTGGATTGCTGGCAAGGAAGGGAAGGAGCTGCATCAAGGACAGGGCCCACAGGTTCTTTGCAGACTCCTCCCTTCAGGTTGCTGAGGTAAAACACTACGAGAAATGTGTTTTGATACTTCTGTTGCAACAAATTCTAAGAGCTCTGTCTGGATAAAAGAATATCTGGTCCTCAGTCTATTAAGGGCAGCTCCAGGTGATCCAAGGAAATTGATCCAATGGAATGTGGATGTTCCTCATGCACTGCTAAATATCAACTCGATGTCCCCATCCACAGCAATTTTTCACCAGATTCTGAGGCTGGTCTCAGCATCCTCCCTGTCTGCTTAAAGCCAAACAGGAGCACTAAAAAATACCCTGATTTTTTTCTGTTAGGGTGCTCTTCTGGATGGAATTCTGTGGGGTACCTGCCACTGTAGGTTTCTGAACTGGAGAAGCCACTGTAGAAACAGCCTTTGTTATTTCCCTTCTTGTATTGCTGACTATGATTAATTTTCACTCTTAAAGCAGAGCTCAAATGCTGCTTTTTAATTTTAGGAAACTACTGTGGGTAAATTCTGCTTTAAATTACACTGACCTGAACCTATAGAAACTCAAGGGCTGATCTTGCAGTTTGTGATATTAGGAAGAAGTGCTTTATTCAGAGGGTCTTCCTGAATATTGAAGTTCTCTTTCTTCCTTACAAGGTGCTGCAAAGTTAAGAACTGGAAACACAAAAAACTGGAAAGCTTCAGGTTCAAACATCAATTCATCTCCAGAAGTTCATCTCCTTGTTTGGGCTCTCTCCAACCAACTCACCACGGCACCAGAAAACTTGGAAAACACAGAGAATCTTAATTTTAAGTTTTTCTCCTGCTCTGATTAAGCTGTGAAAAGAAACAGGCGAATGTAAAGAGATCCACCCACTCCAGGCACATTAATTACAGGGACTGAAAGGCAGCCCATAATGAAGGTGAGACAGAAATTCGGTGCATTAACAAGTGAACAATGGCCATTGTTCTCTCGTTTGCCCACAGCTGCAGGTGTGTACAGCACAGCCTTTGTCTTCCCGGGGCCAATCTGAGCATTCTGACATTGCCAGGGAGAATTCCTTTATCCAGTTTCAGCCTCTCTGCACATCTTTTGTTTCATGCACAAATAAACATGAAAACCTGTTTGTCTGCCCTCCTTCAAGGACCATTGGGTTATTCAGGACAAGAGTTGCGGCACAAAAGCTAAAATAAGTATAAATTAGGCCATTGAGACAGTTCTCTTCATATTGCACTGGCATTTTTCTGTGGGGAAAAAAAAAAAAAGTAGGATGTGTAAAAGGGTCAAACTTCAGAAAAAAATCTGATTTTTGGTGCTAACCAGCCAAGGACCTGCCCGTTGAGCTGAGTGCCAGCTAAAGACACACATTTGGCCTCTTTCCCTATTCTTTCCATAATTAATAATTCAATTTTACAGTTATTTCATTTATTTGATTATACACAGAACAGCTTTTGGGTGTGGTGTTGCCTGTCACTGAAAATAAAAAGTAATTGCAATTTTTCTCTGGGTTCTCCTCAGTTACTCAGCTGCTACAAATATTACTTTTAGTAATGACAAGGTGGCAGCAATAAAGATCATGAACTCAGACATAGTTTGCATTTGGATTAATGTAATACCAGAAGTGAGAAAATTATTAGATATTAATTCCAAAGGATTAGGCATTCCCAAGATCCTATTGATTGCACCCACATTTCACAGTGGAAACCCATTTTTTTTAAATTTTAAGCCCTTTGCCACCACTGCTTTAATTATTCTTCCCCTCAATACTTCATTCCTTTGTTTATCCTTAATATCAGAGAATCCCATGACAGGGACACCTTCCACTGCCCCAGGTGCTCCAAGTCTGGCCTTGGACACTTCCAGGGATATGACATTTATTTATCTCTTAAAGCAATCAATTACTGAAGTTTAAGGTGTGTAATACCTTTTAGAAAAACATTTTTGAGTCCAAAAACCAAAACCTTCCTGTGCCTGAGAAGGTTTTTTCCCACAGTAGCATTTTTTCCCTACAGACAAAACTGACACAAACCAAAGCACATAAAAGTTTGGTAATAAAAGAGAAAAAAAATTGCTCTTTCTGTGAATAGAAAGGTTTGTTAAAAATATGCTTTCTTCTAAATTAGTATTATTTTCAGAAAGCTTCTCTATGCTTCAAAAGAGTTTCCTTCAGATGAAAAACGTGGGGTTTTTCTTAAGATGAAAACAATATTGAAAAGGTTTTTGTTTTAAGTTACATTCAAGGAGTCACGTTTTTTTCAGCTGCCAAATAATCACAAAAAAGTCAGCCTGAGGATTTTGTTGTCCAATTAAAAGCAGACATTTTTCAATGGAGAATTTTTGAAGATGAAAAATCTTCAGGAACTTAATCAAGGCCTTAAGTGTTCAGAACTTAATCCTAACACATGTCTATCCAGATTTGTCAGTGATTTATTACCATAGTGCACTATTTTGTTATGGTAATAATTATTTTTATATTAATAATGGAATTTCTTGTTTGTTTAATTTTTACTTAATACCTTAAAATCTCTTCCTATAGAAAGAAATACCAGTACCAAACTTTTCCCCTTTTTTTGTATATATGCAAAGTTATATCAAATAACACATATTACAATATTTTTGTGAGAAAAGAAATTTTCACAGTCTTCCCCATGGAGACAGGAAACTGGGAACAGAAGTTTAATTCCAGTTAAACTCTAATTAATTTTAAATATCTCAGTGTTTAGATAGAACACAACCCTCCAAAGCTCCAGGTAGGATTAGTGGGTGGAGAGGCCTCTCCCTGGAAATGTTTTGCTCTCCTCCAGACAAAAACCTCTTAAGAGCCCTTTTCTTTCCCATGTGCTACTTTGGGAATAAATTATATCTCATCAAAGTTGCATGAGTCTGCACCAAAAAGATTCATGGAGGGAAGAGGAGGAAAATATTTTGTCAGAGGAAAAATTGGGAGTAGTGTCTGATACTCCAGACCTTGATGGTCAATACCTGCTTATTTATTAATAAAATGTGTTATATAGAGCTTTATCCTTATTATTACTGGGAAATAGCTTTATTTGGTTTTAGCAGGATTTGGTAAAGGGAGATTTCCTTAGAGATGTTTTTTCCAGCACGCAAGGACAGGAGCAGCTTTTAGGTGGGTGTAGAAGCTCGTGCAGAGTTTGAACAGGAGCCTGAAAACCCCTTGTGAATGAACAGCCTGTCCAGGGGCCTGGGGACACTTCTGCCACCCAGAGCAGGGACTTCTTTACATTCTTGTGAGTGAAAGGCAGCAAAATGCCTCTGACAGAGTGGAGCAGCCCAAGAGCTCTGCTGGCTGAAGCCAGCTCACAGGAGTGAGAAGCTGGGCAGATTCATCTTAAATTATTTCAAGAAATTCTAATGGCTGTTTGGAAAGGTCCAGCAGCAGGTACCAAACATCTCAGTCACCTCAGCAGCACTGCTGTGCTGGGAGCACTGGAGCTCCAAGGATTTCCAACAGGCACCTACAGGCTTTGGGTCACAGAATTTCTTTGGCTGTCCACCTCCAGAATCCACTTGGTTTGTAACTCCAATCCCAAAATGCACTGTTTTTCTCCCAAATATAAAGTGGCATGGAAAATTCAACTTTCCAGAGGCAGGGTGTGTTTGTTGTTTCTTTTGAGCAGCAGTGCCAGGAGCTCAGGTTCATTTTAGATGAAATTCTTCCTGCAGAGTGCAAGATTTGCAAAGCTCATCACTCCCCTGCTGGCTTCAGCCTGTGGGTTCCTGTGAATGGCTGCTCCCCTGAGGACATGGACATCCAGGCATCTTCTTTAACAGACATCAGAAAAAGTTCTTTCCCCAAGTCTCCAGACTCTGAGCTTTGTGGTACATTCTGCTCAAAAAGAAAAATTAGCCATGGGAGGATGATATTCCTGTGCGTGCCCCAGAGACACTGCACTCAAGTGCTTAGTCTGACATTAGGCCTGCATGAGTTAATTAAAAAATAATCACTTTTTCTTCTCTTCTGGTTGTCTCCAGTCAGGCAAATATGCTGAAATCACAAAACCAGCAAAGGGATTGCTTTAACTAGCAGATAGGGTATGAATTCAGCATATTTTCTGCATAGAAATATGACATTTGTATGGAAATGACCCATTTTCTTGAACAGGCAGCTATACATCACAGAAGTTTCACTGTAACGTTTATGCAAAAGAGATTGGGAAGCACTTTTCCATAAAGTGCTGATTTCCCCCAGATGAAATAATAAGGCAAAGCACAATCCAGAAGCTCAGGAGAAACATTTCCCTCAATGTCATATGTTCTGGGTGTTTGTTTTGATTTCCATGATGATTTCATATTTGTCTGTCTGTCTCTCCCCTGAAGGAAGTGAAGGGCTTAGGAAGGAATAATCCATTCTCCCTTTTTTCTTTCCTAACCACATCCCAGATTCCAAATGATGGCAGAAGGGCAGCAGGACATTTCCAGCCTGCTCCAAGCACCAGGACAGCCTGGGAATGGTCAGGGTGGAGGCACAAGGAGGTTTTTCTGCAGGACTGGACAAGGGCTCTGCCACAGGGAGCCAAAATCCCTGTGACCTACATTTCTTGGAATATTTGCAGGATGCATGTGGCAATTCAGCAATCAGCCAGCACTCCAGGCACACAGCTCAAGGAGTGCTGAGGCATCAGCACTTTGCAGCTTTTCCTTTCAAATGCAGGGTATTATGGTCTGGTATTCCAGGGGCTGAGCTGCTTCTGGCTCTGCTCAGGGCCAAACTCAGAGTAAGGATCAGCAACACAAAATCAAAACCAACACCAGCTCCAGCACATCTTGTCCATAGAAAGGTGCTATAACCATAGAATACATAACTAGCAAATCATTTTTAGGCTGCTTTTATTACAAAATTACAATTTGAATTAATAGTTGCACGACTACAAGATTGTTTTTATGCCAGTGCTGAATGAAACGCTCTGACCTCGTTCAACCCCACCGAAGTCAAGTGCAAATTCATCCTGACAGGAATGAGAAATTCTTTGAGCAGATCATGAATTAAGGTATAGCTTGTTCTGATGATGAATTGAAATTATTTAAAATCAATTAGAACAGAAAAGACACATCCCAAACTAGATGTTCACTGAGCTCAGATTCTTGATTTACAGCCCAACATCCCGACCCTAAATGGAAATCCATACATCACTGAGGCAACATAATCAGACTTCAGATAACTTACTTTAGAGCAGGAAATTCTTTTTTTCCCCTGTTCAAGCCAATAACTGGGAAATTAACAGCAACCAGAGTAATTAGCAGTGCAGATATTTCACCATCAAAACTCTGAGAGCATAGCAGAGGTTTCCAATGCACAGTCAACAACCCCTTTCCCTTTGCCTATAAAAACCAGCCCTGAGTCATTCTGGCCACCACTTTATTTCACAAATGTGGAACAGCTCTGGAGCAACTCATAATTTACTGGAAGTCCTCTGGAAGAGTAAAAACCTTCCAGGCTTGTGCTCAGCCACTAAGCACCATTCCTTTCTAAACAGAAAAGAAAATTTAAGACATTTGTGCCATTATGACATTAATGGAAGCAGCTTCTTTTTGGGAGGGGTGTTACAGAAAAGGACACACCGTGGGAATGTGACTTCCCCTAGTTGCATGACTATTTATATAGAGAAATAGAAATTCATATAAATGTATACATTTCTATAGATACACATTTTGTACACTGTAGGCATATACATACATACATATATACACAGGGTGTTATATACACATCCAGATTTGTATATACATATATATAAATATATATACACAGGCAAATGCACACACAGCTTGCTTTGGAGCCAGCTAGAGTTATAAATTCTCCCTCCCCCACAGAGCCAAGATGATCTGAGCTGCCTCTGCTCAACACCCCACGGGTGCCTCTCCAGCCCGAATTAAATATAATCCTCATTATTCTGCCTCTCTGGTGACTGAGAAACTTGGCAACCTCTCTGGGTGACTCGAGATGCAGCAATTCCTCCTGCCTTGCCTCTTCTAACCTATTCTAGGAGATGCAATATGCTGCTAAGATGAAGTGTCCAAAATGCTAATATGTCTGAGAAGTGCCTCCACTGACCTACATCAGGAATGTAGGTCAGAAAGGAGCTATTTTTAGCCAAAATGCCCATATTTTAATTACAGTCCAAAGCAAGCCACATTCCTGAATCTCCCAGAAGTTTGCAAAGATTGAATTTTGCACTCCAATAGTGTAATCACAGGTACATACTTAGATATACACACAGTATATACAGCACGTACTCAGCGTTTCCGTGACACACGAGGCACTCACTCCTGCTTGGAGCTGACAGCAACTAATTTTAGGAACATCTCCTCCTTCTCCCTGGTGCATACCTGTTAGAGATCCTTCTTATCAGGGCTTTGTGCTCTGAAGGCTTGGACAGACTCTGGCTGGCTCGGAGGGGCTGGCAAAGACCTGTGGCACCAGCAACCTGGCGAGGCTGCCAGCAAGCTGAGGGCACTCCAGGCAGGGCACAGGGAAGTCTCGAGGTGCAAAACACCACTCTACAGAAAAACCCAACAGAGAGAAGTGTGTTTTCACTTGGTCTCCACTCCAGGCACAAACACAGGGGTCAGGGTGTGTCCTCAGCCCAAGGAGGATCGGTGCATGCAGACAGGTAAAAGCAATTCTGGGAATGGCAGCGACCTGCAGGCTGCTGAGAGGCAAAGGCAGGGAGAATAGGGGCTGGGAGCTGTTTGTTCCTGCTCTAAAACAAGGATTGCAACAAGAATTTCATGTAGTTATTGGCTGTCTCTAAGGCAGTGAGAGGCACTTGACTTTCAGGTGCTGTTCTCACAGTCAGCCTTGGCAAAATTCCCACTTGTCACAGCTTTACCGTTGCCTCTCCTCCATCAGCCTCCCTGGCTGCAGTGCCACAGCCCCCACTGCTAACAGGAGGAATACACAGATATATTTATCTACATGAATTAGATCCATCCTCAATTCTTTGTTGGTTTAAAACCGAAGGGGAGAATTAAGCATGGCCTGAACAATTACTCTCTGCCTTAATCACTCCCTTAACTCCTCCTCAGGATCCCTCAGGACTGTGACTTGCCCTTTTTTTGAAGAAAACACTGACATCAACTAGATCTAAAAAAGACTTTTACTTGCCATATTTCTTTGCTTGCCAATACTATCCACTTTCCAAAGCAGCCAGGTTTTTGGGTCACTGCAAGAAAACATAACAGAAGTGATGCCACAGGAAATGTGTCTCTGATTAAGAAGAATGCATTTAGCTACAGATTTATTCCAGCAGTGCTTTGGGGACAACTGATAATCCTGCCCGTGCATGGAAGTTTAACAGCACCAGAGAAACCTGGATGTGTTCCCTAAAAGAGACAGACAAACTTCACTGACCAGCATCCATTACCAATGCCTAATTTTTTAAAGCTCATTTTTCACCAAAGCACCACAACATGAGTTTTCTCTGTGCTCCCAGTGCTCTGGGGCTGGTACCTCCAGTGCTGCAGGACCCCAAGGACTGGGTTTCTCAGGTGGAGCAGCTTAGCTGGTCCCATCCAACCCTGAAACCTCACTAATGGGAATTTCTAGCATCTCCCTTTGAGTCAGACCATGCTGGGCACTCTCAGGACACAGCACAGTGAAGGCATTTCAGCTCTGAGTGGCAATTCCTGAGCTCTTTGGAGCAGAGCTCCTTCACTCTCCAAAGAAAAGAAGCACAGAATGAAAGTCCTATTATGAGAATTTTCCCACTGCAAGATTTCCCTCTCTCTGGTCATATCAGTGGTAAAATCAAACTGAACAATCACAGAATAAAGAAAACCCCAACCAAACCATGAATTAACTTTGATTTGCAAAGGCAAAGCCTTCAAAGTTCAAAGACAGACTTTGGTTCAAGGGTTATTTGGATAATGGACATTTTATATATCTATTTAAACACATAAAATAATTTAGAGACCAAATACAAAACCAAAGGTTTGTGTATCTTTCTATAAAACTCAGTTTAGGACAGTTACTGCTGGGACTGACTTAGTTTTAAACAAGTACAGCCTGAAAAAATGATCAACAAATACATTCCTGTAATTCTTTAAGGTGCAAACCAGCTACTCTGGAAAAGCAAAGGAAAGCAAGAAAGAAATGCATAAAAACCCCATAAGCAGCATATTAATGCCACTCTAACATTTGGGGAATGCCATTAACTGAAGATAAGGTCCCTGTAGGATAAAAAGTCCCAAACTTTTCTTCAGCTTTTTTTGGTTGTTGGGTTTTTAGAGTAACTGTTACAGGAGTCCCTCCTCAGGAATGGTGCCAGGTGCCACCACCACCAGCAGGGATGGCAGTGCCACCAGCAGCAGCAGCACAAATGAAGTCCTTTCCCATTCCAAAAGTGATCTATCCCAATTCAGGAATTCCTGCTTGGAATCATTCAAGCCCTACTGCAAAATCTGATCACTGCAGAGAACCTCCCTCCCTGGCACCGTGCTCCAAGGACAAGCCAAATTGCTGTGCCACATGCCATGGGCAGGATATTCCTCCACAGGCAGTGGCATTTGGTGGAATTCCCAAGTACAGAGTCAGTCCTTGGCTAACCTGAAATATCTCCTCAGGATTCACAGAATATATAGGATATTCTTGAGAGATTTAGAAAATTCTAGTGGAAAAATAAAGATGTTAGGAAAAGTAAATGGACATGAAAGCTTCAGGATAGGACATAGGACACAGTCATGAATATTTTGTATTTGCTCTGCCCTCTGTTAGGATCTGTTCTTTTTAAGGCACCCAACAGCTGAGTGCTGCATGTCCACAACTCTAAATAATGCTTAAAAATAACCCCACACTTCAGATCAATCCTTAACATTCAGAAACATCAGGGTTCATGCACCATCCACCCTACAGAGATCACCCAGCACGAATGTGGGACACAGCATTCCTACAGCTCTGCTCTTTGAGCCTTTGCCTCTCATTCTCCCACTGAAATTATCCATCTGACATCATCCTGAAAAACACCACAGTATTGACCAATTTAGCAGAGAAAATGCCACCACAGAGAAGTGTTTCCAATACTTCCACAGGGGTCAAAAATAACCTACAAGTGTCATCCCAGCAGCTCCTGGGGAACTCTTTGTGCAGCAAAGTCAATGCTTTCATAGAAATCCCCCAAACTGCCCCAACAACTGGAACAAAAATGAGATAATGACAGAATTTTACAACTGGGAAACTGTAAGGATCAAGGAAAAGACATTTTAAAGAAGTTGTAGGAAGCACAGTTGTCTGTCTGTCATAGAAATACAGAATGCCCTGGGTTGGAAGGGACCTTCATATTCTTGCTCTCAAAAAGATAATACTAATAAAGTATTTCCAAATAATTTGCAATAGTTACATTAATAATCTTCTTGGCTAGTTGGTCACCAATGACATTAGAGCTAAACTAATTTGTCTTTAAAATCAAAAGCCTTAAAGATTGCTCAGTTAATTTGTGAGTGAGGTCAATCAGAGAATTACCGAATTGATGCAAACCCATTTTCTCAGTACCATTACTCATTTTATTCTGAAACAGTCCCATGGAGCACTTGTCTCAAAATACTTGAATCCACTCAATAGATGTTGCAATTTTCTGAGATCAGATTTTGCTCTTCATTCAAGTCTGTTGACTACAACTGAGCATAATGTGGTCTTTCAACATTGGCTTCCAAGGGAGCAGAATTTGGCCTCCACTCCATTCCCACTCAAGGGTTTGTTCCAAGCACATTCCAATTCTTCCAATGCCCAATCAAACCAGAAATATTTCAAGAACTTAAAAAAAAAAAAAAGAAGCATTTCCACACACACCAGAATTAAAAAATAGGAATTTTTGTACAAAGAGCTGTTGTGAGCTACATCCTGGGTCGATTTGCATTTCTTCCACGGAGAAAAACTGTGTTGTACTGTGCACAGCATAAATACAGAATTGTGTACACATAAATACATACATACATAAATTCACTGAGAAACTCAGCTACAGATTAAAAACCAAGCCTTGGAAAAACTCAGAAAATAGGACTACAGAGCACACAGCAGCCTGATTTCCAAGTGTCCACAAATCCAGGTTGTACAAACAAGTGCCTCTGGAAGTTGGGCAGTCCTGGAGTGGCTGGAACTCTGCCAGGAGTGGCACCCGTGGTGGAGTCATGTCCTGAGCAATCAACTCCCACATTTAAGGCCAAATTCTACACACTGTTCTTCGTGTGCACATTTCTGTTAAACCCACAGCTGAACCATCTTATCTTTTTCCTGTGAAGTGGGTACTTGAAGCAGGTGGAAGCAGCACAGAGCTCATCAAGTGCTGCTGGCACACCCAAGTGCTTCGGAAGCACAGCCTCACATTTTGGAGAGACCTTTCCCTCCTGGTGCTCTCAAAGTTCTCAGAGAGAACACAAGTTGGACAAACCCACACATTTCTGGCTTAAAACCAAATCAGCTGTGCTGCCACACTCAAAGGTGGTTTTGTCTGGAAAGGTCTCTGACAAAATCTGGAGCTGCCCCAGCTTAACTCATGTTCACTGAGTCTCCTAAGAAATGAGATTCTCACTCTCCAATAACCCTCTAACCAGAGCAGTAGGCAACAGGCTTTCCAAAATTCAGATTATTACTCATACCATAACACTTGACATCTTTCTATTGCTGTTGATACACTCCATAGATCCATGAAGCCATTTCCAAACAAATTTTTTAACCTAGGATACAATGTGATGGTGACATCAATGACAACATCCAGAAAATACAAAAAGCACCAATAATTGAGCACCAGGATCATCCTTTCAATTTCCCTGTGTGCAGTTGTTGGCTGGGACTGGGGCTTACCTGGCCTTGCTGTTCTTTTCCACCTGTAGGAAGAATTTCAATGGTCAGTGAGGGAATGAACCAAACACTTGCTGAAGGCTTTACTACCACAGGCTGAGCTGCTCAAGCTGACACCAGGTACTTATGCAACCATGAAATCAGCTAAAAAAATATTTATTTCATATAGCATCCCATCAAACAGCTCTAATGCAACTGCACATCATTTGATTTTATTAGATTCCTTCCCAGCAGCACTAATGCTGCCAATGCTACTGCTGATAAAGACAGAATTGTCATTAATACACTCTATTAATTGGGAGGAACCCAGATTGGAACATGCAAAGCGTCACCCACTGCAGGTCAGAGATGATGGATCCATTTTTGTTTCCTGCAGTGGAAAGGAATGCTGCTACCCACTCAGCCCCAGCTCAACACAATGAAAAAGCAAAATAAAAGTCATCAAAACACCCTTTAGACATCACACTTAGACACTGTCAACACTTCCAGAGCAAATCATCCCCAAATCATCTCAGTACACAAGGGAAAGGAAGTTTCCTACGCAAGGAAAGAAAAATAACTCAACATAAGCCAAAAATTATCTCTTTTAATACAAAATTCCATTCTCATAGAACAAATTTATTTCCACTGAATAAATAGATCTGCTCACCGTCCACGGGCGAGATTACTGCCTATAGTAAGGATGAAATTCTCTTGCCTTTCTGCAGTTTAATTAAAATATAAACATTATTTGCAGCCAGCTTTACTCTATTTGGATACAAGTATGAACACTTGGGGCTTTGAGGACGTTGCCAAATGTATACAGCACCACTCTCACTGGGGGTTGTACTTTAACCTGATTTATACAGCTCCACGCATCACTTGCATGTAGGCTTATCAATGTAATTATGATAAGAAGGATGTGGCCTTTGCACTTGCATGTTTAATACTCTTAGCACGAGCATGCTCTTCCACTATCTATTAAAAACCCAGCAAAACGAACAAATGAGCAAACCCCAACGGGCCAGAGCTGAAGGCAGCAGTGAGGAAACACAATCTCAGCCCAAGAGAGGAAATTCCAGAGTGTGCTACTGGTGCGGATGGCATGGAGGGTGTGCCAGATTCGCAGATCTCGGAGCTGTCCCTCCATCTCCAGACACACACGGCTGGCGGAAACCACTCCAAGAGAACCAAGCTCACCATGAGCTGTAAATGGCGGGGAGAGCAAGTGTTTATGGGTTTACCGCTGTTAGAACACACTGTGCGGGGTGAAACCGAGCTGGTCCCCGAGGAAAGAGGGCAGTGGGGGGGAAGGTGATTTTGGGAATGTCCCTTTGCCAGGAGGGGACAGGGACAGCGGCAGGAGCGCTCCCAGCCGCGCCTTTGGGAGCCGGAATAACCCCAATTCACCTGGCCATACCACCCTGGCCGCTGTTCAGACAGACTATATTGAGGGACGCATTGGGTATTTGTGGATATACCTCGTTATCTGAAGGACGTCAGGGCAGCGCCCAGGCCGGCGGGATAAGGAACCCGCGGGTACATTCGGCGGCGCGGACGGCGGCAGGGAGCGGCTGCAGGCCGGGATGGGGTCCGGGATCAATCCCGGGATGGGGTCCGGGATCGATCCCGGGATCGGGCCTGTGATCAATCCCAGGATTAATCCCGGAATTAATCCCGGGATCAATCCCGGGTCGGGGCCGGCCGCCGCCTCAGCGCTGGGGCTGTGGCGCCACCTGGCGGCCGCGCGGGGCCGCGCTCCGCTCCCGGCCCGGGACCCGCGGGACGAGCGGCGGGAGCGGGGACAGGGGACAAGGGGACAGCACGGGGGCAAAGGGACAGCACGGGGACAAGGGGACAGCACCGGGAACAAGACACCAACGATGACAAGATACCAACCGGGACCCGCCCGGGCACGGAAATCCCTCGGTCTTTGGTGTGGCTCCGCTTGCAGCGGGAGCGGGACAAAGGATGCTTTGCTTTCCCAGACCGCATCCCCCCATTCCAAACTGGGAATGCGGTTTAAGTCCCCGCTCCGGAGCTCTGTGAGTGCTCACCCCGCTGCCAGCACCGCCAGCATCCCTGCGGTGCCTCCCGGTGCCCGCGGCGGGCCGGGAAGCAGCGCTCCGGAGGGATGCGCTCCCAATTTCCCCGATATTTTTAACTGTCAGGACAGTGCGGCAGGGATACAGATCGCAAATCGGATTTGTGACAGTCTCGGGTGGTATCTTGGCAAGAGACGCTGTACAGGGTTTGTTTTTTCCCTCTGTTAACATCACAGTGCATCGAACTGTTATTAATAAAATAGCGTTCAAGGTTATGGAGGGGAAGGAAATCTCTGTAGGGGAAGCTGAAGTTTCAGGTTCAAGCTTTGTATTCCTATATATATATATATATTTGAGGGTGTATATATATATATATATATGCATTTTTTTTCAAAACGTTTTATTAGGAAAGCTATACCAGACGCATCACTGTACAATGATTAAACATTACCTTTACAATTTATATTCACTTGAAATTACAGAATAAATATATGCACATTGTTGTACCTTTGTGTGTGTGTGCATGTGTGCGTGTATGGGTGCATGAGAGAAAACATTAAAAGTGCTTTCCTACAAAGCTGTTAGTGAGAGGCGCCCATTAGCTTTTGATTTTTTTTTTTCTTTCTCTGCATATTTGCATGTCGCTTTTATTAGGAAAGTGCGGATGTCCTCCAAAAAACCATGGCGTCATGATGAAGTGTCACTGAGCATCCCCTAGGTGTGTGCGCCACGTGGTGACATCCTTTGGGCTGCTCGGCTCCGGGGGGCTTCCCCCAGCCCCCGGCATCGCCCCCGGGATTCCCCCCGCGGCCCCCGAGCCCCCCTGGAGGGGCTGGGCTGCCGGGGGGTGCGCGGAGGGTCAGGGTGACGAGTGTGCGTGCGAGGGAGGGAGAGAGACAAGAGTGAGACATTCGAGCAAGACCCTCCCCTCCCTTCCCTCTTGCAGTTTCCAGGCATGCAGCAAACTGCGCTCGTTTGCTTCTTTGCATTATTATTTTTTTTCCCCTCTTTTAAATAAATGTACAGAATCTGTGCCATGATGTGGGCAAGAAGAAAGCAGGCCAGAAAATGCCATCTTCCCTCCCCCTCCCCTCCAAGGGAAAATATCAAGGAAGTTTACTGCCAACGGAAAAAAAAAAAAAAAAAAAGGAAAAAGGAAATAAAAAAGAGCCAACGAACAAAACAAACAACAAGAATAAAGAAAATAAAATGGAAAAGAAAAAAAAAAAGAGCGAAAGAGACACACATAGAATTTACTTAATCAGGATCAATACAAAGATCCCCGATAATAATAATAATAATATAATAATAATAATATACCTTTAGACATGGCACAGTCAAAGTCTCAGTTTCAGTATAAAAAATAATGATTGATTAACATCTGCTGGCAAAAGTCTGCGAAGGCACTTCGTCGATTACTGATCTGAGAAGGGCCCTGCCCCGCAGCGCGCACATCTGGCGGGGCAGAGCGCACAGCTGTATCCTCTGCTCGCGGGCGGCGGGGCCGGGCGGGCGGCGGGGCGGCGGTCAGAACCGGTACGTGGTCTTCTCCAGGACTTCGAGGTAATCCGGCTTGGTTTGGAGTTTGGCCCTTAACTCGAGGTATTCGCTTGTGGGGGTTTGGTGGTCCGGGAAGCCCTTGCCGGCCGCGAAGAGCAGCGTCTCCTTCAGCCTGGCGTCCTGCTGCAGGTCCGGGTATTGCATGCCGGGGGGGTGGACGTGCAGTTCCTTGAGCTTGGGCACGGTGCCGTACAGGCAGTCCACGAAGCCCACGGCGCAGGGCGGCGGGCGGTCGCGGTCCCGCGGGACTCCCCCCGCCGCCGCCGCCGCCCCGAGCGCGCCCGCCGCCAGCCCTCCGCCCGCGGGGTGCTGGGGGTGCACGGCCACGATGGTGTTGAGCTGCGAGCTGGACACGGCCAGGCTCCACTCCTGCTCCTTCTCCAGCAAGGTGCGGTAGCTGCTGCCCGGCTCCGTGGCGGCGGCGGGGCCGGCGGGGTGCGCGAAGCCGCGCTCGCCGCCGCCGCCCCGCAGCAGCTCGGCCGCCTCGCCGCCGCCGCCGCCCGCCGCCTCCTCCTCCTCCCGCGGTTTGTAGATGGGGTTGTTGCACATCTGGGTCACCGGGTGCGGGATGTAGTCGTAGACGTGGCCCGCCGGGGGCGCTTTCTCCGGGGAGCGCTCCCCGGGGCCCCCCCCGCCGCCGCCGCCCCCGCCGCCGCCGCCGCCCTCGGGGAAGAGCCGCGGGCAGCGCAGCGGCACCGCGCCCAGGTCCGCCGCCTCCGCCCGCGGGCCGCGGAACGGCAGCTTCCTCCGGCGGCGCCGCAGCACGAAGGCGAAGAGCCCGGCGGCCACCAGCACGGCGGAGAAGAAGAGGACGAGCAGGCTGAGGATGAGCACGGAGAGCGGCACGGCCGCGGCCGCGGCGGCCGGGGGCAGCTCGTAGGCGGCCGCGCCGGTGGCGGAGGGCGGCGGAGGAGCGGCGGCGGCGGGGGGCGAGGCGGCGGCGGCGGCGGCGGGGCGCAGCGCGGCGGGGCACAGCGCGGCCAGCTCCAGCGAGCGCAGGTCGCGCCGGGCCAGCGGCTCGGGGCTGGCGCACAGCACCTCGCCCACCACGCTGACGGAGCTGAGCGCCTCCAGCCACTGCTTGAGCGGCACCAGCTCGCAGGTGCAGTCCCAGGGGTTGAGCTTCAGGTCGATCTGCACGATGGCGTGCAGGTGCTCCAGCACCCCGGCCACCGGCAGCGCCAGGAAGTGGTTGTTGCGCAGGTTGAGGCGCGCCAGGGAGGTGCCGGCGAAGGCGTCGGTGGGCAGCGTGCGGAGCAGGTTGTCGTTGAGGAAGAGGAGCTTCAGGTTGGGCATGAGGCTGAAGGCCGCCGGCTGGATTTCCCTGATCAGGTTGTACTCGAAGTACAGGTAATGCAAACTCTGCAGGCCCCGGAACATGCCCGGGGTGAGCCGCTCGATGTCGTTCCCGTTCAGGTACAGGCTCTTGAGGTTGGGCAGGTTGATGAACGCCCCGTCCTGCACGTAGGAGATGCGGTTGTTCCCCAGGTGTAAGAGATCCAAGGAGGAAAAATTCCAGAAATCGGAGCGGTAGATTTTCTGGATCAAATTCCCGCTCAGGTACAGCTTCTTGGCGTTCAAGGGCCTGGGCAGGAGCTCGGAGATGTTGTGGAACCCCCGCTCCTTGCAGTTGACCGTCAGGCCCAGGTCGTTGATGTGCAAATTGCAAGAGCAGCCGGTGGGGCAGATGATGGGGATGGGGGGCCGGGTCTGGTAGGCAGCCACGGGCGGCTGGTTGGGCCCGGGGTACAGGCCACGGGGGGTCGGGGGAGGCCGGGGCGCCCGGGGCTGCTTGGTGGGCTTGGGCTGCTTGTTGGACGTTTTGTACTCAACAGAGGAGGCGGTGAAATGGAAGGAGGACAGCATGGAGGAAGGCTTGGTAGGCCACGCGTTCTCCTTGCTGGAGGACAGCTGAGGGATGCCCAGGCTGGCTTCCACCTCCGAGTCGGACAGCATGGGGCAGAGCTTGCTCCTTTTGATTTCCCGCAGGTCCTTCCCGTGGAAGTGGAAGGGCGTCTCGCAGGTGATGTCCCCCACCAGGGCGGTGTAGGGGATGCGCTCCAGCCAGCTCTTGAGCTGCACGATCTCGCACGTGCAGTTCCACGGGTTCTCCTCCAGCTGGATCTCCATCAGGCTCCTGCCAATGTGGTCCAGCATCCCGCGGTACGAAAGGACTTTGAGGCGGTTCCCCCGCAAGTCCAAGTGGGTTAAGGACACAGACTTAAATAAATTGGTGGGAAGCATGGGGATGAGATTGTCATTTAGGATAAGGACCCTCAATTTACTTAGGTTTCGAAATGCCCCGCTTTCAATCCGTTTAATGACATTGTAATCTGCCTGCAGATATTCCAGACTTTCCAAACCCAGGAAAGTGTCGTTCCTGAAAATGTCCAATTTGTTTTCGTGCAAATACAACCTCTTGAGAACCCGGAGCCCGTTAAAAGCCCCAGTCTGAATGTCCTGCAGTGCGTTGTTCCCAAGGTTAATAGATACAGCATTGTTCAAGTGAAGAAAACTGTTGGTGTACAATTTCCTCATGGAATTCCTCTGCAGATAAAGTTTAAAAGGTCTCGACCACGACTCTGTTATCTGGCTAATATTTATAAATCCCTTGTTGTCACAATGTATATGGAAAAGGCTCTCCTTCACTTCACAGTAACATGGATCAAAGCAGGGCTCATCCAGTTCCTCCGAGTCCTCTATCAAGGGAATGGGTGTAGTCCATGCTAGAGCAATTGTGCTTAGAAGAATTATCCACAACATCCTTCCTTTATGAAGCGTCTCTGCCGTGGAAGGTTTCATCATTTGTTGATGTTTACAAAACTGCAAGGGGAAGAGAAACACAGATTTCAGTATTTCTGCCCTGCCCCTCTCCTTTTTCCTAAGCCCCTACCTGCTGGCCTCGTGTCGGGCTCCTGGAAAGTTCAGCAATTGTTGGGCAGACGTTCCCAACCAACTCCAGGGGTGTTGGCTGGGCGAGCCTTGCCCTGATTTATACTGGAGAGATGTTAGACGGCTCCATCACGCGACAGCAGCCTGCCTGGCTCCCCTCCCCGTGGTAAATGCCACCTATAAAGAGGACAGCACATGCAGCCCCACACAGCACCACGAGCACACCGAACGTGTTGCGTCTCTCCACGTTCCTCCCAGGCTTTGGAACTGCCTGGATCTCATCCCCGGCTGCAGTTTTAGCTCAGGAGCCATCACAGCCCGCCTCGACTCCGGGGGGGAACCACACCAAGTGTGGGCAGGTTCCTCCAGTGTCGCACCACATCCTTCACCCATGCAAACTCCCAAAGTTATTGAACCTCCAGCCCTGAATCTCCCTCCCTCCCGGCTCGGTGCATTCCACACGCGAGTCGCACGGAATGTGGCAGGAATGTTCGCCGATGTGCCCGGCAGAACGGTTCCCCTCACACATCCCCACAGTATCGCTGCCGGAGTAAATGGTTAACCACCCTGATGGGGAAGGAAATCTTCCCCTCGCAAATGCGCCGGTGAATTAATGCAACCGGGATATTATCAGATAAATACACACCACATATTAGTCATTTTAGCTGATTAAAGCATTTAGAGATGATTAATCTTTCTAAAGCACATGCCCATGCGATCAGCAGATCTAAAGGGAAGTGACAGCTGAAGAGGCACCTAGGATTGAAACGCTCAGCCTGCCTCGGATTAGGGCATTTTGTGCCCCCAGGACCAAGCAGGAGACCCGGTTAAAAAGCTGAAAGTGGAAGAAAAAAAAAGCCTTGACACTTACCAGCCGATAAATTCTCTATCCTACTATACACGATTGCGAATGAAGACACCATTCTTCTCCAATCAGCTGAAAATTATACTGCCCTAATGAGATGCAGCTCCTTCAACATATGGTTTCACCCTTCCTTTCACCAGATATTTCAAATGTATGGGCACAGGGAAACGCTAAGGATGGGAATAATACCAGTGGTGATGCAGCCTTCCTTGAATCCCTGAAATGCCCATTAGAATGATTCGGAGCGATCATTGCTTTCAGTCTCAATCTCCCAATAAAAAGGTCCTTTTTGCCTTCCTCGTGTAAGAACTAGAAAAAATCGTCCCCCATCCGCAAACTTAAGAGCAGAAAGATGCATTTAGGGGAGAGAAATGCCAGAGGAACAGAAATCCTTAGGATCAACTTGCAAATGAAACCCTCCCCTGTGGGAAAGAGGAGATGGTTGAAAGCACGAAAAGAGAAATACCCTCTGCAATTAAAATCAGCATCTAATTGGGGAGAAGGGAGAGAGACGAGAGCTATATTGCAGTATCAATCTCTCAGTCTCCTTTGCAAAATATTAGCCACTTAAGTTCTTTCTCTTCTGCAAGGGCTGTAATAAAAATAAAAAAAATAAATAAAGAGGATTATTATATCTTCTTTTTGGAAGAGGGGGGTGTCTTTGACCCTAGGCGGAAACAAAGGGATCCAGAAAGGTTGTACTTACCGGTTTGTTTGCAGGAGAGATTTTAGCACATCGTTACAAAAAAAAAAAAAAAAAAAAAAAAGGAAAAAAAAAGGAAAAAAAAAGGGAAAAAGCAAGGAAGGGGTGAAAAAAGAAAGCTCGAGTTTAAAGATTGCTGGTTTCTCTCTGCCTCTCCCTCACTGTGGCTCTCTCTCCCTCGCTCTCTACTCCTGCTGAAGCTGAGGCAAAAGGAAAAAAAAAGGAGGAAAAAAAAAAAAAAAGAAGCAAGCCTGAAACGTGCTGGGAATGCAATGAGCCCCTCAATGATCTTCTTTAGGATGCAGAGCTGCTGTTTGGCACACTCAATGGAGGAGGGAGGAGAGGGGCTGCTGCAGGCTCCAGCGCCGCCGCCTTCTCCGGGCAGCAGCGGCAGCGCGGGTGCGCTGCGTGCGCGGTGCGGGCGGCGTGTCTGTCCGTGTGTCTGTGTGTCTGTCCGTGTGTCTGTGTGTGTGTGTGTGTGTGTGTGCGCTGCCGCTCCTGCCCTGGATCAGGCTCCTCCACGTCATGAAAATCAGCTTCAAGAAGGGGAACAAACGGAGGGGGCGCGCTCGGCTCCAGGTCGGGGGCGCGCATTTGGGAAGCCCTGACTACACAGTTTTTTTGTGGTTTTTTTTTCCTCGCCTTTTTTTAATTCTTTTTTTTTTTTTTTTTTTTTTTTTTTTTTAGAGAGGGAAGGAGGGGGCTGGTTGGCGGTGAGGAAGGGAAGTGGGAAACGAGCAGATGGGGGAGGAAAAAATCCTGAGAAGAATCAGAGAGGGAAAAAAGCCGCCGGGATGGGGCAGAATTTGCAACCATCCCCCTCTCCTTCCTAAAAAAGAAAAGGGAAAAAAGGGAACATAAAGCCCAAGTCTGGAGGAAATCAAAGCTGCTCTGATTCAGGGTGCCAGCCGAGAGAGCAGCCCGGGGGTCCCGCTCCGGCCGCCCCCATCCGCCGCCCGTCCCGGGGCCGCTCCCGCCCGAGCCTCGCCGGGACCCCGCAGCTTCCCGCAGCGCCCAGCACCTCGGGGAGACACCCCGCGCCTCCCGCACCCCGGGGCGCGCCGGGGCCGCGCAGGTAACGGGGATCCGCGGAGGGCTGCGCGGGCCAGAGCTGGTGGGGGGCTCGGGGGGCTGCGGGCTGCGCCTGCCCCGGGCTCTGCCTGCCCCGGGCTCGGCCGGCCGGAGGGCAGCGCTGCGGGCAGGGCAGCAGACGAGCCCCGCGCCGCCCCGCGCATCCCTGCGCGCACATCCGCGGGCATCCCGAGCATCCCGCAGCGCCCGCTCCGCGCGGAGCCCCGAGCCCCGCTCCGCACCCCGCGGGGGCTCGGCCGGGAGACACTTAACTGGAACCGCGGCTCGGTAGCCAAAAGTTGCGGGGCAGAGGCGCGGCTGCGGGCGGGAGGCGCCGGGGGCTCCGCGGGGTCCCGCCGCCCCGGGGCCGCGCTGCGCGGGCAGGGGCGCAGCATCTTCCCCCGGCTGCCGAGCGCTCCTCCGCCGGTGCAATATGGACGCACCGCTCCCTCCTAATTAAATTGCTGCATCATTCATTTTCTGACGCGGGAGCGACATGGGGTACGGCAGGCTCCGTGCGCTGACACCCCCCGTTCGGATCGGGGGGGAGAGGCGGGGAAAAAAAAGGGCCAAAGGGGGAATCACAACAGTTTGTTCTCGCAACAAGCTCGCACGGCTTTGGGGTTGGCAGCAACTCAGGAAAGGGACCTGAGGGAGCGAACCCCGCTGGGTTTGGGGTTCAGCCGCCCCGTCCCCATGGATGGGTAGGGGTCGGGGTGCGCGGGGGGAGCCCCCACCTTGCAACTTTCCCCAAATGCCCCCAAAATCACTGGTTTTCCGTGCCAGGGCTCCTGCCGTCGGGCTGTGCAGAGGGGCTGACAGAAGGGAGGGACGGAGAGGGGCAGCTGGGCAGGGATGGCCCTGGAATGCGGACCAGGGAGGATGCGGGGATGGACAGACATCCCGCCGGGGACACACGGACACCCGCTGTGACACGGGACAGCCCCGCGGGGTGCCCCGGAGCAGGAGGATGGCCCCGCACCTCCCTTTCCATCCTTTATGCCCCGCAGTTTCCCGGAGGGCTGAGGAGACTCAAATCCCCCAGCGAGGCGGCTCTCCCGGGGTTTGTCCATGTCCCCTTGTCCCCTCGGCCAGGAGGCAGAAGTCACCGCGGGCCATGCCCAGCATCTCTGTCCCCGCAGCCACAGCAGCTCCCGGCCCTGTGTGTCTGCTCCACACGCCCTGCTGGGGACAGGACCGCTGTGAGTGTGACTGGCAGCAGCTCCAGAGAGGGCTACGGCTGATGTAACCAGGATTAGGACGTCACTCGGTTATTAATGATAATTATTATTATTGGCAAGCGAGCCGGAGCCCCTCCTGGAGCTGTGGGGATGCTGTCAGCAGGGTGGGAGCTGGCAGGTGCCCTTTGGCTGCCTCTTGCCAGCCTCAGTTGTCATCACTGAAATTCATCTTTTCTTGTGAGAATGAGGGAGGGAGACCAAACTTAGAGGTGGATACTTGGACAATTATTGTACCCTGCAGAAATATCCTTACAAGGCTCTGTCTCCACCAGAGGAGAGCATTCCCCCCACTGCAATCCCTGCTCAGCAGGCACTGAGTGCTCCAGGCAGCCTGCAGCAGTGGGAACCATCCCCTCCCTCCCCTCCCTCCTCTCCCCTTCCCCTTCCCTTCCCTTCCCAGCAGAAGTGCCAATGGTGAAGAGAAAAGAGGGAGTTTTCTCCCAAAGCTCACCCTCGTCCAGAAAGAAATATTCTGAGCTTTAATAGTCTCTCTGTCTCCAGCAATCCATGGCAAGGGCACAAGCAATAAATAGTGCAAGGGTGAGGGAAGCTCTGCTGTAATTATTACAAATGGGAGCTGCTTCCCTGCTCGCTGTGCTTTGTTAAGGTCGGGAGTAGTTTGGAGCTGCTGGGAGGGTCTGGACACAGCTCCAGCTGCATTTCTGCCCAAAAGCCCTGGCCAAGCCTGCTGGGCAGCCAGAGAGGCAGTGGGCAGCCCAGGGTGGCAGGGGAGCAGGGAGGCCCCCGTGGGATGTGCTGCTCCTTGATCCCTGGGAGGCTCAGAAGGAATTTCCCTTGCCTCTCCCTGCCTTGGGGGCCTCCTCAGTGGAAGATGGAAATCCTGCAGTTTTGGGAAGGCCAGCACACAGAGAGTGGCCCTGGGCAGAATCTCTCCCATCTGCACAGGCTGGCTCTGCTCATGCCATCAGCCTGGGCTCCAAGCTCAGCTTCACCTCCTTCCCGCTCTGATGACCCCTCTCCTTGTCCCCATGGGATTTCTGTATTACACAGTGTCTTCATATCCAATATTGAGGTTCCCCTGCCCCTTTTATTTTTAAGGAGCCTTTCAAATCCTTGTGATTCTATATTAGAAATTATTTAAGAAGAAGAAGGGATGTTGGTGTTTTTGAAAATGTTGGTGGAGGAAAATCATAATTGAGAGTCTTCTCTGTGCAGCAGTTAGTGAAGCAGTTTATGAGGCTTCACTTTTCTTATTCCCTCCCTGTTCCCTAATTAATTTATCAAACACAGACAGAGAAGCATAATCATCAGCTGGAATTTACCTCTAGCCCTTCTTTGGAAGAGACTATTTCTGTTAAATCTCTGCCACATTGTCCCAGTGGTGTTTTAGGGACCGTGACATCTCTTGCTGCTGTGTCAGCACAGCCTCACTGCCAGGGGTCCCAGATTGCATGCAGGGGGTCGTCCTGTCCCCCTGAAGCCACCACAGAGGTTTTCCAGACTGCTGGAGGGTCCTGTTTGCACTGGGAGAGCTCAGCCCAAGGCTCAGGTGCTGCTGAGGTCCCTTCATCCCATTCTGCCTGCTCTGCTGGAGGCTGGATCCTGTTTTCCATACACTGCTGCCATTTCCACACCACATATAAATTACAGGCACGGATTATTTCAGCTGCATAAGCATTGGTGGGTGCACATGAAATGGAGGAAGTGTAAGAATTTTAAACTGGGCTTTTCCAGCTGGAATCTTCAGGCTGAAGAAGCTTATGTCAAACTGATGCTCCTGGCCACCATCTTTTCTTAGTCCCCTCATTATCAGTTATTTATTAAGGCATAACTTGATTATTTTTTTTCCAGGACAGTTGTGCTATTTTTTGATGTAACAGTGCACCAAATGATATTAACATGGATTATTTCTAATATAAAAGTGTCCTCAGCTACTTGAAACTCAATGGGACACTGGAGCAGAATAGAAAGCCCAGCCATGCCCTCAGTAGCAAGTTATTTGTAATTGGTTTACACTCATGGGAATTTTTTTTTTTTCCCAGCAGAGAAATTTTGCCCAGCATTTGATTTTATGTGTAAATATTAAAAGGAAAGGAGGGAAGAGCTAATAGAGAGCATTAAAACAGAACCACAAATCCCAGCAAATTGTGAGTGCAGCATTTTTAATGGATAGCTATTAAAAATAAAAGAGAAAAGTAGGCAAAATAAAAGGGACGTTTTATTAGACAAAATTGACAGTTGTTATCCTCACTGATTCCTGACATTTCAAGATCAGTTTTTTATCTAATGTTTCAACAGCCTTGGATATTTCCTTCTAGTGATCCACACTCAGCTGTAGCTTTTTTTCTCCCTTTAAGCCCACAGTTTTGTTTTTTTTTTCTAAATGTGCTGATATTTATTATAGCCAGTGTCAAAAAAACTCCACACTCCACTTATATATGAGCTTCTCCTCAGCCTTTGCTGGGATGATTCACAGCCCTGGGTGGGCAGGCACAGCCTCCTCTGGCAGCAGCTGGAATTTCATGCACGGATCCAAGGCCCTCAGGGTGATGTGTTCCCACAAAAACTGAGATTTATGAGCCCCCCTCCAGCCCTGGGAGGCTGCCCCAGCCCTCCCCATCCTTCACAGAGGCAGCTCTGCAGCCACATCCCAGAGTCGTGGAACCACTTAGCTTGGAAAAGATCTCCAAGATCATCGAGCCCAGCCATTAACCCAGCACTAAACCATGTCCCTAATGGACATCAAGACATTTTTAAATCAGTTCCAGGAATGGTGATGCCCTGAGCAGTGCTTGACAACTCTTTTTTGGTGAAGAAATTTTCCATAATACCCAAGCTAAACCCCTTCTGGCACAACTAAAAGCTGTTTCTTCTTGTTCTATCACCTGGTACATGGGAGAAGAGTCTGACCTCCATCTATCCACAACCTCCTTTCCTCCATCACAACTTCCTGCATCCTTTTTAGCCCTTTTTATTCAGCAGAGAGACTTCTTGTCACCTGGCAGCCCAAGTGGAGGCTTCAATGCCCTAAATGAGGCTGAACATGGACCACACAAAGGAAGAGCGTGGACTTGGAACTGTGCTTTCAGAATCTCTCCATCCACTGCCCACAGACCCTGGTGGCAGGACACACCTTCAGATGGAAACTTCATTGTTCTCACTGGAAACATCTTAGGTAATGCAAAAATGCTGCTTGAATTCCTGATGTGGAATAATGGTTGTGGTTTATTTCGACGCCTCCACACTCTGCATGTGGACATTTTCTATTGCAATTTCTCCTTTGGTTTCCTTTCCTTTTCACCTTGTGGGCTAATCTTCCATACATCCCAATTCCTGGATTTTGCCTGAGTACACACAAATGGAGATTAGCTTCCAGTGTGTGCTGTAAGCAACAGCCTGGATTTCCAGGGCATCTGGATTTAGAGTTGCCAGAATTAGAAACACGAGCCAGACGAGATCATGCTAGGGCAATTCCCCAGGACTGGGCCATAAAGCCAAATCAATTTAAAATGTAACAGCAAGCACGGGGTTCTGGGTGAAGGAAGGCACTTACTGCTCATTTGGAAAGAAAAGCTCATATTCTAAATTGCTTTTCAGATCAGACTTGAGCCTACTTTTAGTGATGTCAATGGTGCCACTTCCGTCCAGTCCAGTGGTGCCAGAATTTTCTGTTGGTGCTGTCACTTCTCCACTTCCCTCTCTCCTCCTTTTCCTGAGATCCCTGGCAGCACCACTCCCTGCATGGCTCAGAGGAGGCACCAGGATGCTCAGAGGGATGGAGCAGCTCCCAGGAAAGGCTGGCAGTGCTCACCTGGAGAGGAGAAGTTTTGGGGTGACCTCAGTGTGGCCTGGAGGAGCTGCAGGAAAGATGGAGAGAGACAATTCCCAAGGGATGGAGGGACAGGACACAGGAATGGCTTCACTGACTCAGAGTAGGGTTAGGTGGGATATTAGGAAGGGATTCCTCCCTGTGAGGGTGGCAGGTCCCTGCACAGGGTGCCCAGAGCAGCTGTGGCTGCCCCTGGATCCCTGCAGTGCCCAAGGCCAGGCTGGACACTGGGATTGGAGCACCTGGGACAGTGGGAGGTGTCCCTGCCATGGCAGGGGGTGGCACTGGGTGAGCTTTAAGCTCCCTTCCAACCCAAACCATCCTGGGATTCTGTGATTGCCCTTTGAGGACAGCTAGGATTGTTCAGGGCAGTGAGATGAAGTAATTTTAATCTCACACAAAAAGGAGTTCAGCAGTCGTGGAGGGGATGGTGACAATGATCTCTGCTCTTGCAAGTCTTGCCCCAGTTTTGTTTTTGCTCCCAATGGCAAAAGTTTTACAGCAGGCCCAAGCTGGGGATCAGAGGTGATCTTTCCTGTGAAATGGGCTCAGCTGGGAAGTTCAAGATGAGCTGACTCACTCCCATCTCACTTACCCCTAATGGAAGCTGTGGACTAATGCACCTCTGTAAAAATGGCCAAATAGATTTGGGGCCTGAACTTGTGGGTCTCTCCTGACACCAAATACTGCAATACTTGTGTTTCCAGTGCATGGTGCATTAACTCATTAGCAGGCACTTAAGATATAATTTTCCTTATGCTAAAATTATTAAATGGTGAGAGCTGAGGTACCTGAGTGTCCTCCTCAGCCTCCAGTTCTAAGTGATCTCCCTCTTCCCCACCAGCCAGGAATTCTTCTGGAAATTTCCATCAGAAATCAAATATCATGGCTACTTTACATGCAGGAGTTCCCTGTTTCCTTCTCTAATATAATTTTGTTGATAGAGGAAAACTGCTGGTTTTCTTTTTCAAATTCCATAGTTTTTGGCAATTTTGCAAAAGACCAAATTTCTTTCACCAGGAACTTTGGGAGCTGCCATTTCTGATCACTGCATCCAGGGAGTCATTACATGTGGATGTACAAAGAGAATCAGAGGTCTAGGAAGTCAGACTCACCCAGGAAAGAGTAATTTAGGATAATTCTGAATGGAAGGAACATGAAAATACTTTTGAATTATACAAAAATACATTGAAAAATAAAGGGAACACTTTGCTCTTTACAAATAACATCAGAGAGAGAACAAGAAATTGGTCTTAATTTGAAACTAGGAAGATTGATATCAGATATTAGAAAGATGTTTGTCATGGAGAGGATGGCAGAGACTGGCTAAGGGTGTCACAACCCCACAATCCTGTGGCTGCTCATGTTGAGGCACAAATTGTTTGTGATCGTACAATACACTCCTTAAAATAAATGTATTGTCAATAAACACAGAAGGAAAAGCCAGTAAAAAGCAGATTTAGAGCCAGGTTCCAATTGAACCTAGAAAATGTAGCTTGAAAGAATTGAAGGTTTCTAGATCAACATGGCTAAGTCATGTTCTGGGCACTTTGTGTCCAGGCCCTGAATTCCTGGAATTGGCTAAAATCATCATCTGGGAATTACATACAAGGATCTATGGATGCACAAACACCCCCAAGCCTGCACACCTGCATTCTTGGGTTATTTTTGCATATCTTCAATTCCTCAAAGTTCTTGTATTTAGGGTTTTTATTTTGCATTCATTTTTTCTGCTGCACCATCCATCTCTCTCTGGCTGGCTTCCTTGGGAAGCCACCTTCCAGAAACCAGAATTTTGGGAAAAAATCTCAAATAAGCAGATTTACAACGAGCTCTGAGCGCTGGGATTCCTGAATAGAGATAAAATCTTAGGCATGAGTGTAATGTTGGAATGTAAAAATCTGTTACAATTTCCTCCCCACTTTCATAATATCAAATGTTTGCAGTTCCAGGGAGTGCAAGCAATGCTCTCTTTTAGCTGTTGATTTAACTGGGCTTAAAATCCAATGAATAAATTGTCCATAGTTCATCAGCTTGTGGGGTGCTCAGTGCCTACACACCAAATAATAAGCTCCACATCCCACTGTGAGCAGTTTATGGCCAGAAGACTGCAGGAACACCACGGTGGAACTGTCAAAATAAAACATGTAATGGGCTCATAAATGAAATGAGCGGATATTGGTTTAAAATCAAGCCCATAAATACGTGTCACACCTGTCCTCTGGGTGGTCAGCAGCAATCAGGCTGTGAAATTCTGAGCATATTTTCGAGCTGGTGCTGTCTGATTTGTCCTTCCCTCCTTGCTGAGGGAGGGAGTGAAAGGCTGGAGTGAAATGGTGCCACTGCAAAGGGTGCAGCCAAGGTGATGTTAATGTTTCAAGCTAAATGTCCAACAAATCCAGGATAATTCAAGGCTAATTGTGTTTTATTGTGTTAACCCTTTTAGGGGATAAAAAAAATCAATGGAAATAGGTTTACAGCAGGTGTTTTCACCTCCCAGCAAGCTTCTGCACTTTCCCACAGAGGTTACTCTGAAGGTGGAAATATTCTAACATAAGGATTAATAATAATAATAATAATAATAATTTGCACAGTGGGAGTGCCAAGGATTCCCCCTATGCAGGATATTGAAGAAACAAAACTTTACACAGAAAAGCTTCCAACCAGTGACCAGAGTGTGTGAATCTGTGATTGTCCCTCTTCATACCTACAACTCCATGGGAGAGCCTAATAAATTCAGCTCAATTCTTAGTGTGTTCTCCCAAAAGTTGCTAATTGCAACAGGCCATTTTCACTGTTTTTTATGAAGAAGCCATGGAAGCAGATGCAATATCTGATGCCTGATATTTTCCCCAAATAATCCCCTACTTGATTTTAGGGTTGCACCCCATCTGCTAAACCAGCTCTGTGCTTCAGAAACTTCTTCAGGACTTTAGGTGGGATTTAGTGCAAAATCTTTTTTCTTGCTTATTTAATATTTAAAGAGAGCACTGTTAAATTGTGAAATTGTGCTGTTTAAAATGTAATCTTTTATTTTGCCATTTAAGCAGTCGTTTTTTTGGGAACAATCCACTCCTGATGGAACCATTTTGGGCCAGCCTTATGTAAAGGCCATTGTAGAGTCCCTCAAAC